>CM028759.1:31283217-31883217 GCA_016801395.1 Leptodermis oblonga
ATCATAAGGAGTTGTGCTTGTTTCCTTATCCTTCCTTTATTTAATTAAGTAGCTTATTTCTTAATTTCTACTTAGTAGTTTCTAAAAATGTTTCACTCCTTGATTCCTTTTTGGGTTGCAATTTTCTCTTCTTTCTGGGAGTTGCCCTTTTCGGTTTTTTCTTCAGTATTAAGCAGACGAATTCTGTCTTTTAATTTCCAAGTTCCTTTAGAAAATTAATTCGTTTGGAAATACCAACTCTATTTGGTTTTCCCCTTTTAGTACTTTAATTCTTTTCCTACTGAAATTTGTACTTATTTCTTGGCTACCCCTTCATCTATAAATGGGATGCCTCAACTCATTAATAAAACAAAGAATTTTGATTATTGATATAATTTGTGGGGATTAATTCCTAGCTTAGAAATTCTCTATTGAATTTAGTATTTTGCATGTTGTAAAGCTCCCTTAAGTTCGAATCTAAGTAACTAGGTTTCTTACTCCACCTAATTTCTGTTTCATTCTTTACTATTTCGGTCAAGGTTAGGTTAATCATAGGGTTCCTTGAATCTTGTTCGGGTTTTAAAGGCTTTATTGGTAAGCAAATTGGTGATCAACGTTTGATTCCATCCTTGGAAAAACTCATCATGAGTTTGTGGAGTAATTCACATCAACCAAGAAGAACCAGAACTAGAGGGTTCTTCTACCCTGCACGAAATAAGAAGAATAAGCCATAATGGTAACTCAATGAAATCTGTGTCCTGCTTGAGATGATGAAACTATGATACTCGGTGGAGAATGAGAGACTTCCAAAGTTGGAAAATGGATAATGCTGTGTGAAAAATCAATTTCAGGCGGGGGGGGAAAGGAAAGTTATGAGGCCAAGGATAAGTGGCTAAATCTTGTAGAATAATTAAACTAAGTTTCCTATTAGTTTCTATTTCCTATTCGATTAATGTTTCCTATTCGTTTGTTTCCTGTTTGGTTTCATATTTGTTTTAGGAAATAGTTGCAATCTAAATCAGTGTAGGATTCAGGGATAGTTTAGCCTATAAATATATGCCTTGAGTTGCCATTGTAATCACAAAGAATTACAAAGAAAATTACAAAGATTAAAATAAAACCCTTTCGGCTGTTTGCTACGAAAGGAAAAAGCTTCGGTTCTGTTTTGATTAAATTCCGCCGCCGCTGCTCCAAAATTAAAGTGGTTAGAATTGTAATTCAATTGTATTGGTTTGTGTGCCTTGCTTTGAATTGATTTTACAATTGAATTTGTTTTGTCTGGTGCACATCTTCCGCTTTGATTCAATTGAAGCTTATTCAATTGGATTCGTTGTCCAGCTTCGCTTTCATCGTCAATCGCAGAGCCTATCTTGTTTGTTCTTGTAGGTTTGTTTTATTTTGGGTCCTACATCTGGTATCAGAGCTTGTGTTATTTGTTAGGAGTTAAGATGTCTTTTTTATTTAATCCTCTTAAGTGCCATGTATTTGTCTTTGATGGAAAAAATAATTTTGAAATCTAGTGTCAATTAATGGAGAATTTTTTCAAGATGGTTGGTATCTGGCATGTAATTGAGCCAGGTTTTGAAGAACCTGAAAAAGACAAGGAAGGTGAAAAATTAATAGCTGAGGGAAGTAAAGAATTGGAGAAAAATCTTTCTCACAATAATCATGCACTCTATTATTTAAGAACGAAGGTTGGATTAGACATATGCAGAAGTTTAATGGAGGTAGAGACAGCTAAGGAGTTTTGGAACAAGTTAAAAACTACCAATCGAGGAAACGAAAATGTTCAAAGAGTCAAACTATAGGAGTTATGGAGACAATTTGAGTTGGCAGAGATGAAACCTAATGAAAAGGTGCAAGAATACATGGCTAGGGTAAAATCCATAGCTGGTCAGATGAAGATCAATGGTGATAAAGTGACAGAAGAGCAGATGGTGTCTAAAGTTCTTTGGACGTTGACTTCGAAATTTCACACAAAAAAGGAGATTATTGAGGCCATTAAAGATCTTTCCACTTTTTCGTATGCTGATTTGGAAGGAGAATTGGTGACATATGAGATGTCATGTGACAGACCATCTGTTGATGCGGCGTCAGAAGCATTGAAGGCTTTGGTATATAAGCCTAAAGAATTCGATGGTGGTGAAACCAATCAACAAGGCCAGAATACTCAAGGGAGAGGACGTGGCGGTCAAAGCTTCAGAGGCAGAGGCCATGGTAGAGGTAATTTTTCTTACCAACTAAAGGTTAATTCAGATGCTCAAAATAATGGGCAAAAACGTGATAGGTCTAAAATTAAATGTTATAATTGTGGAAAGATGCGTCACATCAAAAAAGATTGTTGGGGTCTTAAAAATAATAATACTGAACATGCTCAAATAGCTGAAAGTAGTGGTGATAATCATGAAACTGTTTTATTTATTGCTGGTGCTGGTGAAGAAGATAAAAGTTCTAAGTGGTACATTGATTCTGGCTGTAGTAATCATATGTGTGGGAGAAAGGAAATTTTTTCTGATCTTGATGAGACCTACAGGAATACAGTGAGGTTTGGAAATAATCATGTTATGTCTATTGTTGGGAAAGGTGGTATTCCTATTACTTTAAAAAATGGGAAGACCAGTGCAATTGGTGATGTCTATTATGTGCCTAATCTTAGTCAAAATTTGTTGAGTCTTGGTCAGTTGCAGGAGAAGAATTACGATATTAATTTTAGGCATGGTATTTGCACAATTCGTGATGAATGGATGGATGATTGCAAAGGTAGACATGAACAATAACAGGTTATTTCCAATCACTCTTAATTATTATAATTCAGCTTACTTTAGTACCACTGGCTGTGATGAGAGTTGGTTGTGGCATATGAGATTGGGCCACTTTCATTTTGGCGGGTTGAACTTTATTGTGAAGAATAATATTGTTTCTGGATTGCCATCACTTAACTTTAAATCTCGACAATGTGAGTCGTGTATTTTGGGTAAGAAGCACACGGAGCCTTTTCCAAAAGCTGAAGTTTGGAGAGCAAAGCAGCCACTGGAGCTGATTCATTCTGACTTGTGTTCTGTTGATGTTCCTTCTCGGGTTGGTAACAAGTATTTTATCACTTTTATTGATGATTTTAGTAGGAACACCTGGGTTTATTTGTTGAAGTTTAAATCTGATACATGTGATATTTTTAAGAGTTTCAAGGCTTATGTTGAGAAGCAGAGTGGGCATTCTATTAAAACTCTGAGAATTGATAGAGGCACTGAGTATACGGTGTGTAATGATTTCTTGAAAAATCATGGGATTAAGCATCAGATGACGGCCAGGTACACTCCTCAGCAGAATGGTGTTGCAGAGAGAAAGAATAGAACAGTGATGGATATGGTGAGGTCGATGATGACGGCCAAAAGTATGCCTAAGGATTTCTGGGCTGAAGCTGTAGCTTGTGCAGTTTTTGGTCAGGAAAGAAACCAAATATCTCCCATCTTAAAGTATTTGGGTGTGTTGCATATGCCCATGTTCCGGATGCAATACGGAAAAAGTTGGATGACAAGGCAGAAAAATGTGTCTTTATTGGTTATAGCAGTGAAACTAAAGGGTATAAACTATTCAATCCTGATACTGAGAAGGTAATTATCAGCAGAGATGTTACTTTTGATGAACAGGGAGTTTGGGATTGGAAAAAGAAGGCACCAGAAATTGTAAAACGATCATCAGCAGTGTATATTGGTGGAGATAATGCAACTAAAGAGCAATGTCAACCAGTTCAACAATCAGTTTGTGATTCTTCCACTTCTACAGCTTCCACCTCAAGTGGACGTCCGTGGAGAGAGTCAAAACTGCCAGATCGTTTGAATGATTATGTAGTTGGGGATGAAGTTAATAATTTGACTAACGAGGATGTTGTGAATTTTGCTCTGTTTGCAGATTGTGATTCTGTTAATTTTGCAGATGTTGTTGGAGATGATCGTTGGGTGAAGGCAATGGATGAAGAAATTAATTCCATTGAGAAGAATAATACTTGGGAACCTTCCGAGAGGAAAGAAGCTCATTGGTGTAAAGTGGGTCTACAAGACAAAGTACAAGCCTAGTGAAGACGTTGATAGATACAAGGCAAGACTTGTTGTAAAAGGATACAAGCAGAAGCCTGGAATTGATTATTTTGAAGAGTTTGCTCCTGTTGCTAGACTTGATACTGTGAGAATGATAATTTCTCTGGCTGCCCAGAATGATTGGAAGATTTTTCAGATGGATGTGAAGTTTGCTCTTTTGAATGGAGTCCTTGAAGAGGAGGTGTATGTTAATCAACCTCCTGGCTTTATGAAAAGAGGTCAAGAGAAGAAGGTCTATCGATTGAAGAGAGCCTTGTATGGATTGAAGCAAGCTCCGAGAGCTTGGTATACTCGTATTGATACCTTCTTTGTCGAAAGTGGTTTTCAAAGGTGTTCATATGAGCACACTTTATACGTGAAGTCTTCATCAAGTGGGGATATTGTCATTGTTTGCTTGTATGTGGATGATCTGATATTCACTGGAAACAATGAAAAGATGATGTCAGACTTCAGGGAGGCAATGATCAGGCAGTTTGAGATTACTGATTTGGGGCTAATGTCATATTTTCTTGGGATTGAAGTTTCTCAGACTGATTATGGAATCTTTATTTCTCAAAGAAAATATGCTGATGATATTTTGAAGAAGTTCAAGATGGATAGTGCTAATTCAATCATGACTCCAGCTGAAGAAAGGTTGAGGTTGACGAAGAAAGGCACTGGAAATTCTGTGGATCAAACATACTTTAAGAGTATGGTTGGTAGTTTGAGATACTTGACTTCTACAAGGCCGGATATAAATTTCAGTGTTGGATTGATAAGCAGATTCATGGAGAATCCCTGTCAGTCGCATTTGCAGGCTGCAAAGAGAATATTGAGGTACATTAAGGGTACTCAAGGAGATGGTATTCTGTATCCGAGAGGTGAACCTGTAAAGCTTCTGGGGTATACTGACAGTGATTGGGCAGGTGATACAGTTGAAAGGAAAAGAACTTATGGGTATGCTTTCTTCATTGGTTCTGGTGTGTTTTCTTGGAGTTCAAAGAAACAACCAGTGATAGCATTGTCTACTGCTGAGGCTGAGTATATTGCAGCTTCTAATTGTGCTACTCAAATAATTTGGTTGAGAAGGATGCTGGGTTTCCTTCAGCATAAAGAGGATGGTCCAACTACGGTGTTGTGTGATAGCAAGTCGGCAATTGAGCTAACAAAGAATCCAGTCTTTCATGGTCGCAGTAAGCATATTGATATCAAGTATCACTTTATTCGTGATTTGGTCAATGAGAAGGAGATTGTGGTAGATTACTGCAAGACTGAAGATCAAGTAGCGGACATTTTCACCAAGGCATTGAAGTTCGAGATCTTTGCAAAGTTGAAGAAGATGCTCGATATGGCTAACGGCGCGAACTTAGTTTAAGGGAGGCTATGTAGAATAATTAAACTAAGTTTCCTATTAGTTTTTATTTCCTATTCGGTTAATGTTTCCTATTCGTTTGTTTCCTATTTGGTTTCGTATTTGTTTTAGGAAACTTAATTGTTTTAGGAAATAGTTGCAATCTGAATCAGTGTAGGATTCAGGGATAGTTTAGCCTATAAATATATGCCTTGAGTTGCCATTGTAATCACAAAGAATTACAAAGAAAATTACAAAGATTAAAATAAAACCCTTTCGGCTGTTTGCTACGAAAGGAAAAAGCTTCGGTTCTGTTTTGATTAAATTTCGCCGCCGCTGCTCCGAAATTAAAGTGGTTAGAATTGTAATTCAATTGTATTGGTTTGCGTGCCTTGCTTTGAATCGATTTTACAATTGAATTTGTTTTGTCTGGTGCACATCTTCCGCTTTGATTCAATTGAAGCTTATTCAATTGGATTCGTTGTCCGGCTTCGCTTTCATCGTCAATCGCAGAGCCTATCTTGTTTGTTCTTGTAGGTTTGTTTTATTTTGGGTCTTACAAATCTTGTGAAGACATCGAAAACAGGAAAGAAAAAGAAGGGTTGAACTTCCTAAAAATATTTTGGATAGTCTTTCAGAGGTGATGGAACTTTTGAATATGACTAGGTGAGAAGATGGTTAAGAGGGCAATTGTCGTGTTCGACGTGGCTTCTAGGCAAGTGGCTGCTCTTGAAATGGTAACCTTCATGAAGAAATTGCGGAGGGTGATTTAGTGCTGGTGTTGTCGGAGGTTCCGACATTGTCAAGATACGGGAATGACTTGGAAATGTTGTTGACTATGATTATATTTTCCCTGAAAATGGGATCCTAGCCTATAAAGGGGTCATGATTATTGAAACACAATAGAGTTTGGTCACATTTCTAAGTGAAAACAAACTCAAGAAATTCATTGATTTCTTGGTCATTCCAAAGCAAAGGTATCAGAAATGGAGATAGGAGCCTTAGAATTTAGGAAAAAAAATTATCTAAAAAGAGGGAGATAACAGAATAGGGAGGGAGAGAGTTGTATTAGAGAGGGAAAGTATGAGATTACGATTCAATCGATAATTCTCCTGAGTCACTAAGCACTCTTGTAATACTGCTCTTAACCTACTAACCACTCCATAACATAATCATAACTACAAAGATTACACAAATTTCTAAACTGCCAGGTGGCAGTAACTACTTTTATTCTTCATGACAATCCATCCTCTCTTATTTAAAGTCTTGACCTCAAGACAGAAATTCTGGAAACTGGCTAGTGATGAAAGACTGGTCCTCCAATGATGCATCTTCGATTGTTAGACCTTTCCACTGAATGAACCACTGGGGAACATGAGCCTTCTGCCTCTGGATGAGTCGCCCTTGCAGAATCCGTTCTCGAACTAAGGGGTAACAATCATGTCCATCAACATCAGGAATGGGAGTAGGAGTGACAGGGGTTGCTCCATAATGTTTCTTGAGCAAGGAAACGTGGAAAACTGGGTCCACCCAAGATGATGGTGGCAGTTGCAACTTATAAGCAACCTCCACTACACGTTCCAGCACCTAGAAAGGGCCCAAAAATTTAGCTGTTAGTTTCAGACTTGATCGAACTACAACAGATTGTTGGCAATAGGGCTGTAGCTCTAAGGTTCGTTATGTACCCTTCTGATTAGCAAATATTTCATACGGCTCTGAGCCTTAAGGAGGTTGTTGCGCAGTTGTTTGAGGACAACATTCTGTTGTTGGATTGCGTCAGTTGCTACCGAAATAATAGCCTCAGCTAACTCTCCTAATGGAATCAGGATAGGCCTGTTACCGTATAGAGCCTCATGCGGGGTCATTCCGGAACTGGAATGAAACGAAGTATTATACCAGAATTCTGCCATCGTGAGCCATGATTTCCAGCTATTAGGCTGTTCGAAAGAAAAACACCTCAAATAACTCTCTAAACACTGATTGAGTAGCTCTATTTGGCCATCGCTTTGAGGATGGCAGGCAGTGCTGAAATTCAAAGTAAGCCCCATGTGTTTGAATAGCTCTTGCCAAAAATGTCTTGTAAAGGTCCGATCCCTGTCGCTCACAATGCTTTCAGGCAGTCCATGAAGTTTAACCACATTATCAAAGAAATGTTCAGCCACTTGAGGTGCCTATATAGGCCTTTAGATAGCCATAAAATGACCATATTTACTGAGTCTATCAATGACGACCAAAATCGTATCATAGCCTTCTGAAATTGGTAACTTTTCTATAAAGTCCATGGATATCTGACGCTAGGCTTGTTGTGGGATTGGTAATGGTTGCAGTAGACCAGGATACTACACGTGTTTGGCTTTATTTCATTGACACACCACACACTCTTTAATAAAGGCATCCACTTCCTATTTCATTTGTGGTCAAGTAAAGAGATTCCTGAGACGCTGGAGCGAGGCACATTGTCCAGAGTGTCCCCCCAAGGAAGATGCATGAAAATTTTGTATGAGATGACGACGAACAGAGGCATTGCTGCCTATATAAATCTTGCCATTCAGGCGCAACATTCCATGACTGTAGGCCAGAGATTGGTCTGCCATATGATCTAAAGTTGTAGCCGCAATTTGCTCTTGTGCTAAGAGGCCATTGAGATAGCTGCCTTCAATCTGCTGAACCTATGCTAGTTTAACAATAGAAATAGAACAGAATTGTCCAACATTACTTTCTAGCTCGGTTTATGAAAATTCTTCGCCCATAAGTCTCCTTGATAATGCATCGGCTACACGGTTCTGGCTCCCCATTTTGTACTGAATCTCGTAGTCATGGCCAAGCAATTTCATAAGCCACTTATTCTACAAGGAATTTGTCAATTTCTTATCTAACAAAAACTTCAACGACTGATGGTCGGTTAGAATGATGAAATGTTGTCCGATGAGGTAGAACTTCCACTTGCTCACAGCTGTGACTAAGGCTAGTAATTCTTTCTCGTATGTAGAGAGACCTTTATTTCGGCTGTTCAATGTCTTGCTCAAGTGATGGGTTGCCCTTCTTGCATAAGAACTGCTCCTTATCTTTCGTCGTTAGCATTAGTTTCCACCACAAATGCTTTCGAGAAATATGGCATTATGAGTACAGGGGGTGGGCTGAGAGCCTCTTTGAGTGCTTGAAATGCTATAGTAGCTTGATCAGTCCATTTAAAGGCATTCTTCTTTAAGAGTTCAGTGAGTGGACAGCTAATCACTCCAAAATCCTCAATGAATTGATGGTAATAACCAGCTAAACCCAAGAATCCCCGCAAAGTTTTAATCCCAGTAGGTCATGATCGAATACAAGCAATCTTTTCAAAATCCATTGCAACTCCTTTTTGTGAGACCACATGACCCAAGTAATCAACCTCGGTCTTAGCAAAGGAACATTTGGATAATTTGGCCACCAGTTAATGCTTCTGTAATACTTGCAGTACTGTTTTTAAATGTTCTGCATGACTAGCTAAATCTGGACTGTAAATCAATATATTGTCAAAGAAAACTTACACAAACTTCCGCAAATAAGGAAGGAATATTTCATTCATTAAGGCCTGAAACGTAGCTGGTGCGTTCGTCAATCCGAAAGGCATAACTAGGAACTCATAATGCCCATTATGTGCCTGAAATGCAGTCTTTCTATGTTCTCTTTTCTCTCCCAATCTGATGATAACCAGCTCTCAAGTCTATTTTTAAATATACCGCTGAACTAAATAATTCATACAAGAGTTCATATTCGGAATCGGATACCGATCCTTAATAGTGAGCTCGTTCAAATGACAGTAATCAATACAAAAACGCCAAGTACCATCTTTCTTCTTTACTAACAAAAAAGGGGAGGAATATGGACTTGTACTAGACTGTATAATTCCAAAATTCAGCATATCACAGACCTGAGTTTCTATTTCAGTTTTCTGAGAGTGTGGGTATCTATAGGGCTTTAATTTGAATGGTACAGCTCCTAGTTTCAGAGGTATTTGATGATCTACATTTCTACTAGGTGGCAATCCTATGTTTGCAACAAATACCTCAGAATAAGTATTTAAAGCAGAGGAGATTTGTGGAGGTACCTGTGGTTCCAGTTGTAGAGAATTTGTGTTGGTCTCCACCTCCTTCATAAAGAAACAGCACTTGCGCCTCTTAGCTTCTAGGTAAGCTCTCAGATCTTGTCCCTTGTTCAGCTTCATTGTAGGATAATATCCAGTCCCTTGCAGTGACCATAGGTTGCCCTCCTTATTGACTTGAATCACCAACTTTTGGAAATCAAAGGTAATTGGGCTGAATCGCTCCATCCAGTCCACTCCCAGCACCATTCCCAATCTCTTAGCTCCATCAATCTCATTTCAAAGTCAAAGTTGTAGCTCTATACTGTCCACTGCACTTTTGGTCACATTTTTGAGCTAGTTGCCACTATTTCGTCAGCCATCACTACTAAATAAGGAGCTATTTGAGCACACTTCAGTCTTAGTTCTTTTGCTAAATTGGAATCCACATAGCCATCAGTGCTGCCGGTGTCCACCAGGATGTTTATAAAGTGACCTTTGAGTCTGCCTTGGATGTTAATGGTTTTGCCTTTCACTGCTTTACAGAGGGCATTTAGTTTTAGCGGTTCGTCGAGGATCTCTTGTACTGGTTCAACCAAAACATTCTCCAATGCTTCCATCTGTCCTTCCTCCTCAACTACAAGAAAATTGAGTTTCCTATACTTGCATTGGTGACCAGGGCCGAAGTCTCGCCACATCGGAAACAATGGTTATTGTTCCGTCGATATTGCAGTACTTGCGGCGAAATGTTCTTGAAAGCCTCCTTCACAGGCAGTCGCTTGCTGTCCTCTGTCGCCAGCGGAACACAATAGGTGTTGCTGTACCTATTTCGTAGGTTATTCCCGCAGCTACCGACGAGATTTTCTTTGGTCGTTGGTTTTGGTGTGATTTTTCCAGTTTGCTCCAGCTATTCTTCATGGAGCAGTGATATTTCTGTGGCCTCTATAAGGTTAGCTGGCTTCATGAGACGAACAATTGGTTTTAGCTCAGCTTTGAGACCGATAATGTAGCTTGAAACGAAATAGGACTCCGGTAGCTTAGGATTTTTGCATAACATCCGAGATCGGAGCGCTTCGAAAGCCTCTTGGTACTCCGCTAATGTTCCTTCTTGGGTGAGTTTATTAAATTCCTCGATCTCGTCCTTCTTCATCTTATCCTCAAACCTTCGAATTACGGCTTTCGAGAGTTCTTCCCACGAAACCTCGACTTTGACTAATTGGAATCCCTGAAGCCAATTATCTCCAGTCGTCCTTCATCTGGAATTTGATACAGAGAGAAAAAGCGATTGCACTTCCGTGACCATTCTCGTGGATTCTCACCGGTGAATTTTGCCTATTCTACCTTCGAAAGCTCAATTTTGAGTGATTTCGCCAATTTCTCATGCCAGTTGCAAGTTCCGGCAGATCCTGCGGTATTCGAGGACGTGCTGGCTGCCGTCGACGTCGGAAATAGAGGAAGTTTCTCCGGTGTAGCTTCATTGTCCTTGCTGATCATTTTATACATTCCGTTCATGAATGCATCCATATTAGCCTTGTAGGCCATTCATTTGCTCAGCAAACTGCTCGAACTTAGTTTTCGTATTGTTGACGAGCTCGTTGCGATCGATACGCATTTCTTGCAGTGCTTCCTGTGTTCACTACTCAACTTTCTTGATCTGATACTCCAGCGCCTTAGATCTCGTGCTGTCCGCCATTGTCGCCGGTTGTCCGAGGCCATTTGGATCTGATACCACTTTATCAAAAATGGAATTTGGAGCCTAGAATTTAGGAAAAGAATTATCATAGAATAGGGAAGGAGAGAGTTGTATTAGAGAGGGAAAGTATGAGATTACAATTCAATCGATAATTCTCCTCAGTCACTAATCACTCTTTTAATACTGCTCTTAACCGACTAACCACTCTGTAATACAATCATAACTACAAAGATTACACAAATCTGTAAATTGCCAAGTGGTAGTAACTACTTTTATTCTTCATGACAAAGGGGATCCTTTGTTAATTTGTGAAGGGGAGGAATTATTGTGTGACCAATCGGGCTTGATTGTAGCCAAACCAAGGCCTTTGCAATAGGCCCAGTGATTTCGATATCAATGAATTTGAGGTATATGATAAGGCCAACAATATACTTGCACAGATGGTAGAGCACAGATGGGACAAATCAACCTTGATGTTTATCCTAAAGGCTCGGGTAGGAGTTTATGTTTGAGACATCTAGTTGATTTCAAGGAGATTCAGTTCTTTGGAAAAGGCTGGAGATGAGATCTATAAATTGATGAAAGGCTGTAAAAGTACCAAGTTGAGCTCGACTTGGCCCTGGCTCGAGCTCAACCCAAAAAAATATTAGGCGGGATCAAGCTTGATTAATTGACCCGATTGAAGGAATAATTAGCATATGAAGCAATACAGCAAGCTAACAAGCCATAAATTGATGAATGAGCTACTATGAGTTACATGCACGCAACTATAGCCGAATACAGATTACTACTTAACAAATAACCAATACACAAAGTTGATTAAACTATTTCTACCACTTTTTCCCCTTTCTCTTCATTTCACTAGGTTTCCATTTCAATTCTGTTATTTCAACACCTATATATTTAGGTTCAAACTCGCATCAACAAATTTATAATAAGCTCTGACTTGAGCTTAAATCATTATTTTTTAATTTTATTATTTATAAAAAAGTATAAATATATTGTATATGTAATTGAAAATATATACATAGCTTGGCTCAATGAGCTATCGAGCAATAATAAATGAGTTCAAACTCAGCTCTACTATTAGACAAGCCGGCTTGAGTCCGGTCAAAATCAAGCTCAATGAAAGTTTTGACTAACTTACTCGTGAACAGTTAAACTCGTTAATATTACATCCCTAATCCTTACATATAAATTGACATTATTACCTATGCTTTGCTTACGTGAACAATAATTTATAGGGATAATAATATTGATTCATAACGAAAACAAAATATAATTTTAAAAAATATAGAGGAGTATTAAAGGTATGCTTAAAACACATGGAATTTAAAACCTCTAAGCTAGAACAAATTAACATAGAAAGCCAAAATAGTTTTATTAGTGGCCGAAGTCAATGTATAACCAAGGACTTTTCAAATACTCTGTTTTGTTATTTTAGACACTGACAGAACTAGGGTGGAGACCCTGGGCGCACGTGCCACCACTGACCCCATTCGAATTGCCTATATATATATATAATAAGAGTTTATATAAAAATTTGAGAATGTTGAGTGCGTAGTGTCCTACTCATTGTAAATTCCTAAACAAACACTAACAATTTAGAAGTAATTAAACAATAATCAGACACTTTTAGTTTAGCTGACAACTATCTTTTCTCATTCTACAAGTGTACAAGAACAATTTAACTAACCTAAAATTGCGAGTCTAAACTACAACTTCTTTTTTGTTGTAATGTTCTATTGTTCTTTTCTATTATTTTTTTTTTCTTTGTAAGCATCAATTAATACCATATAACATAGTGAAAAATTGCATGCGTAATCAAATGGAAGAATCTTGAATGAATGATAGTCTAGTTACATACATTGAAAAATGTGTATTTCATGAAGTTGATAAGGAAGGTGTTATCAAACATTATCAGAGTATGAGAAATCATCATAACTATAAAAGTACGTCAAAATATTCAATAATATGATCACTACAAAAAAATAACAATTATCTTTATAAAAAAAAATAATTACAATTATTTAAATTTTTTTCACTTTGTATTAGAGTGCATTGCGAATGTACTCCCTCTAAACAAAAACCTTTTCTGCCTCCACTAGTGCTTTTAATTTGACATTATTTCTCGTATTTCTATTAAAATTGGGGTAGATTTAAATAGTTCATGAAAGTAAATTTAAGTTAAACCAAATAGGAGTTGAAGGGTTTCGTTGAGCCACATACTGAAATTGAAGAACAAAATAGCACTATTTCAAAAATATAAGGTTAATCAAATTTTGTCAAACGAAAGCTCAGTAATTATTATTATTTTTTTTTAACTTCTACAATCCACCATATTTGAACTCATATTTGAACTGAACTTTCAATATCGTCGAAGGTTCCCCTATTTACCACCCTCAACCCTCTCCAAGTGAAGCCATACCAAAATTGGAGGGTAAAAATAGTATTGTAATATAAGTATAATACACATGTATGGTAAATTACTTGTATTGTAAATCTGGATTTGAAATGTGTTCTGAAAATATGGTTTATATCATGTTTTAACTGGCTTATGGAATTCATAATTTTTTAGGAGAGACTCCAACTTAATTATCAAACAAGATTTTATAAACCTTTTTTTTTTTTTTTTTTTTTTTTTGTCTAAACCATATTTTGAAATAACTTACTTATAAATTCAAACTATAATTTTCACAACCACATAAATAATATTTAACAAGCGTCCTAATATAGTTTATCATATATTTTGGTCCGAATATAAAAAATAAAATAAAAAAACAATGATCCGGTTTTCGTAAGCCAGTGTAAAATGATATCGACATCTAACACCGTATTTCAACATAAAGATGGATTTTGATACGAGTTAAAAATTATCAAATCCAAGGTATATATATCTATTAGATGTATTAGCAGCAACCAGTTACCAACAGAAAAGCAGCGAAAGAAATAGCTCATGCTGAAATAAAATTACCATAAGTGTAGGCATTTATTTTGACTGGATACACTTTTAAAGCAAGGTTTTAATAGCTAATACATTTCCACCAGAAAATTGGCTAAAGAAACTTCAATTTGTACCGACCTAGGGTCTCTCCAGCTACTGTGGATGTGGAAGTGAAAGTGAGGAATAATAAGAGTAAACTGAACAGACTTGCAAATCTGAAAGCATAAATCAGGACCTGTGAATCAAAGTGGCTAAATCTTGCAATGACAAGGGTCAGAACACTGAATTCTGACATGATTTTAAATTACCGATGCTCTCTGTTTGGCCTCGATATAGATTACAACAGCTAAACCACATTCACCACAAAATCAAGTGGAAGAAAAGTAAAATTCATCTAGATGCCACAATTACAAGACTTGGACAGAACAAAGCAAAAACATTGCTCGTGTCTCATCCAATCGATTAAGAGAAAACTGAACGTGAAACCAAATGGAACTTTGAGCTCAAATATTCAATTAAGCATATTGAAAAGCATAATTCAATTTTTTGATAATGTCTTTTCTAGCGAAAGAATGGATTAAATTGCTAGTCATGGAATGGCTGTGAGAAACCTAGAATACAGTAAATTATTGTAAGGAAAACCTCATGCTTCCAAGATGACCAATGATTCAGGGGGTAAAAGGAAGAAAATCAGTTATATACCCTTTCTATAGCTGGAAAAACTTACCCAATAAGAATCAATAACTCAAGCAAACAAAAGTGCTTAGACATTTGGGGAAGTCTGGTCAAACATGCATAATCCATTTTAAAGATGTTTTCATGCAAAATAAAAAAAGCTCCCCTGGAAGAAAGGAGTAGTAGGAAAAGGAGCAATACATATATATATATATATACTGAATATGCATATGCATAGAGTTAAGCTACAAGCAACGTGGAACTATGTGAAGAATTTTCAGAAGAATTACAGAAGATGTGTACAGTGCATGAAGCATAATGCATTTTAAATAAAATTCTAACGTTGAAAAAGAAACAGAGTTAACAACCACTGATGCTCTGAAAGTTAAAATGCTCAAGTAGATAAGATGACAATGTTGCCATGTTTGCTTACCTCCAGAAGATCTGTTTATGCATGATATCCGCTAACCACTTTATAAGAGTGCTTCCAAATTGTTGATATCTGCAGCAAACTTCAAAATAAAATCAAGCTAACACAGTACAAATGCTATTCAGATCACAATCTCAGTTCATAAGGCAATAAACATCTGAGTCAAGTTTCATAAACTATATAACTACAGATGCCACAGAGTTTGTCATGGCAGACAGTATGAAACAATCCAAAACTATCAAACCAGGTAAGTGAATTAAACCTACCTACACGTACATACTATGGAAGCTCTCAACTTCCTGCTTCAAAACATGGATCCAGAAGACATGTACAAACAAAACAAGGCAAATAATTATATTTGATCCACATTAACCATAAAAGCACATAAATGTCTAGCAGTATTAACCCACTAGTTCAGCATCTAAAATATCTAATCAATTTCACAAGAGTCTTGATTGTACCGGAAATGGGGTGGCTATTCCCTGCTAAGACCATCCTCATCCAATTGATCACAAGGATTTTCTATGAAACACCAGAAAATACATGGTAGCATTTGCACGCACAAAATAATTCAATAAATAAATAATGCAATCTACACTCATGTCTCATTCAAAAGTATTTCTGTTTCTTAAAGTTAGTTAATTATATATATATATATATATATATATATATATCGACAGTTATATATATATATATAGACAGACCTGTGACAGGCCTGCATGCTAGTGCCAAACTTTATGAAAGGAACTCATCTACCAAGTAGAATGCAAAATATAAAATAAAATTTACATGCCAAATGGATTTACCCATCACCCTAGCCCCTGAGTTTTTATTGTATACAACTAAGCTTTTGTCCCACTTGAGTTTTTATTGTACACTAACTAATAAAATTTGTGTAACATGAAAAGATCCGTAAATGCAGCCCAACATCCAATTCCTACTAACTAATGCTTGCTTAAGTGGAATTGCAGGCCATAAGCCTATGCTTAATGGCTCCTTACTAGAAACCAGAACTGTGTCAACAAAAGGAAGAAGAGGCTCATATTTTTAAACACACATCTTACTGCTACATATGCAAAATTAACTAAGATGTAATTGGATAAAAAGAAATATTGAAAGCCAGATATCAAACTGATATGAGATTGGAGAATTAGCAATACCCTTGAGCTTCCAAATTCCAGCCATGACTTAGAAGCCTTCCAAAGGAGTAGACCCCAGCATAAACCTCCCCTTATGATGAAAATAGTAGGCCTGGCTGAAAACTACTTGAGAAATTATGACAGTGACAATGCTGCTAGAAAGATGTATGAATGGACATGTGCAATTTCTATATAGACGAGTGAGACACATTTAACGACAACAAAAGATTAAATATATCACCAGGAGATTAAAATCCCAGAAGAGAGAGCCACAAAAGAATCATTTCCACATCAGTTCAACTTCATCAGCATTGTTTGTGGTCTTCTCCTACTCAAAAGCTCAACTGGTAGCATCACTCTCAACCGCAGGATGTAAAGTCTTTTCTTTTTATTAAAGAAAAAAAAATATATCACCGCACGTGGTGAGATATCTTTCTATCCAACTCGATGCTTGAGTACCACTTTCCTTGTTTAAGTTAAGGCGACTGCCTAGGTGAACAATTTCAAAGTTTCGGACTTTTTACACCAACTAATTGCTCTTCTTACCCCCACAGACCATATTAAACAAAGTCCTTCATTGAATCAAATAATCTCCACTACATTGCCAAGGCGCAAAAAGAACAGCTTGATTTCATTCGACAAGGTAACACAACATGTATGTCCATCCATCATAAAATGTACTGTGTATACAAAACTCTTACATGCAAAAGCTGAACTTCCATTGCCCATTCTGAGAAGAACCTAATCTAAATGAACAAAAAATAACATCAAATGGATCAGCTTCACCTTATCATCCCCACAAGCTATTCCTAATTTAACAACATGCACAGAGCATGACTTACTACACTCAGTCCCAAAAAACTCAACCCAATTCCAACACCTAAAGTAAGACTTACTGGTTCTTCAGCCGTAAATCAGCAAAAATAGTTGCTAAGTGCAATAATAGTTTTAATTACAATGCCAATAAGATTCTAGCTTGAAGAAGAACTAATGTGCAAGTGGTCACCAACACATGTTCTATTAACGTTCCAGATCTATTAACAAAAATCCTCTTGCCTGTAATTTAAATAAGTAAATATCCAAAATACCTATCAAGGCAAAGAAAGAACTTATCCTCAAATTTAAAACATAAAAGCGTGAAAATTTCTCAACTGTTTTCACAATTGCTTGGAACAGTTACAGCACTACACCAATATCGAGATCAACCAAGAAAGCAACTTCCAATGCCCAGCTTCAATTACAATAAAAACCTACATTCTCAACCTAAGCAACCTGCAAGCCCAATTATCACATGGAAAAACTCAACAGCTCAAAAAATACAAATCAATTAAGTAAAAACAAAGGCAGAGATCCCAAACGGGTTCTCTAATATAGCCCACTAACGGCATCAAAAGAAGAATTATCCAATTGAATCTCAGATTTCAGCTTAGCAAAAAGCTGAGGGCTTCGGTAAACAGAGCCGGGCGCAGACCGATGCCGAATAACTGGGACTACATGAAATGACACCGTACTCGATGTAAAACAACATTCCGGCGATGTAAAGCAAGGGCGCAAAGAGGAAAATGCCTTGTATACATGAGTTTCAAACATGCAGACACAAAATTTGATCTCCAAGTAACCAATCAAACAAACAAATTCGGTCTTTACAACAAAGACAAATAGCTATTCACTTCCAAGAAATATGATTGCAGCAAACACCATTATCATGTAAGTACCAGATGCAGTTGAATAGAGATGAAATATAAACCACAGATTCCATAAGGAGTACCAATGATTGATCCATTCATCCATTTAGATTATGAATCCAAACAACATTGTAATTGCCCAAGTCTAAAGTGTTACATTGGGAATAATTAAAATTCAATAAAATTCAAAAAGACAAGAGTCCTACGTCTATTAACCCTTACTAATCACTCAACAAGAACCCCCAAGATGTCCTCATCTCTATACAAATGATACCTGCACAAAAAATAACCCAAAAATAAACAAAAGACGCCCAAATTACTTACTTAATACAGACTAAACGCAAAAAGCTCCAATCTTTATCAAAATTTGATTTCAAAACTTACTCCTTTTCACCCAATTTGATTGCGGTACCGCCATATTCAGGCAAAAGAACATTATCGCCTTCTTTGACAGCGACCGGAATGGTACAGCCGGATTTATCAAGTAGCCCTGGTCCTACTGCCACCACTTTCCCTGAATTAAGCTGCATCCAAAACCAAAACCTCATTAAACAAACAAATTTAGAAAAAAGAGAAATTATTCGAGTTGTGAACTTCTTTGGCACAACCTTGGCCGATTTCTCCGGGAGAAGTATTCCGGCATTCGTCTTGGCGGGCTGCACGAGCTTTTCAATGAGAACCCTATTGAGGGTTGGGATCAAACGCTTAGCCATGCCAACTCGATCGAAGTTCACGGGAAGCAGAGCACGGAAAGTGAAGAGCAGGGAAAACCGAGAGTATAAAGGAGGGATTGAAGATCGTAGAAGCTTCTAGGCTTGTCGAAGGTTTAATGAGGGTTTTAGGGATCCTTTAAGAATTTGGAAATTTGGACTTTGGGCTTTGGGCTTTGGGCTTTGGGCTCTTAGTATATCGGGTTACGATAGAATTTGGGCTTTGAAATGTCTCCTAGCAAGATCACTTTCATATTTTCATTATTAATTGTGCATGTGCAAACATCCAATCAAACTCTAACAGTTGCTTTTCTGCCCAGTAACTAAGGGTGGTGGGAGTGGTGGATTTTTGCTGGGTTTAAACTTAGCAAAAACCTACAAAAACCCAAACTCACCACTCCCTCCCTCCATGTCATAAACCCAGCTTTCGATTTCAGAAGCTGGATTTTTGACTTACGGTGGGCCCCGCCAGCTAGGAGAGTGCACCTCACGCTGCACTTAGAGCTGAGAACGAACACGAACGTTCACGAACAAGCTCGGGATTGACTCGTTAAAAGCTTAGTTCGAGATCGTTTATTTATTAATAAACGAACACGAACAAAATTTTAGGCTCGATTAATAAACGAACAATAAATGACCAAAAGGGAGTTCGGCTCGATTACGTTCGTGAACAGCTCGATAAGAAAAAACAATTTTTAAGAAGGATAAAATACATATATAATTTATCATTCATACATATAACATGAAAATAAATTTGGTGCAGTGGTAATACATCAAAAGGAGAAGCAAGGGAACTAGGGTTCGAATTTTCACAACGCCAAATTTATTTTATTTCACAATTTTGAGGTGAATTTCACCCAATCCCACATCGGAAATGAGAGAAAATTTGGGAGGAAAATTCCTTATAAATAGATGAGCATGACACTTAGGGCTGAGAACGAACATGAACAAGCTCGACTCTGCTCGATTAATAAATAAACAAACACGAACAAGATTTTAAGCTCGATAAATAAATGAACACGTCAAAGCTCGGCTCGGCTCGATTAATAAATAAACGAACATGAACAAGATTTTAAGCTCGATAAATAAATGAACACGTCAAAGCTCGGCTCGGCTCGGCTCGGCTCGTTATCACCCCCCTGCACTCCCCTAGCGAGTTCCTCCCACTCGCGAGTGGGAGGAAGTGCTGGTGTCTGCCACTAGCAATTTTTTTTTTTTTTTTTTACTTAAAGAGCCGTTAAGGCTTAGTTTTTTTTTTATTACAATTTTTTCCTACTTTTGTTTTTGCCTTCCATTGGATCTATTTTATTTATTTGTTTTAAATTATTTTTTTTACTATTTGTTTTTTATAAATACCTATCAATTCTAATATTTCTCTACTCCTCATTCAAATCATACATTTTTTCAATCAATTTTTATATTTGATTTTCACAATAGAAAAATCCAATTTTTTAATTTTTTAACTATGTAATTTTATTTTTTAGTTTTTTTTATTATGTAAAATCTGTTTTAATTAAAATTTAAAATGTTTTACAACTATTGATTTTAGTTTGACCTATGTAAGTTTAGCTGTTATAAACTAGACATTAAGAACTAGCTGTTGGAAAATAGTCGTTACACAAGGAAGAATTAACAAATATCATGTATACATGCATTATTTTGCACAACATGATTATTGAGCACGAGGGAGATGAAGTTGTCAATTGGTTCGATGGAGACGGGTCTCCGTCGATAACAATTCATTTGGGTACTACTCAAGAGTTCTAAACCTATCTGCAAGGTATTCAACAGCTTCGTGATAGGGATACGCATCATCAACTTCAGGCTGATTTGGTTGAGCATATCTGGACACATTATGAAAGCAATTAGTACAAGATAACCCTTTTTATTAATGTAATGTTGTGTTTGTTTGGTGTGCTTTTTTTATTTCGGCAATAGTGTATTTTTTTCATAACTTTTTATTTATTTAATGTAACGTACTTTATATAATATTTTACTAATTATCTAATTTTTTCTTGTGGTTTATTGAATTATGTAATTTACGAAATTAAATATTTTAATAAATTAAAATAAATTTATAATTAAATATAGTTTATAAATTATAATTAAAAAGGTATAAATGAATGTGTATAAAGTTGTTTATTAGTGGGACCCGTAATGAAGTTGCTTTTCTGGGTTTATTGTTGCTGGGGGTAGGTTTATAAAAGTGGGTGGGTTTTTGCTTTTGATGTGGCGCTGATGTGGCGTGATAAACCTGCTTTTCTGGGTTTATGACTCCTACCACCCTAACTAGCTGAATAAAAGTAAAAGTAGAAGCCGTTATAATATTTTGATTTAACTTACCGTCATGAGGGAAATGATTATAATCATAACTTGGTTTGAAGTTGAACTCAATTAAGGAAAAAAGAAAAAGAAAAAATGAATTCAAGTTTAAGATGGTATATTTTAAATTGGCTCGAGCTCAAGTGCGAGTCAAATCCGTATTAAATTTTTGTATTGCATTTAAAGATCGTACTTAGTGTGCATAAAAGTAAGTCTTCATTGAGCCTGGCCCAATCGAAGAAGGAAAACATAAACAGTAAGAAAGAAAAGACGCACAAAAGGTTCAAGCCCAAGTTTAGGTCGGAAAAACTCTCTAAAAATCGAGCCAAAGAAACATGCATAGGTCGGTTGCTAGCATAGATCATCCTACAGGATTTTCTTACTGACACCATAAAAATCGAGCTTGGGAAAGTTAGGTCGGTTTAATGATAACATTGACACAATAGATAGAAATCATTAGAGGATTAGGAGCCCATTTTGAATTCATGCAGGAAGTACACAGAGCAATGATGGAAAAGGAGTCCGAAGTCAGGCCATGATAGACAGAAGCGTAAAAGTCATCGCAAAAAGGGGAGAGCAGTTAGAAGTACAAATTATCATAGTGCAACGAATATGTAAAAGTATGGCTATAAATACTAAGTCATAAAACTAACTGACGTACGCAATATTCTCTACGCTTAAGCTTTAGTGAATACTGTTTATCGTCTTCATCCTTACTGACTTGATCGTCGGAGTTGAATATGGGGGATAGCCCCGCTTGTTTTACAGTTTGTTTCCGTTAACAGACCCGAGCTATACACTCACATTCACATCGATCCGACCTAAGGAAGCCCCGATTCTGACCTGGTCATCCTTCTTTTCGGCAATCAATCTCCACACTGGGCTGGAACCTTCAAGATCTCAAGTGGGCCAACCGGAGCATCCTGTATCGGATATTTTGCGTCACATCAGTACTGATATGTATTTTTGTCACTAACATTTTTCTCACACTCAAACTTTGCTCATAACACTTACTTAAGCCCAAAATTAATTAAAAATAGTCAATAATGTCCCATCTCAATATAATTACCACATATGATAAAACTGGATATAACTCAGAATCCGGAGTCTTCCTCTTCCCTCTTCCCTCTTCTTGTACATCATCCAACTCTCTCCTCTCTCTCCCCCTTTGTAAATTTTCCATACATAGATAAAAATCTTCTTTTCAAGATCTGAAGACTTGAAGACAACTTCATAAGTAAGTCTTATTTAATTTTCTATTTTTAATATTTTATTTTCT
Source organism: Leptodermis oblonga (assembly GCA_016801395.1). Classification (NCBI taxonomy): domain Eukaryota; kingdom Viridiplantae; phylum Streptophyta; class Magnoliopsida; order Gentianales; family Rubiaceae; genus Leptodermis; species Leptodermis oblonga. The sequence continues at coordinate 31,305,558 of CM028759.1, forward strand.
GTTTTTATTTAGCCTAATGGCAGGCTAAATACTTCGTGTTAAACCATGAAGCTTAGTTATCAGATTTTCCTGTAATGATGATGATTCTATATGTATGAATCTTATAACTGTTTTAGGATTAGTTAAAGAATGCACAGGTTGTTGATTACAAACAGGCATCTGTTTATTGTTTAAAGGATGATGAGAGTTAAGGCCATTGTTAGCCTGGGATTGGCATTGTTAGGCCGTTTTGCCCATTTTTATCTCCTTTATACAATATATCAAATTGACAGTCTGTGATCAATGTGACATTTAATTCTTAAAACCCAGATGGGAAGTTTTCAGAAAATGGTTTTTCCAATCACTTATAAAATTCTTCTTGAAAATTATTTTTTCTTCAGAAGAAAAAATAATTTTCAAGAAGAATTTTATAAGTTAAAGGGAAAAAATATTTTATTTCCTTTTGTACCATGGTTTATTCATAATTATGTTGAACCATGTATCTCAGTCATAGAAAGAGAATATAGGTTACCTAATGGTAACATATTGAAGAGTCAATTACCTCTTCAAGGATCTTTTAGTATGATAAAAGATAAAATTTCTATGAATTTCACTGCTTTTTCAAAATTATTGAAGGAGTATGTCTCCTGAAGATCCATTATATGACGAATTCATGGAGTTCATAACAAAGAAGCAAGGTGATACGGCTTCATCATCATCCTCTTTCTCAAAGATTGTTGGAGAAGAAGAGAAAGAAGATCATATGTCTTCTTATCATCAGAATACTCATAAAGAGGTAATAATCCTCTTGGAAGGTAAAGATTTGCAGTGGGTCAATGATCCATGGATGCTGATGCACAGATATCTTGACAGCTTATCATATGCTGAATTGGCTCATAAGCCAAGATCTTATTTTGAAAATCTTCTGAATATTTTAGGAAATTGTGAAATTACTCACTTTACAGGGGCTGGTAGCTCCCAAAATATTTTCAATTTTAGCAAAATAATTATCAAGCATATTATATCTCCAGAAGAGTGGGGTTTATCAACCCTGAAGGATAGAGAATATCTTCATCCTGATCAGAAAGTTTTGATAAAATATAAGTATTGGGATTATGTTGAATCTCTTACTAAAGTACTACTTTATGAAAATCCGAGAAAGAAGCATTCTTGGTTTATAAAGATTTGTTATGAAGTTTATAATAAACCTATACCAAATTGCTGATGATCAAATTGGAATGGATATACCATTTCCAAATAAAAAACCTTATAGGAAAGAAAAGTCTGAAAAAATTTTCAGAAAGAAAAGATATTCTAAAAAGAATAGAGAAAGAAAATTAGAAAAAAGAAAAGAAAGAAAAGAAGCTAAATTAGCTGAAAAGAAAAATCCAATAGATGTTAAATGTTATAAATGTGGCAAAATAGGTCATTTTGCAAATAAGTGTAAAATGAAAAAGAAAGAAAAAATAAAATCACCTTGTCGTGATATGAACTTGGCACAGAAATTATGTGTATTTGTTATAGAATTACTGTAGCGGATTTAAAATTAAAAATTTCCATTTTATTGTTCTCCTTGTTGTGATATTCGACTTATTAAAGTTTGATTAATATTGTCTCATTCAAATCTTTTTATTTTTCTTCCACTTTATAACATGGATTTAAAGTGTATAACGGCTTGTAATAAATTCTATAACAAATACACAAAATTTCTGTGCCAGGTTCATAATTATAACCTTCAGTCTTAATATTCAAAGTTAAAGCTTTATAGATATTTCTATCAGTTAAAGACAAATTGAAATTTGGATGAACATTAAAATGGACGGGACCATGAGCCAGACTAGATTGTATAACTCCGATTATTGATTTTCTCCATTCTTTATTTCTACCATCCCTTAAAGTTGCTATAAAACTTTCTGGCAGATTATCTAAAGTAAGAGGTTTAAAAGCAATTTGCACTAAACCAATATGTAAAAGTCTATGAGAAAAACGATATGATTCTAAATCTTATTCATTAAGAAGGGTTATTACTGTACCAACATCTTGAATAGCTAAGGATTGTTCAGTTGTTTTACAAATCTGTTTCAATCCAATTTTTATCTTGGACTCCCATGAATGTTGGAAATTGTTTTTCCAGAAGAAAAACCACCAAATGGTGAAGAACAATTTTTATCTTCATTAGATATTATTATTACTCAAAAGTGGTATACGAAAATTACTCTATTAACTGATAATAGTTTTCAAATTGAATTAACTACATTAATTGATAGTGGTGCAGATATTAGTGTAATACAAGAAGGTTTGATACCTACAAAATATTTTCAAAAAACTACTCATAGTTTAAGACATGCTGGAGGAGAAAGATTGGATATTCAATTCAAACTCCCAAAGGCATATATTTGCAAAAATAAAGTTTGCATTCCAGAAAGTTTTTTATTGGTTAAAACATTACAAATCAAGTTATACTTGTCACTCCTTTTTTGAAAAAATTATATCCTATTTATCATATTGATTCTAAAGGGTTAAAAGGAACCTATGAAAATAATCAAATAAATTTCCAGTTTATAATGGAACATTTTTCAAAAGTATTAAATACTATAAAAGAAAATATTCTTAGAAAAAAGAATCAAATGATGTTTTTAAAATCTGAAATTAATATTTTAACAATTGAAGAAAAACTTCAAAATCCTAGATTACAGGAAAAAATTAAAATGATTATTAATAATTTTTCAATAGAAATTTGTAATGAACATCCAAATGCTTTTTGGGATAGGAAAAAGCATATTGTTAGTCTTCCATATGAAGATGATTTTGATGAAAAGAAAATTCCGACAAAGGCTAGGCCTTGTCAAATGAATTCTGAATATTTAGAATTATGTAAAAAGAAATACAATCTCTTTTACAAAAAGAGTTAATTCAACCTTCAAATTCTCCATGGTCATGTACTGCATTTTATGTTAATAAACATAGTGAAATTGAAAGAGGTATTCCCAAGATGGTAATAAATTATAAACCTCTTAATAAAGTTTTAAAATGGATTAGGCATACAATTCCTAATAAAAATGATTTATTAGACAGATTATATGATTCAATAATATTTTCTAAATTTGATTTAAAATCAGGATATTGGCAAATTCAAATTAATAAGAAAGATCAGTATAAAACTGCTTTTACTGTTCCAATAGGACATTATGAATGGAAAGTAATGCATTTTGGTCTGAAGAATGCTCCTTCAGAATTTCAGCAAATAATGAATGATATTTTTATTCCTTATAGTGAATTTATTATTGTTTATATTGATGATATCTTAGTATTTTCTAAAGATATTGAAACTCATTTTAAGCACTTAAATATTTTCAAGAATTTAATTATTCAAAATGGTTTAGTTATATCTAAGTCGAAAATGAGTTTGTTCCAAACAAAAATTAGATTTTTGGGTCATAATATTGAAAAAGGAAATATTATTCCTATTAACAGAAGTATTGATTTTGCTTCAAAATTTCCAGATGAAATTCTGGATAAAACCCAATTACAAAGATTTTTAGGAAGTTTAAATTATATTTCTTCTTATTACAAAAATCTTAATGAAGATACTGCGATTCTTTATGATAGGTTGAAAAAGAATCCTAAACCATGGTCTGAAAGACATACTGAGGCAGTTAGACGGATTAAGTCTAAAGTGAAATCACTTCCGTGCTTAATGATTGCAAATCCTAGTCTGGAGAAAATAATTGAAACTGATGCTTCAGATATAGGTTATGGAGGTATTTTAAAACAAAAATCTAAAGATAATAAACAAGAATTTCTTGTTAGATATCATTCAGGCAAATGGTCTCATAGTCAGAAAAATTATGCTATGGTAGCTAAAGAAATCTTAGCTATTGTTAAATGTGTCTTAAAATTTCAGGATGATTTATATAATCAAAAATTTATTATACGAACTGACTGCAATTCTGCAAAGTTTATGTTTAATAAAGATTTTAAACATGATGTATCTAAGCAAATGTTTGCTAGATGGCAAGCTCATTTAGCCCCATTTGATTTTGATATTCAATATAAAAAAGGAGAAGATAATAGTCTTCTAGATTTCTTGACTAGAGAATTTTTGAATAATAGCTGATCAAAAATTTATTGATTGTAGGTTGATGCACCCCAGAGGAAGGGCCCCTGGCCCTTACCGAGGTCGTGGGGGACAAGGAAATATCCTCGCCCAGCATGGCGGAAGAAAAATGGTAGCAGAAAATATTTCTGCTAGAAGGAGTATGTCTCCTGAAGATCCATTATATGAAGAATTCATGGAGTTCATAACAAAGAAGCAAGGTGATACGGCTTCATCATCATCCTCTTTCTCAAAGATTGTTGGAGAAGAAGAGAAAGAAGATCATATGTCTTCTTATCATCAGAATACTCATAAAGAGGTAATAATCCTCTTGGAAGGTAAAGATTTGCAGTGGGTCAATGATCCATGGATGCTGATGCACAGATATCTTGACAGCTCATCATATGCTGAATTGGCTTATAAGCCAAGATCTTATTTTGAAAATCTTCTGAATATTTTAGGAAATTGTGAAATTACTCACTTTACAGGGACTGGTAGCTCCCAAAATATTTTCAATTTTAGCAAAATAATTATCAAGCATATTATATCTCCAGAAGAGTGGGGTTTATCAACCCTGAATGATAGAGAATATCTTCATCCTGATCAGAAAGTTTTGATAAAATATAAGTATTGGGATTATGTTGAATCTCTTACTAAAGTACTACTTTATGAAAATCCGAGAAAGAAACATTCTTGGTTTATAAAGATTTGTTCTGAAGTTTATAATAAACCTATACCAAATTGGTTTATCAAATGGTGGATTAATGTTGGTCCATCCATAAAGGTTCTTCTTGAACCATTTAGAGCATTATATGCTGATTGGGTAAAAATTTCTCCCAAAATCATGAATTTGGATAATAACCATCCATGGAACGATGATATCGCTCCTATGTATTTCTTTATTGAATTTTCAATCCCATGGATATGGAAATGGGTTCAAGAAGTAGGTTATACCCCATAAAAGATCCCATGCTTGAAGAGAGCAGGTTATACCAAATTTTGAGACAAATTAATAAAGGCAGATGCTACTTGTTTACTTATTGACCAGATCAAGACCAAACTGCAGGAATACCAGCAGAAGCAGCAATCAGCTCCAAGGGAGGAAATCAGCCCATTCCAGCAAATTCATAGGATGCTGCAGAGACAGAAGGGTATTGTTTCCCAGGAAGAAATCATAGCTTCTTACATGGATCTTTTGAAAAAAGATCTATCCCAGAACCAGCGGCGATCGCAGAGCTAAATTTCCGGGGGGGCGAGCGTAATAGGAATTTTTTTCGCAGGTCATTAAATAAAATACGTACCAGTAAAGTATCAAAATAAACATAACAATATATGTCCAAAAATAAAACCTTAATGAGAAATTGAAAACAAAGAAATACTAGTAAAACAACTAATTCTTGAAGCCCGAACCACCACAACCGGACGCATCAGTAATACGAGATAATTGTGCTCTGCGTTCCCTAATAGATTGATAATGTTGCAAAATTACTTCATTTTCAATCTGGACAAAAATCTCCTTCTCAATATATGATATCAAACAATCATTCATCCACTCATCTCCCATTCTATTCTGCAATTCTGTCTTGATAAGTTTCATCGAAGAGAAAACCCTTTCAACAGAGGCAGTTGCAATAGGTAAAACCAACGCTAACTTGATCAGACGATACACTAATGGAAAAAAGACACTCCTGCCACTTTCAACCATTTTTTTTGCAAGATCTCCCAAATTTTCAAGCATAGAACACTCATCATCAGTTTGTACACTTTCAATGTAACTCATAAGTTGCCCCTGAAGTAAAATGAGATCGGTTCCAGAAAAATCATTTGGATAAAGCTCAGCAAGTCGGATTAGCTTACCAATGTCAAATCGAGAGTACGAATTCTTTGGATCAAGGCACCCAATGCAAATAAGCAACTCTGTATATGATTCCTTAAAACGACTATTCATCTCTGCAACCATTCTATCAAGAACCTACAATTGGAAACAATAAAAATAATAAATTTCAAAAATACTATTGAAATTAAAATATTTAAACAATGTGTTTAGAAGTCATACCTCTAAGAAAATTTCTACACGATAATGATGAAAATGAGTAACTGTTTGTCCGCTACGCCTACTACGACCACGAATATTCATGTTTTCATCCATATGTGGTATTGGGATCATATGTTGAACACAAAATGTGTTGGTTTCATTCAAGAGTTCATCCCATCCCACATCTCTGAATTTTTGTAGCTAGACTTTCATTGTCTTAATCAAGTTGACAGCAAGAATAATGTTTTGATCCTTTTGTTGTAAGGCAAGTGACAGCTCATTTGTGATTCCCAATAAAAATTTCATCATATGCATCACAAATACAAATGAGTAACTCTCCATCTTATCAATCAAGGTTGCAACTATACTGCTATTATCATTATTTGCACCATCATCATGCACATTTTCGAGCACCTGTAATACGGAAGTCCACATAGACATCGCTCGGACAATAGTCATATAGTGTGATCCCCAACGCGTGTCCCCTGGACGCTTCAAACTAAGTTCTTGATTTTTTCCTTTGCCGCTAACAATATTTCCTGCCTCCAAACCATTCACAAGCCTCTCATGTTCAAGTTGCCTAAGTTTGTCTTTTCTTTTACATGAAGCTCCAGCAATATTAACAATCATAGCAAGGTATTGAAAGAAATCACCCACGGCTCGATTGTTCTTACACACTTCAACGACAACTAGTTGAAGTTGGTGAGAAAAACAATGGACATACCTTGCAGATGGATTTTCAGCCAATATGAGAGCCTGTAATCCATTATACTCACCTCGCATATTTGAAGCCCCATCATATCCTTGACCTCTCAATCTTGATAAAGACAAATTATGATTTGCAAACAATTTTTCAATACCTTTCTTTAATGTCATAGAACAAGTGTCATCCACATGCACAATAGCAAGAAAACGCTCAATAACAACTCCATTTCTATTCACATATCTCAAAACAACCCCCATTTGTTCTCTAATGGAAATGTCTCTAGACTCATCAACAAAAGAGAAAATACATCATCTCCTATATCTGCAAGAATGACACTTCTGATTGAAGCAGCACAAGCACTTGATAGTTCTTTTTGAGTTGTTGGAGACGTCGTTGTATTATTTTCAGGAGCATTCTGAAAAGCCTTGCATACTACTTTGTTTCGCAGACAGTACCAGTCAATAAATTCAAGAAAATTTCCTTTATTTAGTGACTTTTTTGACTCGTCATGTCCACGAAAAGACAACCCTTGTTTCAATAGGAATCGTGTCACATCTAAACTTGCTGTTAAACGAGTGCGATATGCTATCTCAGACTCACGCCCATGTTCTTGTACCAAATGTGACACACTCTGTCTTTGATTTTTAAAACCTTCTAGTTGGACTCTTGCATCATTGTGCGCACTACTCGGACCACCAACATGTTTATTAAATATTTCTATGCCTTTTTTCCAATTACTCATCCCTACAGTAGTAAATGTCTCTTCTCCTGTCTTATTTCCTTTGTGCTTATTTTTAAAGAGATAGCACCAAAAACAAAATGCGGCATCTTTTGATATGCTATACTCCAACCAAGCATATTTCTGAAACCAAACACTTTGAAAGCATCTAGAATCCTTACCATATTGTTTTCGGGGATAATTATGACCAATTAGTTGACAAGGACCTCTAACCAAATACTCTCTTCGAACTTGATCTCTAATACACATATCATATTCTATTATTGGTTTCCGTAGGCCTGGGTCCATGACAATATCATTTAGATTGAATTCCACACGAGAATGTTTTTCCTGACTTTCATCCTCATGAGAGTTCTTAGAAACTTCTATACCTCGTTTCAAAAATTTATCCATAATCTATCAAAATTTACCAAACTTAACAAATTAAAATTATACCCTTCAAAGTATATATTAACCAAATAACATCAAACTACAAAAAAAAAAAAAAAAACAAGCATCACACAAATTATTAAATAATTACATACTCAAAATTAATTAATCAATAATAAACACACAATAAGAAATTGATAATCACAATTCTATATATGAATATTAAATTCTAAATTAATAAAAATTCTAAAATTTAAAACAACATTGCTATAGTATATAATCATTCATCCCATATATAATAAATTATAAAATTAAACTACTAACAATAAAAAACTACACAAAAATTAGAATTTAAAAAAAAAATTAAAACTTACAAACATACAAGCTGTGAAGCTGAAGCTATAAAGGCCAAAGGGAGGGAGAACCGGAGAAAGAGGCAGCCTGCAGACTGCAGTGGACACCGGACGAGACGGACGGCGGCGGAGGAGTTGCGCGGTGGACGCTGCTGCAGCGCGCTGCTGCTGTTTCTTCAATGGGCAAACCGCAAACAAAGAGAAGAGAGGAAAGAATTGGGGGAAATTGAATTATTGACCCTAGGTTCAAAATGGGGAGGGATTAATTTGCAAAATTCAATTTTCAGTTAGGCCCTTAATGTTAATTTTATTTTTGCTTTTTCCCCCTTAGTAAAACGACGTCGTTTTACTAAGGGGGCATAAAAAAAAAAAGAACAAAAGCTGAATCATCTTCTTCAGGTGGTCTTCTTCTTCGAGATGACTGGCGGGGCAACACAGCAGCTGAAACCTAGTTTCAGCTGCGCCGCTGCCGGGGCGGAGTCGAAGGGTAGTAATACTACTACCCTTCGCTCCCGGATAAAGGAGGGGCGGTGGCACCCCCCCCCCCCCCCGCCCCCCTTCTCTCCGCCGCTGCCCAGAACCTGGATGATTCAAAATCAGAAGTTTTAATGTCAAGCCAAGGCCATTGCCTAGCAGGAGAATCACAAGAAGAAGAAGAAGATGTCGATCTCGACATAGATGAAATGTTGCTCGCCATAAAGAGCTCAGTGACCGGTTCTACCGGTAAAAGTCCAAGAAACGATTAACATAGGTGGCTGCGAACTTCACCGACAATAATACTATTGCGGACTTCAAGACTGATAGTTTGAATTCCAAAATTACTGTAGCGGATTTAAAATTAAAAGTTTCAAATCCGGAATAGTGAAAGGCAGACTCTACCTATAAATATGTTGTAAATCTTCATTCAGAGGCAGAACTCAGAATCCGGAGTCTTCCTCTTCTCTCTTCTCTCTTCTTGTACATCATCCAACTCTCTCCTCTCTCTCCCCCTTTGTAAATTTTCCATACATAAATAAAAATCTTCTTTCCAAGATCTGAATACTTGAAGACAACTTCATAAGTAAGTCTTATTTAATTTTCTGTTTTTATTTAGCCTAATGGCAGGCTAAATACTTAGTGTTAAATCATGAAGCTTAGTTATCAGATTTTCCTGTAATAAACCGTCATAATCTTTCTACTTCATATGTTAGAAATTATATTCCTAATTATATTCCTCCTAGAAATTTTGCTGATGATCATATTCCTTTAGTGAGGAGAAAAATCCTCATGTTGATTTATTATATAAGAAAAGAAATAATATTGTGCATGATATTTCTGATAGAAAAGAACCGAAGATAACCGGATCTGAAATGAATTTTTCAATATGAATAATAAAATGAAAATAGATTTTAGTAAAGGATCTCAAGCGAGATTAAAAATAAGAGATGAATTCTTAAAACCCAGATGGGAAGTTTTTAGAAAATGGTTTTTTCAATATATTTCTATAGAAGAAAGAAATAATCTTCAAGAAGAATTTTATAAATTCTTAGGAGAAAAAAATATTTTATTTCCTTTTGTTCCATGGTTTATTCATAATTATGTTGAACCATGTATTTCTGTAATAGAAAGAGAATATAGGTTACCTAATGGTAATATCTTGAAGAGTCAATTTCCTCCTCAAGGATCTTTTAATATGATAAAAAAATAAAGTTTCTATGAATTTCACTGCTTTTTCAAAATTATTTGAAGAAGATACTTTAACAATAACAGTCAAAAATATTAATAAAATTATTGAACAACAAAATTATACAAATGCATATATAATAGTATTAGGAGAACAAATATTCTCTTTACATGATAGATTAGATAAGTTAATAGAGCATAATACAATGGCTAGCTCTAGTAATATTCCTAGCACTAGTAATAGTAAGGAAAATGTAGGTGTGCTTGCTGCTCCTAGTCTTCAGCCTCCACCTGAAATAAAAAATTTTAAGTTTAAAACTATTAGTCCAGAATTAGAAAAATTATTAAATGATAAATTTAAAGGGTTAAATATAACCACAATAGAAGAAGAATTTTCTAATGAAATAGAAAATAATCCAGAATATAAGAAAGTAATTAAAGATGAAATTAATAAAATTTCAGAAATGTATAGGTACGCTGATAGGCCAACCCAAAGAATAAATTATTATAATAGGCCATCTCCGATGGATGTTCTTCATGAAGAGCAAGAATACATAAATAATAATAGTTATAGTTGCAAAATATTTATGAATGGAATTTAGATGGTTATACTGAAAAACAGATTTATAATCTTGTGTATAGAATGTTAATGTATAGTACTATCTGTAAGAGTAATGGTAATTCTGATAGCAATATTGCAAAAATGATAGTTGCAGGTTTCACTGGCCAACTAAAAGGTTGGTGGGATAATTATTTATCCCCATTAGCTAAAGAAGAAGTTTATAGAACTGTTAAACAGGAAGGTGACCAAATGGTTGAAAATTCTGTTTATACTTTAATAGTTACAATTCTTAAGCATTTTACGGGTAGAATTTCTGATAATAGTAAAAATATCCGTACTTTATTACAGAATCTTAGGTGTAAAACACTTTCTGAATTTAGGTGGTATAAAGATGCATTCCTTAATAGAGTCATGGAATTTCCTGAGAGTAATAGTAGTCATTGGAAGTCTAAATTTATAGATGGTCTTCCCAGCTTATTTGCTGAAAGAGTTAGAAAATCTCTTAGGAAGGATAGAATAACTATTCCATATAATGAATATACTTATGGTAGACTGATAGCAACTTGCGTCCAGGAAGGTCTATCATTATGTAATGAAATTAAATTAAGGCAACAAATAAAAAGTCAAAGATTAACAGAAAGAAGTCAATTAGGACATTTCTGTAGTCAATTTGGGATGGATATACCATTTCCAAATAAAAAACCTTATAGGAAAGAAAAACCTGAAAAAATTTTCAAAAAGAAAAGATATTCTAAAAAGAATAGAGAAAAGAAATTAGAAAAAAGAAAAGAGAAAAAAGAAGCTAAATTAGCTAAGAAGAAAAATCCACAAGATGTCAAATATTTAAATGTGGAAAATTAGGTCATTTTGCAAATAAATGCAAATTAAAAAATAAGATAAAATCTTTAGAATTAGATGAAGAATTATAAGATAAGATTTCTAAAATATTATTAGAAACAAGTTCAGAATCTTCGGAATCTTCAGATGAAGAAAATGAGATTAATTTTTCAAAAAATGATTTATCATCAACTGAGTCAGATTCTGATTGTGCTTGTAGCACAAAAGGATCTTGTCTAAAACAATTAAATGAAAATTCTGAAAATAAAGAATTTTATAAAATTATGTCTCAATTTAAAGACATAAATGTTTTAACTGATAATACTTTGTTAGACTTTTTAAAACAAATAAAAAATTCTGAATTAAGATCAAAACTAATTGATGATATCCAAAATCTTCCTTCTACTAGTAGGAATAATGAATGTGATTTTGAAAATAAAATTTATAATGAACCATATTCTATGATAGAGGTTCATAAATTAATGAAAGAAAGAAGTAATACTTTAACTTCTAATACTTCAATAAATGATTTAAATAATGATGTAAAAAATCTTCAAAAAGAAATTCAATTTCTTAAATTAAGAAATATTGGCTTTGAAGAAAGAATTTCTAATTTAGAAAAAGGGAAAGAAATAATTACTTTTCCAGAAGAAAAACCACCAAATGGTGATGAACAATTTTTATCTTCATTAGATATTATTACTACTCAAAAGTGGTATACAAAAATCATACTTTTAATTGATAATAGTTTTTAAATTGAATTAACTGCATTAATTGATAGTGGTGCAGATATTAGTGTCATACAAGAAGGTTTAATACCTACAAAATATTTTCAAAAAACTACTCATAGTTTAAGAAATGCTGGAGGAGAAAGATTAGATATTCAATTTAAACTCCCCAAAGCATATATTTGTAAAAATAAAGTTTGTATTCCAGAAAGTTTTTTATTGGTTAAAAACATTACAAATCAAGTTATACTTGGAACCCCTTTTTTGAAAAATTATATCCTATCTATCATATTAATTTTAAAGGGTTAAAAGGAACCTATGAAAATAATCAAATAAATTTCTAGTTTATAATGGAACCTTTTTCAAAAGTATTGAACACTATAAAAGAAAATATTCTTAGAAAAAAGAATGAAATGATGTTTTTAAAAACTGAAATTAATATTTTAACAATTGAAGAAAAACTTCAAAATCTTAAATTACAGGATAAGATTAAAATGATTATTAATAACTTTTCAATAGAAATTTGTAATGATCATCCAAATGCTTTTTGGGATAGAAAAAAGCATATTGTAAGTCTTCCATATTGAAACTCATTTTAAACATTTGAATATTTTTAAGAATTTGATCATTCAAAATGGTTTAGTTATATCTAAAACCAAAATGAGTTTGTTTCAAACAAAAATTAGATTTTTGGGTCATAATATTGAGAAAGGAAATATTATTCCTATTAATAGAAGTATTGATTTTGCTTCAAAGTTTTCGGATGAAATTCTGGAAAAAACTCAATTACAAAGATTTTTAGGAAGCTTGAGTTATATTTCTTCCTATTACAAAAATCTTAATGAAGATACTGCAATTCTTTATGATAGATTAAAGAAGAATCCTAAGCCATGGTCTGAAAACCATACTGAGGCAGTAAGACGGATTAAGTCTAAAGTGAAATCACTTCCTTGTTTAATGATTGCAAACCCTAATCTGGAGAAGATAATAGAGACAGATGCTTCAGATATAGGTTATGGTGGAATATTAAAGCAAAAATCCAAAATTGATAAACAAGAATTTCTTGTTAGATATCATTCAGGCAAATGGTCTGAAAGTCAGAAACATTATGCTACTGTAGCTAAAGAAATCTTAGCTATTGTTAAATGTGTGTTAAAATTTCAAGATGACTTATATAATCAAAAGTTCATTATAAGAACTGACTGCAAATCTGCCAAATTTATGTTTAATAAGGATTTTAAGCATGATGTTTCGAAGCAAATGTTTGCTAGATGGTAGGCTCATTTAGCCCCATTTGATTTTGATATTCAGTATAAGAAAAGAGCAGACAATATAGTCTTCCAGATTTTTTGACAAGAGAATTTTTGAATAATGGCTCATCAAAAATTTATTGATTGCAGGTTAATGCACCCCAGAGGAAGGGCCTCTGGCCCTTACCGAGGTCGAGGAGGACGAGGAAATATCCTCGCCCAACATGGTGGAAGGAAGTTGGTAGCAGAAAATATTTATGCTAGAAAGAGTATGTCTCCTGAAAATCCATTATATGAAGAATTTATGGAGTTCATATCCAAAAAGCAAGGTGATACTGCTTCATCATCATCCTCTTTCTCAAAGATTGTAGGTGAAGAAGAAAAAGAAGATCATATGTCTTCTTATTATCAGAATACTCATAAAGAGGTAATAATACTCTTGGAAGGTAAAGATTTACAATGGGTCAATGATCCATGGATGCTAATGCAAAGATATCTTGACAGCTCATCATATGCTGAATTGGCTTATAAGCCAAGATCTTATTTTGAAAATCTTCTGAATATTTCAAGAAATTGTGAAATCACTCATTTTACAGGAGCTGGTAGCTCTCAAAATATTTTCAATTTTAGCAAAATAATTATCAAGCAAATTATATCTGCAGAAGAATGGGGTTTATCAACCTTGAAGGATAGAGAATACCTCCATCCTGATCAAAAAGTTTTGATAAAATATAAATATTGGGATTTGGGATTATGTTGAATCTCTTACTAAAGTCCAACTTTATGAAAATCCAAGGAGAAAACATTCTTGGTTTATAAAGATTTGTTCTGAAGTTTATAACAAACCCCTACCAAATTGGTTTATAAAATGGTGGATTAATTTTGGTCCATCAAAAGTTCTTCCTGAACCTTTTAGAGCATTATATGCTGATTGGGTAAAAATTTCTCCCAAAATCATGAATTTAGATAATAATCATCCATGGAACGATGATATCACTCCTATGTATTTCTTTATGCAATTTTCAATCCCATGGATGTGGAAATGGGTTCCAGAAGTAGGTTATACCTCAGAAAAGATCCCATGCTTGGAGAGAGCAAGTTATACAAAATTTTGGGACAAATTAATAAAGGCAGATGCTACTTGTTTAATTCAAGGCCAGGAACTCATTGATCAGATCAAGACCAGGCTGCAGGAATATCAGCAGAAGCGGCAATTAGCTCCAAGGAAAGAAATCAGCCCATTCCAGCAGATTCATAGGATGCTGCAGAGACAGAAGGGTATTGTTTCCTGAGAAGAAATCATAGCTTCTTACATGGATCTTTTGAAAAAAGATTTATCCCAGAACCTGGATGATTCAAAATCAGAGGTATTAATGTCAAGCCAGGGCCATTGCCTAGCAGGAGAATCATAGGAAGAAGATGAAGATGCCGACATCGACATAGACGAGATGATGCTCGCAATAAAGAGTTCAGTAACCGGTTCTACCGGTAAAAGCCCCAACAATAATTAACATAGGTGGTTGCAGACTTCACCGACACCAATACTGTTGCGGACTTCAAGACTGATAGTTTGAGTTCCGAAATTACTGTAGCGGATTTAAAATTAAAAATTTCAAATTCAGAGTAGTGAAAGGCAGAATCTGCCTATAAATATGTTGTAAATTTTCATTCAAAGGCAGAACTTAGAATCAGGAGTCTTCCTCTTTCCCCTCTTCCCCTCTTGTACATCGTCTAACTCTCTTCTCTCTCTCCCTTTGTAAATTTTCATACATATATAAATTTCTTTCTTTCAAGATTTGAAGACTTGAAGACAACTTCATAAGTAAGTCTTATTTAATTTTCTGTTTTTAATATTTAATTTTCTATTTATATTTAGCCTAATGGCAGGCTAAATACTTAGTGTTAAACCATGAACCTTAGTTATTAGATTTTCCTGCAATGATGATGATTCTATATGTCTGAATCGTCTTGCTGTTTAAAAGTTTAATTGAAGAATGTATGGGTTGTTGAAAGCAAACAGGCATCTGTTTATTGTTTAAAGGATGATGAGGGTTGAGGCCGTTGTTAGCCTGGGATTGGCGTTGTTAGGCCGTTTTGCCCATTTTTATCTCCTTTATACAATTCATCAGGATTGACAGTTTGTAATCAATGTAATAAATTCCTTGTGCTTCTTTGATTAATCTCTTGAACCGTTGGATTGGTTCCCCTTATGGTATCAGATCAAAGGGAGTATTATTAATTCAATATTTTAATTATTTTGTATTTATTTTTTCATCTGAACATTACAATTTATTCATATGCTCAATTAATTATAGTTATTTATTTAGTTAAAATATTATTATTAGTGTTTTATTATTAATTATCTAATATAGCTTTTTTGTGTACGTGTTATTTAATAATAATAAAAAGTTTGTTTTCTTTTTTACTGAACATTACAATTTATTCATATGCTCAATTAATTATAGTTATTTATTTAGTTAAAATATTATTATTAGTGTTTTATTATTAATTATCTAATATAGCTTTTTTGTGTACGTGTTATTTAATAATAATAATAAGTTTGTTTTCTTTTTTATTAAAATAGTCAACACACAATTAATTAATATTTTCATAATTATTATCAATTATATATACTTATTAACTTTCATAAATATCTAAAAAAAATTGAACGATTGGGAATGTTTTGTAAAAGTGTGATAATATAAAAGTAATACAAAATTAATTATAAAAGGTAATCTAAATAGAATATTCAGGGATAAAGATGACAAAATGATTAATGTAAATCTAGGGTAGTTGATACAAAAATAAAATAGAGATAAGTTTAAATATTTCTGACGAGTAAACAATGAAAATTAAGACGTTGTGCAGAAGGTGAAAGGTGGCGGAGAATCGTTGAACTATGCTAAACAAACCAGAAGTATGAGGACAGTAACGCTAATGCAACAATTATTGATGACAACTGTTTTAAATATAGGGCTGCTTGGTAGGAGTCTATCACACAAACATTCACAATGAATTTCAACAATCTATATTGCATAATGAAGCTATGATATCCCTTTTATATGAGCAAGGGCAGCCGAATCCATTCATATTTGGAATAATATAATAAGCATTGAACTACTATAAGCATCAACCAATTACAATTACTATTTAGAAATTAGATTAACAATTTAGTAAGAAAAACTGATCCAAGTAATTGCCTAAAAAATATCACCTGCGCAGTATTGGAGTCAGGTTTCCCAAACCCGCCTCCAATTCTACTTCAGCAATTGCAACGAGTGTCTGACTCGCGGCTAATAACCCCAACGTTTTATTATTAGAGAAACTTGCATACTTTCCCCGGTATTAGAGGCGGGTTCCCAATACTGAAACGTTGGAGTTATTGCCCACGGGTTTCCAAGGCTCGCCTACAATAACCGGGAAAAAGAGGCGAGTTTCTGAGAACCAGCCTCTGATACCCCGTGTTTTCTCTAAAGCAGGCAGGCTTGTATTTTAGTGTCTTTAAATGGGCGCTTCCAATGGCCTATTTTGTAGTAGTGCTATTTGATGTGGAAGAGGATGGAGAACTAAAGATAACTTGAGTATCCATTTCCACTTCTTCTTTTGGAGGTGCCGTGGTAGCACTACCACAGAAAACGTTAATGGAGGCACCCAATTGGAGGCGGATTCAATCCAATAGAAGCATCCAGGGAGGGTTCTAGAACACCCGCCTCCAAAGGATGTGATTAATTTCACATATCACAATGGAGACGGGTTTTTCCTGCACCCACCTCCAAAAAGGTCCTATATTAGAGTCGGGTTCCGGCTAGACCCAGCTCCAATACGTTACTTCATAATGAAGGCGGGTTTTTCCAGAACCCACCTCTAATACTGGTCCTTTTTTGGAGGCGAGTTTTTCCGGCACCCGCCTCCATTAAGCCAGGCCGCAAAAAAGGTCTTTTTTCCAAATCGTTTTTGTTTTTGTTTATGATTAGGCAACTGCTAATTGTTGGACGGTTTTCCTAACTGAATTTGTAATCTTACTACTAAATACTAATTGAAATCGGTTTTAGGTTATGGTAGTTCAATTCCAAATATGGATGGATTTTCATACCTCTTCTCCTATATAAGGACGATGGAAAATCCGTGTGAAGTACATTCTTTTCAACGAACAATACAATCATACTAGGCACCTCTATATTTAATTTTTCATTCATCAGCAATTGTAGAAGTAATTTATTTGTCATCATTCTTTGACGGGTTTGTTCTCCCCCCCCCCCCCCCCCCCCCCCCCCCCCCCCCAATTTATGCCGTATCAGAGTGATTCAATAGTTAACCACCTCAAGCAGTCTTCATTGTGGACTAATAACATCTCCAAGGTTACATATATACTTCCTACGTAAAATTATTTACAATTCATTGTGAATTCATAGTATCTAGTATATTAACCCCTAGTTACGAATACTCTAATTATTTGTCTGATAGTTGTATAGCATACCCTTTCTTAATTTTAAAAAGGCATTATAAGAAAGAAACGTAATTTAGAAGGCATTATAAGAATAACAATGAATTGACTTTGCTATTGATGGAACAAAGAATTGATTTCAATAATGATAGAGTTTTATTATAAAATTAAAGTCAATTTTTTGTGCCATCAATCATGAACAAAAAATTATTTAATTAATTACAATGACTAAAAAATTTCATATTAAACTCCCACGATCGAGGTTGCCTTCCAATTGTACTATTAATATATAGTATTTATAACGAAACTTTTATTTGGAAAACCAACATAATGCATAAAAATATTTGATAATTGTCTAACGATATGTTGATATATATATATATATATATACACTTTTATGTAACCGTTGAATTATGTACTTTTATTTTTAGTGCGATTTTTTAATTACGTAATTTTGTATCCGTGGCATTATGTAACTATTCATATATATATATATATGTATATGTAAATATTGTTTCCTCAATCTCTCTCTTTTTAAAAAAATATTATATCTTTGTGAATTAATATTTTTTTGATTCTATTAGAAGGATGCAGTTTTATATTTATTTATTTTGTTTTATTATACTCCAATAGCAAAGTAATTCAGTCTTCATATATTTTCCTAATTATCTCATACCTTACTAAATTTTATTCATCCATCTGTATGTAAACAACCTATGTAATTTGTTCATCATTTCATATTATTATGTTAAATATATATATATTAATTATTCTATTTTCATTCACATCATACTTTTGTTTTTTCCCTGCAAACTGGCATATTAGTATATTTTGGTATCATATTAATACTTCATTTAGAAATTTCTATATATTAATATGTTATTATGCAGGCCGCTCAAATTAACTATGGATCGTGACACGATTATTTCCAGTGATCGAACCGCCTTATCCTACATTGCACTTTTTGACCAGTTTCTTGTCATCGCGTATGAGAAACAGAAGTACGCCAAATGCCCGTGCAGAGACTGCTAAAATATGCAAGACACAGTGACCCATATGTGAGACGATTGCATTTACTTCGGAGGGGATTTGATCCCTCATATAAGATATGGAAATGGCACGGTGAGACGCCAACAAGGCCTTTCGTTCTACAACTCAATGACACCCATGAAGAATTAATTGATAGTGCTGATGAGTAGGATGAAATGGTTGAAACTCTCGAGAAGTTGGCGGATGATCCAGTTGTCCTTGCCTCTTTAACGGGTGACAATGAATTGCCCATCTATAACAGTTGTAAAAAGTATACCCGTTTGTCCAGTATTTTGAAGTTATTTCATTTGAAAGCAGCACACGGTTGAACCGACAGTAGTTTCACAGCCTATTGAAGTTATTGAATGATATGTTGCCCGAAGGTAATGAACTCCCACATCGCATCTACGAGGCCAAAAAGATATTATGCCCTATTGGTATGGAGTATAAGAAAATACACGCTTGTCCAATTGACTGCATACTATACCGTAATGAACTTGAGAATTCATCATCCTGTCCTAATTATAAGGAATCCAAATACAAAAAATAAGATAACTGTGGAGACAACAACGTTGAAGACTAGAGGGTGGACCACAAGAAGGGGACACCAGCGAAGATCTTATGGTATCTGCCAATAATTCTGAGATTCAAACGGTTGTTCGGCAACGTAGCTGATGATAAAAACTTAACTTGGCATGCAGATCGACACGTTCCTATTTTTGACAACATGATACGGCATCCAGCAGACGCATCCCAGTGGAAAACAATTTATTCAATGTACCTGTCTTTTGCTTGTGACAACAGGAATCTGCGACTTGGTTTGTGCACAGTTATCTACAATCTACCTCCTCAATTGTGCATGAATCGCAAGTACATACTTATGTCATTTATGATTTCAGGTCCGAAACAATCAGGAAATGACATTCACGTGTACTTGCCCCCCCCCCCCCCGGTTGAAGACCTGAACGAACTTTGGGAAAAAGGGCATAATTGTTTATGATACACATCATGATGAGTCCTTTAGATTGCGTGTCATGCTCTTCTGTACCATTAATGATTTCCCTAGCTATGGTAATTTATCCGGATATACCGTTAAAGGTCATAAATCTTACCCTATTTGTGAGGACGATACTAATTATTGCCAGCTTACTCATGGAAAGAACATGATACACCTCAGTCATCGCAGGTTTCTTGATGCCTGTCATCATTATTGCCGCTTGAAAATGGTGTTCAATGGGCGGCAAGAGCATAGAAAAGCCATTACGCTCTTTTCTGGGCGAGAAGCCCATATATGAGTGAAACACATTAAAGTCCAATTTGGCAAAAAGAAGAAACGAGCCTCTTGGGAACCCATCCAATGTTGGAAGAAAAGGTCCATACTGTTCGACCTTCCATATTGAGAAACATTAGAGGTCAGACACTATCTCGATGTTATACACATAGAGAAGAATATTTGCGACAGTTTGTTAGGCACACTTCTAACCATCTCTGGGAAAACAAAGGGTGTTCCCAATTCCAGACTTGATTTAAAGGAAATGAAATTACGGCCAAATCTAATCCCCAGGTTGAAGGTGACAGGCCCGCTTGTTATACGTTGTCTCGAGTAGAAGAATACATATTTTGCTCCACCCTTAAGGACATAAAGGTCTCATAGATAGGGTTATTCATCTAATGTTAGTTGTTTCAATAAAGGATTTGAAGTTGGTGGGATTAAAGTCTCATGACTATCATGTATTAATGCAATAGTTGATGCCTATACGCATTCGGTCGATCTTGTCAAATCATGTGAAAAGTTCCCTAATGAGACTGTGTTTTTTCTTTAATGCAATATGTTCCAAGGTTGTCGACCGGAACCAACTTGACAAGTTGCAGGCTGATATAGTGTTTGTCATATGTCAACTGGAGATGTATTTCCCCCCTTTGTTTTATGACATTATAGTGCACCTAGCTGTTCATTTGGTAAGGGAGATAAAGATTTGTGGTCCAGTGTATTTGCATTGGATGTATCCTTTTAAACGGTACATAAAAGTTTTCAAGGGCTATGTAAGAAGTCTTTTTTCGGCCTGAGGGTATTATTGTGGAATCGTACATAACCGAGGAGGTAATAGAGTTTTACAGTACCTACTTATCAGGTATGACGCCGGTTGGAATCCCTGAAACACGCCATGAAGGGAGAATTAATGGCCGAGGGACACATGGACACAAGATGTTTACTCCATTAAATAGAGAGTTGATGAGGGCATATTTGTACATATTACGCATCCGTATGTCACCGTCCACATGAAGGAAATACAAGCAAAGAACCCGTCCTGGTCTCACCGAATTGTTGTCGCCGAACATAATCGAACGTTTGTTTATTGGTTCAGCCAAGTTGTTACCGGGCTGCCTGATCCAGCAGCTACTTTAAAATGGTTAGCTTACAAGCCCAACTCGATTGTGACGTCATATTCTAGGTACGACATTAAGGGATATTCATTTAGCCAAAACTTCATGATAATAAGAGCACCAAGCAGAATAGTGGTGTTACATTGGTCTCGGAGTCTCTCCATAAGTCTAGCTCCAAGGATAAAAATTCGGTGTATGCAAATATGTCATATTATGGGGTTATTGAAGATATATGAGAGATTGACTATTCTAAGTTTAGAGTCCCAATTTTCCAGTGCAAAAGGGTTGACACCACCGGGGTTAGACGTGATGATGAGTTTGGATATACTCTTGTTGATCTGAATCTGGAGGGTTCAAAGGGGAATCATTTATATTGGTATCCTAAGGCAGACAAGTTTTTCATACGGCTGATCCCTGTGACAACTGGTGGTCCATTGTCCTCCAGGGGAAACACCAATATTTTGGTGATGATGCGCCCACGGAATGCCCATATGATGTCTCCATTTTCCATATGGATGTCCCAGCCAAAACCAACTGAAGATGACATGTCTATGCATGAATGGCACTGACGCATTGAACGCGATAAGGGCTTTTGGGTGGACAAGGAGGTCTCGAAGAAAAGTAAGACAAGTAAGAAAATTAAGAAAAGAAAAAAGAAAAATTAGAGATATTTTGTGTAAGAAAATTAAAGAACAGTTAGGAGTTTGAAATATTAATTAATAAAACAATAATGTAATTATATATATATTTTTTAAAATAAATTATTATTCTTTTGTTTTTACAAGGGTTATGATGGCATTCTTAATCGTTGAATTTTACATCCCAAAGAAAAAAAAATCATTAAATTGAACAAATTACAGTTAAAGTAACAATTAATAGACATAGTAACAAAATCATAGTCACATTCCATATCCATAGATATGCACATATATATAGTTTTTCTATGCATCAAGTCAAAATAACAAACTGCACATATAAATGTTTCTTGTCAGATTGTCTTCTGTGCAATTTTTTATTTTTAATAAAAATATTTTTAAACATGCGATAGTTTAACTTTTAAAATCGATTATTTACATTTTCACTACTAACGATACATTTTTATTTTATTTTTTCAGTAGCAAACGATACATTTGTAACTCAGTATATCATACTATGTGGATACTTTATTTTTTTTAAGTTTAGAAAATAGAAACAATAATATATTATCAGTTAAACTCAATATACCAAATGCTTTAAGCGATACGCTATACATTAGAGGTTATACATGATACACATATTTCACAGCTATACTCGATGCCCACATTTAAAAAGAAAAAAAAATACATATCGAATTGTCTGGGAGTTCCAACACAAGCTTCTGTGCGTAACAAAAGCTTGATTAAAGTGCACAATTTTGAGGTATTTTTTATTTTTAAGTATGGTAAAATATATCTTTTTATAACAACCAAACCACAGCTAAAACATACCTAAAATAGACCCAAACCGCATCTAAAATAAAACCAATTGGTTTGCAAACCGCTTTGCTAAAACAAAATAACAGTACTCTCATGAATTGAGAAGATGGAAACAGATGAACATACTAAAGCTAATCGGGTTCAATTTCAAATGTTTTTAGATGAAGAACAGGGGAAAAAGGGGGAAACATTCCCCTTAATCAAATCGTAGGGTGGAATAAAATAAATCTTGAACAGTATCCGAAACACGCTTCTATACTCGGGGTCAACACTATCCAGCAATTCGTCGATCGACCTCTTATTCAGATCGGGTATGTACTTGTCCTCACCTATTTCTGCAATCTTCCCCCCTTCAACTAACCTTGCAGATTCAAATTCTGGCCCTGGCTCTGGAATTTTCACAGATTGTATTGGACCTATGGTGTTGACTGTATTTGACCTTTGTCGGGTGTGGATTCTTTCAAGATGTGTGCGAGTGTTCGCTCAGCTTCGTCGACATCGGCCATATCTGCAAGTATGCATTGTTTGCACCCCCTTGTAAAAAACAGGAGCTCAATAGATGCATCTGTGTATTGGCTTGAAATCCACGTACATACTCACAGATTCATCGTCTGAGTCCACAAACGCCGAACCGGTGTCTATATCCACTGCAGTGTGTGTACCTTTTCCGATAGTCAATGGATTCATCTTTCGTTCTATAATTCGACGTCGGCTGTTTTACAAACTAAATTAATAATAAAACAAAACCTATAAAAATCTTTGCATGAAGTCGACGGCGGCTGCCTAGCTATTAGGTATTTTAAAGGATGGTTTGTATTGATTTATTTAATCTCTGCGATTTCCATAATTAATAGTTTTAAAAGAATATTCCTTTCTAAGTTATTATAAACATCACCTAATTAAATTCTAAGCTATATATCATAGTTTTACTATTAGAAAATTCAATTTATTGCGGAATAGTGGGGTTCGCTTTTCATCTGAAGAAATGCGAGCTTTAGACGTGATATGTATCTTGCTTGCAACAGTTTGGCTGATTACAATGACTTTTTGGGTCTACACTATATTATGGATGAATCAAAGTTAATTTACTTAGACTAATGCAGTATATGTATAACCTGTTGTATTTTGAAGGGCATTCCAAATTAGTGTGTGTTTTTTCCTTTCATTCTCTACCCAATTTATCAGTTGAAGTCTGCCTTTTTGGATCAAAATATATTGGCATTTGCTGTCAAAAACTATGTGTCTATAGCAGCAAATTAGTTCCCTATATATGATTGGTATTTCTCACTAATTTCAATAAATTATGTTCCATGTTCAGGTTTATATGATTAAGTTCGATGACTTTAAGCACTGATAAGTAGTTAATTTTTTCTTTGGCTATGAAATTTCTATCAAGAAATTTTTTTTCCTTTTCTTTTTTGGGAATAGTGGTAGGGCACTTTGGTTGTCAGTCGTGCTGACTTTGTCTTCGATATTTATTTCTTTCGATTGTCATTACTATGCTGCAGGGTAATGGCCGTCAAAAAGCAACCAGAGGAGACTTCCAGTAGTGTCAATGCCAACGACAATATCAAAAAGGCTAAGAGGGGCCGTAGCTGAACACTTATGGAAAAATTAATAAGGGACAGAGAGAAGGGAATTAAGAAGAAGATAGTCTTCAACAAGGAAGGCATCGCCATATTTAATAGGCAGTTCTGGTCTAATTTCGGGTGCGCAATAACACGGGCGCATGTGGACTTTATTCAATATCCGACATGGCCTGAGGTTCCTGACGCTGAAGGAATTGCTCTAGGATGAAATGGAGGTTAGTATAATTTGCATTTTAATTTTTCCTAGTACACAGTATTACACTGAATAATTAGACTTCTAAACAGTACATTTTGATGTTGCAGCTCATATTCATTTTTAACTTAACTGAGGATGTGAAGAAGATATTCTTCATTATGGTAGGGAAATCATTAAGGTGTTGGAAGAATAAACTCACATCTTATGTTGGAAAGGAGGTTTGAACCCTTGTGGAAAACATAAGTTCCTCAACCCAGATGTATGGGAGGATTTCAACGAGCCCGGACGAAACCAGAGATGAAGGTAATAAAATATTGAATCCGTGATTATCTAGACTTGTCATTTGGTACCTTATGGATAATTGTAATTAATGGTATTATGGTTTTATTCAGGCAATCTGCTGCCAAAATTGCATGAACCCAAAGATGAATAAAACCCCCTCTCACATGGGGGCTACGTCTTATGCAGAGGCAGACGTTCTAATGTATGCAGAGAAAAGAAAATCACAAATAGAAAAGGCCATTTTTCTAAAGGGGAAGACCGATGCTGAAGCGGTTGAATTACCCCCGCCTTCCCCAATAAGAAGGTCAAAACTTTATAGTAAGGGCCATATGCTTCCAGATGGTGGTTATGCTACCGAAGAGAATAGAATGATTTTTTAGAACATAGTAAATGCCAAATGTGATTTGTTTGTATACATGCATGAGAACAATATGTTTCCAATGCGTTTGAGATTGCATATCTGAAGGGATGTTGGTAAACTAGCTAAGTTTTTAAGTTTATGTAATTAAACATGAAAACACCTGTGCTTACTTGTATATCTTTATCTCACTATAGATCAAATTGCACTGACGTAAAACAGAAGGAAGTTTTGTTGCAGAGGGTATGAATGTGGACATACTGGTCATTGCTTCACAAAAGGGGGATAAATTTAGACGGTATAAGGCGTGTTCAGGGCTAGCAGGTATTAATACCATTTTTCCACACCAGTCACAGAAACGAGGGAAGTCAAAGTCCGAGGGCCACAAATGGAGATATGCGGCATCGCCACCAAAGGTACCATTACCCTTTCTTCAAAATGTACATGAGCATCCGTCGGACCCTGTGACATCAAATTGGGCAAGTCCAAGTGAAGAGTTAAGCCAAGAGGGTAGCAGTCCTAGCTCGCCTGGCCACCTCCATGATCCGGGATCATACAAGGTGTGTATTGGTAGTATTGAAAATTAATCAATTCAATTACATTACGGTCTAAATTCATTAGTTGTTTGTGATTTGCACAGGAACAAGACAAATGCAAGTTGTTTATATATTTGCCCTTCAGTGATAGGCTTCATGTTGTAGATGGTGAAATGTCGTTGATCGAAATGCATCATGGTAACCCATCAAAACAGGGTGTGCCAAGGTGTCCGTCACTAATGTTCGGGTTCCAGATACTCCACTCCCAGTTCCAGACCCTGAGACACACATAGTAGAAGCTGTAAGAAGACAGTTTATCGAATGGCGAAAGAGGTTGATAGTGGGAGATATAGAACAGACACCTGAGTAGGTATGAGTTATATTTGACGTAGTTACAAGTGTTATGCTTAACAAATAAAATTATGTTTCATGATTCTGTAGTTCTGATCCACGTCAGTTCTCAAAGAAGGGGCTCTCACAGAGAGAGAATGAGAGTTTTACGGCTCCTAACAGTGATGTTAGTAGAGGTAACAATAATGCAACAATGGATAGAAACATAAATGACCTCCCAAGTGATAAGGTATTAAAGCGCTTAATTGCACAGTGAATTAACTACAATGCCCTCGATGATGTATTTATTTTCCGTTTAACCGTAAATGGCCAGTATGGCTGGAGCTAGCAAGGTAAGTGTCTGATAGTTTGCACCAACGGAAAGTCCTATCAATATCAATAGTAGTTCCAATAATAACGGCCATACTACTGACAAATCACACCATGAGATACGTATGAGTATGAATCAATGGAATGATTTTTGGGTTGTGTCATGAATAACATGACGTGATTTATTTTTGACAATTTTTACTTTCACAGAATGATTTTTTGGATGTGTAATTAATAACATAACCTGATTTATTTCATACCATAGGATAGAAACCTGAGTAAGGGTTCGTCAAAGAGCCAAACCATTTTATGTGATTTGGATGTTAGCAGAGATTTAAAGACATTGTATAACATGATTGTGGACCACGCCCCTACGCAGGGGTGGAATGGAATTGCAATATGGACAAGATTGAATTTAATGATTTATGTTCGTACAAGGAATTTGGGTCCGGAATCATGAACTTGTGTATCAAGTAAGTAATTTATGAAGAAATTGCATTCACTCTATTACATCATTTTATACTTGTGTCCTGGGTGGTTAGGAAGTCATTTGTGAATGCCTCCATACTCATTACAACTCATGATTTGTTATTTTTGGTTGGTAGGGGGATTTGGGAGAGTTTGTGATAAGGATATCCAAGGCTAAAATAACACAAGTTATGAGTCAAAATCCACAAAGCCAACCAGAAGGCAAATCCCTTGAGAAGAATGCCAGGAGAAGTAGAAGAGTCATGCTATTCAAAGATCTTTGAAGGAAAGGCATCTCCAAACTCTCCATAATGAAGAAAGGGTCGTTTCTTGAAGTTCTTGAAGAAACTGGAAGGTTCTTGGACTTTAACTCTCCACAATGAAGAAAGGGCCATTTGTTGAAGTTCTTGAAGAAACCGGAATGTTCTTGGACTTTAAAGAGACAAATCTTGAAGTTCTTGATTTTCTTGAAAATCTTGAATTTTGCAGTTTACTGAATCTTGAAAATCTTGATTTTTGACATTCCAAAATGATTCCTGGAGTTTCCAGAAGCTCCCTACATTATCAGCACCATGCGCCATCTCAAAATAGGCCGAACTCACCATGCAGTCCATTCCCTTCAATTTTCGGCCAGACCAAGCCCACAAGAAGCAGCCCACACGTCACTTGGAAGCTTAGGTAGGGGAAGGATTAGGTTTTGTGCATGTTACCTAATTCTACCCAAAGTTTGTTACAAGTTGGTTAGGTTGTTATAAGTTTGTTACAACTAGTTTAGCTTGGTAGTTTCCAAAAAGGGATCCCTTCTTGATCTCCCTTTTTGGATAGGATTTATTTTATTTTCTTACCTATTTTATTTGTTAATTTCGTCCATATGCCATTCCAAGCGGCAAAAGAATTCAGCAACTATCAAAACCTAGTTCCTTTAGGTTTCAGGTTTGTAAGAAATCAATCTCTTGATTGATTTCCAATTTTAATTCTTTTCCTAATCTAATTAGGTTAGAATTTCATTCATCCCTTTCCATAAAGGTGACTTAATTCATCCACTATTGTCCTTGCTCATTTAAGACTTGGTTATAAGGAAAATCCAATTCTGATTGGTTTTCACTTTTGTTGCTTTCAGTATTCTTTTCCTATTGTAATTTGGACACCTCCATACCTATAAATAGGGGTGCCAACCACGAAATTCTTTAGTTGATTATTGATTAAGTTAGAATTTGTACTTCTTTAATCACTCCTTTATTTTGAGCTTATGTAATTTGCATGCTTATTAATTGCTAAAAGTCAAGAAACTATAGGCTAATAGATAATTGTTCTGTCTATTAATCAAAGCTTTGTTTCGAATTCTAGTTTACTCCACTTGGTTCAAATTGCGTGTTTAATTTACTTTTGTAAGTTAGTAGTCTGCCGAATCCAAGGGTAAGGATTCTAGGGTTTAAGAGCAGTGTCTTGCATTCAGACTTTCCTTGGCACATTCCGCGTAGAGTTCTTGGTTTCTAAAGGCGTTGGAAATCAGGGGTTCGCATCAGTTTGGTGGGAACTCCCGAAGCAATGAGTTTGCATTGCTATTTCTTTACGCCAGATAAAGTGAACACTGTACTATTCAAAGGTGGAGATAACACAAAACATATACGATAGAATTTGAAGTACTGAGGAATATAAATGATGCATTATGCCATATTTAGATAGGTAAGGTGGTCCTCTATATTTCCACTATTTATTGTCTATCATAATTAAGACGTACACTAACAGATACATTGAATGGTTGTAGCCAACATTGGATGTTACTTTGTTTCAGTCCAGGGGATCATGATATATTTTGGTTTGATTATATTCATAGGGGACCATCACCCATCCTTAAGGCTCTGATGAACGGGTAATTTACATACACCATATGCTTTTTATAATATAGGTTATCCGGGTTGATTGTTTTTCCTTCATTTTCGTAGTTATGAATGTTAAGAATTAATGTAGTGTTATATTTTAATGTGTTTGAGTTTGCTTAAACATAATTCATTGCGACCAAACACGACAAAGAAAAAGAAGAGGAACATGCTAAATTGGGTCAATATGAAGGTAATAAATTTATTACTGTTTTGCAAATAAATGGCACATTGTGTTTACATTATAAACGTACGTACAACACAAGAAACAACAGTGTAATTGGGAGTGTGGGTACTATGTCATGTACTACATGAGAGAGATTGCTAACCTACAAACGACAACCCACTTGAAGTTAAAAGAGGTATAATCAACGTGACCGAAATCTTGCAGTTATTATCTATGCTACTACTGAGGTGGGCACAATATATTGTTTACATAGTGGTAATGTTGGTTATGGTATGTCTTATCAGCGGTTCCCAATGGATGTGCCAGTTTTGATGAAGGATGAGCTTAATGGTGTGTGAGAATTTGTAGCCTCCTATGTATTATCTCATGAGCTTCAAAATTTTTTGGAGCCAGATGAATTAGAATAATGTTGGTATATCATGACTTTATGTTTGTAGTTATGACAATTCTTGCCCAAGTTAGTGATATTATTGTTCACGCATGATATGTCATTATAAATAGTGGTACCATAATTTAATTTATATATAATATTGACGTATCCATGATATAAGAGGGAAAACACCTAATAAAATTAGCCGGCTAGAGTAACCGACAAAATGGTGATCATACCTATAAAACTGGGATCAAAGGAGGTGGTTTAACAGGGACCTGCCTCCAAATATACCCCAAAAACTATGTCTTAGGGGGGCGGGTTCCAAAAGAATCTGCCACCAATTGTGTACGGTTATTGGAGGAGGGGGGGTTAAACGGACACCCGCCTCCAATAACAATTTTCATGGGTCAGTTGTTGGAGACGGGTTCCACGGGCACCCGCCTCCAAATAGAATTTTTGCGCATCGGCTATTGGAGGTGGGTTCCGGTAATAAGAATTTTAAATTGAGGAGGTTGCCATGGCACCCGCCTCCATTGCCTGACGAACAATGGTGGCTGAATGGAGGTGGGTGCGACGAGCACCCACCTCCAATAATACTCTAAAACCTGTCTCCATTGTTCATCGAACACGTCAAACCTACGTAACTGGAGGTGGGTTTGAGCGGGATATTGGAGGTGGGAGCTTGTCTCACCAGCCTCCAGTAAAAAAATGAAGGCGGGTCCTCACTTTGGAGGCGCCGGCAATGAAGGCGAGTGCCAGGCGGCCAAACTAGCCTCTATTTAGCCTGAAAAGCCGCCTCCATTTAGTCTTTTCCAGTAGTGTAGGCCAACATAATTAAGGACAAATTAATGATGATGAACTCCAGTTTCTTAGATTCATAATTTGCACTGTTAGGTTAGACTTCTACTCAAATAATAGGTAAATGGAGCATTATAATTATCACATTTTTATGTTTTCTTACAAGATAGACTCTAATGGAACAGTTGAAGTTCAAACAGCTACAAAAGTAATAATAAAATAATCACCGAACAAATAAATTGATCCTAAGGATCCCATTTAGGTAATCGTTATTTGATGGTACCATTTTACTAATTACAGTTACCACTTAAAAAATTATAGGCCTAAAATTACAAAATTTACCCTAATCTAATTTGAGTGCTCAAAACTCTCATCTTCTCCGACCAACGGGAATTGGTTCTATCTTCTTCGACGAGATTTGGGTTCCATCTTCCACCTCCGTTCATCTTCTCCGACTTCGTTGAAGAAACCCAGTCGTTCATCTTCTTGAATTCATCTTCGTTCATCTACATCGGAGGTTCGCCGCTGCCACCTTGGGGCGGCGAAGGTTGAAGAAACCTTCGCCAGCCCATGGTGAAGATCGCCAGAGGCTGGCGAAAGCTGCCGGCAAAGGTTTTCTTCAACCTTTGCGAACAAGCGATGGTGTCTTTAAAAAAGAAAAAAAAAATTAAAGTGAGAAATGTTTTGTGAGGAGGAGGATGATTTGGTATTTTGACTCTTTAAAATTTGTAAGTAGTACCTGCATTTAGTAAATTTGTCCACGTAAATAACATGACTTTTTAAATAGGGCAAATGTTCAAATAAGCCCCTAATGCTTTGCCCAAGGTCCAGTTAGGCCCCTAACGTTACTTTTGGATAAGAAAAGCCCCTAACGTTACAAAAAAGGCCAATTTAACCCCATTCCGTTAACCATCAGGCACATGTGCAATTTTTGTTGACTTGGCTCCACCACATGATCAATTTTTGCTGACTTGGCTCCGCCACCCAACCCAACCATCCGGCATGTCGTCGGGGCAACTTTTCCGACCATTCTGCTCATATTTCTTACTTCCATTTAAAAACCCATATTCAACAGTGATGATGGGAAACCAATTCATCATTTACCAGCCTCTTTCTTGTTTGGCTCACAATCATTCTAGTCACCTCCATCAGGAAAATTGCCTTTCAAAAAATCTTTTTTGTTTGAAAAGCAGTCATTCTTATCTACTATTCCTCTTCTTTTGAACCTGTTCAGGAAAATTTTATTTCTTTTGTGTTCATGCACTTGTTGTTATGAATCACAGAGATAGTACGATGGTATTTCAGCTACTTCACTTCCTAATTTAGCCTGCTTTGCCAAAACTTCCTTGAGCCACTGCGAAAAGAATCTGAAACCAACAATTATGATATTTAGAGATATATATATACACACACATAGAGAGAGAAATATATTATTTAGAGGAAAACATGAGTAAACAAGCAAAGCTAACCACAAAGAAAAACGAGCAGCATATGTACAGAACTAGGAACCCAAAGCAGAAGGAAAACAGAGAGGAAATGATAAACACAAAATGAAGAAGATAGCAGAGAGTTGACGTGTTTCTGTCTCTCAATTTTAACACCCTGAAGAAATCTCCCACAAAAGGCTTTCATAGAGAAAGAAATTTAATTTGTGTAGTTAGTGATCCTGTATTCCAACGGAATTGTCAGTATAATTAAGACATAATCAGCAGAATTGTCATACATATATATATTTGTAACAGTTTTCTAGGATTATGCACATTGGGTTTTGTCACCTATAGTTGATTCTATGTCACCTTTTATCTCCCATTGTAATGCATATTCTTTATCAGTAGGAGACTGTTTAGATGAAGTTACTTTCAAACAAGATATCTCTTGCCTTAAGGTATTCAGTTCAAGAGTTTGAAGTCTCTCCTTCTCATTTATTTTGCATTTCTTCTTCTCAGCTCGTTCCTTTCCCTCTTTTACTTTTATCTCCACATTGATTGTTGAAGATGAGTTTTAAATAAGCAAGAAATATGAGTAGAATGGCTGGAGAAGTTGCCCAACGACTTGCCGAATGGTTGGGTTGGGTGGAGGAGCCAAGTCAGCAAAAATTGATCTTGTGGCAAACCCAAGTCAGCAAAAATTGCACATGTGGCTGAGGGTTAATGGAATGGGGTTAAGTTGGGCCTTTTTTGTAATGTTAGGGGCTTTTTTGATCCAAATGTAACGTTAGGGGCCTAATTGGACCTTGGGCGAAACATTAAGGGCTTATTTGAACCTTTGCCCTTTTAAATATGAACGAAAATCGCACGAACGTTACACAAAAGAAGGATGTTCTCTATTTCTCCATTCATGTTTATTCTTATGCATGCTATGACTATAAAAATGATAAAATAATCACTATAAAAATAAAATAATCACTAAACCTGAGAATCCTAAATATCAAAATATGTACGGAAGTCACACAAATGAAACACAAACACACAACTTTTTATTTTTAACTCTAAAATGGCCCATGAAAATTTTATATTAAACAACAACTATAAAAATAATCACTAAACTAACAATTAAACTAAACCTAAGGATCTAATTAAATAGGAATGAAAGTCACACAAATGCAACACACAAGACGATCGATGTTCTATTGTTTATTCTTGCGCATTATTGTTGATCAGCCGCTGAAGAGGATGAGGGATTGCGGTTTCCAATTTTTATTTTCATTAATGATGAACTCAAAGATCCGTGAATTATTGTATCACTAAAATTTGTAATCCTCGGACTCATGGGTTAGAACCCGTACGTGAAAATTTGATTGAATGAAGCTAAGTTGAGAGCGATGGAGGGAATGAGGAATGAGTTACGAGTTTATTCTTTTTATTTTATGTGAAGTGATGATCCAAGAAAAACCATGGAAGCCTTAATCGAATTGGGAAGAATAAATAGCCCTTTGAATTAAGAGGTTTTGGTTTTTTACGGAGAAGGTTGAAAAAAATTGGAATTCGGCCTCATAGAAATGGAGACAAGTAACGTCAACTTATATTTAAGGGGCTTTGTTGAATTTGCACATACATAGCTACTTAGGAGGGTGGGTTGCAAATCTAAATTTTCAAATTTGACTTGAGAGATTGTGGATTGTGATACAATTTGGTGAAATAGTCGATTTAGTATGGTTTAGTGAGAGGGTCTTGTAACAATGAATTCGTGGGAAAGCAAAGGTAATAAACAAAAATAAAAACTAAACCTAAATATGAACGAGAGTAGCACGAACACAGCACAAAAGCAAAGCTTGTTCACTTTTAACTCTAACAATATAAGAGCAAAGCAAAGGATCTAATTTGAAAGCTAGCTTCCAATTTCTTAATTGTTTCTCATTTAGTTTTGTATTCGTTTTTGGATAATATATAGAATAGTAATTGAAATTTAAAATATATTAAGATTTGGAGTAATTTTATGCCTATAAATACAGACCTTGGGTTATTTTATATGTGTGAGTGAAAATTAGCTTTGCGGCTTGTGAAAAAGAACAACTCTTCTCAAAATCTCACTCAAAAAGTGCTAAGTTGGAATCTACCGAAGGCTGTGGGGAAGTCGGAATAAGAGAGCACATATGGTGAGCTACAACAATGGCTAAAAGCAAATTCACATCCTCAGATCTTAGCCTGGGAAATCCTTATCTTCTCTCGCTAGATACGGCAGGGATCACCTCCTTTTCTATTACGGCCATATCGGTACATTCAATGTACTGTACAGATAGAGAATACATACAGTTGAACATAGTAAAATAAGAAATTGAAAGATTTCATTGAAATTGTTCGTTTGGAAATTTCCCGTTTTGTTTTTGTAGGCTGGTCTGATCTATTACTTTTTTCCTTGTGCCTATTTCGCTTTAGGGAGCAATAATAAAGAAATAAAAAAATAGTATATTGGAAAAATGACACTTTTAGTCTCTTACTTTTAGGTCTGTGGCAATTTTAGTCTATTTTGTTTGTCTGTGGCGATTTTAGTCCCTTTTGTTTAGTCTTTTTCACCTGTAATTGAAGGTTGAACAGGTCACTTGGGGGCATTTTTACAAAATTTATAAATTTTGGGTTAAGATATGAATTGCAAAATTTAAAAAATTGCACTTTTGATATCATATATTTACAAAAAAAAAATTTTACAAAATTGCCTTTTCAATGCGCATTTTTGATACCCAAATGTTTAGTTTTTCAATTTTACAGTTCATGTCATAGCCCAAAATTCAAGTGACCTATTCAACATTTAATTACAGGTAAAGGGGACTAAACTGCCATAGTGACAAACAAAAAGAAATTGCCACAGACAAACAAAATGGACTAAAACTGTCACATGCCTACACGTAAAGAGTAAAAATGCCATTTTTCCAACTTAAAATCACCAAAAGAAAAGAAAAAAAAAGAAAAAACTTTATTCAGAAAAACATTAGAAGTTCAACGCACATGGGTAATTCTTTTTGAGAGGCAAAATTAATCATGCTCAATAGTTCCTCTTATTTCACTCGTATAAGTATAAGAGCCTCTTTGATCTTGAATCACCTCCAGATACATTCTTTTCCTTCTTAAATCTTCATTTAACAGTCCAAAAATTAGACATACCATAGATACTTGGGATACAGAATTTCAAAATTATGTTTACAAAGTTTTAGCCCAACACGAATCCAAGTTCGAAAGAATTCGCGCTACTCTACAAATGGTGCAAACAACGTTGCAAACTTTGCGCCTCAAACACACCTTAGACATTAATCCCTTCTCCTTGATTGATGTTTCCACCACCGTGGCTACTCACCACCCATCCCCCACCCTCGAAGCAAAGCCCCATTCGACTCCAGTGATTCTTCAACCGCCATTGGTTCAATGTGGCAGCTCATCTACCTCAACTGCAGGAATTCTCGTACCTCCTCTAGTACCCCGCAGTAACCCCATGTCAAGAATTCTCAGACCGCGTCCAATACCTCGCAGTAACCCCATGTCATCCACCCCCTCCTTTAGGCGAATCACCACCCAAGGGACTGGCGAACATCGAGGGAACGATTTGTGTTACTACTGCGATGAGAGCCAACTTTCGAAATTGTTTAGGATTAAAATGTGTCATCAACCAGGACGGGGTGAATTGGAACCAACAGCACCCAAGCCTGATTGTTGGGAGCCGGATTAAGTGGTATTTTTCCAAGCCTGTTTATGATATTATCCTTGCAGACAAGGATGATCAAAGGTAGAGGAATGATACGTGCATAATTGGACTAGGATGAACTAGTCTTCCCTTAAGTTTAGGAGTTAGTGTTAGGGATAATGGGTATGAGAGATTAGGCATTATCTCCCTAGTTTTTAGGCTTATTTGTTAGTTGGAGTCTATAAATACTCCTTGTACGTAAATATGGGGATATGGATGAAAAATATTGATAACTCATTATTTTTCTAAATCTCTCTCCCTTGTCATCTTTAATTCTCACACGATACAAACTCTCTTTCTCTTCTAAATTCTTGCTTAAACCTCCTTGTTTAATTCTGTTTCGTATCAGTGGTATCAGAGCTTCTTTGATCCCGAATCACCTCCAAATACATTCTTTTCCTCTTTCTTAATTAAATCTTCTTTTCATGGTCCAGATATTGGACATACCATGGATACTTGGGATACAGAATTTCAAAACTATCTTTACGAAGTTTTAGCCCAACAATGAATCCAAGTTCGAAAAAATTCGCACTACTCTACAGATGGTACAAACAAGGTTGCAAACTTTGCGACTCAAACACACCTTAGACATCAATCCTTTTTCCTTTTTTGATGTTTCCACAACCTTGGCTACTCACCACCTGTCCCCCACCCCCGAAGCAAACCCCTATTCGACTGTAGTGATTCTTCAACCGCCATTGGTTCAATGTGGTGGCTCATCCACCTCAATTGTAGGAGTACTCGTACCGCCTCCAGTACCCCACGGTAACCCCATGTCAGGAATTCTCGGACCACGTCCAGTACCTCGCGGAAACCCATGTCAGCCACCCCCTCCTTTCGGCGAATCACCACCCAAGGGACTCGCGAACATCGAGGGAACAATTTGTGTTACTATTGCAATGAGCGCCAACTTTCAAAATTGTTCAGGATAAAAAATGTGTCACCAACCAGGATGGGGCGAATTGGAACAAACAGTACCCAAGCCTGATTGTTGGAAGGCGGATTAAGTGGTATTTTTTGAAACCCGTCTATGATATCATCCTTGCGGACAAGGATGATCAAAGGGGAGAGGAATGATATGTGCATAATTGGACTAGGATGAACTAGTCTTGGATAATGGGTATGAGAGATTAGGCATTATCTCCCTAATTTTTAGGCTTATTTGTTAGTTGGAGTCTATAAATACTCCTTGTACGTAAATATGGGGATATGGATGAAAAAAATTAATATCTCATTATCTTTCTAAATCTCTCTCCCTTGTCATCTTCAATTCTCACACGATAGAAAGTCTCTTTCTCTTCTAAATACTTCTTTAGTCTCCTTCTTTAATTGTGTTGGTATCATATTTTTATTGATTGCGGTATTTATTTTCTGGATTGGTAGCAAATTTTTTGAGACGAACATCAAAATACCCCTAAAAGTCGTAATGACGCATGGGATGTAAGAAATATGAAAATACTTCTGAATGAAATGAAGAATCCATCCGTAATATTTGGACAAAAATCACCCCAAAGAAAGGGCATTTTTGCCAATAAATATAAATTTGTGAGACATTAATTTGATGTTTAATTGACAACCCGAAACATTGAAACTTTTTGTTTAAAACATGATAATTTTAAATAACAAAGGGCCCAACCAGGTTCGAACCAGTGACTCTTGATCTACAATAAAATGCTCTACCATTGAGCTATATGCCCCGAACATATATTTTATCTTCAACTCATTTATTCAATAAATTATAACGGAAATAAACGAAGCTTTAGACTCGATTATTTAATAAACTATCACAGTTTGAACTCTCCAAATCTCGTTGCGACCCAACTCGGTATCACTCTTAGTTAGTGTAAAAATATAAAAATAAAAAATATTTTTGAATAGTTCAGGAAAGTATTTGTATAATTTCCATAATCAAAACGACTTATTTGTAATTTAACCCATCCTTGAGAGAGGTAAATGTAGTTCCCCTAAAACAAGCAATATGTCTCATTTTTATCACATGCAAAACACACACACACCTCTACAACAACAACACAAAAATAAAATTAAATAAAAAAGCATGGAAAAAGATGTGCATCCAGAAGTCCTAAAGTCAAGCCCAACATTATAAGGGGCCTAAGAAAACTTTTGGTTTCCCAAAGAAGATTGTATGTACACGAAATCATGGAAACAAACATATGTATTTAATAATAATGAGTATAACACTTCCATTTCAAAACTAAATAAAAAGTGATATCCAAAATTCGCTTCTTAATTAATGAACAAAATCCCCATTCGATCGATCCTAGTTAGATTTCATGAACCCTGAAAATCTCGAATGATGTGCGGACTTGTGAGATGCTGGCCTGGGACTGGGAGTTTCCCGAGGCGTCCGGCTTATCGGGGATCGATTTGGCGCCGTCATGTGAGGCGTCGAGGAGGATCTGCCTCCTGCTGCTGCAGGAATACTAGGCTTACCATGAGGCTGCTGCTGCAACCGTTTTGGAGGCGGCGGGGGAGGAGGAGGAATTGGAATATTGAGAAACTTTGGTGATTGAAGCTGTTCTAAATACTCTAACACTTCAGACATTGGTGGCCTAAATTTTGACTCTTGATTCACACAATGCATGGCTAGAGTGGCTGCTACATAAGCTCCTCGCCTTGGATATTGTCCTTCTAACTTGCTATCCATGATTCGCATAAATGCTCTTCTGTCACGCAGGTGAGGTTTTACCCAATTCAAGAGAATTTGCTCGGCTTTAGCCCTTCGAAAATCGATGGCGATTCGCCCGGTGATCAGCTCGAATAGCACAACTCCGAAGCTGTAAACGTCGCATTTGGTTGTCAATCTACCTGTTAATGTTGAAAATTTAGTAAGATTACATGTGATGCTTTCATTTAATTAATGACTAAAATGAATTAGATGGAATGATCAAAATACTTCCTCTGTTCCACAAAAGTGTCGCGTTTTTAATACTTAAATTATTAGAAAAAAAGACCCTTTTAGTGGGATAGACTGAGTAATAGATTCTAGAGACGAATTCTAACAATTTAAATTCTAGTGAGAATAATTTTAGTTAAAAAGGGGCAAGTTCTTGATTAGTTCTATTCATAGTTCTAAATTAATACCTTATTTTGTAAACAATGGAAATGTACTGAAAATCGCCATTGGGTTGACTATCAAATGTATAGAAGCATAGATAGCTAAGTTCAATGTGACTTTGACCCCAGATTAGCAAATATCAATTCTGAATTAATGCAAGTAATATTATTTGACCTGGAAAGTCCTTTTCTTATGAGTAAAGAAATCTGGCCCAACCGACTATGAATTTTCAAAGTAATATATATTAGTACTTGACAGAACGAAGAAATTTCTCCTGAATACTTTGGAATTGCAAAGTGGAATTCTAAGGTTGAATTCCATGAAATGTGCAACTTCCTTTGGAATGATGTAAGCATCGTGCATGCTACAAGTAATCAACTTATTAATTATTGATTTGGAGACACGTCCTTGTTCGGGTTATTCAAATGAAAAAGCAAAACCAATATCAAATATTCCCTCCGTCGCAGTTGATAAAAAAAGGTTCAGTTTAGTCCTCAATGTTTTATTCAGCGAACCAATAAGTTTTCTAACGTCAAGTTTTTTCTAACTGCACCTTGGATTTTGCAAAATTAGTCCCACTTAGCCCAATCCGTTAATAGACCGTCGCCAAATATACAATCTAGACGGAGAAGGGTTAAGTTGGCTTAAACGCCGATAGCGTATTTAAACATAACTTAACGTTAGCGGCTTATTCGGCTATGTGGAAATATCTCAAGGACCCTAAAATGAATCTTTGCTCCCCTCCGTCCCACGAATAAAGTCTCTTTTCTACTTTTCAAAGTATTAGAAATATGACTCTTCTCGTGGAACAGAGGTTGTACCTGATTGGGAAAATAAACATTCAAAAGAGTAAAAGAATAACCTGTTCTGATGTATTCCGGAGCAGCATAACCTTCCGTGCCCATAACTACGGTAGAAACATGAGTCTCATCCCCCATCGGACCACGTTTTGCCAAGCCAAAATCTGAAAGCTTTGCATTGAAATCCTGCATGGATCAAAATGAGTTTGGTTAAGGTAGTTAACTGCAAATTCCAGTACAAATAATTATACCAACTTGACTAACCATGCACCAAAGGTCAGTTTGCTCCCTCCATTCCACTAAAAGAGTTTTTTTTTTTTTTTCTAACGAAAACTGTATTAGAAATCTGAATCTTTTAGCGGGACGAATGAAGGAGTTGAAAAATAGTTCTATAATCTTGTGGTTTATGAGCATGACTTTCCAAACAAATGTAGAGAGATGTAACAGGAAGAGGGGAAAACTAGAGACAATTACTTTTAGATCAAATTTCAAATTATAATTAATCAATGAAAATAATCAACCATGAATGAGGGGAAAAAACTTAACATACCGAATCTAACAGGATGTTAGATGCTTTAAAATCACGATATATAACTTGCGGATCAGAACTGTGCAGAAAATTGAGGCCCTGGGCAGCTCCTATAGCAATTTTCACCCTTGTTTCCCAAGAAAGAGGACTATTACCTTTCCCTGCACATCATCAGCATAATATTCTTTAGCATAAATCAAATGAAAGGTAAATGTAACCACTTCTCCTCACTAAACTTCGAGCAACAAATTACGCCGGCTAAATCGCGACACACGTGTACTGTTGTATTTCTTTTGAAAGAAAAAATCTAAAGTTGATGATAATTCTATACATTCTTTGCAGGAGATAATCAAGAATTTACCATGCAAATTAACGCGCAATGTTGTAAATTTTCTTGGTAATAAGGAACTTACTCTTAAATAAATTATCTTCAAGGCTACCTTGATTCATGAATTCATATACTAGTAACCGATTTTCGCCTTTCAAGCAGAATCCAATCAGCTTGACAAGATTAGGGTGATGAAGCCGGCCTAGATAATTTACTTCAGCCTGAGAATATATAGAACAAAAGAGATGACCATCATGAAAGAAGAAGAAGAAGAAGAGGAAATGAACATGTACGAAAGATACAAACCAACCACTCCTTATGGCCTTGGAAACCATGAGGCCTCAGCTTCTTTATGGCAACCGCCATTCCTTTATCGGGTTTCGCAGGAGTTAGTTTTTCCCTTTTCAGCCATCCTTTATAAACACAGCCAAAGCCACCTTCACCTAAGAGATTATTTATGGAAAAATCTCCAGTGGCATCACTAAGTTCATTATACAAGAAAGATTTGAGACCTGGAGAGGCCAATATTTGACTCTCAGTAGGGAGTGGTAAAGTTCTTTTTTTATTATTTTCAACTGGGGTTTGAGGTTGAGAAGTTGGCTCCGGCAGAGGATGACTACATTGGCTAGGGGCTGTAGCACCTGAAAGAAACATCAAAGGCATCATAAGAATCTTCGTAGAAACATAGTGCTCATACCTTCCCACGTGATTTGTAAATAGTTGTATCATTAATATCAATTGACGTACGTTAGAGGAATATAGAATCGAAGTCTTCAGAATTGGCAATCACAATTATCAATGTTGCACAACCTTAATTGACTGTGACGAAGTCCTCTAAACAAGTAACCTTCTTCAAGAAAACTTTTTATTGTCGGGTTGAAAACATGGAAGATCATATTTAATTTGCAGAATTTTAATCTGATTTTTGTACGAACAATTCCGAAGAGAAAACCTAAGTACATTTGCGGATCAACTATGTACTTAGCCGAAACAGGCTAATACTAAACTTTTCAATCTCAAACTACATTGCAAGCAGAACAAATATTGAAGAAAGAAAGGTAAATTTCTATGAAAAATTCATGAATTAACCAATTATGACATGAATCAAGAATCCATGCCTTCTTACTTTCTCTTAATTCATTAATTGTTTCAAGAAATTTTTACTGTGAAAACATCGATCGATAGTGCCGCTAAAAGTTAGATTTTTCCAAACTAAAGCCAAAAGAAAGCCCAAAGGCAGCTGAACACTAATTTAGTACGGTATGCACCTTAATCGAAATATGTATATAGATATTGCAAAAAAAAATTCTTTTCCAAACTCATATCCATTTCAATGAAGCCTTCTTCAATGACAATTAAAACCCTAACACAACAATTTCACAAATAAAACCTGCAACAACACTAATGCAAAGTTCGATTCCAAGAATGCAAGATTGAATAAGCCCATTTTCCCAAAAAAAAAAAAAACAATGTAGCATTTGCAAAGAAACAAATTAATTAGTATATATCAGTCAAACCTTCAAATGTTAAACCAAAAAAACCCCATCAAAAACTTTTCTTTCAAGAAATTAACAAATTTAAGGATCAAAAGATACATGATCAAACAAATCCCTATTCATTTTTGCATGCATGCAATCCTCAAACGCCCCGAACTATCAATTTTTGATCCAAAAAGAATTCGATAAACTCATCATCACATTAAATTCCGCACGGATTGATTAATTAATTACCAGAGGTGGAGGCCGGGCTGGGAAGAACGCTAATGTCGTGAGGGCCGATCAGGTTGTTGCTAGAATCGTGAGAATTAGGAACGCTTTCAACTTTCTTCATGAGCTTAGGCATAACAATACAGTTGCCCATGTTGACACAAGAATCAGTTGAAAGAGTGCAATAATATGACGATACGGATCCTCCCATGGCTTCTTTTCTCCATTTTCAATTATGGGTATAAGAGAAAAGAGAGAAAAGAATTAGGAAAATCTTGAGAAAAAAGGAACCAAAATGGGGATGGATCGATGCGAGAGACGTTGCGTTTTCGCACGCTTTCTAGATGTATATATAATGCCATGAGCGCAAGAAATCTGACGCTTTTTGCTGGTCTTAATGACCGTCTTGCCCTTTTCTGAGCCAGCCAAGAAAGCTTGGTTTGTTGAAATTATGAGTTGGGAGTCGCGGGTGGATTAGGGAGTAACAAACATTTTTACATAAAGAGGTGGAATTAATTATTGCAAAAAGCATGTATAACTATTAGTACGATATATATTTCCAACTATTTAATTAATTCTTGTTGTCACAAATTTTGGTTATACTAGTTGGTTTTTTTTTTTTTTGACAGGTTATTTCACTCAATTATTAATGTTAGTTTACGCATGTGGATAAAGAGTTGATTTTTAAAATACATTTTTCTTTTTTAAACTTTTAATGTACAGTGTGTAATTGAATTAAAAAAAATTATATTGAAAAGGCCGGATGATTATAATATATAAAAATTACTACTGAAATCTAAAACAAAATCAAAACACTAACAAACAATGAAAATGAGCAGGGCCCAATTGTTTGGGAAAAAAAGAAAAGAAAAGAAAGAGGTAAAGTATTAATTAATTGTGCGTGGCTTAGTTACAAGATTTTGTTCTTCTAGATTAATTACCCTTTTATCTTTATAAAATTTTGCTACCGATTGAAAAATAAAATACAAATAAATGAAATTTTGACTGTAAATTTGAGCCTTAATTATGGATGTATGACTCCTAAATATTAAGAAATTTCCCTAAACTTATTTATTCATTGCAATTGGTCCAAATTATTCACCTGGCATATGCACAAATTACCCTACAAATACATGAACATTTCGCTTTAAATTTTGATTCTTGAAAATTAAGAGTGAAAACTTTCTCTTCTTTCAAATGAAATCTTTGAAAAGAAAAGAAAATAAATTAATCAATCAAAAGGGTGGAGGATTAATTAAATTACTAATTAATTTTAATTCATATAACCTAACCTCTTCCATAATTAATTATGATCGATCTTTTCTCCATCGGATGCGTTAGAAAAGTCTCACGTGCGTGACTCAAATCTGACGGTTATTGTTTCAAATCTAATCTCGAGATTTTTGCTAACCTCCTTTTATGTGGTAAAATTTGTTGAACAAGATCGAGTTAGAAGGATTCTTACTTCTTCATTTGGTTACTTTTTTTTCTCTATAAATACGTACATATATCAAGATCAGGTAATTTGTTCAAATATCATAATTCTTTTGTTTAAACGCAAAATTTGTATTTGTTTATTTATTTTTTTATTTTTTATTTTTGAAAACATATATATCGATGTTAAGCTAAAAACTATCATGCTTCAAAATATGTATCACATGTTTCATATATATAGCCCGTAAAAGAAAAGCAGTGATGAAGGAAACTCTTGTATTGATTATAAAAGTTAAAATGTCCCCTTTCGAGCCGTTACACCGTCTCACAAAAGATTGCCCCTTGTCTTAAATCTTTTACCATTTACTTTATATTATTTTCTTTTCTTCATTACCAATTGGATTTGTTACCCCTTTTATTAAAATCAAAATTCAATTACAAATCAGACCATCACCGTTTACAATTAGCGATATTTGGTTTAATTTATGGGCAACTTTGGCCTAAAATAATGCTCATGATAAATATTTGGTGATTCTTCGAGCTTATTGGGGTCTAGAATATATCGTTCTTCTTCATAGAACAATATTTAACTACATTTTTTTTTCAAATAAAAATAATAAAAAAATCTTTCAAAAATATTCGTAGAGCACCAAAAAATATACTCTCTATCTCATTCAAAGAAACAATAATACAAAGTGAATTCTTCAAATGGGACGGAAGAAGTATATTTTTTCTTCAAATGGAAATGATGCTTAATTGATTTGACTTCAATTTTTGGTTTCTATTAATATCATTATAAGTTAGTCATCCAGCGACTGGTAAAAATTTCACGTCATCGATGTTGTATATA
This sequence comes from Leptodermis oblonga, assembly GCA_016801395.1. NCBI lineage: Eukaryota > Viridiplantae > Streptophyta > Magnoliopsida > Gentianales > Rubiaceae > Leptodermis > Leptodermis oblonga. Next base: position 31,349,411 of record CM028759.1, read on the forward strand.
TTAGCTTATATGTTATTATTATTATGTAAAGCTACCAAAAACGACAGAGCATAGATATCTTGAGTCAAATAACCCAAATGGTAAAATTTAAGGTGCCATGGAAACTGACTTTACAGTTTTCAAAGTCAGACTCTTGAATCTTTGAACTATCTCATCTTGATCTTTGATTTTTCCTCATGGATTACATTACATATATATATTTTAGGTAAATGACATGTTTATCCCTTAAATTAGATGTCTGCAGTTTCACTTGTTTGTTTTATTTTGAAAAAAAAAAAAAAGAAAAAATTTAGCCTATCTACTTGTAATACGAGTAACTGTTAAAACGAGGTATTAATTTGAAGGGATTTTATTAAATACTCACTTTATTCTATTAGAAAAGTTTATTTTAATTATTATATAAAATTTATTATAAATGTTAATATATAACACCTAAAATAGCTGATTTGACATAATTTATTCTATTTTTATCCTTACTTATATTAAGTATGAGCTAATTGTGGATCATACATATAATTATATTAATAAGGGTGAAAAGTGTAAAAAATTAGAAAATTGACTATTTTATTGGTAAAAAAAATATTTTTCAAAATAGACTCTAATGACACTGATGGAGGGAGCATGAAAATAGGTAAATGATACCCCAATTCAATCGATCGATCCCTTAATTAATTTGGACTCCCAGTTTCACTTGGTTCCGATCATCTTCAACTTTATTACTCTCTGTTCCATTACAGGAGTCAAATGAAATCTTAAACAACACACAAATAAGTAATCTCTTGTCATTTTTTCAACTAATGTTCTTATTTTCCAAAGGTGAATTAACTGTGCACACTGAAAATTATATTAATAGGGTATGAGAAGTAAGTAAATCAAAATTATACCCTTTTTATGGAACAAAAAATATATTTTGAAATTGAACTCTTCTTATGGAGTATTATTTTTTGAAGAAATGTTTGAAATTTTAACCTGAGATAGAGACTTTTCCCCTTTTTTCTCATTGTAGTTCTTTCTTTGTTTTCCCTCTTTTTATTTGCGCTCGGAAACTACTGATTAAATTAATCAATCATTACCCCAGGATGATATTACCAAATGGCTATAACTAAAATTCAGCAGATATTAGTGTACTTATTACTCGCTTTTTTGTTCAATGGCGACTTATCATTCTAGATCTTCTCCTAACCATTACCCGGCAACGATTTTGTTTGTATGACCAAAAAGCACATAATTATAAACACAACTGAAACTTTCCTTAAAAAAAATTACACACAACTGAAACTAAGTCTTTGTAAAGAAAATAATAATAATAATTATATATATATATACAAGTTATCATATTAATTGACATCCTTAACACAAAACGAGACGAAACTCTTGACAGAACAATAATTGGTGGTCACAGGAGAGAGGAAAGACTGAATTGGGAAGGACCACCTACTTGCAGCTACCTCTTGTACCTGCATGAAAATAATATTACTGCACCTAAAAATTGTCAGGATTTGATCCTTACTATCGCACAGCCCAAGGTTCTAAACGTTATGGATAACATATTGGATAACATGTATGGTTAATTGAGGCATAAAAAACCATTATTAAAATATTCTATGTAATTTTACAAGATAATTACAGAGAATTAACAGACAGATCTCAAGGACAAATTAAAAATGTGACAGGTATTACTTGATAAATATTACAAGTGTTACTTTGTATAATAAATTCTTAATATTATAGACATCACTTTTGGTTGAAAAGTAAAAAATTTAAACTTAACAAGAATCAAGTGTGATATTCGTATAACAAAGTCTTCATTTTAAAGGTACTTATCGATTTAAAAGTAACATCATCTCAAACTTTACAAGTATCAGAACAGGGTTGGTCCTTAAAGTTTAAGAGACCGGAACAATATAATGAATGAAGGTTTTAATTAATTTTTGTAAGAATTTGGAACTCTTTTGAAAGAGGGTTTTTGTAAAAATTATTTAGAATATTATTTTTCTCAAAATTATTCTAAATTTTTTATTAATAAATAATTACCCATTTATTCAACATTTATTACCACACAAACAATTTCAAGTATGTTTTTTAATAATTATAGCATATGAAAAACTATGGTGATGAAAACGCAAGTTTTAGACCCATGATACTATTATTTAGAGTCTCTTTCGTCTATATCAAAACATAAGTATTTGGGGTTTCAATCAGTGAATCATTTTTTTATTTTATTTTTTTTAGTTTTCTATCTTTAAATGAAGTTTGTAATTCCCTGGGTGGGTGCGTTGGGGGGGCTGGTACAGTGCTCTGGAATCATAGGGGAGAGCGGCTTTCGCGGCAAGTGTTTATTTGGGATCTTGTACAAGTTTTCAAGCGGAGGCTTTGGCGATGCTATATGACTTGTTGACTTGTGCAGATTTGGAGATTACGGAGGTAGAGATTGAGACTATTTCAAGTGTATTCCATTTGGAGGGGGAAAGGAGACCATGGAATACGGCTTCAATTTGGCCAACAAGCTGAAGGTGCTCCGTAGCCACAAACATTTGCGGTTTGGGAGAGAAATGCAGTGGCGGATGTGGAGGTAGAGATTGAGACTATTTCAAGTGTATTCCATTTGGAGGGGGAAAGGAGACCATGGAATACGGCTTCAATTTGGCCAACAAGCTGAAGGTGCTCCGTAACCACAAACATTTGCGGTTTGGGAGAGAAATGCAGTGGCAGATGTGCTTGCCAAACAGGCCAACCAGGAGCAGGTGTCGCCTTTTATGTTCATTCCTTGCTACCAAGGAGTGGTATACCAGGTTTGGTTTTTTGAATGCTAAGAGTTTCCCTTATTTAAGGATTTGAGTTTGTCTGTTTTTTACTTTTTTCGTTTTTCAGTACCTTCTTTCGCTTTATAATTTGAGCTAAGGCCTTATGTCTCCCTCCCAAGATGATTTCGGTTTGGAGAATTAATAAGGGCCTAGTGCCCATGAGCGGCTTAAGGGGGCTGTTTCGCCAAAAAACAATTAAGTTTGTAATTTTAATTTTATGAAAAAATATACAAACGTCAATGTTACACAAATAAAAAGGGTTTTTTTTAAAATATTAAAAAGGGTTTAAATACATGGGGAAACAACTTTTTTCTTCAAAACATAAAAGCATTTAAACAAAATTTACAGAAAAAAAAAAATAAGGTTGAATAATTAGAATTAGGGTATGTTGTCTTTGCCTCACACTGATATACGAGGGAGTGATAACATACAATAATTTATAAACTTGGAGGTATTAAAATGAGGTGGCTTATTAACTAGGTCCTCTAGGCCAAAAATATAAAACACAAAAACTTGTATGCGACAATTTAACGGTCCAACAGTGCCTATATTAAATTTAACCTTTCATTTATTGCAGTTATGTTTTGCAAATATACGAATCGAATTTAGCATCTGATGTTTCTGTATCGAGTTTAACCTTTGATGTATTAAGTGCAACTGTGACACCCCAAGCCCCAACCTCCCTGTTTAAGCGGGAATCGCAGCCGAGATGCCTGCTTGGTTCACACCAGGACTCATTCACGATGATACGCAGAGCACTAAAATATTTATACACTAAATAAGAATATGATCTTTTATTTCGATCACTAATACAAAATGTACAAGTGTACTTCCATAATTATTACAACACTCTTGCCTTAATTACCTAGTATGAAACTTAATCCTATGATTCAGACGCTTTTCTTAAATTCTCCCTTAATACCTGTTACATGCAAAACGTCTAAAGGGTCATCTTTCATACTCAGTGAGGTCACATTATTAAAAACATTACCTGGTAAACAATTACCGGCACATAGAAAGTATTTCCTAATCACACAAAGGGGGACACATAAGGGATAAAAAGAGTATAACCAGCAAGCTATAGCGAGGATCTATGTGACCATTCGAAAAACATTACTGATTATACTTTACCTGAATTTAGACACTATGCAATGTAAAATTGGTACACTGCACAATGTTAACTGGGATATTGTACAATGTACAACTGGTACACTTACAATGTTAACTAGAACATTTCTTGTCAACAACGCCCAAGAACTGAACTTTAACTGTAACTGTGGTAAATCTCAAGATACTACTGAGCTACCTCTTTATTCATTTAGTCGGACGCTCAAACCCGACGTTGACGCGCCGATTTCAACAACTAAATAGGTTTGGGGATCCCAACTGACATGCACAAGTAACTTTGAACACTGAACTTTTAACACTCAACGCTTAATATGGAATACTTAACATTTAATACTTTAATCATAACTACACAATAATTTCACTCATGCGATAAACTTTAATAGAGGTACACATCATTCAATATTTAAGAACATTTACGTACATATAACGCACATATAAACATTGCACTTTACCCACTCCCATGTCACAATCATATGTATCACTTATAACACATACATTTCAATAAATATTAACATAAATAAAGTATGCTAACTCGCTTTGAACATTTAACCCCTTCAGTAAGAACACTTACCTCGTATATATCGCTAGTATTTTGTAAGCAAATCACCGTGTTCCTGAAGTTGTTAGGATAGGTTTCCACGGTTTAGGATCCAAATCCAAGCTCCAATTCTTGTATTTTCTTTCTTTCTCTTTTCTCTCTAATTTCACCTACTTGATTCTCCTTTCTTTCACGAGTTATGGGTTCTTCTTATACTTTGGGAGAGTATAAAAGTATTTATACTCTCCTAAGCGGTTTAGAGGTAGGCCATAGACCCCCTAGGGTCGTAGCCCGCCTTTGAAACTTGGAGAAATTTTTTTTTTTTTCAGCTCCATTCGACGATCGGTTTTAACCACTCAAAGTTGGGCAAAAACTGCTCTGACTTTGTTCAATCTAGAAAAGTGCGGTTTTAACCACTCCTACATCAGTTATAACAAGTCGTAAGGCGGTCAGATATTTTCTTCACAATTTTAAGGCAGTTTGATCGGTTTTAACCGATCCAATAGCGGTAAAAACCGCTATTTGCCTATTTTTTCTTATTTTCTTATTTTCATTTCATAAATTCTAAAATTAAACTAATATATCTATTTTAATATACCCTTAAACACAATCTTAAACTTAGAAAAAAATATCTTAATTCTAAATTAAAAATCAAAACACTATAATTTGAAAATTAAGACTTTCTAATCAAAATTCTCAAGGAAAATTATATAAATTTATAATTGTACCTAATTGAGTTGGAGAAAACATTTATATATAAATTATAAAGGGAAAAATTACGGGGTCTGTAGCAACTGCTGATGTATTGTGGTTATCAGTTTAGTCGCTAATACATTACATATTTTTAGCCTATTATATATCAAGTTTAGCTACTATTGTATCTCAGTCAAGAGCTTAGCTACTGAACTATCGTGTATCGAATGTATCTTATGATATATCGCATATTGAATTTAACATCTTGTGTATCGATCGAGCGGATGTATTGCGTCATTGGACCATCAAACTATCTAACAAGAGACTTTCTCAAAATAAAAGCAATGGAATTGTAGGCCCAATTGTTTTTTTTTTCGCCTTCGGCAAATTAAAGATTCAGATTAAGGACCAAAACTTTTAAAATAATGCTAGACTAGGCCCAAAAAGGCAAAAAGACTATGATGGGCTAGAATTTGGAAAACCTGGCCCACTTTAGTCTTTAGCGGTTTTCTAAGACACGATATAACTATAATGTTTGTAGTTAAAACCATCCAAAATTTGAAAATTTATTACTTAATGAATTACTATTTGTTGTGTCCGTAATGAACCGACTTCCTTTGATTCGTTTACCTTGCTTTTCTTGCGATTGAGAGCTAACTCTCGAGTTCAATTTCGATGCCCAAGTTAAAAAATAACTATATCAATATTATAAGACTAATCCAATGAAAATCAATTACCTTCTTTGTAATAAGCAATCATCTTTTTATAGACGGGAGCAATGGACTTAGGAAGGTGGATACTGATCGAAGTCGGTCGATGTTCAACAGATATATTCCTTATAAGCCAATGGTTGAACTCGACCAGATCTCAATAGATATATTCCCCGCCAGCTGTCCATAACCACCTTTTTGGTGTTCGTTCCTGCTTATCTAACCAAAATCATTTCACACGTCTTTGTTCGAGAAACGCCTTTCTAAACTTGGCTATAAGTTTATAGGCAGTTGGGCCTTTGGAGTAAAATGGGCTGGATTGGGCTAATAACTTTCATTTCAGCAGCCCAGATCCAACACTATTTTTTTTTTCTTTTTCAGATGCATCGGTACCCTAAGTAAGAAATAGATGACAAAGTAACTCACTTAATTAAGGAATTAACGTGAGAAACAAATTATATACGGAGGGATATTAGTGAATCATTAATTGCAGCTTCAGCAAGGAAAGTAATTATTGAAGGATGAGTTTCACCATATTCGGTGGCTAGCTAGCTAATGCGTAAAGGTGTTTTTTATGATGTTTTAAAAACAATTTTGAAAACAAGTTTTTGGAAAATAGTTTTATAATATAAAACGTGTATTGAAAATGTAAAAATGTATAGCTGATAGTAAAAAGTTATATTGAAAATGATAAAAAAATAATTATAATATATTAAATTTACTGTTGAAACTAAAACCAAAATCAAAATGAAAAGAACAGTATTGGGAGATGCAGTTTAGCAAGAACGGATAGACTTCAAATGGTAAAAACTAAAAACTCTGTATGAAACGGTATATTAGAAACATTTATCTCCCCGAATTTTGGAAAAACTACAAATAGTCCTTTCACTTATTGAAAATTACAAATAACTTTTCATTAATTCACTTGAATGGCTAAGTTATCTGGCTACAAAAATGCAAACACGTAAAACCCAACACATTAATGGTGATAGAGACCAAAATACTGTTAAGAAATTATTGTGGAACTGAAGTATATGAATTTGAGGTGGTGGTTTCGGCACTGGCACTGCCAACTCCACCGCCATCCCTTTTTCTTTTTCTTTGTTTTGTATTCGTTAAATATGAAATAAGGATATCTTTGTCATTTGAAATTGGATATTTATACCATCAATGTGCCATATCAACTTTCATATCTAGTGAAGTCCTCGGCTAAAAATTCACGTGGGACAATGAGGGTCATATGTAATTCACCCTAGAAATTTTAGAAGTATTAGGCCAAAAAAAAAAAAATCAATATATTAAAATCTAATTTCTAGGCTGATTATCTGGCATCAAACCGGGATAATTATAAAAGCATGAAGAAAAAAAATAAAACAAAAAACCAAAAAGCACAGTATTGGAAATCTGTGAAACAGTTGGGGGTAATAACTCTTGCACTCCAATATTAGAGAAGAATTATTTATTAAATATATATTTTTTATAAAAAAGAAAAGAAAAAAAGATGATGATGAAGATAAATCCAATAAGTTGACGCCATGAATATTGATAATTCTTTCCCAACAAAACCATATTTTGTATATGAAGTAGATGAAATTAGTCAGAAATAAGATATTTTTTATATTGTGAAGTGTCAACTTAAGATCTAGTTGCAGCCATATATATATATATATATATATATATATAATAAAATCCATAAATTTCAAATTATTTAACTAAATTAAATAAACAATGAAGAGTAGTACTCCAACTTTTGATTAATGTTGCCCCTAATAGGAATACTTTTATTATCAACTCAAGATGTGGGAAGATTTTAATACATTCAAGGGAAAAAATGGAAGCTTTTTTGTCTAACTCCAGATCCCATTATAGTACATCTGAGAGATATATAGCTTTCCACAAAAATTAACTAATCCATCATGAACAAAATTAAACTACTTAAGACTGAAAATTGGTCTAGAAAACCCCAAAAAAAAAAAAAAAAAAAAAAAAATGCATGAGGGAAATCTAGTGGAATTAGAGCAAAATTTGAGAGGAATCACTGCATCAGCAAGCTTCTTAGCAAGGCTGCTTGGCTTGTGTCTGAATTTGCAAGCAATTCAGACAGCCTCTCACTGAGATCATCAACCTCTCTGTGCAGACTTCTAATGTAGTTGCATGTTTCTTGCAACACTCCCGCTGCTGAAACCTGCAACACAATCAATCATGACTCTTTTAGTGGGACAAAATTACATTCAGTTCAGTTTTGATTGAATTCAGTGATTAATTAAGTGCCCTTTTAAGGCCAGTCATTGCGAAAAACACTCGCCGACAACGCCCTCCCCTAATATTAAATGTACTTTTTTTTTTAATGGAAAGAAATAAAGAGATCGAAGCAAATTAGTTACCTTGTCTGAGCATCTGTCCCGAATCTCAGGAAGAAGCTGTTGTAACTTAGAAACGAGATCATTAATTTGATCATCATTAATCCTTGAAGCTCCTGAATGCCTTGATCTTGACCTTCTGCTTGACATTTTGTTTATCCTTAATTACCACAAAAATTGGAATAAGTTTTTTGAGAACTGAAGAGAAAATATATGTTTATGTGCTCCAAATGATGTGCCTAAAGAGAAGGGGTTGTGCTTATATATATATAGATATAGTATATATATACTAGTAATGGTAATGCTACAAAAAGAACACACAAGCTTAGTGTTAGGAGACAGTTGCATGGGAGAAAACAGTGGGCTGAACTTGTCTTTAATTAAATAGGATTTTTTTTTTCCTTTTTCCTTTTTTTTTTAAATTTATTATTTAGTTCAGGGGAGTGGAAGGTGGGTGGGTTGGGGGGCGGGGGGCTGGGAGTGCGTGTGTGGAGGGTGTAACGGGGGTAGGTTGGACTGTTGGAGGGGTGAGGCCCTGAGGATCAGGTATTAAACAAATCAAGCTGGAAAGAATATGGTAAACTCCTTGTCATTTTGATATTAGATACACACTCTTTTATAGGATGGACACAAAAAAATATCATTTTAGTTAGAGCCGTAAACGAATCGAACGATCTCGAAAAAAATAGTTTACCGGATCTATCTATTTGGGTTCGAACTCACCTTGACATATTTATAATAGGATCAAAATTGAATTAGAGCAAAGTTTTTCAAATTTGAACTCGAACTCAAACTCAAGCTCCAGCTCAAACTAAAATATTTTTAATTTATATTAGTACGTAGAAAGTAGAAATTTTTTTTGTGTCTTATAAATATAAGAAACATATACACTATGGGTTGATTGGCTTGACGAGTCGACCAGTATCAACTAAGCTCGAAATTGGTCAAAATCGATTAACTAAACTGCTCGCGAATAGTTCGATTCATTTACAGTCCTAATCCCAATACTCGTTAATCTTTGGATGAAATCAAGCCACATTCTTACATATTTGTTTATTTTATTTTTCATATCTAAGGGTTTAGGACAATAAAAATAAAAAAAATAAAAAGTAATGGTCCAATATTATTATCAGAACAATAATTACCGAATAATTTAAGTTTAGCCATTTGGGGAGGGGGGTAGATGCTACTAGATGCCTGAATGCTTCAATCAATATTGATCTTGGTCAATTGGGGCTTGTGGTCTGACAAGTGTAGGGTTAGCATTCATATTATTACACACACTTGCACTAAACAAATTAAAACAGTACTACTGTGTGTGTGAGGAGAGTTTCTTATTATTGAACTGATCAGTTCAGAAAAAATAACTCTTTTGTGTGTCAGATATTACACGCAATATTATGCGATCTTATTACAAAAAATACAATCTCTCGAGTCTTAACATTATTAAAAACACAAGTTTTGTCAAATCTCATTTTTCTTTTTTATTTGGGATTCCTGATCGATCAAAACTTAATGATGAAGAGTACAACACGATCAAGAATCCTATGATCAGCTCATGCATCTATATTTTGACCAGTCAAATGTTGATCATGTACACCATCCTGTTTCCCTAAATAGAAAGGTACAACGGACGACACATGAGAGTAATTAGGCCATTTGGTAACCAAACTCAAAATCATATTTTGAGATTCATTTTAATTTTATATAGTTTTTTGTTATTCCCAATAAATATTTTTATATTTTCAATAAATCTTTTTACATTTTCAACACACCTTTTTATATTCCCAATGTAATTTTAATATTATAAAATCAAAATAAAACTCAAAATCATATTTTGAAACCTATTCCACACGGGGCCCTCATAATAATACAACATTGTTTTTATACTCTCAACGTTTCACTAGATGAGTCTACTTTAAAAAATATTTTTTTGTTCCAATAGAAGAGTCTACTTTCAAATTTTTTACTCATGCTACTCTTACTAATATAATTATATGTGGTCTAAAATTAACTGATATTTAATAAGTAAGAATAAAATAGAATAAAAGATGTCAAATTAGTTATTTTATGTACTGTACATTGACATTCATACTCCCTTCATTCTATTAGAATAGTTCACTTTGTATTACTGTTTTTAGTATTATAAAGTAGACTCTTCTAATTAAACAAATGGAATAATAAATAGTATATTGGTCAAAGTGGACCCTTCTAATGGAACGGAGAAAATATATAATTAACCAAGGCCTTAAAGGAAATCGACATTGGCATGCCACAATAGAGTCAGAGTTTTATTATTTAAAGGAGATCTCACCATTCATCGTAAGATTTGATGAGCCAAGAACTCAATTCCGTTTTGTACTGTGTTTTTTCTATAAAAAAAAAAAAAACTTTTTTCTTTTAAATTGAAAAGTTAGAAATGGTTAAACAACAATTGACAGAAAATTAAAAGGGTCACTACAATGATTACAAAAGATTGTGTACTAAAAATTTGGCCTTACAATCTACTAGTTGTAAATCTATACATAATATAGATATAAACAGTGTACTTAATCTACTTAATTATGTATCTATACATAATATAGATATAAAAAGTATAGAAGTATAAAACTCACAATTCTGCTAAATAAATTTATATCGATGATTATGGATCTGCCACTAACTAAAGATGACAGTTTGGAAATTGAATTTTAGATCGAATATTCATACACCATGACTATGAATAGAAATTAAATAATAATTTGAAGGAAAAAACTCCCTAGATAGTCTAAAATTTAAAATTAAGGTGAATTAAATAAAACATAGCATAAATGAAACTAGAATTGTTTTCCTCATCCTCCTGACACGAGGATAGGAAAGAAGATGATGAACTTGGTGGGGTTTGGAGAGGAGGGGAAGGGGCTATTTTTTTTTCTTTTATATTCTCAAAGTATATCTTTCTAAATGTTAGTGTTATTGTTAGAGTGATAGTTTGTCAATTAAATAATAATCAGTACAAATTTGCATGATTATATAAATTTTGACTCAACGATGAATTATTGTTTCAGACAATAACATAAAATTTTTTTTAAAATTTTAAATTTTTTCAAAACAATATCATAATATATGCATATTGAAACAAAAGTATGGCCTCAAAAGAGAAATATCAAACAAAAAAGAAAAGTTGGATTCATACAAAGCCCGTAAAACCTTTTTATTTTTTATTTTTTTTTATTAAGCGCGGGATTGGTTACCTTTGATTAAAACTCAAAGCCCGTAAAACTTCTCTTGCCTAAAATATTGTTAGGGTTTTTTAATATTTTTTAAATTTTCTTTTATAATTGCTTGATTTTGGTCGGTCTCTGTGCCGGTTATGGTAGAACCGATCCATTTCATAGATTATCTTCTTCTGTCTCTCACAGGTCATCTTTGAGCGATCAGTTTTCACTTTAAAAGCAGATTTTGTCCACTACCCTATTGCATTAACTCCGTTTGTTACTGGGTTTGATTAAATATAAAAAATAAAGATAATAATTTCGCTGGTTCCTAAACTAGGCATCATCAGTGGTGGAGCTTGAGTTGAACAATTGAAGGGACCAATCAATAATTAAGTTTAGAATTAAATGCTTGATCAAATCATTTCAATAATCCAAATAAGATAAAAACATATTATATGTTATAAAATAAGTGTTATTTTAATTTTTTTCTAGACAAATTAAATAAATTAATAAAATTACAATGATAACTTTGACTAAATAATAAATATGTAAAGTTTGAAGATGTTATATTTACGAGTAGTAGTAGTTGTTGTATTAAAGATGTAAAGTAGCATTTATTTTGGAAAAAGTAAAATGACATTTATTCTTGGACAACATTTTGAAGTTAAAATGATACTCCCTCTGTCCCACTCAAAGAGTCCACCTTCAAAAAAATTTTTGTCCCATTTAAAGAGTCCACTTTAAATTTATTTACATTACATACCCTTACTAATATAATAATGTGTGGTTCACAATTAACTCTTACTTCTAAAGTAAGGATATAAGTGAAAAATATAGTGGTAAATTACTTATTTTAGGTACTGTACCTCACAACCCATAATAAGTTGTACAGATTTCAAAATGGACTCCTTGAGTGAGATGGAGGTAGTACTTAATTTGAGACCGATGTAATATCAAATAGCAAAAGTTAACTAATTATTACTCGCTCCATTCCAACTAATTATTATCAATAATTGTTTAGATAAAACATTTTTTTAAGGATATATTAATAGCTAATTGAAGCCAAATATATATATATATATAATATAAAATATAGTGTAAAAACAATTGTAGGGCCATAGCCATCCTAGCTTCCAAGCTCCGCCATTGGGCATCATGTCACTATTTCGTTCATGAATTTGAAGTTGTTTCTCTAATTAGTTTTTCAACTTGGATTTTCACATTCATGTAGTTCATCGCCCACATTTCAACCAAAATCAGCTCAATGATACAGATACATGATGATGAGAGGCCCCTAATTCTTAAAATTTGAGAGGCTAATGCAAGTGGTAGCGAAGTTCAAAACTTATAAATTTGTTAGTGTTTGGTTGATTTTGGTGGAAATTTGGGTGATTGACTACTTGGGAATAGAAAATAAAAGTTTGAAAACTGAAGAAAAATATTTTCAAGTTTTGGGACCAATGTGAAGTCCCATAATTTCGGGTCAAAATTTGAGAGCTAAAAAAGGTAAAATCATAAGTTTTGCTTTGTTTGATTTTCTTACGTGAACTTGAACGTGATGTGAATTGCATGGCTTGTTCGAATATATGAGTGTTTAATGGTTATGGGCCTGTTCTTTTACTTGGGTTTGAGAATTGTTTTAGTTTTGTTTTGGATTTTAAACCCAAAACAAAACTAAAACATTGTTCTCCTAGGAGGTTTTAAACCCAAAACGGTTCGGCGGTGGTCCAGCGGCATGCTTTTTAAGAAATTATTTTTTTAAATCAATCTAAAATACACTACCAAACAACATTTTAAAACACATTCTAAAAAAATTATTACGAAATATATTCCAAACAAATTTTAAAACACATTTTGAAAACATTCACTAGTAGAAAAAAGCCTTTTAAACACACATATAAGTGTGTCAATAGATTACCTATTGTCACATTTTAGCTATCACCACATTGACTTGTAGTATGGTGTAGGTGAGGGTGGTTATAGGTCATTTAGCTATAACTATATTTAGAGTGGTGGTGATAGACAAGTTAAAGTGCGACTAGATAATAGATATTTGATATGAAATATAATTAACCACATTGTAGTATATGATGATAGATCATTTTTAATACACTACAAAATGTCACTAAAGCTTTACTATTTAAACATTTTGAAATGCTTATATAATATTTTAGTAATAAAATTTTTTTGTTTACTTATATATACTTTTTCCAGTAATGAACCTAATAGAAACTTTACCGATAATATAAAACAAGGTTTAGAAGCAAAAGTTGGCAAACTCAATCTATAAAAAATATCATATTAGGATTTCCACAAAAATATTTCACTCTACAAAATTCTCTCACAAAAATATTTCACTCTACCAAATCTCTCTTAACAAAATTCTCTCAACCTGTTGAATCTCTAATATATCCCATATAACAATATGCTAAAGTGCTCATTTATCCGTAATTTATATATGACCAATCTTAGAGCATGATGATGTTGCCCTTGAGCCCTATCTCCTTCAAGTTATGTTCGGTTTCATCTTGATGAATGCCAGGTTCATTTTGAATGAAGGCTTGAAAAGTTTCAATCCTCTTCAACCTGAAAACAAAATGAATTAATATACCATAACAACAGCGATCTGACAACATGGCAAATGTAAACAAATTACTCTAATCTCTAAGTAGCATGTGTTTAATAACTTTTTTGTCTCAAGAGAAAAAACATCTGCTCCAATTTGATCATAGGAGCAAATTATAAGCAAACCTAACAAAATGTTGGTGTAGTATCCCACCATTCTGTAGCTATTGAATTACACATAAGGAGACATAATTAAAAGACACTGCCCCAAAAATGGTTAAAGGAGGCGGGTTTCGCGACCTGCCACCAAGCTATGTACCCGCCTCCAATAACCCCTTATTGGAACTATAAAAAATTGCTAAACTCTATTTTTTTAGGAGACTTGAAAAGCTCCAAGCTATGCTAAGGTAAGAATTGCCAAACTCTATTTTTTCAAATTGTAATAACTGATACTCAACATTCAGTTCAAAATAAAAAGTACATACACTCGAAAATAACAATGCTAGAAAACACCACGAACATTAGGATTGGATATAAGTCAAAGAAGCAAATTAAGTGACACTTAAAAAACCTTTAACAAAATCCAAATGATTATACTTCATTAAGCTCAGCATGTACAATTGTAAAACAGCCAAGGAAATTATATAAAAATTCAGAGCTCAGTATCTGCTCAAACACAACCAAAAGTTAGATTCCAGTACCCATGTCTCATCAAGAATTTGTCAAATAGGAAACCTTGAAAAAAAGGGGAGGCAAGGAAAAAAGCTATCAAGGCATTTACTCAAACTTGAACTCATCAAATCCTTGCAGAACTTTAGAGAAAGTTGCCTACGATCTAAGTTCTAGGGGAAACACTATTAGAGGCCTCTACTTTTGACTTAATGAGCTCCAATGCGAAATGGAATTCAAAGTTTAGTCATTCCTTTTGTATGTGGGTCTTTTAGAAATAAAGGCCACCCTATGTTGTTCTTCAAAATGGACTTTTGTTCAGATACAAAATGTAAAAAATGGGCATAGAACAATTACCCTGCAATGCTTGCACTAGATATTTATAGACCACTAGAAGGAGAACCAACAAATCTCACTCTATCACCTAAGAATGTAAAGTTCAGTTGGATATAGTAAAAAATGCATAGACCAACAGAAATAAATATGGATTAGATAGAAATGTCAAAGAGCATTATAGCATAGGTGATATCAAAACAATATACTTCTGGTTATAACATACTTTAGCGGTCAATGGGGGTGTGCTTTTTTTTGGATTAAAACCAAAGAGAGGAGAAACAGAGGAAGTAGGAACAATTTTTTTATTAAGTTTTTACAGAATTTTCTTCCATTCTATTTTCTGAATTACCGGGTTAGTCTTTTGTCTTTCTGAATAAGTTGTTCTTCATACTCTACCAAAGGAACTACTCTTTCCAGACAAAATAGCTCGAACCCAAGAAGACAACATCCCAAATTTACAGCTTTCAACAAATATGAATATTGGTATGAGATGGGCTGGTATTTTTGGTTCATCTGATAACTCTGCAAATGAGCCAAGATTACATTCAAAGATGTGTGTTAGATAAGTGATAAGTTTAAAGAATTATACATGAAACACATAAATGTCTATGAGCGATGTTTCCCAATATGCAGATTATTAGCTATTGAGCAAGCAGTGTAAGTGGAGAACATTAAAAATTGGACAGTGATGGGAAGAGGCAGGCAGGCAGCTGGCTAAGGGGTTCTGCCTAATACTACAACAACAAGAACAAAGTAAGCATTTATTCAACTATGCGGGGTGTTGCCTAATATTTGAATCATATACATGATACTCCAACAAGAACGGCCAGATCTGATAATATTAAAGAATAAAATAAATTTTCGAGAATTCCATATTCAATTTTAAAAAAGAATATGAGAATTATAAACACCTCTTTCCGCAAACTATGCTCCACTCCACCATAAAATATTCTCTTCTTCAATGCATTTGCATCTATTACTCTCCCTTCAGAATCCAAGAAAGTGGCCCAGTGCAAGCATACTAGACATGTTAAGGACCTAAGACCTTAAAATTATTAGAATGTGAAAAGATGGCTGTCAATATAGTAAAGTTGCATGCTAAACACACCACATCTCAGGATGCTATAGTGTAATTCATTAAAATCACAAGCAATAATATGAGAAAAATTAGTTTTCCCAATAAGGCTAACTAGTAATTATGATTAATTTTTGATATTTTGAACCCACATCTTAAAACACAATTTTAACAAAATATGATACTCATTCTATTCCATTATAATGATCAAGTTTCAAAATGTTCTTTTGTTACATTCAAAAAGTCAAATTTTGACTTTTTTACTTTGAATACATTTACTAATATAATCATGTGTGGTTCCCGATTAATCCACCTTTAAAAAGTAAAGACATTAGATAAATAAAAAAAATAGTGACAAATCACTAATTTTAGGTGTTCATTACAACCCATAAAAAATCGTATATTCTTCAAACAAAACTCTTCTAATAAAACGGATGGAGAACCATGCAACCAGATTTTTTAAACAGAAGGCAATTAAAGGAATCTCAAGGACGCTATATATCTAGTCAGTTGAATTAATTGTTTTTTGAAATATTCGAGATTAGTACAAATATAGGAATATTAATAGATCAAGTCCAATTGGGAAATTAACGATTTAACATGGTATGTCTGTTTGAATTGAAGTCGATCTTTATTTCCAATGACTTTCGACATGATCAAAACGACAAGACTTTTCATCAACACATGCAACGTTCTGAAGCATCCAATGACATATCTAAACCCTTGATGAGACGAAATCATTTTTCTTTTTTTTCCTTTACTTACAAGAATTATAGAGATTTTGTTGTTTAATATGTTTAGTGCTTTTTTATTTCAAATACCTATAATATTCAAAGTAATTCAGAATTTAAAACCTTTTTTTTTTTAAATACAATACGACATATATATAACATTAAAGCTTGATAAGAAAGGAGTATTTTTCAGCTCTATAATTGAGAGATGACGTGATTTCTTATGGAGCGGGTTCATATGTTAGACTCTTTTTACTGTGTAAGAGTGCACGAACAGTATATGCATTTTTTTTGTCTTAAATATTGAAACACCACTGTGATTTATATGTGAATTTGATACTTATCCCCCTGTGTATTCATCTTTTATTTTTCTTTTGGTTTAGTTTAAAATTTTCTATCCAATTTTTTTTCTCCTTTTTCTTTGCATTTTCATTTCTTATTTTAATTTTTTCTTTAACTTACCCACATGTGAATTTATTATGATAAAAAAGACGAATATATTCAATGAAATTATCAGTATACAAAAAAAAAAAAAAAGGTGTTTAGAATTTTATCTCTGTATTTGATAGTATGTTTTGGAATAGTTAATTTATTTTACTATCTCCATAAAATGATAATTAAATGCTTCTAACTAAATAAATAAATAATTTACACTAATATTTGAATCTAATTAATAAATATATGTTTTTGTTACAAAATTATTATGTTGGTGCCAATGTTTTGAACAAATAAATATAAAAAATAATATTGATCTAATAGATATTTAAATATAATAATATCAATTTTTTAAATAGTTACAAACTTTTTCCTCCGTAATAAATCTATTTTTTCTTCCTTTTAATGGTAAGGGTATTTTAGTCCAATCATTTATATATATATATATATATGTATATATATAGTCAATAGGGATACTTGGTGGATTATAGTAAAAGTAAATGGGTATATCTTTTCAGTTTTACCAAAATTTTGAATAGTAGTCAGGGGTAAGAGATGTATTTTAAAAATAAAAAGAAATTTAAAATATTTAAGCCGTGAATATCTATGTCCTTTTAATCATAATAAATTTGTAATTTAAAAATAATTTTAAAAAAAAACGACAAATGAATGCAAAACAAAAAGACAAAAAATGAAAAACTAAACCTAGAAAAGGGAAAGATGAATAAATAAGATGTATTTCAAAAACACACAGGGAAAATGTCAAATTCACATATAAACACAATGGGTTTAAAATATTTAAGCTGTTTTTTCAAGTATCAATTTGAAAGTTAACCAAAAGAAAGAAGGAAAAAAAAGTGCGTTTTCGATTAAAATTACAGGATATATTCTTCATTATACTGGTATATTAAAAATATTAAGTATACTTCATAGCAACTAATCAATTAACACTAAATTTTCTAGTATGGTTTTTAATTTCATTTTTGGAAAGGGAAAATTATTACATACATTCAATTAATGCATCCATAAAAATAGTGCAGCAAACCAATGATATATGAATATTCTTATTTCTGGACCCCCTACATATACAAAATCTTCCCCCAAAGTAATACCTTACCCCATGAAATGTATCTGGCGATACCAGTGGCGGAACTTGACTAACTAAATTGGAGAGGCCAACTAGAGAATCCTCCTAATTAAACTAATAAAAAAATTTGTAGGGGCCAAATATTTACATAAATATTTTTTGGCCTAAAATATCAATACTTACTTACTCAAAAAAAAGGATTTTTCTTGTGGGGGCCAGTGCCTACCTTGGTCCTCACAATCTTTTGCCACTGGGCGATACCATCCTACGTTGTGCATCTGATGCACTGAATAATTTCTCTTCGGGAGGTGAATTAAAAATTTAAAATACTTAGAAACGAAGAATTCGCCTGGGATTCGGAATCTTTTAGTTGCAGAGGAGACAAATAAAATGGATGTAGTTCAGCGTGCCTCTCGGAGCACATGATATTGATCCATCGACAGCGAAGACTAATCCCAATGTCACGAGGAATCCTTTGTTTTTTCATTAAAATCTAATGGGTTGGCTGTTTCAGCTTTGATTATTGTCAAAAAAGAAATTTCAGTACTCCCAGTTGAGAACTCAACGTAGTCCAAGAAAGATACTTTCGGGTAGTGTGATCGATCACTTACCTATGATTGACATCACTGGTATGTTGTATCCACTCTTTTGTACCTTTTTTTAACATAAAAAAAAAATTGTTTTCGAATCAAACTATTATATATTACAACGGGAGGTCACAGTGAGGAGGGAAATAAATTTATTGGGGGACTCCTCGTGCTCTACTGTCTTGCTCTTTTCTGAAAAATACCAAGGTACTGTTTTTGTTTTTTTAATGCCATTGTATAATTGGGGAAGATTTTCGAGTGATGAGACTCGGAGTGGCGGACAATCTCGGCCTTCGTTTTGGTCACTCGCTATATTTCAGTTTTGGGAAAATTGCGCTTTTGATCATTTTTGTTTGGCGTCATTACACTTTTGGTCATTTTTGTTTCAATCATTGCAAATAAACTATAGTATTTTTGTATGTATGGTGTTGTACTTTTGGCTATTTTAATATATTATTACATGTTTTGTCTCGTCAACACTAATATGGGTTCTTTTTAGTAAACAAAAAACTTTTAATAGCTAATTCTGTAGCATCTGTTTTTTGGGATGAAATTTTAGAATTCATAATTAGCTCCTACAAACTTTTTATTTTGTGAAAAGAACTCATATTACCGTTGAATGGGAAAAACATGTAATAACATGTTAAAATTGCCAAAAGTGAAACACTGTACATATATACAAAAATAAATTTTTTGCAATAATTTAAACAAAAGTGGCTGAAAGTAAAACAACCCCAAACAAAAGTGACCAAAATTATGATTTTCTTTTATATACACATGCACTTTTGGGGATCACTTTCTCTAATCACACTCTGAAAATTTATATAAGTTCTTCGAGTATTTTTTGTTTTCAAAAAAAAACACTAGAGTATTTTAGGGAAAATGTACATAAGTAATGAAGGTCTCCTTCCTCGTCGAGGCCTTGACCTCGTCCCCTACGTAGAACCTTTAATAAAATTCAGAATTATATTTGGGGAAAGTAAATGTTGGACCATTTTAATAAAATTAATATTTATTAAATTATTGATTTAAGTTGGCTAAAATGATGCTACTGTTTTTTCTAGTGAGTTTCTAAACTTCAATGTGATTGCTAAAAAGTTGGGAAGAAACTGATGCATTGAAATATATTAATAATATGATTATTACCGTTTACAAAACGTTTGATATTTATGCTTAATATTCATTCTAAATTTAAAGGAGCAAAACCGTTTTTAGCCTTTGAGATTTTAAATCCTTTATATGCACACGGTGGTGTATGCAAGAAAGATGAACAATTTAATCTTTTGTGTTCTTTTACAATTCCCTCTTTAAACTATAGCTTTGGAAAGAGTGAAAACATGTGTTAGTAAGAGTTGCCAATTCCTAATAGTTGTGCAGATTGTTAGGAAACACAACTTGTGTGTTAGGCTGTTGTATCCTGGGGGGACAAGTTGCGTTGCTCTACTGCACCGAAGTTGATACTTTGTAAATGGCTTGAATCATCTAAAGAAAGCGAAAGATCCGCGCCTCAGCCTTCAAACGATTAACGTGTTTGTTCCTTGTGGCTTAATTTTTGTGTTTTGCAAGTCACTTGGACTTTGGGAACAACAGTAAATTAGAAGAAAGAGGAGACACACAAAAGAAGGGAGGGAAAGCATAGAAACGAGGAAGGAGACTCAGACAGAAAGAGACAAAACAGAGGAAAGGGAATTTTCATTCATAATCAAGATGCCTATTCGAATAGTTATTACACGTTTTATAGTACTAACTAATTACTGTTTAACAATTAATACAATTATGAATCAATAATAAAACTTTTGTTCTAAATCCTGACAACCCTTGCTCTTAAAAACAAACTTGCCCTCATGAGCTTGGATGACGATGAAGTCTTGTTTATTTGCATGACACCACCTGTACTAGAAAAACACTAGTGTTCTTCATGTAAGCAATTGATTGTCCCTCGTTTGAACATAGTTACAAATGTAAGTATCTACTATACTTAATATGCATGATCTATTGATAAATATTGTACAGAATATCATACCTCCGTTTGCATATCCAGTAATCTCCTCCTATTAAGAATCCAGCAATCTGTAGTGATCTGATGTGTTTGTCGATCGAAGAGCAGCACAAGCCCGGCCTCTAAAGATATCCTCACAAGATGGACTGTAACAAGTTAACGTGCTAGCTCCGTCAATCATCAGAAAACCAGAGAAAAAAACTCTTTCTTTGAAGTTAAGCGTTCGCCATAAGCGGAAGCGAAATCAAATCTGATTAATGACCCTGCTACCAATTTAATAGCAAATAAAATTTACGTGATAAATATTTACTAGATCTTATTGAGTAATTATTTATCTGTAGTAGTTATCCTATAGAATGATAACTACCTGATATCCTTTATCGTACAATAAGGGATATGACAATTATATCAGTTAGGTAAATCGTTTTTACCTCAAATCTTTATTTGAGATAATTAATTTGCCAATTAAATATTTATAGATTAATTATTAATTTAATTAATCCACGTAATTATCATATAATTACATTTAGTCTAATTTAACCCAGAAATTAATTCTTAGTGTGTGACCCTTTAGGTTTCTTAATTCATGGCAATAAAAATAAATTCAATCTATTTATTTGGCTTTAGTACAAAACCCAACAACAAATTTATCCCATGATTTTTGAACCTTGAGGATCACCCATCAAACGTAGAAAGTCTACAAAATACATAAGAATGGAAACTTTCCCAGTATAAAATACATTCAAATTAAATTTTCCTTTTTTAGCACGTCCGCTATTCAGCGCCCGCATAATTCCTGGAGAATTCTATTTTCATTCCGATTTACAATCGGCAGTTTCCCGACGGAGCCATCCACCATATTCAGCGCCTGCATAATTATGGTGCATGAATGGAATCCTTGTTTAGAGGAATTGAATTTAGGTTTAGGGAGAGTCAATCGGGGAAAGGGGAGGGGGTGGAATGTGTGGTGGCGAGCGGGGAGAGAAAGAGGAGGGCCGTCTAAACTCCTCCGTTAGGAAGTGACGGCTGTTTTCTACAGAATGTCCATTTCTGCACGTTTTTGAAAGTTGTATGTTTAATAATCGGCTTTTGAAAGTTTTGTGGTGGCTTTTACAATTTAGGTATCGTTGCATGATGAGTTTTGCAGTTCACTCTTTTAATAAATATTATAAATAAAATAAAGTTATCAAATATCCAAGAATATAATAACAAATTAAAAACCTCAAAATATATGCAATATTTAAAATAAACCCTAGCCGCCTTCTCTCCTCTGCCTTCTCGCTCCTCTATTTTCCTCTCTCCCCCATCCTCCATCAATGGAGGATGGGGGAGCTCCTTTCTCCCCCTTCTAATAAATCTCTCATTGTCGAGAGTTTTCTTGGCTTTCCTAGTTGAGAGTTTTCTGTTCCTTTTTTCAAGAGAGTTTTGTCCGTTTCATTTTTGGAGTTGTGTTCTTCACTTATTTTTAAAGTCTTTAACTTCAGATCTATGGGATGAAGTTGTTGATGAAGAAGATGGGGAAAATAAAGCCGACAGTGGTTGGCGTCGTCAGTTGTTTGTCATGGATCCCTTCTGTCATGGGTCAATTTTGGAGCTATATCAGAATTCAGTAGTAGTCCTGTGCCACCGGTCAGATGATCTGTTCAGCTATGTGAAATTTTGCTGCTCTTTGCTTAGCTATAGGCTAAATTTACAGTTTGTAAATTTGATTTTCAGATCTATTTTGATTCTAGATTGTAGATCTGATTTTCAGATCTACTTGAATTCTAGATTGTATTGTTTGGCCCATGGCTTCCTGTCAAATCGCTGCTGGACGATATTTCCAGCCCGTTAATTTAAGTATTTCTTTTGTTTCAAAAAAAAAAAACCTCAAAATATATATGTCAAGTTTAAAATTTGTGTAGAAAAGAATCAAGATGAGTGTTAACCAGATAATTCACATTATGAAAATAATAAATTAATTTGGATATATTTTAATTTTAAAAGAAATGGGAATTTATCATTAATTTCTATACAAAGTAATGATACATATTTCAATTAATTTTCACAATTTTCTCATAGCAAGTGAGGTGTCGCATTCATTGGTTAATAATGTAGTATTAATAATTATTTTATAAAAGTATAGCTAATGAATGCATAATAACTCAGTTGCTATGAAAAAAGTTGTCAAAATTAGTTGAGATGTATATCCTTACTCAACTGGTGCAAATTATAATAACATAACCAATTACTTAGGCGACGCTGTCACACGTAAATTGAATTTTTTTTTTTCATGCAGTTGTGAGATATTCTCTCCCATTCCAAAACGAAACAAAACTAAAAAACTAACATATATCATCGTAGGAACAAGATAGTGCCTGAATAGTTGTGATGCCTAGTGAAATACTTAGATATTGTGGGTTCAATTCTTATTTCTGTCTATAGGAGGCTCCGTGTTTTATTCTCTTACCAATTCAATACAATTGCTTATAAAATTTTGTTTGACTATGCATATTAATGTTGTTTTGGCTAAGGGGAATTTTTGAAAGTTAAAATTGCTGAAAATATAATTGAAATTGTCTGCGTCACAAGAAAAGTTGAATAGCTTGACAATTTTATGTGTTGAAAGAAAATTTTCAAAACTAATTCCATTATAGATAATTTTGCATATAATAAAGCTCAATAGATGTCATTATATATTATTTTTATATTATAAAAATTTTATATGAGGTTTCTTTTTATTATTTTGTCATAGACTTCCTTAGTTTAACGACTAGGGTTAAAGGCCTGTTTGATAAAAATTAATGCTTATATTTGAATGTTTAATGCTGAAACTATAACGGTGAATTGATTAAGCACTTAACATTTTACTGTTGAAATATATTTTTTGAACCTCTGAATCAGAATCAATAATCACTCAATCTTGTTTAATAAATATGTTGATCTTAATGCTGAAATCTTGAAAATGTACCATTTTACCCTTAAATTGAATTTTTTATATTATATATGCGAAATATCATATTTTATAATGAATCATAATTATGATGAATGAAGAACATAAGGAAACAAAATAAGATAAAACGCATTAAATTGAATGAGTAAACAAAAAGTAATAATTTATTACAATTTATTAAAATTCCTATAAATGAAAAACTAGTCAACTATTGCATTTTAAAAAGAAATTAAAAATTTTACAATAAAAATCATATAAAATTATATAAGTAATATTAAACACACCGTACAAATGAGATTTATAAAAATAGGTAAATGTTATAATTTATTAAATAAATTTTTAATACCAAAATACAATAATAAAAAATAAAACAAAATTTATTTGACAATATTATGATGAAAATTTTGAAAATACATGATATGCTAATGAAAAAACAATTATTAAAAAATAAATATTTATAGTTAAATTAATATGAATAAAATAAAAGGGGTAGTTTCGGGAATCAAATATGAATTATTTAAGAAAATGTTATGTGTAGCATTAAGTGATAAGAAATAAGCTAACTTTTACTGCTTAAATTTTTTAAAGAAAATAAGCAGTATTTAATCAATTAAGAAATTTAAATTTTTGTTATCAGACAGGGTAAAAATCATTATTGCTTAATTAAATAATTTTAATCATTAAGTACTGTTATCAAACAGGTCCTAACAGGCCCTAAGTGTGCGTTTAATTTCTCTCATGTGTTCCATATCGATCTAAAGATTTACACTCTTTACTTTCTTTCTTTTTTTCCATTTGACCTTTTGACCTTTTACATCTTAATCCATCATTTTTATTTTTATTTTTTCTAGCCTTTCCCATTCTCCCTAGGCCAGCCACAATAGGATTTTATGATGGAAGTCCAAGTCCAAGTCTATAGGAAATTAACGTGGTCAATTTCTCCAAGCCCATATGATCAAGTTTTCAACGAGACCCAAACTCAAGTCCAATTAGAGTTCGGAGTTAAAAAAATTAAGACAAAAATATATCAAATAAATTGGTTTACTCTCTCCGTTCTATTAGAAGAGTTCGTTTGAGTAATGTACAACTTATTATGAGTGTCAAGGTACAAACACCTCAAATAACTAATTTGTTCCTATTTATTCCATTTATATCATTTACTTATTAAGTATGGACTAACTGTAAATCACACATAATTTTATTAGTAAAGGTAAGAGGAGTAAAAAAAATTAAAAATTAACTCTTTTATTAAGACAAATAATATTTTATAAAGTGGATTTTTTCAATAAAACCGATATAATACTATTTTTATTATTGAAAACTAGCTAAAGTCTAATTTTGAAGTTCACAGTAAAGGCCTAATGTAAGAAGCCCACACCGAAAGTCACCCACCCAAGCATGCAAGTTGATGACATTATTAGTTTTGTTCGGTTTTCAGGGGGTTTGATCTCTTTCTTTCAAGCATTGGTTGGATTTTCGGATAGATTGTCTACTTTTTTTTTTTGTTTCATTTTGTTTTGTAACTTGGGTGACCTATAAATAAGGATTTTACTTTCAAATTCAAAATATATTTTTTGAGAATTTTATATGGGACTTGAGTTTCATACAAAACATATATAGTATGAATATATTGAAACAGGCCCTCACTTTAATCACGAACTCGCCGCCACTCTTCCCTCCATTCCCTCTCAAACCTTAAAATCCATCTTCTTCTTCCCTCATCCTCACATAGTCTAAATGAGAGAAGTCATATATTCTCGTTCTTATTATCTTTTATTTAGTTTTCTCCTTATAGAGAATTTGTTTGTAGTATTTTTCTCCATATTTATGGTATTTTTTCCTTTGGCTATGGGGGTTCTCTATGGGATTATAGCAATTGTTGGGTTTTGCACTAAAGCCAGATAAAAGATTAAGTTAATTTTATTGCCATGAATTATGAAACTTAACACACATAAAGAATTAATTTCTGAACTAATTGGGACTAAATATAATTATATGATAATTACAAGGATTAATTTAAATATAATTAATCTATTTGTATTTAATGACAAATTAATTATTCCAACTAATTAATTTGAAATAAAAGTGATTATCTTATTGATATAAGATTATCGTATCAATTGTTATACGATAATAAGATATCAGGTAGTTGTCATCCTTAAAGATGACTACTACGTTCAAAATAATTACTGGTTACCAAACTGATCACCGCTTCATTGCCTCTTCAACAGGCGTACGTATACCAAACAGAGGAAAGTTCTTCTGTTTTGTAGGTTTGATATCGGATTACTGACAGAGCTGGCACGTTAACCTGCTACAGTCCCGGAGATTCATTCGTGTGGATATCTTTAGAGGCAGACAAGTGTGCGGCTGATCAATCGACAAAACCTCCACCAAAGTACCGTATTCGCATTTAAGGTATAACTATAAACTCTGTATAGCTAGCTATTAGTCAATAGATGATCATGGGCATACTAAGTATAGCGGATACTAACCGTGGTATCAGAGACTTTGTTGACATGTCTATACAGTTTTTTTTTTTTAATTCATACGTGAGATATATGTGTATAAGCTATTTAATGTAATTTTGAGGAAAAAAAAAAAAAAAAGGGAAGGAGGGGGGCGGGGTGGGCAATTGCTATTTAAGGAGTTTCTAAAATTTGTTGCCGGATCTGTAAGAAATTTGTTTCTGTAATCAAAAGGTTTGTCGCTTGTTTCTGGAATTGTTTTGGACTGTTTCTGAAAATTTGTTTTGATGCCTCCATTTGTTTTCAGTTGGATTTGTGTCTGGGGTTGTTCAAGGCTTTATGAAAATCAAAAAGTTGTTTCAAAACTTTGCTTGTTTGCTTTCCAGACTAATTCGGAATTGATTTTGGAAATCACTCTCAATCAAATTTGATCGGTTCTATTTTTGAAAGTTGTTTGTTTCGGCTACAGTTTGCGGAAATTTTTTTTTTTCCAGAACAGAGAAAAAAAAAAAATTTGGGTTCTGAAATTTGTTGGGTTCTGGGTGCTGCTGTTTTGCTTACAGTGATTAGATTCTAGGTAGTTCTGAAACTGTTTCTGATGTTGGAAAGTAGCGTCGGTGCTGTTTTGCTGGGTTATGTTTCACTTAGCCGGAAAAGTTCCGCCGGAGAAGGAAAAAAAAAAAAAAAAAAAGAACCTAGGCGATTGTTCTAGCCTTCTCGGTCAGAACAAAATCTGACCGTGGCTGGAACAACAGCCACCAAGGCTGAATGCGACCATAACAGTTCTGGTCGCATGCCCCAACGGCAAGAATACTGCAGCTAGAAGCACTAGGTCGCGAGTGGCAGCAGCCCAGGCGACCAGATCTTCTGGTCTCAACCAGAACTCGACCGTTCTAGCCGGACAAACAAAGGCCAGAATAGTTCTGGCCGGGAAGACCCAAGGCAGAAACCGCCACTTTTTTTTTTTAAGAAAGTATTTTTGGAGAAGATGAAGTGGCGGCTTGAAGGAACAGTAGGGTTTTTTTTTTTTTTTCAAAACTTTGAAAATTGAAACAATGTTCCTTTACTTTTGTTTTATTATAAACTGGCTTCAGAAAGTTTTCTACTTTTTAAAATAAATTTCTTTATTTGCACACTATTCTAAATTATTTAGAATAATTACAAAATGGTCCTAGTAATTTTAAGTAAGTACTGTAAAGCATCAAATTTTTTCAAAAATTTTCAATTAAATAATTTCTAATATGACTGGAAATGTTGTACTGCACATATACTCATGGGTGAAATTATTTGTATTCATTTAATTTGATTAAGTGATTATTACATATACTCAAGGGTGAAATTATTTGTATTCATTTAATTTGATTAAATGATTATTTATTGTGTATGTCATGTATGAATTATTTGATAAAATAATATTTTATTTAAAGTGCATATTGTATGTCGATTTGATCAAATAAATTTGTGACATATATAAATCGATGCGATCTTTTAAATTTTATTCCCCTCAATTAAATTATTAAATCTAAGTTGCCTGCCATTATTATAGTTCAAATGATTTTTGTTCGAATAATTTGTTGGGGTACCTCAAAGTTATCTACCAAAATTTATTTTTTCTATTGGATAAGATTCACAAATAATGGGTTTGATTTAACTAAAATATTAGATTTGTTGAGTTACCTCAACGTCATTTATTTTTTAGGGAAAGAATTAGGAGACATATGTGATATATGTATCTACGTTGATAGCCTAATTATCTAAAAATTATAATTGTTATAATTGGTAATTGTTACCTACCTGCTGAGATTATTTTAATTTGTTGAGCTACCTCAAGATTAAAATAATTAGGGTACATACACGATTACCCCCCTGTGGTTTAGGAAAGTTACGCATCACCCCCTTAAGGTTTAAAAACCTACCATGCACCCCTCTATACTTTTGTGAACTCTGTAAAGTGAAAAAAAAATGACCAAAATATACCCGCTTCAAAATTGACCAAAAAATGGCAAAAATGACCAAAACGGCTTGGAAGATGGCATTTTCGGGACCATTTATTTTGCGTCTCTAGTCCGATTCAGTCTGTTCCAAAAATACCAATTTGTAGATATGCATCAATACTAATAATCCAACTAATTTTTATAGAATTATAACCATTCTAATGACCTTTTACGAAGCATCAAACATGGCATGTCACACTATTTTTCCAGAAAACTCTTGCGAGTAGTCATCTTGAGGAGACACACAAAAGACAAGTGACATTATACACTCTAAACGAAAGGAGACACACAAGAGTCTAAGAAAGGTTAAACTTTTAAGAAAAAAAATGACATTTTAAACTCTCCATGTATAAAAATACTCATCCTTTTTATAAAAAGAGCCACACAGAATATACTAACAACTCTTCTTAAAAAGATACCCGAAAATGAGACTAAGAAAGGTGTAACTTCAAAAAACAAGTGACATTATACACTCTAAATGAAAGGAGACACACAAAAGAGTCTAAGAAAGGTTCAACTTTCTGCATGTATAAAAATAATCATCCTTTTCATGAAAGGAGTCACACAAAAGACACTAACAACTCTTCTTAAAAAGATGCCCGAAAATGAGACTAAGAAAGGTGTAACTTCAAAAAATAAGTGACATTATACACTCTAAACGAAAGGAGACACACAAAAGAGTCTAAGAAAGGTTCAACTTTTAAGAAAAACTGACATTTTAAACTCTCCATGTATAAAAATAACCATCATTTTCATGAAAAGAGCCACACAAAAGATTCTAACAAATTTTCTTAAAAAGATACCCGAAAATGAGACTAAGAAAGGTGTAACTTCAAAAAACAAGTCACTCATTACACTCTAAATGGAAGGAGACATACAAGAGAGTCTAAGAAA
The DNA here is from genome assembly GCA_016801395.1 of Leptodermis oblonga. Taxonomy (NCBI): domain Eukaryota; kingdom Viridiplantae; phylum Streptophyta; class Magnoliopsida; order Gentianales; family Rubiaceae; genus Leptodermis; species Leptodermis oblonga. The sequence continues at coordinate 31,378,613 of CM028759.1, forward strand.
GGTTAAACTTTTAAGAAAAAGTATATTTTACACTCTCCTTGTATAAAAATAATCATCCTTTTCATGAAAAGAGCCACACAAAAGATTCTAACTTAAAAGGATACCCGAAAATGAGACTAAGAAATGTGTAACTTCAAAAAACAAGTCACTCATTACACTCTAAACGGAAGGAGACACACAAAAGAGTCTAAGAAAGGTTAAACTTCTAAGAAAAAGTGACATTTTACACTCTCCTTGTATAAAAATAAGCATCATTTTCGTGAAAAGAGTCATTACCAATGCAAATCAAGAAATTATATAATATAATGATGAACTAGGCATAGATAATGCGCATTACCATTAAGGAAAAGATGCCCAATATGAATAAAAAATACGACATTCTCCTCTTTCCAAAAAATCAAAATTAAACCAAATTTCACGATCACATAATCCGTAAACATGTATATACTAAATAGTGTAAGTGAAGATTTTTAATTAGTGGGTTTTTTATATAAAAATATTACAGAGTAGTTTCTCTACCAATTTCAGCAGACTCGTTAGCATTTAGAACTACGATTAGCTAAACACTGGGCAATATTTTACCATTTGCAACATCTCAAACTATATGCCAGTTTCATAAGAGTATTTCAAACAACTTCCCAGATACTACACTCCATATCTAGTCAAAATGTCAAGAAAGTACCCTCATAACCAACTGTAAGAAGATTTGCATGATAAAAAAGATCAATAGAGTAGAGAGAGATACAAAACAGGTAATTGGAACATACTAGTACAATCAATTCCGACACTAGAACCCGAAGCTAAAACAAACAATAAACCCTAGGCCAATCACAATAATCAAGTAAAAATAAAATTTCCAAAGCTTAAATAAAGTTGAAACTATTCGATATATCCTTTTTTTTATGATTTGAAGCCCACAACAAGGACCGATTGTGGGGAAATTCTGGTGGGGGATTAACTCCAAGTGGTGGGTGATGGCCGATTAAGAAACCATCTCCGGAGTTGGGTGAGGGAAAGTTTGGTTATCAACGCCGCCGGAAGAATGGCTTCGGGGGAAGACAAGAGAAAAAACCTATGGAGAGAGGATGGGAGCCGGAGACGTTTCTCGCAGAAGATGAAGGGGAAGCAGCGGTTGGCTGGAGATAGAAACAGAGGAAGCTCACAATTTTTCCCTTAAAATTCAAACGCCATATTTGAAATCAAGTTTCTATGGCGGTTTTTATAGAAATGCACTTTCTACGGCGGTTTTAATTAAAACCGTTGTAGAAAGCCAGTAAAATATTGGGTTTTCTACGGCGGTTTATCTTAAACCCCCTTAGAAAGTGTTGAAAAAAATTGAGAGAATTCTTGCGCGTGCCTCTATTCTTATTAATTTCTAGTTTTTCTTTTTTGTAAATTAACCCCAAATTTTTTTTTAAATTTAATAATAAATATGCAATTTAATATTGATCAATTTTTATAGTAAAATACATTATATTTATTAATTATATACAAACTCCAGCCTTTATGTTATGATAAACAATAAATAAATTTCAAATTTTTAGTTACCCAATTCATTATTTTAGGCCCCCAAAAATTTTTGAATTATTGTTCCATAATAATTATAAGAAAAGTTCAAAAATACCAATTTGAATTGAATTAATAGTAAGATTTTTACTTCTGAATTTCTATCTACTTATCTCTATTTAAATAAAGTAAATCAAGAAATTCAATTATGTGAAAATAAACATTCATAGCGGCAATTAATACTCTTCACAATTGGTTACAAGTATAACTCAATGTCGTATCCATGTAAAGTCTTAATTAACGGTAAATCATTTTGTATCTCTCATATATAGGCTAGTTAGATCTTCCTTTGCATCTAAACCTTCTCTTATTAGGATTAAGAGTCGAAAAAATATAAAGAGGTGGACGTGCGTAATGTGTCTTACCCCTGTATACAAATGAACAGATGATGCAGATAATATATATATATATATGTTTAAATTTGAATATTACAAACATCAATATTGGAGTTTTAAACAACCCTAAACAAAAACAAATTCACTTTTACTAAAAATTCGATAGAGTCTCTACTGTAAATGTAACAAAATAGTGAAGTTTTACGCAACTTCAAATAACAGCAAATGCAGTTTTACATCAATTTTGACATATCCTCCCCTATAAATTTAACCAAAACTCCCTGTTAAATAAACAGTGAAGCTTTACACAACTCTAAACAACAAGAATTCAATTTTACAGAAAATTCGACAGAGTCTCCCCTATAAATGTAACTAAACTCCCTGTCAAATAAACATAAATAGTGATGATTCCAACAACGTCAAATAATAGCCAATTCAGTTTTACATCAATTCCGACAGATAAAAGTAACAAATTCACAACTTCAACATTTCGCTATCTTCTGATCCCTGTAAATTTTATCCCATAATACATTACTTCATCCAAGTGTGAGACCTTTTTAAATCAATTAATAAATTTATTGTATTTTACTATAAAAATTGATCAATATTAAATTGCATATTTAATATTAAATTTAAAAAATTTTCGGGGTTAATTTACAGAAAAGAAAAACTTGAAATTAATAGAAATAGAACTTTCTTGAAACCGCCGTAGAAAGTGGGTTTCTACGGCGGTTTCAATTAAACCGCCATAGAAAGTTGGTTTCTACAGCGGTTTATGTTAAACCGCCTTAGAAAGTGTCTGAAAAAATTGAGAGAATTCCCGCGCGCGCCTCTATTCCTATTAATTTCTAGTTTTTCTTTTTTGTAAATTAACCCCAAAATTTTTTAAAATTTAATATTGAATATGCAATTTAATATTGATCAATTTTTATAGTAAAATACATTATATTTCTTAACTATATACAAACCAGCCTTTTTGTTATGATAAAAAATTTCAAATTTTTAGTTAACCAATCCATTATTTTAGGCCTCAAAAATTTTTCAAGTCTTGTTACATAATAATTATAGGAAAGCCTCAAAAGTAATAATTTTCATTGAATTACTGGTAAGATTTTTACTATTGAATTTCTGTATACTTATCTCTATTTAAATAAAGTAAATCAAGAAATTCAATTATGTTAAGATAAACATTCATAGCGGCAATTAATTAATACTCTTCACAATTGGTTACAAGCATTACTCAATGTCGTATCCATGTAAAGTCTTAATTAATTGTCGATCGTTTATATATCTCTCATATACAGGTTAGTTAGATCTTCCTTGCATATATATACCTTCTTTTATTAAAATTAAGAGTCAGAAAAATATAAAGAGATGGACGTGAGTACGAAATGCGCCTTGCCCCTGTAGACAAATTTCAGATGATGCAGATAATACACTTTAAATTTGAATATTACAGCTAAACTCGATAAAGTAATGTTCGATAAAGTAATAACCTCGTTTATATAATAATTTCTTTTGGTCCCAACTTGGGGCCAACGGACTAATTGCGTTAAGTAATAAAAAATTAAAAAAAAATTCCTAAGGGCCTAATAAAAATATAAAGTAATAATTACTGGATTTCATTTGCTATACATATGTACTTACATGAACTTATTTTTTTCGAGACATTAAGTTTCACTAAAACTTTTAAGCTTTCCTAAATTCAAATAATTTTCAATAAAAGTATATTGAAGAATTCTCTCTAAAATAATAAATATTTATTTATCAATAAATGAATAATCTATTCATTTAGCGGCAAATAAATAACCTCGCTAAATGAATTTTTTTTCCGATCCCAAGGGTATTAATTTATCGAGGTTTAATTGTACAAACAAAAATATTGGAGTTTTAAACAACTTTAAACAAAAAGAAATCCAATTTTACTAAAAATTCAACAGAATCTCAACTATAAATTTAACAAACCTCCCTATCACATTAACATACATAGTGAAGTTTTACGCAAATTCAAATAATAGCAAATTCAGTTTTACATCAATTTCGATGGAGCCTTCCCTGTAAATTTAACCAAAAATCATTGTTAAATAAACAGTAAAGCTTTAAACAACTCTAAACAATAAGAAATTCAATTTTATAGAAAATTCGACAGAGTTTCCCCCTATAAATGTAACAAAACTCCCTTACAAATGAACATAAATAGTGAAGATTCCAACAACTTCAAATAATAGCCAATTCAGTTTTACATCAATTCCGACAGAGCCTCCCCTGTAAATTTAACCAAAACTCCCTGTTATCCTAACATAAAGAGAAAAGCTTTACACAATTTTCAGCAATAACAAATTCACAACTTCATCATTTCATATCTTCTATTCCCTGTAAATTTTATCCCATAATTCGCGACTTAAATCCAAGTGTGAGACCTGTTTCAATCAAACAATAAAAAAGATAAAAGTACATGTTGGTATAAAATTATGTCCACATAGTTTGATTAAAATCAAATATACGTATATAAATATAAATATAAATATAAATATATATATATATATTATGTCTACTGTATTCCATGGCGCTTGTAAAAACCCCGACATAGAAAGCAATTTTCGATGGCGGTTATTTGAGAACCGCCATGGAAAGGAGCATTCTATGGCGGTCTTTTAACAATAGCCATAGAAAATAGCTTTCTATGGCGGTTATTAAGAAACCGCCATAGAAAGTAGACTTTCTATGGCGGTTTCTTAACAACTGCCATAGAAATTTACTTACTACGGCGGTTGTCAAAAAACCGCCGTAGATAATGGTTTTCTACGGCGGTTAAACTGCCGTAGAAAGTCCGTACTTTCTTTTTAATGGTAGCTTTGGTATCTTCCGCTGTTAACCTACAGCCGTTGAATCTATTTTTTGTAGTAGTGAGTGATAAATTAAAATGTTTAATTTATCTAATCTTAAAATCCTCGCGACTAAAATTGTCTTTAGTACAAGTGGGAGTTTGCTGGGTTTCGTATATAAAAGATTAAATTAATTTTATTGCCATGAATTACGAAACATAAAGGATCACACACAAGAATTACTTTCTGAACTAATTGAGACTAAATGTATTATATGATAATTAAAAGGATTAATTTCAATATAATTAATCTATTTGTATTTAATGATAAATTAATTATTCCAATTAATTAATTTGAAATAAAAGTGATTTATCTTATTGATATATGATTATCGTATCAGCTGTTAATTGATAATAAGATATCATGTATTTGTCATCCTTAAATATAACTACTATGTTCAAAATAATTAATGTAAAATTATCAGTAATTAATAAGAGATAAATCATTATTATCAAATACGTATTAGGCTGAGTAACCGATCACCGCTTCATCGCCTCTTCAACAGGGGTATACAAAATAGAGAAAAGTTCTCTGTTTTGTAGGTTTGATATCGAATTACTGACGGAGTTGGCACATTAACCTGCTACAGTCCCCAGAGATTCGTTCGTGTGGATATCTTTAGTGGCGGACAAGTGTGCGGCTGATCGATCTACAAAACCTCCACCAAAGTTCCGAATTTGCTTTTGAGGTATAACTATAAACTCTGTATAGCTATTAGTCAATAGATCTTGGGCATATTAAGTATAGCAGATACTAACAACAATTTTGTCCTTGGCTATGGTGTATGAGTCCATGTTTATGATTCTATTCACTAGGTATGGTGTATGTAGATTCGGTCAAAAATTCAGTTTCAAAACTTTCATCATAGTAATCGTGGAATATTTGTAACCGTCGGTACGATATTTGTTTATTTTTATATTTCTACTATGTTTATATCTATACTAGGTGTAGATTTATAGTTTTGTAGATTAGATACGCTATTGTGGTGGTTTAGATTTTATTTTTATCAAATAAAATCTTTTGTAGTTAGATGTATTTATTACAATTTACAACACTACAAGAAAAGTCACTTTTACAGACACAACTAAATTTGTCTCAAATAGTGCATTTATAGTCTTAAAAAGGTTTTTGAGACAGTGTTGAGATAGTAAATATGGCTTCTCCATTGCGGCCGTCGCAAAAGAAATTTGAGACAGTAAAGCTGTCTCAAATAGTTTTTGAGACAAATTTGAGACAGTTTTTCAACTATCTCAAAAGTATTTGAGACACTCATTTTTCTGTCTCAAATATTGTCTCAAATTGTCAAAAATTGGAGACACTTAATTGAGACAGCAAAATGTTGTCTTAAATAGAATTAGAGACAATAATTTATTGTCTCAAATATTGCGTCTTAAATATTTTGAAATTAGAGACACCAAGTTGAGACACTTCTATGACGTCTCAAATAGATCTAAGGAAAATAGCCATTCGTCCTAAATGTCATGTCTTATTATGTTAATAGCTAGAAATATAAATTGAGAGAGAAATAATCCATCTCAAATAAATTGTTATTCATAAAGTAAAATATTATTCAAAGGGATTTAATTTCTAATTTCAGGACTAATAAACACTAAATTTTTTGATAAATAAAAAAATAATCTCCAAAACGTAAATAAATATTCACCACAAATGCTCCACTATACATTTAAATATCCCTGTGTATTTTATAAGTGCAACTGCGCAAGACACTACTTTGATAAAATTTAAAGAGACAATTCATCAACATGATATCTAAATAGTTTGATTGTTACATAAATAAAATACTAGCTTCTATTTGGGAGAATCGAGCAATAAAATAACATAAGCATGCCACGCATTTTGAGCTAACTTCCATCGATTCATCTATTCATCTTCAGAGTCATGAGAAAAGAAATAAAGAGTTTTTTTTAATAAGAGCGTCTACAAACTTCCATACTAACCTTTACAAACATCTCAATATAGTTAAGCTATAATTCCTTTCATAACTGTTATGATTTATAGGCCCAAAAATCAGAGAAGGCTTGGCAGAAGTTTTTTTTGTGGAGTATGAGAATGATACAGATAAGGTAATTGTTTTTCAATTATATATTTCTTTCAAAACTGCATTTGGTTGTACACCTTGCCCCAACTGTCTACAATTTTGGTTTTTAAGAAATTAAGTGAAAATTTATGACATAGAAAGCAAAACTGTGCATGAAAGTACCGTAGACTACTAACTTACGAAATTCAGCATGGATGCATGTCTTAGCACATCTTATTGATGCACAATAGCAAGGCTTGGCAGAGGATCATTTATCAAACACTTAAAATGTCAACTATAGAGTTAATCAAAAGATATTCAAGCTCCTCAATAACTTAATTGTACAAAAGATATTCAAGCTCGTCAATAACTTAATTGTACATACAAACAACTTAATTGTAGATCCTTTTTTTTTCTCTTCGTGGATTTGGCTTCTATATAATTGAGGCATCTTAAATATTTATCTAAACAAACCTAACCACCAATACATCTTCCAAATTTTAGTTTGCAAACACACCACTCTCAAAACATTACCAACCATATATTAATCTAGCATACAACTAATACAACACGAACTAATCAATTAAAATGCAACCAAATCTAACTTTCAAATTCTCAGTCATAAAAACACATACAAGGTAATTATCACCAGAAATTGCCACTAATCAAAGACCACTATTACCCGCACACTCAACATCTACTTCTCCCAAGTTTCAATTTAATTTGATCAACATGGAACTTATAAATCAATTTTGTAAAGAAACTATAATGCAACCCGGCACCAAGTTTTTAAGCTTAAACAATACATTCTGAACACAAAATCAATCTAATGTGAACCCTTGATTTCAACTTGTGAAAACAAGAACTCAATGCGAAAAATTGCCAAGGAAAGTCCGTATGCAAGATGCAGCTCTCAAAACTCTAGAATCCTTACCCTTGGATTCGACAGACTACTAATTTAACAAGTTAAACTAAACACGCAATTCAAACCAAGTGGAGAATAATAGAGGCGAAACAAAGCATGCAATTAGATAGAGCAATTATCTAATTAGCCTATAGTTCCTGTACTTTAGCAATTAACAAAGCATGCAAATTACTTAAGCCAAAAATAAAGAAGAGTGAATAATAAAGTATAAAATTTCATTCAATTAATCACTGTCGAATAATGAAGTGCAGCACCCATATTTATAGGTCATAGGGAGCACGAAATTTACACAAGAAAATAAGGAAAGAAAACACAAAATTGAAACTTAATCAAAAGATTAAATAACTCACAAAAATCAGCAAGAAAAATGAACTTACTTGCTGAAAAAGTAAAAGAGAAGAAGGAAGAATTTTGGCTTCTTTAAGGTAAGCAATGCACGAAATTCTCACAAGAAAAAGGAGGAAAAATTCATATTTTACCTTTAAAGAAAAGGGAAAACCAAAAAATAAAGGAGAAAAGAAAGAGAGGAAACTATGAAGAGAATTATGTAACATGCACAAAACCTTAATTCTTCTCCTAACTCTAACCCTAATTGTGAATTGCTTCTCCTTGGGCCTGGGCTTGGCCGAATGTGGGTTCATGGAGTGGACTTGATGGATTCGGCCCAATTGATGTAGCATGATGATGTAGATGTAGGAAGCTTCCGGAATCATTTCAGAAGCTCAAAAAACATTTCACTTCTAAAATTCTTCAAACTTTGATGGCGAGTAGGGTAACTCTTGTAATCTTCATTTCCTTCTCATTAAGGTCATTGGAGCTTTCCTTTGTCTTCGTGGATTCTGACTCATAAATTGTGTTGTTTTAGCCTTGGATTTCCTCATCATTCCCTTCCGATTGGAAAGGATTCGTCCTCGAATCCAAATTGCTGCAAACACAAACAGAACAAGTCAGTACTATTACCATATGAACATAGATCATACTTACCAGACAATGCTTTCAAGGACACTGATAATCATTCTTAATTCTTCAAGAACCTCTCAAGAACCTTTTAGTTGCTTGCAAGAAACTATCAGGAAGCATCTAAAATCTCATGAATTTATCTATACTCCTCAAGAATAATTACTTATCAACACGAAATACAGCATTTTAGCCAAGTATATGCAATAAGCAAAATTTACCACGTTAACTAGGACAAATTTATACATCATATGTATGACATACAAACTAGCATAATAAGATCCTAAAATGAAGAAAAACCCATCCTACATGCAAACTAAAGGTAACACATTACACAATAATTCACAGTTTTTTAGGCAGACAATATGGCATGTTAAGTAGAAAAACATTCTCATGTCGAAACAAGTAAGAATTGCAAAAGTGGAACACAAGACGTCACTAGTTAAGCAATCCAACACTTAGAAAATCATTTGAGCGTTAACATCAACAAGAAGGAAAAGATACCTACAGTCGATTTGCCCAAACGGAGGTTAGTCACAATTTCAGAAATTGGAATTTCTTAGTCATGGTCATAACCTGAAATAATGGAATCTAAAGGAGAAATAGTTTAAAGGCATACCTGAAAGATACCCTGATACTTATTTTACCTTTGATCCCTGGACGCAAGAAGGTCCTTTGATGAAACTTGTGGAGCCATAATCACAAGAATTGCATGACTCATACTCACAAGTTATTGTAACCAACAGAAATTGCATGTATAACTGATATGAGAACCAATTGATGATAACAGAGACAATTTCTGAGAAAGACATCCTAAGGAATAGTGAACTACAAAGTATGCAGTTTTTAAACCAAAAGATGTTTCCAGTAAAACAATGCACATGTTTAAGATTGACAAACCCTAGAGTTAGTAAAATCTTTACATGAATGGTAACCAATAGAAAGAGAATCAATGTAAAAGTAAAAGTGTACATTCATGAAGTAAGAGCTAAAAGATATCTTATATTGTGACTTACACTTTCGATTCCCAGGTGCAAGAGTTGCCGGAGGCCCTCGTGGAACCGCCATCAACTTGCTATGCTTCCTAGAAGCACTAATCCAACTAGTGGAATCCCTGCAAAACAAACAAGATAATGTTGCTCGGAGGTATCCCGACAAATGAATTAGTGAGCAAAAAAAAATCTGTAAACAAAATTTCAGCAAGACATTTGAAGTACAAGAGTAAACTTTACACGCATATCAAACCGCCATACACGTCCTCTAAATAAGCAAAGAAACTGCTTTGGAACTTGAATGGTACAAGGATCATGCCGTCCAATGTCAGTGGGCACGACTTCTTGTAGATGAGCTGAAATCTGATGGAGTTCTAAGAACTTCTCCATTTGGACTTCCGACGCCAGGTAAGAAGAAACAACAATGGCACTAAATCTCCCTGTAGGGGTCAATTTGCACAAAGTTGTAGCTTTATACACCGTTTATATGGGTCTCGTAGAACGGACCCCTCATAGGCCACAAAGAACCATGGACAACCATGGCACCAAATCTCCCTAGCGGGGTCAATTTGCTCAAGGCTGACCGATTCTCAAAGTACCAGAAAATATCCGGCTAAGAACAAGTAAAAGTGAGTAAAAGTAACCTTACTCCCTTGTCCCCCTAGTGCCCTTCTAACGAACTACACACAAACCCTATGTATCGCTCTTTAGGGTTAGCGGCCCTTGTATGCTGTAACACTCAGCCTTTTACCTCAGTCCTGTAGAAAGTTTTCACAGATTACTTTGGCAAAGGTAACAAGCAACAGTTAATCACACAAGCACAATAACTGTATAGGAAAGTAGCAAAACATTTTTGAAATAGACACTTGGTTCTATTTTTGAAAAAAACACCTTTTCCAAAAAAGAAATTTTGTAGTATAGCTCAAATAAGAAGTACACTAATAAGGAACTTTCTGGGAGAAGCCTTCAAAGTTCAGAGATAGTGACAGTGCACGAAGACAAAATTCAAGCTATATTTTCAGAGTAAATGTTCAAGGTAGCACGAAAGATCATAAACAGGCTTAAGAAGCTGGGCAATTCAAGTGACGGAACAAGAGTAATAAGCATAGCTGAAACTATTTAGGAAGTACTAAAACTACCCAAGAAGTGATCACCCAACCAATAGGTAATCCAAAAACCAATCCCCACTTTATTACTCAAAGTTTCAAAATTTTAATTTTTAAGCAATGGCGTAAAAATTCCTCAGAATTTCAGTGTAGTGCTGTGGGGAGTAGTGTCGGTAATCAAACACTATCAACTTTGCAAGTACACCAAAAAAATCAGAAGATTTCCAATGAAGAAAATATCTCTCTTTGGTTAGAAAGTGTAGTGATGTGGGGAGTAGTGTAGGTAATCGAACACTATCAACTTTGCAAGTACACTTTTAAACCGCCAAGAAACAATTCTTACTCAAATTTGCCACAAAAGACTTAATTTTGGTTTACGCGAAAATCCCTTTTGCAACTTTAAGAAAATTTGGGCAGCACTATGACACAATATCAAGAATCCAACATATTTTCAAGAATTTAAAACTAATGTATCAAGCATAGGCATACCATTCACAATTGCAACACAAGGTGAGCTGCTTAACATCAGCCACAAAACTCACCAAAATTACGCATAAAGGGAATACAAAATTGCAAAAACTAGTCCAATGTAGCAAAAACAAGTGCCAAAACCGAAAGGCTTTTTCTTTTTGCAAAAACCTCTTCTTGATCTTCGGTTGCCTTTTTCTTTTTATTTTGGTTTTTAAAGAAGGAAAACAATACCAAAACCAAAATTAATTAATTTCAAGAAATAAAAAAATTTTCTCAAAAAAAGGAGTGTTCTAAGTCCAAGAATTTCAAGACAAAACAAGACTAACAAGGATTAGAAAACACCTTATGAGTTGATCGGGTTACTCCAACCTCCTCCTGTCGAGCAAACAACTAAGGCTTTGATACCAATTGATGTGAACCCTTGATTTCAACTTGTGAAAACAAGAACTCAATGCGGAAAATTGGCAAGAAAAGTCTGTATGCAAGACGCAGCTCTCAAAACTCTAGAATCCTTACCCTTGGATTCGGCAGACTACAAATTTAACAAGTTAAATTAAACACGCATTTCAAACCAAGTGGAGAATAATAGAGGCAAAACAAAGCATGCAATTAGATAGAGCAAGTATCTAATTAGCCTATAGTTTCTGTACTTTAGCAATTAACAAAGCATGCAAATTACTTAAGCCAAAATAAAGAAGAGTGAATAATAAAGTATAAACTTTCCGTATATTTTTTTTTCTTTCTTTTTGCGCTGAATTTTTTTTTCAAAATACCGCCCGTTCTGACCGGTATTTTTCCAAAATACCGCCCCATATGGGTGGTATTTTAGGAAAATACTGCCCACAGAGGGTGGTATTGTTTCAAAATACCGCCAATCCGGGGCGGTATTTTGGAAAAATACCGCTCATGCATTAGCGGCATTTTGCCAAATACCGCCTATGCATTGGCGGTATTCTGCCAAATACCGCCATGCATGGGCGGTATTTTGCCAAATTCTGCCCAATTTTGCCAAATTCCGCCCATGCATGGGCGATATTCTGCCAAATACCACCATGCATGGCTGGTATTTTAGGAAAATACCGCCATGCAATGGCGGTATTTTAAGGAAAATACCGCCCATTTTCGTAAAATACCACCCATCCGTATTTAAATAAAAATTTAATAATTTTGTATTAAATAGCCAAACGAGTTTAGTGTTTAATTATGCTCACCCATCTTTTTGTATTATCAGGATATCCGTATGGAGAGGAATGAAATATTTGCTGACCACTCCGATATATTTTAGATGGACGAAGAGTTCAGAAGTAAGGAAGATTTGCTTGTTTGGGTTCAAGCTAGAGCCGTCGAAAACAATATGACTATGAAAATTACTTCAAGTTCCAAAATATTGGGACTTTTCCTTACAAGAGGGAGAAAAGGGCGCGTTCTAATAGAGTGCGACAGATCAGGCCAAGTTAGAGATAAGCCACCCCTACCTGAAGGGAAAAGCAGGTGGAACAATACAGCAGCAAGTTGACAAAATATCCATTTCAGCTGGTGGGACGAGAAATTATCAGGGGAAATTGGAGGTTAGAGGCCAAAAATTGTACGCACAATCATGAATTACAAGAAGTTTGAAACTGGCATTCAGTGTACTCACGGCTGACAGAACCGGAGAAGTAGAAGATTGCAAAAATAACAAATATTAACATCCGCCCGAAGCATATCTTGGCCCAGTTGCGATCGGATGATCGTCAAAATGTCAGCAACATCAGACAGGTGTACAATGAATCTGCAAAGGTTAAAAGGGTGGCGAGGGGAGATTTGACTGTCATGCAGTATTTTTTCAAACTTTTGCATGATCACGAATACGTATATGCGCACACAGTAGAAGAGGAGAGTAATGCAGTTGGGCACGTGTTCTTTGCCCACAAGAAGGCCTCTACTTGATTTTTTTCCTTACGTTTTGTTTATGGATAGATGTATAAGATAAACAGGTATGACATGCCTCTACTGCAGATAGTGGCGCATGTACCCACTGCTCAGTTTATTCATATTGCTTTCGTTTTCATAAAGGATGAGACTATTCCAAGCTATTTCTGGGCCATGATTCAGTTGAGAAAGTTATTCGATGGCGCCAAATACCCACATGTTGTCATGACTGATAGAGAGACTGCTTTAATGAACGCTGTGCATCAAGTATTCCCACATGCTACACAACTACTGTGCAGGAGACATGTTGAAATGGATGTGAAGAAATATGTACTACAGTCAGGCAATGACAAAACCACAACAGATGTGTTTCTATATCGTTTGGGCAAGTGGTGAAAGCCTTGACATATGAACAGTTCACAGAAGCTGTGGAATTTATTAATACTAAATATGGAAGTAAATCCAAATTTAGAAACGTGCTTCTATACCTGAAGGATACATGGTTGGATCCCCACAGTGACAAGTTTGTATCAGCCTGGACAAAAAATATAAAGCATTCGGAGGATGCACAACGAACATGTAAGTTACTTCTTGCTTTAATTTGTAGTTGTATGGTGTGTAATTACATGATAATAGTGTTCCTATGTGACAATTTTATTTTCAATGTTAATTGAATTTTAGGGTTGAGAGTGCACATGAACAGTTGAAGAAGGCAATTGGGACTGATAGAAAGGCATTTCTAGATATTTTTCAAGGAATTAATATTATGATAAATGAGCAATTAGATAAAGTTCGAATTGCAATGGAGTCTAATCGTAGCAAAACATACCGGAAGAGCATCTACTTACTGTATAGTAAATTGACCGGTATATTGTCTTTCGCTGGTATTACAATGTTAGTAGACGAATATTCAAAAAGAGTTAGACTTATCGGGGAAGATGGTGCGATGTGCAGTTGCAAACTTCGAACTAGTTGCGGGTTGCCATGTGCTTGTGAGATGCTACATATGGTGCGAGCACGATGCCCTATTGATCCTGTCAATGTGGACGCCTTCTGGAAGACGCTACATTTGGGAGATAATGATATTCTGAAAACTGAGGAGGCGAGGTAAAGCGCTGAAGGGCGACTGCATAAAATGTTTGTTGAAACAATTGCGCTTCCAAGCGCTGAGATATACAGAGTGATGGGTGCCGTGCATGCGGCGCTTTATCAGGAAACTGTTGATCTAGCTGATCCGATAAGTCGGCCACACAGGGGCTGACCGAGACACAATCCGACCCAACGAGATCTATTAGGGTATGAGCATGCCGAAAGGAATGCAGTACAACGAGGTACAATTATTACTTTTTATGTACTGATCATAGTGTTTAATTACATAGCGATATGCTAAATTTAATATGATTTACAATCGCAGGTCGGAGATCCATAGGAGGACAGAGGAGAAGAAGGGCGTTGAAGCCCCACACTTCTGAATGGCCTTTCGACCTTCCCATATTTTTGAAGCAGTTCGTGTTCGATTACATTTACAAGCACGTCAATGTAGAGCCCGATGGCCATTGCGGTTTTAGAGTACTTTCCTATTTCATACATAAAGATGAGGAGCTTTGGTGGCAAGTGCGGACAGAATTCTTAGAAGAATTGCATGATGAAGCTACTTTGTGGCGCCACATTCTTGGCCAAGTAGATTACAACTTAGCATGCACCATAGTAGACTGTCTTGTAGCTCCGGCCGTAGAACAATATTGGTTTGATTCGCATATTTGTGGATTACTTGCTGCCACGAAGTACAAGAGGGTTGTTACATTATATGCACAGCAGAGTAATACTTTTCTTCCAATTCAGTGGCGGGGGGCCGGCGTCTCTAATAATCCTAGCAATTTCATCAATATGGGGCTTATCTTCTAAAATCATTTCATTGCTTTGCTAACGACAGCGGACATCATGTTACCCCCCATCTATCCGACGTGGAGAAGCAGAGCCTTAGAACAAGTGCAAAGTTGGAAATCCAATTTGAACCCCCGATTTAATGAATACAGGGATAAATCTATTGCTGAGTGTTAGTATTAGATGTTTTTGTTATCCACTGGTTTCACGTTCAATGAAATTTGTTATTGATTTTACGTTTCCAATATAAGTTTATTATTTTATAGTTTCAAATGTAATTAATTTTAACATTACTCAACGCATGTACAATACCAATAAGCATCACGAATGATATATTAATCCATACACTGCATCAAAAACCGAATATAATAAACAAAAATAATATTATTGTAAACATCAGTCAATAATCTTGCACAGGTGAGCTTGCCACAAGTTCATCTAGTCCCAGCATCAAATCCTCCAAATGGATAGCAAACTCAGCTATGGCATGCTCCCTCGCCTCTCTGTTTACGGCATGTTTTGTCCGTGGATGAGCTAGAACCGCTTCACTTGCTAAATATTGCAAACGCTGCATTGTAACGAGAATTTGAAATATAGTAAATAAACAGTGAAACACAAAAAATTAACAACAATGTACAAAATTAACATAAACCTCCCTTACTTACCGCAACCACCGATGGCTGTCTGAGGTCCGGTGTGATGTGAACCCTTGATTCCAACTTGTGAAAACAAGAACTCAATGCGAAAAATAGCCAAGGAAAGTTTGTATGCAAGACGCAGTTCTCAAAACTCTAGAATCCTTACCCTTGGATTCGGCAAACTACTAATTTAACAAGTTAAATCAAACACGCAATTCGAATAATAGAGAATAATAGAGGCAAAACAAAGTATGCAATTAGATAGAGCAATTATCTAATTAGCCTATAGTTCCTGTACTTTAGCAATTAACAAAACATGCAAATTACTTAAGCCAAAATAAAGAAGAGTGAATAATACAGTATAAACTTTCATTCAATTAATCACTCTTCTTTATTTTGGCTTAAGTAATTTGCATGCTTTGTTAATTGCTAAAGTACAGGAACTATAGGCTAATTAGATAATTGCTCTATCTAATTGCATGCGTTGTTTTGCCTCTATTATTCTCCACTTGGTTCGAATTGCGTGTTTGATTTAACTTGTTAAATTAGTAGTCTGCCGAATCCAAGAGTAAGGATTCTAGAGTTTTGAGAACTGCGTCTTGCATACAGACTTTCCTTGGCAATTTTCCGCATTGAGTTATTGTTTTCACAAGTTGGAATCAAGGATTCACATCAATTGGTATCAAAGCCTTGGCTGTTTGCTCGACAGGAGGAGGTTGGAGTAACCCGATCAACTCATAAGGTGTTTTCTAATCCTTGTTAGTCTTGCTTTGTTTTGAAATTCTTGGACTTAGAACACTCCTTTTTTTGAGAATTTTTTTTTTATTTCTTGAAATTAATTAATTTTGGTTTTGGTACTGTTTTCCATCTTTAAAAACCAAAATTAAAATGAAAATAAAAAGAAAAAGGCAACCGAAGATCAAGAAGAGGTTTTTGCAAAAAGAAAAAGCCTTTCGATTTTGGCACTTGTTTTGGCTACTTTGGACTGGTTTTTGCAATTTTTTATTCCCTTTATGCGTAATTTTGGTGAGTTTTGCGGCTGATGTTAAGCAACTCACCTTGTGTTGCAATTGTGAATGGTATGCCTATGCTTGATACATTAGTTTTGAATTTTTGAAAATATGTTGGATTCTCGATATTGTAGCATAGTGCTGCCCAAATTTTCTTAAAGTTGCAAAAGGGATTTTCGCATAAACCAAAATTAAGTCTTTTGTGGCAGATTTGAGTAAGAATTGTTTCTTGGCGGTTTAAAGGTGTACTTGCAAAGTTGATAGTGTTCGATTACCGACACTACTCTCCACAGCACTACACTTTCTAACCAAAGAGAAATATTTTCTTCATTGGAAATCTTCTTATTTTTTGGTGTATTTGCAAAGTTGATAGTGTTTGATTACCGACACTACTCCCCACAACACTACACTGAAATTCTGAGAAATTTTTCCGCCATTGCTTAAAAATTAAAATTTTGAAACCTTGAGTAATAAAGTGGGGATTGGTTTCTGGATTACCTATTGGTTGGGTGATCACTTCTTGGGTAGTTTTAGTACTTCCTAAATTGTTTCAACTCTGCTTATTACTCTTGTCTCGTCACTTGAATTGCCCAGCTTCTTAAGCCTGTTTATGATCTTTCATGCTACTTTGAACATTTACTCTGAAAATATAGCTTGAATTTTGTCTTCGTGCACTGTCAATATCTCTGAACTTTGAGGGCTTCTCCTCGAAAGTTTCCTTATCGGTGTACTTCTTATTTGAGCTATACTACAAAATTTCTTTTTTGGAAAAGGTTTTTTTTTTCAAAAATAGAACCAAGTGTCTATTTCGAAAATGTTTTGCTACTTTCCTATATAGTTATTGTGCTTGTGTGATTGACTGTTGCTTGTTACCTTTGCCAAAGTAATCTGTGAAAACTTTCTACAGGACTGAGGTAAAAGGCTGAGTGTTACAGCATACAAGGGCTGCCAACCCTAAAGAGCGATACATAGGGTTTGTGTGTAGTTCGTTAGGAGGGCACTAGGGGGACAAGGGAGTAAGGTTACTTTTACTCACTTTTACTTGTTCTTAGCAGGATATTTTCTGGTACTTTGAGAATCGGTCAGCCTTGAGCAAATTGACCCTACTAGGGAGATTTGGTGCCATGGTTGTCCATGGTTCTTTGTGGCCTATGAGGGTTCCGTTCTACGAGACCCATACAAATGGTGTATAAAGCTATAACTTTATGCAAATTGACCCCTACAGGGAGATTTAGTGCCATTGTTGTTTCTTCTTACTTGGCCTCGGAAGTCCAAATGGAGAAGTTCTTAGAACTCCATCAGATTTCCACTCATCTACAGGAAGTCGTGCCCACCGACATTAGACGGCATGATCCTTGTACCATTCAAGTTCCAAAGTAGTTTCTTTGCTTATTTAGAGGACGTGCATGGCGATTTGATATGCGTGTAAAGTTTACTCTTGTACTTCATATGTCTTGCTGAAAATTTGTTTATAGATTTTTTTTGCTCACTAATTCATTGTCGGGATACCTCCGAGCAACATTATTCTGTTTGTTTTACAGGGATTCTACTAGTTGGATTAATGCTTCTACGACACATAGCAAGTTGATGGCGGTTCCACGAAGGCCTCCGGCAACTCTTGTGCCTGGGAATCGAAAGTGTAAGTCACAATATAAGATATCGTTTAGCTCTTGCTTCATGAAAGTACACTTTTACTTTTACATTGATTCTCTTTCTATTGGGTACCATTCATGTAAAGATTTTACTAACTCTAGGGTTTGTCAATCTTAAACATGTTCACTGTTTTACGGGAAACATCTTTTGGTTTAAAAACTGCATACTTTGTAGTTCACTATTCCTTAGGATATCTTTCTCAGAAATTGTCTCTGTTATCATTAATTGGTTCTCATATCAGTTATACATGCAATTTCTGTTGGTTACAATAACTTGTGAGTATGAGTCATGCAATTCTGTGATTATGGCTCCACAAGTTTCATCAAAGGACCTTCTTGCGTCTAGGGATCAAAGGTAAAATAAGTATCAAGGTATCTTTCAGGTATGCCTTTAAACTATTTCTCCTTTTGATTCCATTATTTCAGGTTATGAGCATAACTAAGAAATTCCAATTTCTGAAATTGTGACTAACCTCTGTTTGGGCAAATCGACCATAGGTATCTTTTCCTTCTTGTTGATGTTAACGCTCGAATGGTTTTCTAAGTGTTGGATTGCTTAACTGGTGACGTCTTGTGTTTCACTTTTGCAATTCTTACTTGTTTTGACATGAGGATGTTTTTCTACTTAACATGCCATATTTTCTGTCTGAAAAATTGTGAATTATTGTGTAATGCGTTACCTTTAGTTTGCATGTAGGACGGGTTTTTCTTCATTTTATGCTAGTTTGTATGTCATACATATGATGTATAAATTTGTCCTAGTTAACGTGGTTAATTTTGCTTATTGCATATACTTGGCTAAAATGCTGTATTTCGTGTTGATAAGTAATTATTCTTGAGGAGTATAGATAAATTCATGAGATTTTAGATGCTTCCTGATAGTTTCTTGCAAGTAACTATAAGGTTCTTAAGAGGTTCTTGAAGAATTAAAAATGATTATCAGTGTCCTTGAAAGCAGTGTCTGGTAAGTATGATCTATGTTCATATGGTAATAGTACTGACTTGTTCTGTTTGTGTTTGCAGCAATTTGGATTCGAGGACGAATCCTTTCCAACCAGAAGGGAATGATAAGGAAATCCAAGGTTAAAACAACACAAGTTATGAGTCAGAATCCACGAAGACAAAGGAAAGCTCCAATGACCTTAATGAGAAGGAAATGAAGATTACAAGAGTTACCCTACTCATCATTAAAGTTTGAAGAGTTTTAGAAATGAAATGTTTTTTGAGCTTCTGAAATGATTCCGGAAGCTTCCTACATCTACATCATCATGCTACATCAATTGGGCCGAATCCATCAAGTCCACTCCATGAACCCACATTCGGCCAAGCCCAAGCCCAAGGAGAAGCAATTCACAATCAGGGTTAGGGTTAGGGTTAAGAGGAGAACTAAGGTTTTGTGCATGTTACCTAATTCTCTTCATAGTTACCTCTTTTTCTTTTCTCCTTTATTTTTCAATTTTCCCTTTTCTTTAAAGGTAAAATCTGAATTTTTCCTTCCTTTTTCTTGTCAGAATTTTGTGCATTGCTTACCTTAAGGCAGCCAAAATTCTTCCTTCTTTTCTTTTACTTTTTCAGCAAGTAAGTTCTTTTTTCTTGCTGATTTTTGTGAGTTACTTAATCTCTTGATTAAGTTCCAATTTTGTGTTTTCTTCCCTTATTTTTTTGTGTAAATTTCGTGCTCCCTGTGACCTATAAATACGGGTGCTGCACTTTATTATTCGACAGTGATTAATTGAATGAAAGTTTATGCTTTATTATTCACTTTTCTTTATTTTGGCTTAAGTAATTTGCATGATTTGTTAATTGCTAAAGTACAGGAACTATAGGCTAATTAGATAATTGCTCTATCTAACTGCATGCTTTGTTTCACCTCTATTATTCTCTACTTGGTTCGAATTGCGTGTTTAATTTAACTTGTTAAATTAGTAGTCTGCCAAATCCAAGGGTAAGGATTCTAGAGTTTTGAGAGCTGCGCCTTGCATACAGACTTTCCTTGGCAATTTTCCGCATTGAGTTTTTGTTTTCACAAGTTGAAATCAAGGGTTCACATTACGGTGTTTCTTACACTTCCATGTCGTCTGGACTAACACGACCGTGCGATCGCGTCTGGAAGTAGTCGAGGTATTCAGGGCACGCCTCATGGGTCCATTGAGCCTTCTGCATCCCATATAATACCTTCGTGTTGTACATTTGCCATCCCATAACATCCAGCTCGTAATGACACTTATACTTAAGAATTTCAGAGCCTCTGTAACAATCTTTTGGCTCTAAAACTGTATAAGGGATAGGCTGCATGCACCCAAACTGTCGCAAGAGTTGATCAGGCATATAGGGCTCTACAATCGCAGGGCAATGAATAAGACCCCTATACAATGTTACCGGATGTAACATTGCAGGATTTGGCCCAAAAGGAAGCCAGTTTACCTAGTACAGTCGAAACAAAGTCAGTATTCATCTATTATAATAATAAAACAGTCAGACTTTTAAATGATATAGAAATATTACCTCATCTGGTTTTAAGCTATCAAGTGCCCGTCTGTATGACAACAAGTCCCGTTTTGGCTTATGCTTCTTGCTGGTTCCGATGTGCCACTTCATTGCAGCAGGCGAGTTGGGATCCCAAGATCTCATCTTTTGAGGACAAAATTCTGGAAAATACTCGTATATCCAGCTCTATTAAGCATAAGAAAATAAACATATTTAGTAAAATTAATGAACCTTTATGAAGTATTGAAGTAATTTATAAATGATTCCTACGAACCTGCAATAATGTCAGACACCCTCCTAGCTGAGCACCGTTAGCCCTAGAGGCCCTACCAAGATTACGATATAAGTTGGCCAAGCAAGCTGCCCCCCAAGCATTGGCCCCTACGTGCTCTACATTTCGGAGGGACTTCAAGAAATGGCTAGGAACATTGGTTTTTTTTCTTATCCACGAACAGGGTGTTCCCTAATAACCACAACAAATACCCTACGACAGAATTGACAGAGTCCCCCTCATGTCTACTGACACTATGGGCTTGCAGTAGGGAAATTGTCACACTGGCAAAATCTCGGTCCCCATACTGGACTGCCTCTATCCCTAGCATTTCTGAAAGCAGTGCTTGCATTTCTGCAGGCCTAATTTTTTCAACAATGGGATATTCGAAAATCAGAATTCCCAATATATGGGCCACATTGTGGAGAGTGATGCTCATCTCTCTGAAAGGCATGTGAAATGAATTAGTTTTTGGATGCCATCTCTCAACAAAGGTATTGAGGAGTGAAGTGTCTAACTCTGGATGCATGCACAGTCCCAAATGTGCCAAACCGGACTCCCATTTTTGCAGCCACTCATACCCATTATGACACTTCAATATATCACGTTCCTACGTAATTTAGTAAATATATTAACACATTTTAGGCACCAAGTTAATAAGCATAAATCGAAGAAACTACTAAAACATATTTCACAACAAGTAATAAAGCATAATACAATACCTCTCCATGCTATATGTAGTAGGCAACATGACCTTTAAAATTCCTTAACAACTCTGCATTTGAAGGTCCACCGTCAATCTGACCATGTAGAATCTGGTAGGTTTGCCACTCAGGATCCGTCCCGGACCCTGACCCTGACACTGACACATGCCTACGTTCGGATCCCATTAATTCTTTCCCTTTTCCTCTCCTCCTTGGTTGGTTGGTTGTATTTGCAAATTCGTTCTCATCGTCCAACCGTCCGGAATTCCATTCCATATACGTCTGAGACTGAGACAGTTCCCTCTTAAGTCGTTTAGCATTCTCCTGTGCTTCCTCCTCCTCCTCATTTCCGGTGTATGGCGGTGCAAATTCAGTTTCACCGTAATCAATATTGCTTGCCCCATCTGCATTTGAAAACCGAGAAGAACCTTGCGCTCTTCCTAGCACCCTTCTCTGGCGCTCGGATGCAGTGGTCTTTATTCGGCCAACTATTCCTTCTGAGGATTGTGTTGCATCATTATCTCTAACAACTTCCAAATTGCCATCCTTTTTGCTTCTGGAGAATCTTAATTTCAATTTCTTGAATGTATCTCTCATCTGAAATAATATCAAGACGCAATTATCACAAGGAAAACAATTAAAGGGATATAAACAAAAATAAAATAGTTAAAGATATAAAAATTAAAAATAATGCCAAAACAACGCCCGACCACCGATCGCCTGCAAATACCGCCGAGCGGTATTTCATGGCCAATCATCGGCGGTATTTTTGGAGAAAAATACTGCCCGGTAGTATTTTCCCCCAAAATACCGTAGGAAAAAGGCGATATTTTCCATAATTTTGGCCAAAAATCCCATCTCTCCCCAATCCCGCCGGGGAGAGGTGGGATTTTGGCCAAAAATCCCACCTCTATTCGGCGGGATTCCGGCAATCCCGCGGGATAGAGGTGGGATTTTTGGCCAAAATCCCATCTCTCCCCAATCTTGCCGGACAGAGGTGGGATTTTGGCCAAAAATCCCACCTCTATCCGGCAGAAAATCTGGCCGAGGAGACCATTTTCTGCCGTCTGCTCGGCCAAAATTTATCAGATCCGTAAAAAAAAACCCTGAATAATCGCAGATCCAGACAAAATTCGGCCAAATTATAACTAAATTCGTCAAAATAACCAACAAAATATCAACGAAACAAATATGAATTTTATGCACTCACCTTTGCTGATCCGATTTTTCTGGACTTTTATCCAATTTGACCAATTTTGTGGAGCAGCTTCAGGGAGAGGATTGCAGGATTTGAAGGAGGTGGCTTAGAAAGTGGGTATTTATATGGGTTTTTTTTTTTAAATATCCAAGGGTATTTTAGATAATTCACAAGCAAATGTGCCTGTGAATAGTAAATTGGTGCCTGCAAATAACAATTCCGTAAAATAATCGCAGTTTTTTTATTTCCAAATTTTAAACAGAATGGGAATTAGACGGTGGCGGATTTACCATGGGAGCACAGGGCCACGTGTCCCAAGTGGCCCCGCGACCCCTTGCATATTTAGTACATTTTTTTTTTTGAATTTTTTAAATTAATATAATGTTCTTCACTAATTTTTGAATTCTAAATTAAATATAAATAATACACAACACATAGTAAATTGCATTAAGGTTATCTTGCTACTGTATTAGCAAGATTCATAACATATAGCTAAATTATATTAAGGTCATAAGTATTTTTTTTTCTGGAGTATTAATAAGATTTACATTATTTGGAACTAAAAATGCATTAAAAAGTAAACAACGTAAAGAATTACTATATAAATTTCTTTTTATTTCTCTTTTACTAATTTTGTGATTTTTTCCCTAGTTTAACCATATTAAAAATATAATTTTCTTAGTCATAAAATATATATTATGCCCTCACTAAAATAAATTTTTAACTCCCCACTCACTGAATTAGATATTAAATTTAGGAGCTCTCATGTAAGTTTTATAAAAAAAATTATATAGAATAAAAAATAAAAAATAGAAAGAAAGAAAGAAGCCGGCGGTAAATGATCTTCTGCGGTGACGCCCACAAGAAGTGCTGAGAGGAACAGAGAGAGCCGTTGGGTGAACGGAAGCGAAGGCTTTCTGGAATCAAAGCGGTGCAAGTGCAACATGTCAAAATAAAACTGCTTCTGATATCACACGTGTACTAACAGCGGTTAATCATCTCTCCGTTAAATTGAACAGAACTCGTCCTATAAGTCCCAGTTATTTACCCCACGTTGCCGTGATCTTCCATTTCCGTTAATTCAGCGCTGCCAAAAAACAAGTGCAAGTTCAATACACTCTCTTCATCACAACTCCAGGAAGGAGGAAGAGTTGTGTTTATCAGATTTTTAAAGTTCTGAGAAATGTGTATAGAAAGCAATTGGGAAGGGCCCGGATGAAGAAATTCAGGTTCTGGTGTTTTTTTTTTTTTTTTATTTCTTTTCCTCTGTTTCTTTTTGTCATGAAGGATTTGATGGAATTATCAACTGACCATTTGATTTTTTATGTGTTTTGACTTTTGAATTATGTAGTAATTTCTAATGGGTTCTTCTGTTTTCTGAATGCAGTTGTAATTTTGGAGAAATGCATGAGAAGGCCTTAACTATTGGTGCCAATTCGAGTGTAAAGAATCCTCTTTTTTCTTACTGTTGACGAATTTCTCATTGTGTTTATTTTTTGTTTTGATTATCGGTTATATGTGTTGTCATTGTTTACTCACTGTCAAATTTGGAGAATTGCTTTTGATATGTTTGTACGAAATGTTTCTCCGCAGCTCAAAAATGCTTGATTTTTCATTTCTGGAGATTTTTGGTTACAAGTTGAGCTAGTTATCAATGTAATTTTACGCAATCAGGGCTTCAATGTTTGAATGTTATGTTAGGATGTTATGGTCGGTTTTTAAAAATTTCTCTTTGATGAAATATGCATGCATGTTTTAATTTATTTTTTGATTTGATGATAGCTGTGATTGCTGTGGATTGTTCAATTCTTAGGGACAGATGAGGTTCTATTTGAATTTTCAGTTTAAGTTCTGAGGATCGATGGCTGCCATTTCATACTATGAATTTGTGATGTTCTGTTTCTATCATGTATATCTAGGTTCTTTTCAATTCTTTTCTAATAGTGGAACGCTTCATATGAAATGAAATTTAATATTTTCTTCAATTATTTATTTTGATGGTAATTTATATAGTCACATATAGAGTTGAAGGTGTAGGAGGATGAGGATTGGTTTTTTTTTTTTTTGGCAGAAAATTGCATTCTTGAATTTGGCTGACTAAAATTTTGAATGTGATTCCATTATATGTTCAAATGCCAGTACCAGTTCTGCCAAGTGCTTGCAAATCTAACTTGGTTGGATCTGTCAATTTTTTTCAGAATTCTAATTCCTGCAACCATAATGTTGAAAGGGTCATCATTTCTTGTCTCGCGGGACTTACCAAATGCACGCGAAGAAGAGATTAAGTGGGAATGTAATGGTTTTGCTGTGTTTGAAAATGAAAAGCAAAAGCAAGGAGAACATAATTATGAGAGCAGTTCACTCATCCCTCATATTGGCCTTGATGCCTCTCTGAATGTCCTACTTCGCTGCTCTAGGTCACACTACGGCTCCATTGCTTTGGTGAACAAGCGTTTTAGGTCACTAATCAACAGCGGATATCTTTATCAGCTGAGGCGAGAGGCAGGAATTGCAGAACATTGGGTTTACTTCTCTTGCGACATTCCTGAATGGGAGGCCTTTGATCCAGTGCAGTGTAGATGGATGCGTCTGCCAACAATTACAAGAAATGAATGCTTCATGTATTCTGATAAGGAGTCGCTGGCTGTAGGTACTCAACTTCTTGTCTTTGGGAGGGAAATACCAGGTCATGTTATATACAAATACAGTATACTAACGAACTCGTGGACATATGGCACGAGGACAATCACCCCAAGATGTCTGTTTGCATCTGCCAGTCTTGGAGAGATCGCAATAGTAGCAGGCGGTTGTGATTCCACGGGCAATATACTAGGCTCTGCGGAGTTGTATGAGTCCAATAAAGGAACTTGGCATACTCTCCCTAGCATGAATACTCCTAGAAAAATGTGTTCAGGTGTATTTATGGATGGGAAGTTTTATGCAATCGGTGGGGTGGGAGTTGATGCTGCTGGATTGTGCAATCCGGAGGCGATTACATCTGGGGAGGTTTATGATCTGAAGACCAACACTTGGGTTGAAATTCCCGATATGTTTCCTAAACAAATTAGAGGAATGTCTAATGATTCTCCTGTAACATCAAAGGCGCCACCGCTTCTTGCCGTGGTAAAGAATGAGTTGTATGCAGCTTATCATGAAGTACAGGAACTCTGGAAGTATAACAAACAGAAGAATGCCTGGAAAAAGATCGGCAATTTGCCCGAACAGACTGGTTCGATAAATGGCTGGGGTATGGCATTTAGGGGTTGCGGAAATCTGCTGGTAGTTATCGGTGGTCGGAGGGGTTGTGTGACTGGAGGATTTGTGGAGATCAATGCATGGGAGCCAACTGAAGGTGCTGTCCCCCAATGGACTTTGCTTGGTAAGAAGCATTCAGGAAGCTTTGTCTATAACTGTGCTGTGATGAGTTGCTAATTTGAAACAAAATTGGACTGTGATGGATTCTCCAAAAGTGTAGTTAATTTACTTTTTTTCTGCTGGTTTCCCATGGTCTTATGTCTTCTTGTTCCTGTAGAAAGCTTTGGTTTTCATGTCATGGAAATAAGTTGGAAATAAAATAGAAATATATACAAAGATTTGTCTCATAACGAGTCTCGTTTCAAGTTGTACTTTATAAGAAAAAATGATTGTACTATTGAATACTTTCAATAGGACAGATGTAATAATAAAGATCAAGCAGGAGTACTTTCTAGGGGTGGTTCGGATATGGAAGTTGTATTAGTTCTGAAACTATGTAAATTAAATAAAACTAATGGTTCTTGTTTCCACTGTAAAATTTTCGAAATTTCCAGGAATAGTGTTTCTCTTGATTTTTTGTTTGGTTCAGATTTACCGTGAAACCTTGATGGTTACTATCAATTAGGAGAAATGAAGAAGTGTTAAACTTATATTATACTGAAAGGGAAAAGGGAAAAAAATTGAAAGATTGAAATGAAGCACATCGCTTGAGAATTAATTTAATTTAGAAACACTGAAAAGAAAAAAAACCATTGAATTTTGAAATAAATATGGAAACAAATACAACGTTGATCTCTCTCATCTACACCAAGAATAACAAACAAAAATTTATATAGGGAAAATAAAACTTTTGGTACTCTTTAATATCATTGTTATATTTTTTGTCCCTCTTTTATTTCTCATTGTACTTTTGGTCCCTATATTTTTATGTTTTTTGGCACTTTTAATCTATATGACCTGTTGTAACTGATTTTGTAAGTCATTTTAAATGTGGTTGTGTAAATTTTAAATTTGTAGTTTGTCTTAAAATGACTTACAAAACCTGGTATAGCAAGTCATAGGAACTAAAAGTACCAAAACATGAAAGAACATGATCAAAAAATACAATAAAACATAAAAAAGAAGACCAAAAGTGTAACAAAAGTACAAACTAAGGACGTACCATAAAAATCACTGTTCACTGATCGAGCATAATGAGTATTTCTCAATTTTTTAACAAATCATTATTTGCAACTTGTACAATACTTGCAAGTGGTGCAGATTCTATTCGCGTTATATTGATTTGTCCCGCAAGTGATCCATAGTTTGCAATATAGCAATTCGTATCGTAGGATCGTACAATTCTACGATCTTAAAACACTAAATCGATCCTATTTCCGATCTTATAAAAATTTGTTAAAATTACTCAAATAATAATAGTTTTTATAATTTACTGGTAATTTTACACATGCACATTTTGTGTAAATTTTACGATACTATGATCCGATCATATCGATACCGATCATGCACTTAAATCTATCACACGTAGGATCACAATTTTGCTAACTATGAAGTGATCTATTAGTATTGTCCTGCGTTGTGTATCAAACTGTAGTCTAAAAATCATTCTCATATTTTTGTTTTTCAAAATGATCAATGCAATAAATTGGTTTGTCGGTTGTTTATTTGTGTCTCATGAGGCCCAAGTTCCCGGAGGATAGTTCCATGGTTCCGCCGGAGGGTTGTGATAGCCAGATGGGGGATTAGGAACTCCCGGATAGGTTGGATGTCACACCTTTCGAGCAGAGGATAGAGAGCCGATCAAATCTGTCACGGGGATGGTTAAGTGAGCTCGTGGACTGAACAATGAGCAATAGAGAGAGTCTGCAAGTATGTAATACATTATGGAAAATGAAAGAACCCGTACCTTAGATGTTTTTAGTTCTATTTATAAGGCAAGTGGTAGAGGTTGCTTGGGGACAAAGTTTAGTCCCTTATTAGTTGGACCTTTTGTGTCTCCTCAGTGATGTATGAAGGGGGATCTTGTCTCTCCTAAGGGGAATTGTAATAACACATGGCAGAGATGTAGGAAAACAGTAGTCCTCATTATCAAATTTGAATACATACTATAAATAAATTAAAATAAACAGACAATCAAGAATAAGAGATTAAATAAAATGAAAACTGAAGAGGAATTACCCTCAGATTTAGATCTTTTGTCCAAATGGACTATTCCCTATGTGGAACCCAAATTAATTTATCATAAGGATTTTTTAATAAAATTGGATTGAAACAGATTTGTAAAACAACTGAACAATCTTTGGCTATTCAAGATGCTGATACAGCAATAAATCTTCTTAGTGAAGAAGATTTAGACTCATATCGTTTTTCTCATAGATTTTTACATATTGGTTTAGTGCAAATTGCTTTTAAACCTCTTACTTTAGATAATCTGCCAGAAAGTTTCATAACAACTTTAAGAGATGGTAGAAATAAAGAATGGAGACAATCAATAATTGGAATAATACAATCTAGTCTGGCACATGGTCCAGTATATTTTAATGTTCATCCAAATTTTAATTTGTCCTTAACTGATAGAAATATCTACAAGGCTTTAACTTTGAATATAAAAACTGAAGGTTACAATTATGAACCTGGCACAGAAATTATGTGTATTTGTTATAGAATTTATTATAAGCCTTTATACACTTTAAATCCATGTTATAAAATGGAAGAAAAACAAAAAGATTTAAATGAAACAATAATAATTGAATCAAATTTGAGTAAGTCGAATATTACGACTAGAAGAACAATAAAATGGGATGAAATTCCAATCCCACAGCATTGGAAAATGACTAGGGTTGCTCATATTGAACCCAGAAATGAACATCAGATTTCTAATATAATTCAAACTCCAGATGGAGATGTATATGTTCAAATGAGTAATACTCAGGGAATTTCCCGATCTTCATCTGTAAGATCATTTATTTCTCCTTTTAAGGAAAATGTTCCTATGTCTCATAGACATTCTACTTCTAACATTGGTGATGTGAATAAACATCATCCTAACTTGTCTTTAAATTCTTTAAATTTAAGTGGTGAGAATAATCGCCATAGTACTTTAAATTCCTTTTATACTGCTTTAAATAATAGTCATTTAAATTCAAGTGATGGAATAACCCATCATAATGCTTTCATTTCTGAAGAATTATTATGTGATGGAATAACCCATCATAATGCTTTCATTTCTGAAGAATTATTATGTGATGGAATAAACCATCATAATCCTTCTACTTCATATGCTAGAAATTATATTCCTGATTATATTCCTCCTAGAAATTTTGCTGATGATCATATTCCTGTGAGTGAGGAGAAAAATCCTCATGTTGATTTATTATATAAGAAAAGAAATAATATTGTGCATGATATTTCTAATAGAAAAGAGCCGGAAATAACCGAATCTGAAATGAATTTTTCAATATGAATAATAAACCAAAAATAGATTTTAGTAAAGGATCTAATGCTCGAATGAAAATTCGAGAAGAATTTTTAAAACCCAGATGGGAAGTTTTTAGAAAATGGTTTTTCCAATATATTTCTATAGAAGAAAGAGATAATCTTCAAGAAGACTTTTATAAGTTCTTAGGAGAAAAAAATATTTTATTTCCTTTTGTTCCATGGTTTGTTCATAATTATGTCGAACCAGGAATTTCAGTCATAGAAAGAGAATTTAGGTTACATAATGGTAACATCTTGAAGAGTCAATTTCCTCCTCAAGGATCTTTTAGTATATTAAAAGATAAAATTTCTATGAATTTTAATGCTTTTTCAAAACTATTTGAAGAAGATACTTTGACAATAACAGTCAAAAATATAAACAAAATAATTGAACAACACAATTTTGCAAATATGTATTTAATCATATTAGGAGAACAAATTGTTTCTTTACATGATCGCTTAGATAAGCTAATAGAAAATAATACAATGATTAGTTCTAGTAATATTCCTAGTACTAGTAATACTAAAGAGAATATAGGTGTGCTTGCAGCTCCTAGTCTTCAGCCTCCACCTGAAATAAAGAATTTTAAGTTTAAAACTATTAATCCAGAATTAGAAAAATTACTCAATAAGAAATTTAAAGGGTTAAATATAACTACTACAGAAGAAGAATTTTCTAATAAAATAGAAAATAATCCAGAATATAAAAGGGTCATAAAAGATGAAATTAATAAAATTTCATAAATGTATAGGTATGCTGATAGGCCAACCCAAAGAATAAATTATTATAATAGGCCATCGCCTTTAGATGTTCTTCATGAAGAGCAAGAATATATAAATAATAATAGTTATAGTAGTAAAAATATTTATGAATGGAATCTAGATGGTTATACAGAAAAACAGATTTATAATCTTGTCTATAGGATGTTAATGTATAGTACTATTTGTAAGAGTAATGGTAACTCTGATAGTAATATTGAAAAAATGATAGTTGCAGGTTTTACTGGCCAACTAAAAGGTTGGTGGGATAATTATTTACCTCAAGCAGGTAAAGATGAAGTTTATAGAACTGTTAAACAGGAAGGTGACCAAATGGTTGAAAATTCTGTTTATACTTTGATAGTTACAATTTTAGAACATTTTACGGGTAGAATTTCTGATAATAGTGAAAATATCCGTACTTTATTACAAAATCTTAGGTGTAAAACACTTTCTGAGTTTAGATGGTATAAGGATGCATTCCTTAATAGAGTCATGGAATTGCCTGAAAGTAATAGCAGTCATTGGAAGTCTAAGTTCATAGATGGTCTTCCTAGCTTATTTGCGGAAAGAGTCAGAAAATCTCTTAGGAAGGATAGAATTACTATCCCCTATAATGAATATACATATGGTAGACTGATAGCAACTTGCGTCCAGGAAGGTCTATCATTATGCAATGAAATCAAATTGAGTCAACAAATAAAGAGTCAAAGATTAACAGAAAGAAGTCAATTAGGACATTTCTGTAGTCAATTTGGAATGGATATTCCTTTTCCAAATAAAAACCCTCATAGGAAAGAAAAATCTGATAAGATTTTTAGAAAAAAGAAAAGATTTTCTAAGAAAAATTTAGAAAAGAAATTAGAAAAAAGAAAAGAAAGAAAAGAGGCTAGACTAGCCAGGAAGAAAAATCCAATAAATGTTAAATGTTATAAATGTGGAAAAATAGGTCATTTTGCAAATAAATGTAAAATGAAAAAGAAAGAAAAGATTAAATCTTTAAAATTAGATGAAGAATTAGAAGATAAGATTTCTAAAATACTATTAGAAACAAGTTCTGAATCAGAATCTTATGAGTCTTCAGATGAAGAAAATAAAATTAATTTTTCAGAAAATGATTTATCATCAACTGAGTCAGATTCTGATTGTGCTTGTAGCACAAAAGGATCTTGTTTAAAACAATTAAATGATAATTCTGAAAATGAAGAATTTTATAAAATAATGTCTCAATTTCAAGACATAAATGTTTTAACAGATAATACTTTGTTAGAATTTTTAAAACAAATAAAAAATTCTGAATTAAGGTCAAAAATAATTGATGATATTCAAAATCTTCCTTCTACTAGTAGGAATAATGATTTTGAAAATAAAAATGATTTTCAAATTTATAATGAACCATACTCGATGTTAGAGGTTCAAAAATTAATGAAAGAAAGAAGTAATAGTATAACTTCTAATACTTCAATAAATGATTTGAATAATGAAGTTAAAAATCTTCAAAAAGAAATTCAATTTCTTAAATTAAGAAATAATAGTTTTGAAGAAAGAATTTCTAATTTAGAAAAAGGGAAAGAAATAATTACTTTTCCAACTTTTTCAAATGAAAAACCACCAAATGGTGAAGAACAATTTTTATCTTCATTAGATATTATTACTACTCAAAAGTGGTATACAAAAATTACTTTGCTTATTGATAACAGTTTTCAGATTGATTTAACTGCATTAATTGATAGTGGTGCAGATATTAGTGTCATACAGGAAGGGCTAATACCAACAAAATATTTCCAAAAAACTACTCATAGCTTAAGACATGCTGGAGGAGAAAGATTAGATATTCAATTTAAACTCCCCAAAGCATATATTTGCAAAAATAAAGCTTGCATTCCAGAAAGTTTTTTATTAGTTAAAAACATCACAAATCAAGTTATACTTGGAACTCCCTTTTTGAAAAAATTATATCCTGTTTATCATATTGATTCAAAAGGGTTAAAAGGAACCTATGAGAATAATCAAATAAATTTTCAATTTATAATGGAACCTTTTTCAAAAGTATTAAATACTATAAAAGAAAATATTCTTAGAAAAAATAATCAAATGAATTTTTTAAGATATGAAATTAATATTTTGACAATTGAAGAAAAACTTCAAAATCCTAGATTACAGGATAAAATTAAAATGATAATTAATAATTTGTCAATAGAAATTTGTAATGAACATCCAAATGCTTTTTGGGATAGGAAAAAGCATATTGTAAGTCTTCCATATGAAGATGATTTTGATGAAAAGAAAATTCCGACAAAGGCTAGGCCTTGTCAAATGAATTCTGAATATTTAGAATTATGTAAAAAAGAAATACAATCTCTTTTACAAAAAGAGTTAATTCAACCTTCAAATTCTCCGTGGTCATGTACTGCATTTTATGTTAATAAACATAGTGACATTGAAAGAGGTATTCCTAGGATGGTAATAAACTATAAACCTCTTAATAAAGTCTTGAAATGGATTAGGCATCCTATTCCTAATAAAAAGGATTTATTAGATAGATTATATGATTCAATAATATTTTCTAAATTTGATTTGAAATCAGGCTATTGGCAGATCCAAATTGATAGTAAGGATCAATACAAGACAGCTTTTACTGTTCCAATAGGACATTATGAATGGAAAGTTATGCCTTTTGGTCTGAAGAATGCTCCTTTAGAATTTCAACAAATAATGAATGATATTTTTATTCCTTATAGTGAATTCATCATTGTTTATATCGATGATATTCTAGTATTTTCTAAAGATATTGAAACTCATTTTAAACACTTGAATATTTTCAAGAATTTAATTATTCAAAATGGTTTAGTTATATCTAAGTCTAAAATGAGTTTGTTCCAAACAAAAATTAGATTTTTAGGTCATAATATTGAGAAAGGAAATATTATTCCTATCAATAGAAGTATTGATTTTGCTTCAAAATTTCCAGATGAAATCCTGGATAAAACTCAATTGCAAAGATTTTTAGGAAGTCTAAATTATATTTCTTCTTATTATAAAAATCTTAATGAAGATACTGCAATTCTTTATGATAGGCTAAAAAAGAATCCTAAGCCTTGGTCAGATAAACATACTGAGGCAGTAAAAAGAATTAAGTCTAAAGTGAAATCACTTCCTTGTTTGATGATTGCAAATCCTAATCTGGAGAAAATAATAGAAACAGATGCTTCAGATATAGGTTATGGTGGAATATTAAAACAAAAATCTGGAAATAATAAACAAGAATTTCTTGTTAGATATCATTCAGGCAAATGGTCTGATAGTCAGAAAAATTATGCTACGGTAGCTAAAGAAATCTTAGCTATTGTTAAATGTGTATTAAAATTCCAAGATGATTTATATAATCAAAAGTTCATTATTCGAACTGATTGCAAATCTGCTAAATTTATGTTTAATAAAGATTTTAAACATGATGTTTCTAAGCAAATGTTTGCTAGATGGCAGGCTCATTTAGCCCCATTTGATTTTGATATTCAGTATAAGAAAGGAGAAGATAATAGTCTCCCAGATTTTTTGACAAGAGAATTTTTGAATAATGACTGATCATAATTTTTATGATTGCAGGTTGATACACCCCAGAGGAAGGGCCTCTGGCCCTTACCGAGGTCGTGGAGGACGGGGAAATATCCTCGCCCAACATGGGGGAAGGAAGTTAGTAGCAGAAAATATTTCTGCTAGAAGGAGTATGTCTCCAGAAGACCCATTATATGAGGAATTTATGGAATTTATAACTAAGAAGCAAGGTGATACCGCATCAACGTCATCCTGTTTTTCAAAGATTGTAGGAGAAGAGGAAAAAGAAGATCATATGTCTTTTTATTATCAGAATTCACATAAAGAGATAATAATTCTCTTGGAAGGTAAAGATTTACAGTGGATCAATGATCCATGGATGCTAATGCATAGATATCTTGATAATTCTTCATATGCAGAATTGGCTTATAAGCCAAGATCTTATTTTGAAAATCTTCTGAATATTTCAGGAAATTGTGAAATTACTCATTTTACAGGGGCTGGTAGCTCCCAAAATATTTTCAATTTTAGTAAAATAATTATTAAGCATATTATATCTGCTGAAGAATGGGGTTTATCTACCCTAAAGGATAGAGAATACCTTCATCCTGATCAAAAAGTTTTGATAAAATACAAATATTGGGATTATATTGAGTCCCTTTCTAAAGTACTACTTTATGAAAATCCGAGAAGAAAACATTCTTGGTTTATAAAAATTTGTTCTGAGGTTTATAACAAACCCATACCAAATTGGTTTATTAAATGATGGATTAATTTTGGTCCATCCATAAAGGTTCTTCCTGAACCATTTAAAGCATTATATGCTGATTGGGTAAAAATTTCTCCCAAAATTATGAATTTGGATAATAATCA
This sequence comes from Leptodermis oblonga, assembly GCA_016801395.1. NCBI lineage: Eukaryota > Viridiplantae > Streptophyta > Magnoliopsida > Gentianales > Rubiaceae > Leptodermis > Leptodermis oblonga. The sequence continues at coordinate 31,413,562 of CM028759.1, forward strand.
TCCATGGAATGATGATATCGCTCCAATGTATTTCTTTATTGAATTTTCAATCCCATGGATATGGAAATGGGTTCCAGAAGTAGGTTATACCTCAGAAAAGATCCCATGCTTGAAGAGAGCAGGTTATACCAAATTTTGGGACAAATTGTTAAAGGCAGATGCTACTGGTCTAATTCAAGGCCAAGAACTTATTGATCAAATCAAAAGCAAGTTGCAGGAATATCAGCAGAGGCAGCAATCAGCTCCAAGAGAAGAAATCAGTCCATTCCAGCAGATTCATAGGATGCTCCAAAGACAGAAGGGTATAGTCTCCCGGGAAGAAATTATAGCTTCTTATATGGATCTTTTGGAAAAAGATCTATCTCAAAATTTGGATGATTCAAAATCAGAAGTTTCAATGTCAAGCCAAGGCCATTGCCTAGCAGGAGAATCCCAAGAAGAAGATGAAGATGTCGACCTCGACATAGATGAAATGTTGCTCGCCATAAAGAGCTCAGTGACCGGTTCTACTGGTAAAAGTCCAAGAAATGATTAACATAGGTGGTTGCGGACTTCACCGACGCTAATACTGTTGCGGACTTCAAAACTGATAGTTTGGAATCCGAGCTTACTGTAGCGGATTTTAAATTAAGAATTTTAAATCCATAATAGTGAAAGGCAGACTCTGCCTATAAATATGTTGTAAATTTTCATTCAGAGGCAGAACTCAAAATCCAGAGTCTTCCTCTTTTCCTCTCCTCTCCCTCTTGTAAATCATTTAATTTCTTTGCTTCCTTTTTGTAAATTTCTTTCCATATGTATATAAAATCTTTTCTTTTGAAGATTTGAAGACTTGAAAACAACTTCATAAGTAAGTCTTATTTAATTTTCTGTTTTAATATTTTATTTTCAGTTTATATTTAGCCTAATGGCAGGCTAAATATTTAGTGTTAAACCATGAATCTTAGTTATCAGATTTTCCTGTAATGATAATGATTCTATATGTCTGAATTCATCAGATTGTTTTAGGATTAATTAAAGAATGCATAGGTTGTTGATCATAAACAGGCATCTGTCTATTGTTAAAAGAATGATGAGGGTTGAGGCCGTTATTAGCCTGGGATTGGCGTTGTTAGGCCGTTTTGCCCATTTTTATCTTCTTTATACAATTCATCAGATTAACAGTCTGTTTATAAGGCAAGTGGTAGAGGTTGCTTGGGGACAAAGTTTAGTCCCTTATTAGTTGGACCTTTTGTGTCTCCTCAGTGATGTATGAAGGGGGATCTTGTCTCTCCTAAGGGGAATTGTAATAACACATGGCAGAGATGTAGGGAAACAGTAGTCTCATTATCAAATTTGAATACATACTATAAATAAATTAAAATAAACAGACAATCAAAAATAAGAGATTAAATACCTCAAAATATGTCACATTGAAAATAAAAATTCGTGTAGAAAATAATCAAAATTATTGCAAACCAGATCATCGATCAACATTAATAAAATAAAAATTAACTTGTATATTTTTTAATTGTACATGGAATGAAAAGTTATAATTTAATATGTATAAATCTTTAAAAGGAAAAAGCTTTTAGAAGTGAAAAACAGTGCAAAATGGTAAAACATAATCGCTTAAGTGATTCTGTGTCGCACGTGCACTAAGGGCATGTTTTTTTCGTTTTTGATTTGGTTTTGTTTTTGACTTTTACAGTAAAGTTAACATATTATAATTATTTTTTATCATTTTTAATACAACTTTTTACTATTTAACTGTACTTTTTTACATTTTTTACATGGAAAAATCACAATTTTGGTCTCTCAGTTACACTTTCAGTCCCCTAATTATTGAAACTCGCACTTTCAGTCATCTAACTATCTCTCTTTCGCAGGTTTGGTCCCTTTTACTGGCTAGTTACCGTTTGACTGAAAGAGTCAACGGTAATTTGGATTTTTTTTTAAATTTAAAAACTACTTGGGCCAAAACATAATTATTATAAAGTTAAAAATAAAGTTTAAAAAAATGGAAATTTTGGTTTTGCTAAATTACATCTTACGTGGTCGGCTTATCTTCACCCCGTCCATGGAGGACGGGGTCAGCCTTAATTCACGTCGGCTTATCTTCACCCAGTCCTTGGAGGACGGGGTCAGCCTTAATTCACGTCGTCCTTGATCTAATATCCAACAGTGTCATCTTTACATCTTAACACATGTCATTTGTGCCACCTATCGCGCATTCGTGAATCTGGACTTCAGGTCGTTCACGGATGAGGGTCTCAGGTCTTCCACAAAAAAAGGTCTAAATTTTTTAAATATTTCATTTTGACCCCAAGAAACTGGTAACCTGTTAGCTTGCTGGTAAAAGGGACCAAACCTGCGAAAGAGATATAGTTAGGGGACTGAAAGTGCGAGCTTCAATAATTAGGGGACTGAAAGTGTAGCGAGGGTATAATTGAGGGACTGAAACTGCAATTTTTTTCTTTTTTTACGTTATAAAACTATTTTTCAAAAACATGTTTTAAAACCAACCGCGAAAGCAGAACAAAATATCAGAGGGGGCGACCCTGTGGCAAAAAAAAAATATTTCGTTGTCATTAAATAAGATACATACTACTAAAGTAACAAAATAAACACAATAATATATATCCCAAAAAAGAAAAAGAAATGAAAAAACAATGATAAGAAAAATATAAATAGAAGTAAAATGAATAAAAGCTATCAAGCCAAGAAAGGGAGGCAGTGGCGGTGAGGCGGTGATGACTGGCCGTCCGGCGTCGACTGCACCTTGTGGTGGTGGTCGTTGTTGCTACTTCTGGAATTTCTTCAAGGCTATTGTCAGGCAAGGATGGAAGGAAAGGAAAGGAATCAAGGATGAAGAGGGGTTTGGGGGAAAATTGAATTTTGGGCAATGGGCAGAGACTAGTTTTAAAATTCGAGAGGGGTTGATTTGTAATTTTTGTATTTTAGAAACTGCCTTGGTTTTTTTCTTTTCCCCCCTTAGTAGAACGATGTTGTTTTACTAAGGGGGATAAAAAAACTAAAAAATTGAAAACAATCGTCTTCTTCCTCTTAATCTGTGACGGGAGGGGCGCTCCGGCGGGGCGGAGTTCAACTACTACCTTTCACTCCAGGACCAAGGCGGGGCGAAGGCACCCCCTCGCTCCGCCCTATGTCAGTCACTAAAACATCATAAACAACTAACAGTAACAACTGTCAATCAGTTGTGTTAAACTCAATTGAACTCCCTCTCATTCCCCAGTTATTTCTACCTCAATTTTTGAATTTTTTAAAAATTTTATTTATTTATTTTTGGTGTGTCTAAAAGTGAGTAAGGTATTAGGCATAGCCTAATAGATGGACAGTAAGCCCAAAAGGAATAAAAATGTAAAGGTCCAGAAGGAAGAATAATAAAGTAAGGAAGTTAGGTCAGTAAAATGGTCACTTAGCCGAGCTAAAAACATAGTAGGGAAGAGTGTAACCAGGCTAAAAGGCTATAGGCCGGAATAAAGATACGTGGCTAAGTTACCAGGCAATAACTAGGGGCAGGAATATGGGCCATTATAATAAGCAGGAGTTACGCAGGGCTTTTGAAGAGGATAAAGACCAGGCCATAAAGCAAGCAAGAAACTAGGAGGGCATTCAACCCGTCATTAGTATGGAGACAAATAAGGTGGCCATTCAAGTCGTCATAAAGGAGGAGGAACATAAGGAAGGCCTTTATGGCTATGGCACGAAAATGTGTAACAGACCCAGTAAGGTGAGGCTATATAAACTTGCATTCTAGACCAAATGAGGTACGTCCTTTTTACGCCTTTTCTTACAAGCTTAAGCGCTTGGCCAATTCAGTTTACCCATATACTCTACTAACTTGAGCGTCGGAGTGGAACATGGAGACAATCTCGCTTGTTTCTTGTCTTCATTCTCAGATCTACATTGAAAGTGATCTAGCCGAACCATAACATCAAATATCCAAGTCATATCATCATCGATCCGGGCCATATCATCAGAGATCAGAGCCATAACATCAAAGATCAATTCCGTAACATCAAAGATCCGGACTATACATTCAAGGGGCCATTCTTGCGTTCCGGGGTATCTTTCCTTAGGCAAATCGTGTTCCATCAATTTTTTTATTTTGCAATTGTGAGATATTCTCACATATTTCAATATGGAACAAAAAATTAAAATTACTATCATTAGCATGTCAATCCAATACTACAACTGAATTAATGCAACATTTTTCCTACTTATAGTATTCATTGCAATTTCACGCTAACTTTGTCTAAAAATAATTATACATATATTTTTTTTTCATCCTAAATCGGCATTGCAAACAGAATTTCCAAAGCTTTTGCAATGAGAATTCCTCATTTCCCAAATATCTGCTCTTAAATAATTTGTTTTGAGAAATTGGCCGTGCAAAAAAAAAATTCTAAACCGTTCCTAGTATTTATGTGTTTATAAATTTCACGGGAATTCGTTAAAATGGTTATGTAGAAAATTAACCATTACGTACACCTCAACATAGATTGCACATTTCTGTTTCAATTACAAAGGTTGCACATTTGCTCGATAATGCTTGCACTTCCTCGCTATATTTTTCCTCAAATAGAATATTAATAATTTTTTCTACAAAACAAACCAACAAAAAATTTTCAAAAATATTAAATAACTCTAAAAGTTTTAAAGTTTACTAGCAAACTCATGGACTTAATTATGACATGAAGAAAATCACCCTAGATGCATGTTTGTTTCTGCCTGTCTTGGAGAGATTGCAACAGCAGCAGGTGGTTGTGATTCAATGGGTATACTAAACTCTACATAGTTGTATAACTCCGGAGGCGATTACATCTTGGGAAGTTTATGATCTGAAAACTAACACTTGGGTTGAAATTCTGATATGTTTCCTAAACAAATTAGAGGAATGTCTGATGATTCTCCTTTAACATCAAAGGCGCCACCGCTTATTGCCGTAGTAAAGAATGAGTTGTATGCATCTTTTCATTAAGTATATGAACTCTGGCAGTATAACAAACAGAAGAATGCTTGGAAAAAGATCGGTAAGTTGCCCGAACAGACTAGCTCGATAAATGGCCTGGGTATGACTTTTAGGGGTTGGAAAATCTGCTCGTAGTTATCCATGATCGTAGATGTTGTGTGAATGGAGGATTTGTGGAGATCAATGCATGGGTGCCAACTGAAGGCGGTGTCCCCCAATGGAGTTTGCTTGGTAAGAAGCATTCAGGAAGCTTTGTCTATAACTATGTTGTGATGAATTGCTAATGCTAAGTAGTTTATATGTTCTGCTAATTTCCTATTCTTACCCCACCCTGTCAGACGCGTTACTCATGCAATGACATGAGACCATGCCCCGCCTTACTAATGTCCAACTTCAATGACATGAGACTACGCCCTGACATTTCCGAAATTAGTTCTTAAATAATTTGTTTCGACAAATTGGCACTGCGAATAAAATTTCTCAACCATTCCTAGTGATATTTACGCGTTTATAAATTTTAAGGGAATTCGTCAAAATGGTTGGGTAGAAAATTAACCATTACACCTCGACATAGTATGGATTGCACATCCCAATTACAAAGGTTGCACATTTGCTCGCTGATTGCACTGCCCCACTATACTCTCGGCCATGTATCTCTTGAAGTCCTCAAAGAGCGCCGTTTTACATTCTTCTATCCACTTGAAGTTATCACTCTTCTTCAGTATCCCAAAGAAAGGTAGTGGCCTTTCCACCGATTTGGAGAGAAAGTGACTTAGCGCGGCCAAGTACCCCACCGCGGCACACCGTCCCACAAAATCAAATGTGCCCCTTTAGTCCCTTTCCTTTCTTTTGATGAATGTGGTGGCCATGTACAAAATTAGTTTCCATCCATTACCCCTTCATTTGTCGTGTCTGGGGCGCATATTTTATTGTGGGTAACGGAAATTAAACGATAACTATTCAGGGACTAAATAAAACCAAAAAGTCAAGTTTAAGGATCAATATGAACTATTTTGAACATAAGGGACCAAACAGAACTGTGGTCCCAAGTTAAGGGACCAACAATGTCATTTACCCAAATTAGAAAGGGACAAAAACAAAAAAAACAAAGAAAATAAAATACGTGAAAGAAAAGGGGCGAAGTACCTCCCTTTCAAATTCATTCGTAGGCGAAGCTTTGCAAAGCCTAATGATCCGACCCGCATAGAGTCAAATGAACCGACCCGATAATCCATCTCGGCTCCGCCCGCTCCCACCGTTCTCCTCCCTATCCCCGGCAACCCTAGCTTTTCTCAATGCCAAAATCATCGCAGAAGAAGACCTCCACCACGTAGCTCCGACACTCGTCTCGGAGCTCCGAACCGAGTGCCAGAACCTCGACCAAAACCTCTTCGATCTTAGCGGCCAGTTCGACCAATTACTCACGGATTACACTTCTCATTCCGATCAAATCAGCACCATTTTCTCTGGAATTAAGTCTAAGTTATCCGATCTTCACTCTTCCACACTCGCCCCTGCTTCTTCACCAGGTATAGTATCATAATTTCAAGCCATGTACTAAATTTTTTATTTTTTATTATTATGCATTATCAGAATATATAATTTCTTTACGTAGATGGAGGATCTGGAAGATTACTGGGGGAGGAGCTGCCAGCGTTGGCGAAGGAGGTGGCAAGGGTTGAGGCGGTAAGAAGTTATGCAGGTGAGTTTATTGCATACATCTTTGTTTTGTGAGCATGTTTCATATCTCCACTAGAGTCACTGCCTATGTTACTTATCTTTTTTTAAAAGTGGGGGAAGTTGATAGAATGGACTTTAGTCTTATTATATACTTCACATTTCAATTGCAATTGATGGGTAACTGAAAATGTGATTGAGGAAGAATGTTATGTAATTGATGCAACGAATAATGTGTTAGTTGATGCCAGTTAATAAATCCTATTCATTGGTCAGGCTACCGGATGGACTGATGTTTTCTTGAGAATAACTAGAATATGTGCTTGTGTATTTTTCAATGGCTTGGAATACAAATTTCTTGACTTGGGTTAATACATGCCACTAGCCTGGACGGGGAGGTACTACATGATACAGCTTTAACTTACAGAACATACCTATATTTATGCTGATTGATGGGGAGAAGTCACTAAAAATATCATTAATTGGAAACTACGTGACACTAGCCTGGACGGTTCCAATTGGTAATTGGACAAGAGGTTGTTCCTTTGCTAGGCACTTGATAGCCACCACCTTAATTTCATAATCCAACTATGATTTCAATTAAGTTGGTTGAATCAAAGTGTGAAGCATTGTAAGAAAATGCTATCAAAGATTATGGTGTAGTTGATTGAACCCCCTTCTATTGTTTTTATCCACTTGTTATGAGTTTCCAAACCTAATCACGTGATAAGTGTGTATGAAACCAAGAAAAAAAAAAATCTATAAACTAGATGAAAAATAATGAGATATTGAGGCATGTCCTAGATTTGAGAATCATTTGATGCAGGTTTAGGTTAATGATGCCATCTCATATCCGTAAATTTATTTCCTTAGTAGATAATGATAATGTTTCTAAAAATCAATGAGGCAAACCAATTGACAAAGATTATAGCTTATAATCATTGAGATGAGATTACACTGATTGGATGTTAGGCATTCATAGGGAAGGTAAATTTAGTTTGACCTTGAAAGTGTACTTTGCTGGATTAGAACTCTGCTGGTTAACAGTAGTCTAATTAATAGGGGTGCTGATTGATGTAGTGGTCGAATTGTGCATGTGTCCTTCTAGCTTGTAGCAGTTGTCCCTGATGGTTTAAATCTATGATGCTATTTTCAATTTGTCAACCATGTGTTGATGACAATTACCACCATTATACAGAGGTAAAGAGGGTTTAAAGAGGAAAGTTGAAGAGATTTGTAATTGAAGCCTGATGCATTTCATTTTTCTTTATTTTTTCATGTCTTTTTGAGTAAAAATTTTCAAACTGGATTACTTGAGTTTGATTGCATTAGAGTTTAACAAACAAGCGGGATGTGTTTGTGTCTTTGTAATTCGTTGAATTTTTAATTACTAGTAACATTTAATTAAATTAATTTCATAAGTTTGATCACGGTCAAGGTGTTACATTCATGAAATTTCAGTAAACCATAGTCCAGTGTTACTGTGTATGATAGATGTTGATTCATCTACAAGGTTTTCATTAGCTCGTTTCAGTTGGATAGGAGATATTGTCCTATTTGTAGAGCACAGCTCCTTTCTCTTCATTAGTTGTTTCCTTCCTTAGAATCTCTCTATTTAATTCTGCTTAAAAAGTAACAACACTGTAGTGTCTAGGTGATATACTGCATTTGTTCCTTTATTTGTATTAATTTTATCAGCTTGTCAAATTACCTTTTCAAGTGTGGTCCTCTTCTTTATTTTCAGAGATTGCATTAAAACTTGACAATTTGGTTGGTGACATGGAAGATGCAGTCTCTGCAATTGTAAATAGAACGCTGAGAAGGCAGCCATCAAGAAACACAGCAGAAGTAGGTATAGTTAGGTACTTGGAAAGTAAAAGACAGAGGTAGTATTTGGTCTCCTGATTTTGTATTCTTCTTCCTGTCTCTCTACAGGACATCCGTGCTGGTGCTGTTAGAAGTCTTAAACTGATAGAAGATGTTCTTACTAGTATTAAAAAGACTAACCCACAGTGGATCCATCTTGTATCAGCTGTTGATCACAGGGTGGATCGAGCTTTGGCTATTTTAAGACCTCAGGCAATTGCTGATCATCGAGCTCTTCTTGCTTCCCTCAAATGGCCACCACCTCTGTCGTCTTTAAATTCATCGAGCCTTGATACCAAGGGATCAGCTGATGTTCAAAATCCCCTGTTCACAGCTCAAGGGGACCTCAAGCAACAATACTGTGAAAGTTTTCTTGCTTTATGTAGTTTGCAAGAATTGCAAAGATGTAGAAAATCTCGCCAACTTGAAGGGCATAATAGAGAAGTTGCTTTGAGGCAGCCCCTTTGGGTCATTGAAGAGCTTGTAAACCCTTTAGCAATTGATTCTCAACGGCACTTTTCAAAATGGGTAGATAAACCTGAGTATATTTTTGCTCTTGTGTACAAAGTTACAAGAGATTATGTTGATTCAATGGACGAAATGTTGCAACCACTGGTTGATGAAGCATTATTATCTGGGTACAGTTGTCGAGAAGAATGGGTCTCAGCTATGGTAACCTCCTTGTCTACATATTTGGCAAAAGAGATTTTTCCCATATATGTCACCCAGCTGGAGGAAGAGAGCAGCTCTGGAATTCATTCACAAGCTAGAATGTCTTGGTTACATCTTATTGACTTGATGATATCATTTGATAAAAGAGTTCAGTCTTTAGTAGCAAATTCTGGAATATCAATTTCTTTTCCCGAAGATGGGAACCAGCATAAGATATCCTCATTATTAGTATTTTGTGATAGACCCGACTGGCTTGATATATGGGCTGAAATAGAGCTGAATGACACTATTGACAAATTGAAACCAGAAATGGAGGATGAAAGAAGCTGGTTGACTAAAAATCAAGGAGCTGCTCTTATCTCTGGCCAAGAAGACCATAAATCACCCCCAATTTCTAGCAATGTACTGCGTCATTTGTCTTTTGTGGTTGATCGTTGTCGGTCAATACCAAGCATTTCATTGAGGTCCAGGTTTGTAACACTGACGTGTTTGCCAATAATACAAAAGTTTTTAGATGCCTTACTCCTCAGGTGCTCGAGGCTGAGGGGTTGACAGCTTTGACAGATGATGATGCCTTAATCAAAGTTGCAGTTTGCATCAACGCTGCTTCTAGTTTTGTTTCTGTTCTGAAGGAATGGTGTGAAGATGTTTTCTTCGTGGAAATAGGATTGAACCAGGATGATCAATTGGACACATCAGTAATTGATTTTAGAGGAGGATCAGCAGAGGCCACAGGAAATAATACTTTTGATAAGGAAGTTAACAAGATAGATAAGTTTAGATTAGAATGGGTTGAAAAGTTGTCAACAGTTGTTTTGCGTGGATTTGATGCTTGTTGTCGAGATTACATGAGGAACAGAAAGCAGTGGCAGGAGAAGGGTGAGGAAGGGTTGGCCATTTCCAGATCTTTTCTGGGGGCTTTAGAATATCTTCAAGGAAAATTGTCTGTGCTGGAAGAACATTTAAATGCAGTTGACTTTGTTAGGTTGTGGAGAACCTTAGCAAGTGGCATTGACCAATTTATATTTAATGGTATTTTCATGAGCAATATGAAATTTCATGATGTGGGAGTTCAAAAGCTTGGGAATGATTTGGAAATTCTATTTGGGGTATTCCGAAGGTGGTGTTTGAGACCAGAAGGATTCTTCCCCAAAGTGAGTGAGGGATTGAAGTTGCTCAAAATGGAAAGGTATATTCAGCTTAGCTTGGTTGGAGAACAAAGATGGTTAAAGGACAACAGAATAACCCATCTGACAGTTGCAGAGGCAGAAAAGATTTTCAGAAACAGGGTATATGTGAAGTAACTACAGTAGCACACACGATTGTGAACAGTGAAGGTGAAAGGATCTTTTCAGAGTGGTCAATCAAAGGCAAAAAGATGGGAGTTCATCGGATTACTCTCCAGCTTTCGTGTTTGGAAGTCGATGCTTTGCACATTTCACAGAACTTCCCTAATTGAGGCAAGGTTTTTGTATCTTCGGAACATGAAATTGCATTTGGTTCAGTTCTGATAATCTATCAGTATTGCACGGACACACGCACCTCTCTCATTTTTTTCCTGTTCCCTTTTTGTTCCAAATTGTTATTCCTTTGATTTTCTGATGAATTCACTCTCCCCTCTGCTAGCTTTGTTTTCAAATCCATTGATATGTTGTTGCCCAGAAATAGTTTGTAACAATGTTGAAAATCTTGGTTTCTTTAGTTAAAAGGCCAACTTAGCCTTAATGTTATACATGTACAATTATAGAGTTTGTGACCATCTTCAAAATTGATCATTATTCTTCCCACAACATTCCTTATCGAATTTATCTGTGTTTTGTTTTTTCGAAAAGAGTCCCATGAGATCTTATATCTGCTATGTCTATCCTCTCACAATAGGGAAGTGGATCCCATGATATGACATATGGATTCCACACTTCGTTGTGAGAGGATAGATGAGGAAGACGAAAGTAGAGCAGATAGAAGATTGGATCTCGAAAAAGGTGGGTGTAGAAAAATTTCATCGTTTCATTTGTATATGTTTTATGACAATTCTAGCGCTGTGATAAAGTTTAGGAAATTCACTGTCGTTGATGAGCTTGTTGCTTCGTTGAATTATTGCCTGATTGTGTTTTGAAATTTGTCTTAGACTCTTTCTCAGAAGTTGGTAGGGGTGGGCACGAATTGGTTTCCTCGAATTGTGATTTCCTCGAATTGGTTTCCTCGAATTTTAAAATTTTTTTGGTCAATTCGAAAACCGAACCTAATTCGTTTTAAAACTGAAGAAATCAAATCGAATTCGTAATTTGAATTCGGTTTAGACCGTGGAAACCAAATTCACAAATTTGTTTTCAAAATTAATAGTTTAACACAGTAAGGTTTTGAAGAAAATGAAAGAAAGATGGGAGAAGAAAATAGGAAGAGTAAAGAAAGAAAGATAATGAAGAGAAGAAAGAAAATAGATTAAGAGAAGAAGTACCGTCCAATTCCAGATCCATCATTGCCGCCCCTCCCCAGATCCACAACTCCACCATCCAACAACAACAATCAACACTACCATAACCTTCTATCAAAAACTTGATGGCTAATAGAAAAAAATTAAAGAAAGATGGAAGAAGGAAATAGGAAGAGTAAAATAAGAAGTATAAAATTAAAAAAATATAAATCATATATCCCAATTCGATTTTCGAATCGGTTTTCGAGTTGGATACCAAATTCGAAAACCAATTCTAAAACCGAATTCATAATTCGAATTCGGTTTCAAACCAAACCTAATTCGAATACTGAATTAAAATTGGGTTATTCGAATTTGGTAAATTAGAATTCAGTTCGATTTTCAAATTGGACCAAACCATGCCCACTCCTAGAAGTTGGTTTGGTTGCTGTCTGGATAGAACCATGCAGAAAAGCATGTTCCCATAAATCAACGGGTGAATTACATTTAGGGAAAATTCTCTTTTAAGGGGGATGCAAGATTTGAATTTTTTTTGGTGAAATTTTTAAAGAGTGTGAATGTTTTATTATTTTTTATTGAGGCGATAAAATTATATTTAATATTTTAGTAATTTTGTCTAGTACCATTTTACCTTTATCATATTTTTTCTTTAGTCTAATATTTTCATTGTATTTGACTGCATTGCTTGAATTGTTTCAAGGCCTTTTCTTGTTTTGCTTTGTCCAATGAATATTTAGGTCTCTGATGGTGGCTTTGGAGAGTTTTGAAAACATACTTTCAAAATTTAATTTTGAAAAGAGTGAATTGTCAAAAATATCATGTTACTTTTCGAGATTTTTTTATTTGGTCACTAAACTTTTTTTCCCCCACAAATGTCACTATACATTAAAAAATAAGCCAAAAATGTCATTTAACCGTTTAGCTTCGTTAGCCTCGATGGAATGGTTGTCACTGCTTGTCATGTGTCTATTTTAATGGTATTTTTGTCAATTTCTTGTTCATCTTTTTTTTCTTTTTTTTTTTTTTTTTTCATTTCTAAATTTACTATTCATCTTCTTTTCCAAAATTTTCCACCCTCAATCTTTCTCCTCCCTCATCGGCTTCTATCTGCCTCCTCTTTCCCTCTGCTGCTTCCATTTCCATACTATATAGTAGTCGGTTGTAACATTATTTTGTTCGTTTTTAAAATCGGTTCAGTCGCCCAGATTCAGTTTGTAAGTTCAAACAATACAAAACCATAATCTTCATTTATATTCTTCTTCCATGGACGGCCTTCCTCCCTAATCTCCCACTAATTTGTCTTCTATATTGAATTTCTTTACTTTCCTCACTTATCTCCAAAACCCATAGCCAACCCCTCTCCATGTGCATAGGAAAATGAAAAACTCACATCACATCTATCACCTTCAATAAAAAAATCCCCCCTCCATGTTCACAAAAAAAGAAAAAAGCTCATGACTGCCAACTTTCCTTCCAAAACCCATTGCTAGCGCAAAACTCAAAAATATGCTCGGTTTCGGTTTCAGAAGTTTGAGGATTTTTTTCCCACTCAAACTTTGCGATTTTGCGGGTTATATTTTTGGTTGGGCACCTACAGCATTAGGGGATCTATTAATTTATTGAATCTCATACTTCTTTAGCTTTCCAGATGTTGTCCATCTTTTTCATAGATTTGGGATAGCATTTCTCTCCCCAATTTTGACAGGGATGGAGGGAGGAAGGAGTAAGGTGGAGGATGGAGACGGGGAGGAAGATGGACGGTGAGGAATTTAGGGGAGATGATGAATAGTAAATTTGGAGGAAAAGTTAAAAAAAAAAAAAAAAAAAAAGATAAAAAATAAATGGACAAAAATACACTAACATGACAAGCATGTGATGACTATTCTGTTAAGACTAACGGAGTTAAACTGGCAAATGACATTTTTAGCTCATTTTTGAAAGTATAATGACATTTGTAGGGGAAGAAAAAAGTCTACTGACCAAATGAGAAAATCTCGAAAAGTAAAATGATATTTTTGGCAGTTCACTCTTTTGAAAATGATTTTTATTTTACACATGAATTTTTTTAATGACATTTTTTAAGAGGCCGTGAATGTTTTAAATTTCTAATTGAGGCAATAAAATTATATTTGATATTTTAGTCATTTTGTCTAGTACCATTTTACCCCTTTTTCCTTAATCTAATATTTTCATTGTATTTGACTGCATTGCTTGACTTGTTTGAAGGCCTTTTCTTGTTTTGCTTTGTCCAATGAATATTTAGGTCCTGCTGTTCGCTTTGGAGAAACTTATTTTTTAAAATGATTATTAAATATGAAATTTATAATGAAAATATTCAAAGAGTGTATCAAATGTAAAGTAGTGTATTAAACATGATGAAAAATTTGTATAAAGTTCAAAATTTTAAAAACATATTTTTGAAAATATGAAAACAAACCGATCGGCCCGAACTTAATATTTGTGTTAGTAAAAGGGTAGATTCCATACTGGAATAAGTTTTATTTGGTGCCATGAGAGGGAGTGAGTTTTATGCTAAATGTCTCTATTGCTGGACCAAAATTGTTATTTTCCTTAAATCAAATTATCAAGTAGAGAAAATATTTTGAGTTTCAGACCAAGCCGGGTAAGTTTGGGGCTCCTAATGTAGAGGGGAGATCCCCTGTGTCGAGTGGCCCTCTCACACAGGGGTGGGCCCCATGTAGGACCCACTTGTGAGGCCCACCCCCTGTGTGAGGGGGCACACAGGGGATCCCCTGCCTAATGTTCATGTCGTGGAGTCATAGTTTAGTCCAATTAAATACTATCTTCGTTCCATTAGAAGAATTAAGTTTGACAAATGTACAATTTTTTTTATGAATTTTAAAAATAATTAATTTAACATCATTTTTTTTATTCATATCCTGACTTTTAAGTGTAAATTAATTGTGAATCGCATATATATTTGTAAGAGTAAGAAGAGTAAAAATATTGAAGTGAGCTCCTCTAATAAAGTTATGAAACAAAAGTATTTTGAAAAGTGAATTATTCTAATGAAATAGAGAAAATGTTGTATTTTACTTAGTTTGCAATGGAGTTTCTATATCAGAAAAAGAAACTTTCACTTCTCGTAATAGTTAGAGTAGCAAGGGAAAAAGTGATTTTTTGTTTTTGGTATATATTCACTTTAATCAACAAAGGAGTACTTTCTCCATAAAAAAATTTTAAAAAATCTTTAATTGGTCTAGACTAGATTCTAGATAATTGTATTAGTTAGGACTTAGGAGAAAACTAACCAAATAGTGTGTAGCTATAGGATGACAAAGGAAAGAACATAGAGTTTTGATCATGCAAGGGAAATTTCTAAGACTACACAAATGCAACACAATATAATAGAGTTATGGTTGAATCTTGATAGGTTTACGGTTATATGGGTTATCCCAAATAACACGAATAACTAAACGAGTAATGTTAGAGCTAAGTCCGTGGGAGTCCTCAAGTCCGTGTAAGCTCTTTAGAATTCCTTAGTAATAAAAATAATATGGTTAATAATAATAATAATAATAATAATATCTAGTGGTGAACACAAGGCGGAGCAAGGTGGTGCCGACGCCCCTCTTTCCACCTAGTATTCCTACTACATTTTAGCTGCGCCCCGTCGCTGTTGCGAAAAGAAGACAACTGCTCTGTTTTTTTTCCTTAGTAAAATGGCGTTGTTCTACTAAGGGACAAAAAACAAAAAGAATAAATTAAGGGCCCATTTTCGAAAACCTAGAATTTGCAACTCTGACCCTCCCCCAATTCTAAATCTAATCCGCTCCACCCAAACCCTTCATCTCCTTCCCTTGCTGTGCAAACAAAACGGGAACAGCAGCCCGCCATCATCGACTCACTTTCCTCCACTGTCGACCGACGAACACCACCAACAAGCGTTTACGCCCAACCATCGCCTCGTCGTAGCCGCCAACTCCTTTTGGCCTCACTTTCCCCTAAAATCTCATGAGTTTAATTATTTGTTTTATTTCTATTTATTTTTCTTAGCATTGTTTGTAAATTTCATTTTGAGTGAACGGCTCACTCATCATGTACCCATACTTCGTCTTAGTTTACGGTTATGTACCTATACTTTTTTTTAGCCCAAAACATTACTATACTTTCATAAATGCGTCAGCTATGTCATCGGAGCTAACAAAGCCATTAACTCTAACGACATCAAATACTTGTGCATCTCACATTTTACTTTTCAGGGACAATTTAGTCTCTTTATCACAATTTTCATCTTCTTCTTCCCGACCCCCTTTTCTATTATCCTCTAACTTCCTATCCATTTTATCATAATGAAAAAGGCAGTGAAAGGAATCCCTTTCAACTATAAAAGAAAAAAGAAAAAAAAAAAAACACACACACACACATACACAAACACACACAGAGCCAACGCAAAAAGCAAACTAAAAACTTTGTAGTTGAAAATTTATCTACACTTCCTTACTCAATCATTTTAACAAACTATTTGGACCATATTTCAAACCTTTACTACTGTAAGAACAGTATATCTGAAAAGGAAAACGTGAAAGGCCCAAATTCAAACCTAATAAAAACATTACTACTTCAGTGAACTCGATTGAGATATCAATTGTAGCCAAACAAGAAGGTAACGAAAGTCATTAGTGTAACAACAATCGATTTCAAAAGTTGAAAGGGAAAATATGTAACATAAGGGGAAATTTTGGAAGATAGATTCGTATTTTTTGCACTTACCAGTGCCAAGGAAGAAAAGGGTCTTTGCTGCTGTAAAATTTGATCTCTGAAATCAAAGAAAAGAAGAATCATCATATGGAGTGCTATTGCTAGACATGATTTCAGTGCAAAGATGCAAAATCTTTTGGTGATTGATTTATCGATTAAGGGTTTGTGATTTGGAGAACGCTGCTGCTACCAGTACAGTCGTAGAGATGATCACCGATGTCGCCATCATTGTTCGGGACTTAACAAAAGTCTCCGTGAATTTTCTTGTTCATTCATGGTGAATTTCCTTGCCTCGTATAATAAATTTTTTTTTTTGTGAAGAAGAAAATGAAAATTGTGATAAAGAGACTAAATTGCCCCTCAAAAGTAAAATGTGAGATGCACATGTCTTTGTTGCCGTTAGAGTTAACGGTTTCGTTATCTCCGATGACGTAGCCGACGCATTTTGAAAGTATAGTGATGTTTTGGCCTAAAAAAAAAGTATAGTTACTTAACCATGAACTAAGGCAAAATATATATACATAATGGGTCGTTCACTTTTTAATTTTATATATCTTTTTTACAGTTAGTTATTTAATTTAGTATTATATGTGATGAATGATTATAGGCTATATCAATGTTATTTTAATGATATTTATGAATTTATAATTAAATATTTACGAAAATAATTGTGATTGTGATTTTTGATTATTGGTTAAACAATTTTGAATATGTAATTATTTAATAGTTTGTGTGATGATTGTTTTTTGATATGATTGTGTTATTGGGTTAAAATTGAGGGATAAAATTTTAATTTTAAGTTTGATAAATTGGTATACGTTATGGATAAATTTTGAAACAATGTACAGAATTTTCTAAGAAATCTCATGAAGATAAAAGTAAGGAAAAATATTCTTGTGTGGAATTCAGCCAGGATGATATTGTTAGTGACCTAGGCCCCATGCAATCTAATTACAGAATTTAATATTTTTTTTCTGTGATCGTCGTTGCTATATGTATTTGCTTTTATTTTTATCAAGGGTTGTTGTAAAAAAAAAAAATTTGGGATAGAAATTATAATGGTTAATTTGATACTTTACTAGTATGTATCTTACTTAATGACATTGAAAAAAAATTAGGTGTTAAAGTTGTCTCTTCTGATATTTTGTTTTACGTTCGTGGTTAATTATATCCTATATCAACTTGACTCATTTTTTATTGAGTTAGAATACGAATTAGATTAGTGTACTACACTAACATTTTTATTCTCCGCAATTTTGTGCTAGAGCATGGGTGCCAAATTACAAAGGCATCAAAATCGAATTACTCTGTCGGCATTTAAGTACAAATCTTTTTCTTTGAAGTTAATTTTATGGTCCCAATTGTTGATTAAGCTGCAAAATCCTATATAAATGCATTGAATTGTCGTTTTTATATTTAGCCCATATCAGTCAGTTGAATGGTCGAATCACGAAGACTTTTGAATTTTCAAGGCCCTACGAGTCCTTTCGGCAATTTATTTATAACGATTTCTTGGTCGCCATAAATGATAAAGGTATGAACTATGAACTTAGGAAGAATATTTTAGTTAATTTCCGTACCTCACATGGTATGATTTTTGGAGTTTTAAACAAACAACAAAAGTCACATTGGATTCACAATTAATGTTTCTTTCTCACATGTTTTCCAACATTCGACATGGTTTGCAGTCAGGGTCGGTGGAACACACCGAAACTAGTTCAAGTGAGTTAGACCTGAGATCAGATTCTCTGTATCAGATTATCTGTTAGACCTTCGCACGTGAAACAAAAGATTTTAGTATTTTTTTTTTTTTTTACTACACGTATACAGGAATGCAAAATATTTGATCTCGATTCTGTTTTTGCCAAAATATATACTCTTCATATTTCACTAAAAAAAAAAAAGTATATATCTAATAGTAACTTTTTTAGAGGGAGTGTTTCCGTTTACGATTCTGTCTCAAAGGATATATAAAAATTATTCATAAGATGAAAAATTAAATTAAATGCTGCTTTTCATTCGTTTTCTTTGGAAAGTATGGTTTTTTTGAGGTTATATTTAACAGTTAAACCATGCTTGATCCAATTCCATATATCATTTTTACAATTTGAAAGCCAACAATTCCAAGATGTAATAAATGATGAACTAATTATGCAGCTTCAAAGAATTTTGAGTGACAAATTTTATAGAGACTCCCCCCTTAGTTTTGCTTTGTAATGAGATGTTCTTTCACTCTCTTAAATAATTCTCTTTCGTCTCTCTAATTTTACAATGACTATCTTTTTTTCTCTCTTTTTCTTCCCATTTATTAATAATATTAATTATTTATTCTTTTTCTTTGTTTTTTTTAGCGAATGACTTTTTTTTCCCCATAATAAGAGGGAGTTTCATCTAATTTTGAGTCATTAATTCATTTAATGCATGTGCTTTCATGAGGAAATTAATTATGGACTGTTTAAACCAAAATTTATTGATATGTAATATATTACAACGAAGGAGGTGAGTCCCTAGTGACTTGTTTTTAGAAATGTTGAGATTTATAAATGTTACTGAGTAAAGTGGTGACGATTAGTGAAACAATCCAAATATGCATATTACAAAAATATTTTGAAACGTCACTATTATTGTGACATTTAAAACTAGGGCAATACATTTTTGCCACTAATGTTTTTCTCAATATCTAACTTTGCTACTAACATTTTTTTATGTCCAAAACGCCACCAGCGTTTTTAAAAGGGTCCAACTTCACCCTTGCCCCAAATCAAAATTGCCATGTAGGACAATTTCTGTTAAATCTGATGAGCTGGCACACGTGAATCCATCGATTCCACTTCCATCTTCCTCGTTCCCTCACAGCATGTTACAACTCCACTTCCATCCTGCCCGGCGGTGTTCAAAATTCCAGCCGATTTGAAGATAAACTCCTCGTACTCTCTTCATCTTCTTCCACCTCAACCAAATATGTCTGAAGCAGAAACGACCCAACAAATCAATATGTAGATGGCACTCATCATTCCTAGCTTTAATTTTAACAATAGAAGCTGTTAGATCTACTTTTGAGTTAGGTAATGGCTCAGAGTGCACCTGAAGTTGATATTAAGGAAGAGCAGGGAAGTGCATAAGGTGGAGAAAATCTTTCTCAAGCTCGTATATAGAAATAATAAAACTCTTCATTATGCTCTTGCTTCTGATCATTTGAGGAGCTTGATTGAAACAAAGGCTCAGCTTGAGAAAGAAATTTTAGAGGTATCCAAGGATAGTGAGAAATTTCAGCCTTCGAAGATTCTGGCATTCATTTTCTCCCGCCTAAACTTTAGTTTAGCCAAGGCTACGTAAGATAAGGATCGCAGTCAGTGCGCCAGCTCATGAGGTTTAATAGAAATTGTCCTACGTGGCAATTTTGATTTGGGGCAGGGGCAAAGTTGGACCCTTTTAAATATGTCGGTGGTATTTTTAAACCTTGAGAAAAACGTTAGTGGCAAAAATACACCTTTGCCCTTTAAAACTATCACTATAACATTTTTAGCAATGACAAATTTTGTTAATTTTGTGACATTAATTTGTAAGTGTAACCAAATATAGTGATTTTCTTATGTAACAAGTTTAGTTAGCGTGACATTTTTTACTTTAGCAAAATTTATTAATACGATGAAATGTAGTTAAAATTTTGAAATATTCTAGTAGCCATAAAAATCTTATAATTATTAACTACCTTTGTTGTATTGTCAGTCTCAAATCCCCCCAACCCAATTGCAATATCATACTAACACTAAATTTAAATCCACATAAATTAATAATCTAATTATATAGATTGAAGATCTAATGGATCTTAAAAACATATTACTAAGTTTATATTATCATACTAAGTTTATATTATCATACTCTTTATGTTTAATTAAAAGAATTCAATGGTACAACTGTTTTAAATTAAAAGAATCCAATGGAATAATAATTTTTTAAAATTTTCAATCAACTCCCTCCAGTCCAAAATAAAAATCGTTATAGAAGGACTAAATCTTCAAAATAAATGACCTTTTTGAGAAAACATAATTTTTTTTTTCTCAACTTACTGTTGTCCAAACTTATCCAACTAAGAGTCAGTGATTATCTTAAATACTCCGATAAACTCCTACTAGTATTAAATTAAACTAGTTAGTGATTTTTTGTCATTTAAATGAATGCTCAATGGATTCTTAATCTGTATGAAAAACTCTAAAACACCTTTTATTCTGGATCGGAGGGAGTATCTATCACATCTCACAAAATATCAGGGAAAACTTTAGATAATACAATAAAGGATTTTGAACTAGAATAAGTGAGTACAATATATACATGATAAGTAGGGGTGAGCAAAATAATCCAAAAACCGTCCGAACCGTTGATCCGATCCGAATCCAATCCAAAATTTCGGATCATATTTTTTTCTCCAGATAACGTTCGGTTTTGGATTTTGTTTCGGATAATCCAAAACCGATCCGAAATAAAAATTCACAAAAAAAAAAAACCTAAAATTAAATTTAAAAAAAAAAAAAACAACAACAACAAAGAGAACCATGGATTTCGGACAAAAATCATGGTTCCTATCAAAACACGGTTTTGGATAAAAACCTGATCAAAACCGATCCAAAACCACGCCCTCGAAATAAAATCCAAAACTGATCCGAAGTTTCGAATTCGGATATATTTGGAGCGGATTCGAATCGGTTTTTGCTTGTACTCACTCTTATGATAAGACATAAAAAATGCAATAGTGAATTTTAAACCCAAAATCTATACCCAACTAAATTAAAGTAGACACTTGAGCATGGTGGCCAACTTCATTACCACTTGAGTTTGTTATTATCATAATAGATATGTGAATAGTTAAATTTTCGGTGGAGCTTAGTTAGTTAATTAAAATTTTTTAAAAAGGATTGCCGACTGCATATATTTGACCCGCGACATTACATTTGTACATTTCTGTAAAACCAAGACAATAATGCATCAACTGAATTTTAATTTGTTCTTTGTGAGCTACATCACATGCACTTTGTTCATCTTCGATCTAATTCCGAGTAACAATAAATTCCATGATGTCCGGCCATTCCGAAGCTACTGTTAATGAATGTGCATATAGCATTAGCATATCGAGTCGGATATTTGTAGGCCATATCCCAACAGAGGAACATCTCCCATAATTGATGGCATATCAAAACTGCGAGTTGCTTCACTCCCGATCTGTTGGATATATTATATAGTTAAGTGTATTTTGGGCCTCGTAGGTTTGGTATGTTAGCTGTATATAAACTCTTTGTACAAGTTCATAATGAATACAGAAAAATATTTCTCATCATAGTATCAGAGCCACGAAATAAAAAACCCTAACCTCCACCTTTGATTTTGATCCCCCCTTCCCCCCCCCCCCCCCCCCCCCCCCCCCCCCCCCCGATCTCCTTCACCATGGCTGATGAAGGATCGAAGACCACGACCCCCGGCGCCGACCAAGCAGACGCCGGCTCCGGCGAACCCCCCGAACCCGAAGATCGGGACTGATGACCCTGATGCGGAGATTATTTATCGGCGAATTGACCCCTCTTCTCCGTATTATCTTGGCTCCATGGCTGATGAAGGAACCGACCAGTAGCGATTTGGGAGCCTTCGTTCTCAACTTTTGGCGCAAAAATCACTACCCACCTTGGATTAGGCTTTTAAGGCAATGAATCAAGAGGAGCAACTGCAGACCCAGAACAGTTCTGTCAAATTTGACCGGGCGTATGTGATGCCTTTTGCTGTGAACGCCCCGCATACAGGTACTTCTGAGTACGAATCGAGATTCCTTCCTGATGTCACTTGCACTTACTGTAGTAGGATTGGGCATGAGGAATCTACCTGCTTTGGGAAGAATGGATATTCGGAATAGTGGGGAGAACGGCCTCAATTCCGTGGGAAGGCCAACCCTGATTGCGGCGCTGGCCGTGGGAAAGAAGGCGGACCGGTAGCAGGTGCAGCGGCGCGACCTCGCGCTACTGAGGCACGGGCAGTGGCCTGTCCGGCGACCAGTGGAGGTGCCGCGGTTGGCAATGGTGATTCGGCACCTGTTTCGGGTATTACGGGTATGAGCTCTGAGCAATTGCAACAGCTGCTTTCTCGTTTGGGTAATACGAGCACAGATGATCGATTGAGTGGAGAGTATCTGTCCAGTTTATGGCTTATAGATACGGTGCTTCGAATCATGTCACGGGTAACTTGTCTTTGTTGTCCAATTTACATGATATGCCTTCTTGCACTGTTGGCCTTCCTGATGGTAGTAAGGTTGTTTCGGTGAAAAGTGGAACGGTCAGATTGTCTAGTCACTTGACCTTGAACAATGTTTATTATGTACCTCATTTGTTGTGCAACCTTATCTCCATTTTGCATCTAGCTAATGATACTGACTGTGTGGTACACTGTGTTATCTGGCTGTGTTATTCAGGACCGACGTTCGAGGATGCTGATTGGAATCCGTGAAAGGCGGGGGGGACTCTACTACTTCAGGGGTGGCTTAGGTGTTCAGGCAAATCGAGTTGTTGATCAGCAGGATCCGGTTGTGCATTTGGGTAGAGGTAGGCGTACTCGGGTTCCTTCTGTTCATCTTCGAGATTTTGTGGTTAATACAGTTGTTGGTTTCAAGTCCACCCCCCCCTCCCTCGCTTCATCGAGTTTCGAGCATTCCTCCGGTCATGGTAATCTCTACCCTTTGTCTAACTATTTGGATAGTAGTTATTTTTCGGTGGACCATCGAACCTTTCTTGCAGCTGTTACTATAGGAGTTGAGCCTAAGTCTTTCAAGGATGCCATTAAAGATGCAGGCTAGCATGAGGCTATGCAGACTGAAATCCAAGCTCTGGAAAAGAATGAGACTTGGACATTGGAGAAATTACCAGCTGGCAAGAAAGCATTGGGGAGTAAGTGGATCTATAAGATCAAGTATTGTTCAGATGGGCAGGTTGAGAGGCTCAAGGCACGGTTGGTTGTGTTTGGCAATCACCAAGTGGAAGGCATTGATTACTCTTATACGTTTGCACCAGTGGCGAAGATGGTGACTGTCAGGACTTTTCTAGCAGTTGCAGCGGCAAAGGATTGGGAACTACACCAAATGGATGTTCACAATGCCTTTTTGATGGAACAAAATCCGAAACTTGCAACTTCGACAAGTCCGGACTTGGCCGATGGGGAGAAGTATCGGCGGCTCGTGGGTAGGCTTATCTATCTGGCTTTCACTAGGCCAAACTTGTGTTTTGCAGTGCACATTTTGTCTCAGTTGTTGCAGGCACCAAAGGAGGATCATTGGGCATCAGCCTTGAGAGTAGTACGTTACTTGAAGGGGAGCCCGGGACAGGGTGTTCTGCTTCAGAGAGACTGTAATCTAAAGCTGACAGGGTGGTGTGATTCAGATTGGGCTGCTTGTCCCAAAACACGGAGATCAGTTACTGGATGGATGGTATTTCTTGGTGCTTCACCTGTCTCTTGGAAGACCAAGAAACAGGCTACAGTTTCATTTTCCTCTGCAGAGGCAGAATATCGGGCTATAGCGAAAGTGACTTGTGAGTTGAAGTGGCTTAAGGGACTTCTCCAGAGTCTTGGGATTTGCAAGGAGGGGCCCATGCAGGTATTTTGCGATAGTCAGTCGGCACTGCATTTGGCTAAGAACCCTGTTTTTCATGAACGGTCGAAACATATTGAAGTGGATTGTCACTTGTTGAGGGATGCCATAGTGGAGGGGACCATTGCTACATCATACATTCCCACGAATTCTCAGTTGGCAGACATCTTTACCAAACCGTTAGGACGACAGCAGTTTGAGTTTCTGCTAGCCAAGCTGGGCATACACAATTTGCATGCGCCAACTTGAGGGGTGGTGTTGGATATATTGTATAGTTAAGTGTATTTTGGGCCTCGTAGGTTTGGTATGTTAGCTGTATA
Organism: Leptodermis oblonga; assembly: GCA_016801395.1. Taxonomy (NCBI): domain Eukaryota; kingdom Viridiplantae; phylum Streptophyta; class Magnoliopsida; order Gentianales; family Rubiaceae; genus Leptodermis; species Leptodermis oblonga. The sequence continues at coordinate 31,437,849 of CM028759.1, forward strand.
TAAACTCTTTGTACAAGTTCATAATGAATACAGAAAAATATTTCTCATCACGATCCATCTTCAGATTGTCTCCGGGCAAAGGTATACATGAAAACTTTAGTACTTGGTCGGGACGGTGATTATTGATTGACGGTTACTTTTATCATGTCATGTCATAATTTGTTGTCATCTCTCCTTCAGTGGCAATTTGGTCATAAATGGGATTGACGGGCTACTTTTATCTTGTCAAATCAGAAATTATCACCACCCTTTGTGTGGTTATTTAGGGCGTTAATGGATTGACTGGTCAATTTTATCATGTCAGGGCAGTAGCTATGGTCACCTCTCTCGGTATCAATTTAATTAGGTCAAAAATAAGTTGAAGTGTCACTTATAATCATTTGTCATGCCAAAAATTGTCACCACCCTTTGTGTGGCTATTCAGACCGTAAATGGATTGACGAGTCACTTTTATTATGTCAGGCGGTAACTATCTTCACTTCTTTCTGTGGCAATTTAATTTGGTCAAAAATAAGTTGAAATGTCACTTATAATCATTTGTCGTGCTAGAAATTGTCACCACTTTTCGAGTGACGATCCCAGTCGTAAATAAGTTGACGAGTCACTTTTATCTTGTCGTGCCAGAAATAAGGTCATATATTAATGAATTGAATGAATACTTTTATCGTGCCATGTCAAAAATTATTACCACTCTCTCAATAGCGATTTAAATCGTAAATGAGTTGATAGATCATTTTGATCGTGTCGTATCAGAAATTGTTATAATTTCCTGTCAAATATTTATATCCCGTTTTAAAATTCTTTAAAGCCACATTTGGTATAAAGAATTAACAAAGAGCACCTAACAATTAATGTGAAGGCCTGGAAGCTACAACCGCACACCAAGGTATCTTTCTGGTAGCATGGACTTGACTACAAAAACCAAATTTTTTAGGACACTAATCACACAATCCCAGGGGAGAAACAAACAAGTTCATCTAAGTGATTTATATGAATAGTAGTAGTTGGATCTAAACTGAGAGACTGACTGATAAGACCTTGCCATTATTTTGAAATAGGGGCATGATATTTGCAGCGACGGAATCGATATTTGCAGCGACATTTTCTTGTGAAAAGACTTAAATGCCCTTGGGGCATAAAAAATTTAAAAAAAAGTTTTTTTGATTATTTTATTTGTATTATGTCCGAATTTATTAGTAGTTTTGTAAAAATTGCGAAATTTTTTACCGGAATGGGGAAGATCTGCCCGGTTTCCGGCGATGGTTCCGGAAAAAAAAAAATTTTTTTTTTATAAATTTATTCCAACAGATTAAAAATTTTAAATTTTTTAAAATTTTTTTTTTACCCCAGGGCAATTTCGGTCTTTTCACGGAAAAAACGCAATTGCTGCAATGCAAATATCGATTTCGTCGCTGCAAATATCAATTCCGTTGAAATATTATCGAGTGCATCAGCTGTATTCTTAAAACTAATGCAACCAGTCAATAGTAACATAAAAATTAAATTTTATTTTTATATTTTAGCCCCTACATATTTATCATTTTTCCAAAAAAATAACAATTACTTCCCAAGTATATGTAACTGTACCATCCTACATTCTGCATTGGATATTGCACTCAATAAATTCTCCATTTTTTTGACAAAAGTATCGCATAATTGTGGGGTCCAAATTGTGTACAAGAATGAGACAAATGGGGTCACATTAATTTGAAATCAGCATCTACTGCTTACGTCTTCTTGTCTTTTTCTAATACCAAAGCCAAAAAACTCACACTCACTTCCAGTATTTAAACCTACCTCCATTCCTCAACAATGAATTCAGAATTCTCCCTCCCTTCATTCACACTAAAGGTATAGTTAAAGCCATGTCTAGCAGAAGATCAAGAACATCAGGAGGATTCACAGAAGATGAGATTAATAGTCTCATTGTCAAGCTACAAAGACTCTTGCCAAATTCTGGTTCAAGAAACAGAAGGGTATGTATGTTTTGATTTCATCAATTTACACAACTCTACACTTCGTTAGATTTTCTCCTTTTTATCTTTTTAAGCTTTGTTCCATGCAAAAGCTCAGAAAATGGGGCATTGTCATTTGTTCTAATCATTTGCCGCTATCTTCTAATCATCGGATCTTCCATCTCACTATTGGTGTCTCATTTGCGTGTCTATTACAACCACAAAGTGTAAAGTGTACATCTCCATCCAAATGCAAATGAGTGGCAAGGTACCCTACACTTTGTGATTGTGATCACAAGTGAGACACTAAAAGTAGGACAGAAGATCAGCTTTCTTCGCGCTAAATTGCTGCATGCATGGGTATACTAATGCAGGTTGGACAATGTGAACATTTCCTTGGTAAATTAAGAATCAAGTAGCTAGCAAAAGACCATAATGAATCTTTGATCAGCAAGGCTAGCAAAAACAGAGTAAACTACTGAAGTTCTTAGAGCAAAATAGAGCCATGTGAGTGCAAAAAATTATATACAATTAATTAAGCAGCATCCTTGTAACCTTCAAAGTATAATTAAAAACTTGTTAAGTCATTATTATTGATATACTCATAATCTTACCACGTATGATTTGACACAGGTACACGCATCAAAAGCATTGGAAGAGATTTGCAATTACATAAAACAACTGAATAGGGATGCTGATGATCTCAGCGATAGACTGTCTCAACTGATGGCGCGCGCCTCGGTTGACATCAATGCCATTGATGCAGAAACTGTTAGAAGTCTCCTTCAACAATAGAGATGTTGTCCCCCTTTCCACAGACCCCACCCCCTACCCCCATCTTATCTCTTTATTCTACTTTTCTGTTACTGTAGCTTGGGAAGCAGATATGACAGAAGTTATCTTTTGTAATTGTTACTTTTTTTCAGTTAATGATGATACATAATCACTTTTTTCCGTTTCATTGGATATATATAGAGTTAATTAATTACCATCTTCTTGGAATCACTAGAGGATCCGACACTAACCTAACACGTAATATCTGATATGACACGAAAATTTGACACTAATCTAACATGTTATAAGAAAATTCAATGATAAGTACAGGTACAATTTCTAACTATTATTGACACGATACAAAAACTTGAAACTAACTTAACATGTTGTAAGCTGTTCAACAACATGAGGCACGGCCCAATTGCTTTAGTTAGTGTAACCACCAACCACTGACAAGCCAACATGACCAAAGCAACAAACATACAAAAACAAGTTGTAAAGTAAACCATTTATATATAACAACATAATTCTTGACGTGAATTACTCATGTCGGATATGAACTAACCAAATTAGCTCAAAGAAGTTACTTCAATTATATCTTAATTAGGCTGCTAATTAAATCAGTAGGATATCTGTGAAAAATATATATGTATGTGTGTGTACAATGTTTCGTGTATGAGAGATTATTCGGCACATCCGTTGCACTACGTAAGATTGTGCAGCCAGATACATTAAGGAGGAAATAGTGCTATTTTGGGAAAAACAGATGTACATGTAAGGGGCCATATATGAATAAAAATCAGAATTATCAATTCATGATTGGTTAGTTGCACTATTTTTAAGGATACTTCTGACGTAGTCCTTTTCTTGCTTGTGTAATCAGCAGATGATGGAGATTTTAGCTATTGGACCCGCAAACTAACTGTCAATAAACTGGCTTCAACAATTAATTACGACATTCAAAGGTCATCGTTACCGACAAATTGATCATCAAGAAATTTTCCAAACAAAAATAAGTAAGCTCGTACTTTGAAGCAAGCCATCATCAATTGCCAACAGTAAAAATTGGTTGTATGTTCTTAAAAGCCATCCCGTGACCACATTTGTTTCCATCATACAGAAATCCCAATAGTAATAAATCAAGAAACTTTGTCAAGGCATAGCAAGGATTAATTTATCTGACTTAAAAGGTGGGAATCAGATATGTCTCAAGTTAGCAAATCGCTTACAAAATGTTAAATTCATAATTTCCATGTTGTACCAAATTAAGGTAGTCAAAAGTTGTGGTTAAGGATGGTAAATTTGGTCGTATTTGTTTATGACGGATCCGCTTATTATGTGTCATACATTTAAAACTCCCTCCGTTTCTAAATGTAAATGAATGACATTTTAACTTTTTGTACAAATATTAAGAAAATTAATAAAATTACTTTATTAACCTTATTAAATTTATTTGATTATCCCAAAATATCATGAATTGTATAATTATTCTAACTTTATTAATGATAAAACTTACACATTTTATTTTAAACACAGAGTTTTGCAACTTTATTTAATGATAAAATAAACATATATATATACATTTTTTTTAATGTAAGTTGTAGTTTCGATAAGTTTAGCCTTGAAAACTACAACATAAATGAATGATAAGATGGAACAAAATATACACTTTATTCTTAAATTCTTAAAATATCATACATTAAAAACAAATTTGAAAGACTAAAATATCATAAGGAAAATGATAGAATATTAACATGGTAACCATATATATATATATATGGAGTCAGCCCTTGTTGTACTCAAGACAAAAATGACTGGATAAAGTATTCTTCACAAGATACAAATAAAAAATAAAAACTCTCTCTTTGTCTAGCTACTACAATCTAATTAGAATAATGAATTTTGAACCCAAAGGGAAAACGCAAAAAATACGACAAGGACATATATTACAATCAGGTAGTATTCCTTGTTAATTGATGAATACAATTAATTTCTAAAATTAGAAAAATAATCACTAGAGTAACAACTTTCTAGGTTTGAATTACTTTACGTTTTTTCTGACAACAAACGAACAAACTAGCAAAGAATCTCATGTCTTACTGTACCAACTTCCTCGATCTCTTCTTGGGTACACTATATTAACTACATACCAAATGCAAAACTAGGGGTGAGCATGGTTTGGGCCAATTCGAAATTCGAACCGAATTCGAATTTACCGAATTCGAAAAAACCTAATTCGAATTCTGAATTCGAATTAGGTTTGGTTTGAAACCGAATTCGAATTATGAAATTGGTTTTCGAATTGGTTTTCGAATTGGGCATTCAAACCAAATACCAAACCGAATTCGAATTAGTTTTATTATTAATATTTATTAGTTTTTTTTTCCACCTAAAGTCTTTATTAATATTTTAAATTGATAAAGATATCATAAAGTTAAAAGCTAATATTTTAAATTGATAAAGATGTCATAAAGTTAAAGGCTAAAGCTTACCTAATGAGTAAAACTAAAACCTAATCTCTAAAGTATTATCACACAACCGCTGCCTCCCGAGTTCAGTTCCCTCCCACCTCTCCTCCCTCTCCGTTTTTCTTTATGTTCTTGTCCTCTCCATTTTTGCAGTTCGCCGAGGAAGATAACCCAGCAGACAAACATCACCGATTCCGACGACATGCTGCAATTTCCGTTCTCTCACCGTCGTACGTTCACGTTTGCTCTAGATCGGATCTTCTCGCCGCCGCGATCCCCTGCTCCTTTCGCCGGTGCCGTCTTTGCGGAAGGTTTTGCGCTTCAATTCTGCAATGGATTGCAGAACTCAAAGTATACTTCTCCTCCTTGCTTTGCTTTCTACATGACATCGATTTTCACGGTTCTCCTGTTGTTTCTTAATTCTTACTTTTATTTTCTTTATATTAATATCAGGTGCGGATACAGTTGGGCCAAGGATCAGCTGCATTGGTTACCAAAACTATGCTTACAGGATGATTTTAAGGCTTATAGGATGCATGTAATTGAGAGGGTGAACTTAGATTTATTTTTCTAGAAGAGTTTGCTGCTGGATTTATTTGTTCAAACCATAGTTGTCGAATCGAGATACGTATCGTGTATCGGAAATGCGATTTTACGATACGCGTATCGTATCGTGTATCGTATCGTAAGATACGTTTGTATATAATAATATAATACAAAATTTATAGATATTGAATATATATTAAAAAAACATATCATATTATATATATATATTAGTTATACATATATAAGTATAAAAATTATAATTGATTGTATTCTATAATAAATGGTTTAAGGAAGAAAAAAAAAAAGACAGAATGATCAGTTAAAAACAAAGGAAATTTAGCAAGAGATAAAAGGAAAACAATTAATAATAGATTAAAAAAATATGGGAAAGAATAATGTGGGCAGAAAGATTCGAACAAACAAGCACTATGTAAGAAGAAAAAGACCTTAACCACTAAGCTAGCCCAGCAGATGTAGTAAACTTCATATCTAAATAAATAAATATGTTCGGAAAGGGCAGGGCAGGCTAGAGAAAACATTTGTCCCACATCGGATTTACATGAATGAGTGGAGTGCTTGAACTCCTATAAAAAATGGCCGAACCGCAGCATGCTCTCTTAAACAAAACGGCTATGTTGAGATGTGAATGCACATGTCCCAACTACTCCTTAGCCATCTGAGCTTGAGTTGGACAAGCACGAGTTGAATTTTTAAAATTCAACTCGAAATATTTTGAAAATTTTAAAAATATAAAGGGGAGGAAAAACTCGTCCCGAGTTGTACTATACTAAAAATTGTATTGAATCGTACAAAATTCAGAATTTTGTATGATTTACTACCAATTGCGATACGTATTGCGTATCGTATGATTGATTATGAAATTAATTTTGTGAATTTGGTTTCCATGGTTTTAAACCGAATTCGAACCGAATTCGAATTACAAATTCGAATTGGTTTCTTCAGTTTAAAATCGAATTAGGTTTGGTTTTCGAATTGGCCAAAAAAAAATTAAAATTCGAGGAAACCAATTCGAGGAAACCACAATTCGAGGAAACCAATTCGTGCCCACCCCTATGCAAAACCAGACACAATCCTTAATCAAATTCCCTAATCAAAGGAAAACCCATGTCTAAAACAATCCATCATTAGTTCTTACTTCTTATATAATAAATTAAAAAGAAAGATCAAAGTTGGGCATGCATATATATGACCATGTAAATGAAAATTCATACTGAAAACTGAATTTCAGCATCAAAGCCTGCCGTCTTAAAGTTGGGAGGTAGAAGACTACTCAGTTTTACACAAAAACTTTATATTTCGAATATTATATATATATATATATCTCGCAAAGCCTCATATAAAACAGGTTTATTCATGCAATGAGCTTTATATATGTGACACCACGTGTCACATGCCAACCTTCTCATGCTTGACTTGCAACTCTACTGACACTACCCGAAAAAGGCCTATTGGAGGCGGGTTTCAAGACCTGGCACCCGCCTCCAATGCGGGCACCTCCAATACTCCCCCAGTGCAAAATTTAATTTCTCTTGCTTCAATTTATAGTTTCAGTAGGAATTGAACTCGCACCCGCAGAAACACTTGACTCTTGCACACTAAATTTACCACTAAGCTACATATACTCATGTATTTAAATTTAAAATCGAAAATATAAATTTATATATTTCCTTCTAAAACTTGTGATTTTATTACCTAATAATTTATTGCTTTGCTCGAACCTCAACAAATTTTCAAATTTCTTTTTAACTTTCAACAGTCCAAAACCGAAAAGAATTTTCGGAACACTATTGGAGGCGGGGGCACTTCATTTGGTGTTTTGGAGGCAGGTGATACATGCACCCACCTTCAATAGACATGATATGTAGCACCCTTCTCCAATAGACATGATAATCTGTTACGAAAATTTTCATCGGTTTTGGAGGCAGCTTTTTGGAAACTCGCCTAAAATACACCTATTGGAGGCGGGTTTCAAACTAAATGGGCGCCTCCAATGGCCCTTTTTGTAGTAGTGTGATGCTTGCACGGTCCTTAATTGGCGTGTTGTGGCCAATGCCGCTCAACGTTGAAGTTGTGAGTTGACAGAACATTGCCATAGTGCTATTCGCGGCCTCAACAAAAAGTTTCGGCTCTCTTTTGCAAATATTAGTTATCTATATACTGATTTTTACGTATTTGTAGGACTTTTGTAAAGTTGAACCCAAGATCTGTGATCTTTCCAGAGATGCGTGTTTTTTTTTCTTCCCAAAGATGCGTGATCTTTTCAAAGCTACATGTTCTTTCTAATAATTTTAGTTACAGTTTTGCTTGTAAATACTTGTACTAATGTTTGTGACTTTGAAAAGGTTGGGAAACTTTAGTTTTAAGAAAGATGAGATCTTTCACAAGATCACTCATTTACACATCTTAATCTTCCAACCGTCACTTGTAGCTTCTTTAGCGTAGTGCTTTTGGTGGACATGAGCAAACTAAGCTAGAGATGGGTTTTCGTCCACCCCCTATAAACTGTTGGTTATACCTTGTAAATGCAATCTATTAATGAAAACTAAGTTTTGGCTTATGAGTTGCCTTTGTTGTCTTTTCTTATATCGATAGTGCAATTTCCAAGTACTTTAGGAACGAGTCCCTTTTTAACTCATCGTCTTCATAATGATATTGTGTATGGGCGCATCATCGTTGAGACGTGTGGGGTGAGAGTTGGCGGAAGCCTTGCTAGCGTGCATTGCTTGATGTACAGTTAGCTCATATTAGTGGTTCAAAAGAGCATGACACCGAGTCATCCACATGAGCCCCTTTTTTGTTGTAAATTTTGGGTATCAATTTGATGTTGAAAGAGTACCAGTTAGAGCTAATAGCTTCTCCTTGAAAACTTCGCGTATCACTTTGTTGTTAAAGATGTATCAGTTAGCTCTTCAGAGCTAACTCATACTTTTCAAGAAAAGTTTCAAGTATTAATTAGATTTTTGAAGAGTAGAATGTTACTCTCCTTCAAGAGTAGCATGTCACTGTTGATCATGTAGCTATAGAAATATATTCAGTTGAGTATGAATGACGGCGTGCCTTTTCATTGAGTGTAATCTCCTATTTATAGCTAACTATTACACATATGATATGAACAAATTAATTACAGAAATAATTCTAGGGATACAACATTAATACAAGGAGGATTGTATGGAGAGGATAATGGGATAAGAGTTTGACTGATAAGGCTAACTTAGGGGACGACCTGGGGGTTGACCTTGGCAGGGGACGACTTGGGGGGGCTGACCTCGGCTTCACTGACTCTTATCTCTAATATGCCCCCGCAAGTTGGAGGTCTATGAGGAGAGACCAATCTTGATAAGCAAGTCTTGAAATCTGGACCGAGGTAGTGCTTTGGTGAGTGCATCAGCTAGTTGGTCCGCCAAGGAGACACGTGTGACCCGTAAAGTGTCATTTTGAACTTGTTCATGGATAAAGTGAAAGTCAAGGGCCACATGCTTCATGCAGGAATGGAAGATAGGATTGGAGCAGAGGTTCGTTGCCCCCACATTATCACAGTAGATGACCGGTTGTTGAGGGAGTGAGACTGCTAGTTCACCGAGGAGGGAGGTGATCCAGCTGACCTCGGCTGCCGTCGAGGCGACAGACCGATATTCAGCTTCGGTGGAAGAGCGAGCAACGGTGCGTTGTTTCTTCGAGCTCCACGAGATCGGGTTTCAGCAGAGGTACACAATGTAAGCACTTGTGGAGGTGAAGTCGTCTTTGTTGCCTACCCAGCCAGCATCAGAGTAGGCATGAAGGACAAGAGGTGACTGGTGTGGAGAAGAATGCCACGATCAATAGTGCCATAGAGATAGCGAAGGAGGTGCTTGACCGCATTCCAATGGTCAGTAGTGGGACGATGCATGTATTGGGACAACTTGTTGACCACATAGGCAATGTCTGGTCGGGTGAGAGTCAGATATTGAAGACTCCCAACCACAGCTCGGAACTCAGTGGGGTCGGGGAGGGCCTGACCAGTGTGGAGTGTGACAGTGGGTGATGTGGCAAGGGGAGTGGCAACCGTACAAGCATCAGTAATCTTTGTTCGAGCCAGGAGATCAGAAATGTAGCGACGCTGGGAGAGAAGTAGCCTACAAGGTTGAGGAGTGACCTCAATCCCAAGGAAGTAGTGTAGGCGGCCAAGGTCTTTAAGAGAGAAGCGGCGGGCAAGAGTAGAGATGAAGGCCTGAACTTTGGCTGGATTGTTAACTGTGATGATGATGTCATCCACATAGACAAGGAGCAAGAGGGTGGTACTGTTGTCCTTGAAGATGAACGGAGAGGTGCCTGCAATAGAGTTCCTGAAGCGGAATGCTAGGAGGAAGTGGCGAAGTTCATTGTACCATGCCTGAGGAGCTTGCTTGAGCCCGTATATCGCTTTGCACAACATGCAGACATAGTGAGGGTGGTCAGCATCCACAAAGCCTAAGGGATGAGCCATGTAGACTACCTCTGTAAGGGTGCCTTGGAGAAAGACATTGCTGACGTCAAGCTGGCGTAGGTCACATCCCCAGCTGATGACAAGTGACAGAACCAGGCGAATGGTGGTTAGTTGAACCACTGGGCTGAACGTCTCATGATAGTCCATACCTGGCCGTTGATGGAAGCATTTGGCTACCAAGCGAGTCTTGTACCTGTCAACAGAACTATCAGATAACCTTTTAAGACGGAAAATCCATTTGTACCCCACAATATTCTGCTTAGCTGAGGGAGGGACCAGCTCCCAAGTCCTATTCTGAACAAAGGCATAAAACTCCTCGAACATTGCTTGTCGCCAGCAGATACTTTGAGAGCTTGGGTCACATATGTGGGCTCAAGGTCGGGGACAAGCTAGGCCGAGAGGGTCAGTTTACGGTTGGGTTTGTGAATGTTGTTTTGAGAGCAAGTGATTATCATGAAGGTGCGAGCTGGAGGAGATGGTAGTGCCAATGGGCGAGGGGGTGGTGATGAGGGGGTTGAGGAATGGGAAGAGGCCGAGGCCGAGGGAGAGGCCGAGGCCGAGAGGCCGAGGCTGAGGTCAAGGCCGGGGACGAGGTCAGGGCTGGGAACGAGGTCGAAGCTGGGGACGAGGTCGAGGCCTAGGACGGGTTCAAGCCCAATGGGGTCGAGGCTGAGGTCGAAGCCGAGGTTGTTTGGAGTCGAACAGCCGATGTGGTAGAATCGACTGGCAAAGAGCCACTAGAACAACCTGCAGATGACGTGTATGACGTCGGCAGGGGACGACCTGGGGGGCGTCCAAAACAAAGAAAATTTTAGAAAAACTATTGAATAATTTACAAAAATGCTTTGGAGGCAGGTGTCCAATAGATATCTATTGATCCACCCGCCTCCAAAAGATTTGCTGGCTTCTTTGGAGGTGGGTGTACTCCAAAGGGGCGTCTCCTTTAACTTATTCCGTGGTAGTGGCTACTCCTACTACTTTTTAAAGGAATAGTATGATACTCTTGAAGTAGCAGTAAGAGTAGCAAGAATACCACTTGTACTTTCCAAAAGTATCACTCTTACTCTTTGAGTAGCAGTTCCAATTTATTTATTTATTTATTTATTTTAGATATATAAAACGAACTTATTAATTTTCTTAATGTTGCTCTTAAAATAACACTTTTACTCTTCAAGATTATCACTGCTACCCTTGTTGAGTAGGAACTTTGGTTTTTTTTTTTTTTTTTCTTCTTTCAATTGTTTATTTATTTGCTTTATTTTGTTCACCCTTAAAGTGATATTTGAAGATAGTATTAATGATATTCATTACACTGCTCACAAATATGATATATATATATATAAATTCATATATATGAAAAAACCAAATAAGACTATATGCGTTACGCAGATAAATATCATACTTGTATTAGTAAAACAGGTTTTGAAAAAAAAAAAGAAATCAAATTCAGTTTTTCTGGAACAGGTTTAGAACATAATTTCCCAACCTGTTTTAGTAAAACATGCTTTGAAAAATAATCGAAATCAATTTTTCCGAAGCAGGTTTAGAAAATAATTTCTAAACCTATTTTAGTAAAATAAGTTTTGAAAAAGTCATCGTTTCAAACATGTTTTTGTATAATAGATTTTGTAGTCACTACGTGAGAATTATTTAAATATGTTATCACAAAATAGATTTTAATAAAGAGGTGTAAAAGTCCTATTTTGTAATAATGTGCACATATATGGAATTTGTTGTCATCTAATTGTATTATGCTTTTGAGACGAAATGGTAAAGCCATGGTGTGTTCCAGTTATAATTTGGAGGAGGAAAGAAAAAAGAGAAATTATAGGTGGGAGAGAAAGATAGAGATAATTAGAATTAGGATAATTTGGAAGAGAGTTTAGATGAAACTAGAGGTAAAAAGGATTCTTAATATTCTTTAGGGCAAGCACCACAGGGGTTTGGCAAAATTTTAAATGACCCCCATATGGTTTAAAAAGTTAGAAATTACCCCCTTGTAGTTTCAAAAGTATTCCAAAAACCCCCTTGTGCTTTAAAAACTACAAAGAACCCCCCTATGGTTTTTAAAATGATACATGAAACCCCTTTGTAGTTTCTAAAATTTTAAAGAACAAGCATCAAAAAATATTCAGAACCCCCTTATGCTTTCAAATGTGTGAGGAGGTTCTTGCTAATTTTTAAAAACCAATGGGAGGTTATTTATAGTTTTTAAAACACAATGGGATTTTTGGTATACTTTTGAAATCACAGAGGGGTCATTTGTAGCTTTTTAAACTACAAAGAGTCATCTGAAAGTTTCCCAAACTACAGGAGGGTTATGAGGTGTTTGCCCTATTCTTTATAAGAAAAGAAGTATACCACAGATGTATAAATAGTCTCCCAATAATAATAATACTAGCATTAATCCACTATCCTAAAATTAAGCCACAATACTAATCCTAGCCACCACTGCTACTAACCATAACTAACCATTACTATTAAATAACTAACCGTACCATTCCACCCCTCTTAAGAGAGTCTTGTCCGCAAGACTCATGTTGGCTAGGTTGCTCAGTCTGGCTCATGATAATTAGGGGAAAGTTTGTGTGTTCATCCCTATCGTTGCTCGACGGACGACAATCTTCAATCACAAATACTTGTGGTCATTGGCACCGTGGTCCTGTGACAAACTGCTCGTCGCAATAGTAATCCAAGCCATGTTCATGGCATTTGTGGGACCCTTGGGTGGTGATTCGCTAGGAAGAGGGAGTGGCCGACATGGGGTTGCCTCGAGGCAATGGTGGCGGTCTAAGAATTCCTACATTTGAGATGGACGAACTGCCACATTGAACCAATGGATGTCCAAGGATCCCATGAGTCGGATGAGACTTTGCTTTAGTTGCGGTTGTGATTGACAATGGAGGGTGAGAGTCTACTGATCGATTGTGATTAGTGACGGTAGGGAGAATAGTAATCAAGGAGAAGGGCATGTCTAGGGTGGGGTTTGCGCTCAAAGCACGCAACTCTGTTTTCACCAACTGTAGAGTATCATGAATTTTTTCAAATTTTGATTTATTTTGGACTAAAACTTCGTAAACATAATTTCAAATTCAGTATCCATGGTATGTGTAATTTTTGGACTGTGAAAATGAGTTTAAAAGGGAGGAAAAGAATGTGTATGAAGGTTCAATGATTCAGGATCAAATTAAGAGGTCTCTGATATCACTGTTACAGTTATAACTTGGAGGAGAAAAGAAGAAAGGAAATTATATGGGGGAGAGAAAGATAGAGATAATTAGTGATTAGAATCATATTATTGTTTGATTGTTATTTCCTTTATTATAGAAATTAGTTGCATTTTACCTTACTGAAGTAAACTCTACATACTATTATATATAAGTACTGTGCATACATGAATAAAGGCATAAAAGAAATTTAACTCCTTTCCTTCTTTTGAAATTATTATCTTCTAAACCCTTAAAATCCTCAGATCATTAAATTAATCGTATCAAATGGTATCAAAGCCGGTTACGATGGGAAACGGGGATCAAACTAATGTTGCATTTCGCAACACCGTCTATCAAGCCTTAGCCCACTATGAATGTCATTCAACCGAATTCATGCTACCATAAAATTGGTGTTAATGGAGTTTTAGACCTTACGTGCCAACCACATCTTTGACTCTGCACATTCCATCATTAGGTCACCACCCAAACCTGAAGAATCCTGAAACCATTTTGGTTGGATACTTCTCTGTAGATTTCTACGTTGACATCAGCTCGACCATCAAGGCCATCAAGATTAAGCAGCCTTCAAAATTTCATAGAACACTCGCCTCAGCTATCCAAACAAACTCTTCCCTGGGGTTACTTGGACCTTCACCTAGCCTTCGAGCCTCACAAATCCGAGACCGGTCCGCCGCCAATTTTTCTGTGATTGTCATGTACCAAATTGAATGGAGGTTCACCAAGTTTGGCAATCCTGGTGAACATGGACAAGGATTCTTCCAGTGGGAGGATTGATATAGTTTTACCTCGTTTTCAACCGTCTAGGAGTGGGTTAGTTGTATTTTGCTAAGCCCCATCTACGGTTTCATCCTTGCGGACAAGGATGGCTCAAGCTGGTGGGAATGATACGTGCATAAATTGCACAAGACTTGGTCTTAGCAGATCCATAAGCTAGGTCTGATTTGCTTAGATCATGGCCATGATTAGTGATTAGGATTAGATTATTGTTTGATTGTTCTTTCCTTTATCATAAGAATTAGTTGCATTTTACCTTACTGATGTAAACTCCACAGACTATTATAAATAAGTAATGTGCATACATGAATAAATGCATAAAAGAAATATAACCCCTTTCCTTCTTTTGGAATTATTCTCTTCTAAACCCCTAAAATCCCCAGATCATTAAATTGATCGTATCATGGTGCTTGAGAAATGTTTCTCATCCATCTTGACATGAAATCAGTTCTCGAAATGTCTGTCCCATGATTGTGAACCAACTCAAAATCATTGGTTGCTAAAAGTGTTGAATATGAGCGACCAAGAGCAAAACTTTTCCAGGAATGCTAGCTCACTTCTCATTGCTTCTAGTAATGCCTTAGAGTCACTTTCCAATTAATATATAACTAGGTCAAGTGCACTGCACTTTGTGCAGTTTGGTGTTGATACCACCCAGCCTAGCCCAAAATTAAAAGAAAATTCATATTATAATTAGTTGACGTAATATGTTTTTCTTGTTTTGCAGCACAACTTATCTAACATAATTACTCGATTCAAAGTTAAACCAATCATATTAACAACCAAATATAAGCAACACACATATGCTATAAATTCTAAATTGGAACTCATTTGATTTGCACTCAATAGGCACACTCATTCACTGTATAAGCACCAAATACATACTGATGCTGAAAGTGGACAAACTTGTATATGTACCCTTTTGGTTCTCAATTCTTCATTGATACCAGCCCGGGAATGAACAAATTTTTTTGACTTCCTCCACCTCCCTGCTTACAGGCAATCTAACCACAATTGCAGGCAAATATTCAAACTTGATATATATTTAAGATGGAAAAGAGAATAGAATAAAATTGCAACATCAGAGTCCGCCGCCAAGATTGAGTGCGTGCGAGTTTGCTTGTTGTTTGTTATTACAAAGAAGTTATGTTATGTTGTGCGTTTCTCTTTCTATTATTTATAATTGGTATATCCTACAATTTTCCTTTTTGTTTTCCTGAATAAAAAGAGAAAAAGATGTTTTTTCTGCACTATGATTTCAGAGACTGTATCGATATAAAGTTTGGCTAATATTTTCATGGTGGTGAGACTGACTGTTGGAACATATTAAATTTAATTATTATAATTATTATGTTTCATGTATTTAGTATTAAGTCATGAAGTGTCTGTTGATATTCAAGAATAGTCCAAGAGTCTAAAAGCCTAAGAATCTTGATATTTAATGAGTTAAGAATGAGTTAATGATATGTCATTTCGTATTTCAATAGAATCTAGATTTCCATTACTATTATAAATAGGGAGTCTTATGAAGTGTCAAGTAAGAGTGGAGGATGATGAACATGAGTCTTAAGATATTGTAATCTCCCTCTTCCTGTAATGATATGAGTATTAGTATATTTGAGTATTGTTTATATTCATATATCTTCTCATCTCATTTCTAAAAATACTTCCCTACAATATCAATTGTTCACTTGTTTTGTCTATTTCGGACTAACATATCCAATCATATTCCGATCCAACACTACCTTTTAGTTTATGTCCTCAATATTTGAAATTATCTAATGTGTTTAACTTAATACTGAGCAGAAGTTATGGCAATTTTATATGAACTATATGCCTTCAAGTTAATTATATTTTTGCTTTTTCTATAACTTACTCTAGGGGAGAATGCGACAAAAGAGAAAATGGAATTGACTTTTTTTTCCCCGAGCTTTTTAATTATTAGAATTTACTAGGCGTTGAAAGGTAGCCCCACCATTTTTCAAACCGAAAGGGATAGTAATAGAGCAATAAGTACCTTTATCCGTGATGAAGGATGTTTTTTCCTCGTCTTCTTTAGCTATGAAGATCTGGTGATACCCCTTGTATGCATCCAAGAAGTTGAGGAAGCAAAATCCAGCTATGGCATCGACCAGAATATCAATCAAGGGTAGGGGGAACCAGTCTTTGGGGCAGGCTTTGTTTAGGTCGGTGAAGTCGATGCACATACGCCATGAACCGTCGGGCTTGGGAACCAATACAGGGTTAGCTAGCCATTCAGGATAATCTACTTCTCGAATGATACGTACCTCCAATAAAGCGTTGACTTCAATCTCTACGTATTTGTTGCGTTCTCCTCCAAGGTTACGCTTCCGTTGACGAACTGGCCTATGACTGGCATCAATGGATAGCCTGTGTTCAATGATATTTCGAGAAATGCCAGGCATGTCTTCCGGCCCCAAGCAAAGACTTCCGCAAACTCACGCAAAAGGTTAAGTAAATCATGCTGTAACTGAGGAGGTAAATCGGCCCCTATCTTAATTACCTTGTTTGGGTCGACAGTCAGGGGGACGATCTTCACCTCAGCCCCTGGTTCAATGGATCGCTCCGAGCTACCTGCCAGGTCGGTGATGTTAATGGGATGAGCAATACTTCCTTGAAGAGTAGTTGGCGAAACCCGGGGCGCGGGGGTTGGGGTGACTGCAGAAGCAACTTTCGATTTTCGATTCAGAGGCACCTGTTCTCTTAGGGAAGCTGTGTAACATTGCTTGGCCTGTATGACATCACAACGAAGAGAGGCCACCCCACCCATGGTGCGGAATTTTAAAAGCATATGCATGGTAGAAGCAATGGCCTAAAATTGATTTAGTCCAGGCCGACCCAGATATACATTATAAAGTGAGGGTTTATCAATGACCACGGAATCTATGGTTTCTGTACGTTTTAGCTGTCCAGCTATCAACGTGACCGGTATGCTTAACTGTCCTACAGGAACAACATGGTGGTTGCCAAAGCCAATCAAGAGTGTACGTACTGAATTTAAATGTGCCTTATGCAACTGACATCCTGCCAATGCCTTGGTAGTAATTATATTACTAGAGCTACCCGTGTCTAATAATGTCCTAGGTACTTGGTAATTAGAAATAACAATCGATCATTAGTGGATCATCATAATTATAAGGCAAGAAAAGATCATTGTCATCAAAAGTAATTACTGATGTCATGGCGTCCACTTTACGCTTACCTAAAACGTTTTTTCTTTGCCGATATACCTGTTTTCTCTGACGATTAGAGTCGCCTTGGGTCGGTCCTCCAGCTATGGTATTCACGACCCCAGCTATGGTCAGGTCGGCTCCAGCCCCAGCGTTTGGGGCTCGGGGGTCGGGTTGGGAACATTCTCAGGTGAAATGACCGGGCTCTCCACACCGGTAACATCCGGTAGGTCGTTCCTGAGTTGCTGAAACTGCGGGTTTGGGCAAAGGAGCCACTTGCGTATATTGGGGCAATTTCCCAGCTTGAATAAGCTTTGCTAGCTCTGCAGCCAAATCTCTGCGATCATTAGTATTGTGACCAATGTACTTGTGATAGTTACAATACCAGCCAGGATTGAGCCAATCTGTGGGACCCGTCATGGGACGGGCTGGAGGTAGCAACCCTTGATGTTGGATGGCCGCATATATGTCAGCTCGTGGCACAGAAAAGGGCTCGACCACCTGCATAGCATTAACACCGACCCCAGTCTTTGGGCCAGTGTTATTAGTACTCACAAAGTTTTGCTTCTTACCTCCTCCTGGGGGAGGGATTGGGGAAGAAGCTTTTCTCTTACCGTATAGGTCGGAAAAGCCTCTTTCTCGTTCCTGTTTTATGGCTGCAGCATCCTCAATAACAGCAAAGTTAACAGCAGTGACCATCATTTCAAAGTAAGAGTGTGGGGGTCGGATGGCAAGTTCAGTAGCTAAAGGTCCTGACCGTAACCCGTTAATAAACGATCCCATCATAATCCTATCATCTTTTTCATGGCATTGTCTAGATTCTACGTTAAACCGATCTATGTAGGCCTGCAACCCTTCTCCCACCCTCTGAGTTATGTTCATTAAGTGTGAAATAGGTTTAGATAGTATCTTGTTGCCCATAAAATTAGCTAAAAACAAATCACCAAATTGATCTAATGAATGAATGGAGTTTCAAGGTAGAGTACAATACCAATTAATAGCCTGACCTTTAAGGGTTAGATGGAATGTCATGCAGCGGTTGGCATCAAACAAATTGGCAGCATCCATAACACTCATGCACTGCATCCAATGAGCCGTTGGGTCAGCAGTTCCATCGTATTTGTCAACCTTACCTAAACCTTTGTAGCCCGGGGGAAATGGAGCTGTTTGAATTTCCCAACCAAACGGATGAGATACGCGAGAAGTGGGCCCGACTCGTCCCAACTGAGCATATCCAGATCCAGAGAGGGCTGCTTGACCGGGCTGGGCGTATCCCGTTTGACCTAAGGGGTATCCTCCCATTCCGGGATAAGCAGGTAGTGATCCTCCAGTTGCGAAGTTTCCCGCGCGGGGCCCGGGATAATAGCTCGGGTTAAGTAAGGGAGAATACCCAGTGAGGGGCTGCATGGCTCGGCTTGTGCCTATGCCGTAATGTTGAAACTGAGCTAAGCTTGACGGTGCTATGTATCCGGGATATCCTAATTGGTTAACCTCGGGACCAAGGTGGCTAAACTGGCTTAATTGTTGACTTAGGCCGGGCTGACCTATTTGAGTCGACTGCGGGCCTAGACCAGGCTGACCTAACTGACTCACTTGCTGTCCTAACATATGAAAAGACAAACCCGACATGAAAGGGTAAGTATGGAGCTGAGCGATAGGAACCATGAAAGAAGCTAGAAAGGTAGGGGTGACCTGGGTATGGTCTAAGGTGGTGTAAACAGGAGGAGCAATAGAAAGGGTAGGGGACCAGCTAGAAATCAAAACAATGGAGGAATGGGAGAACAGAGTTCCTGGTGGAGAGTAGAGATAGCTTGTGAACTAAGGGGATTCTCCACGTTAACTACATCTGAGATAGTGGTTGTAATATTTGAGACGGGGAGTTCCAAATTGGGAGTAGAGGTGACCGAAGGGCCATGGTTCATCAGGTGAAATAATTGTGGAAACAAACGGTAAAACTTTTCTCTTTCATCTTGTTTTTGCTGGGGGGTGAGAGGTTCAACAGCGGTGGCGGTAGTTGGTGGAGCGTTGGGGGTGGTAAAAACTACGGTGATGGTTGGAACTATCGCGGCCGTAACGGTGGAATCGGCGGCGGTGTAGGAAGAAGAAGCACCCATCCCGAACAATCTTGAGTTTGCATTATGGTTTCAACAAATTTCTTTAAATATGGAGAAAATTTGATGAAATAATTTGATCAAACGTTCCCCACAGTCGATGCCAGTTGATGTGACGCAAAAATGCTCGTAAATGGACGCTTCTTTCCGGCCCAAAGAGATGTCTTGATCTGCAAGGCCCAAGCTTGTAGAAATTTCACTGGAAAAGGAGATAGTCGAACTGGAGACCGAGCTGGGTAGCTCAGATCAGCACGAATGATGAAGAAAACCGTAACTGAAAACTGTTCCGGCAATAACTGTAAATAATCAAGAGAAGAGCGAGGCTTTCCCCCCTGTATAGGCTCCGACTGTCAAATTAGAGAGGTAGAAGAAGATGGATAGTATTGACAAAGTGCTCAAATGGTAAATGTTGCGTACCTCACTAAGTCTGAAGACTTAGTATATATAGCTCAAGACTGGGAAATGCCCGTTGAACCTTCATGATTAGCAATCTCACCTGCTCCCCTCTGTGTAGCGTGGCGTGTACGTTTTGTGTCATCATGACCGGATTTCATGGGTTTCTTCCTTCTCGAATATCTGGAAAATCTCTGTATATATTCAAAATATATACCTAACCCTATGATGATCTTTTCCTACTGTGTCAGTGCGATATTTTAGTCCGACCTAACTATCTTAGCTCGGTTAGGCTGAGTGTCATGATATAAGTATGAGAAATCTTATAAGGCACATTGAAACTGTTGCCCGACCTAAACCTTTGACCGATCTACTATTTGGCTCAGTTTTAAGGATCTATCCGACCTAAGCAGGGTTCTGGACTTCTTACGCATCTTTTTATCTTTACTGTTTATCTTCACTTTAGTCCATTGGGCTAGGCCCAATGGAAGTTCAATTTCATGCACACCATGGAGTTTTACACAACTCTAAAAAATTTGCAAATTCAGATTTACTAAACTTCTGACGGAGTCTCTCTTGTAACTTTAACAAAACTCCCCGTCAAACAAATAGTGAAGCTTTACACAACTCTAAACAAAAAGAAATTTAATTCTTACAGAAAATTTGACAGAAACTCCTATATAAATGTAACAAAACTCCCTGTCAAACTAACATAAATAGTGAAGTTTTACACAACTTCAACAATAGCAAATTCAGTTTTATATCAATTTCAACAGAATCTCCCCTGTAAATTTAACCAAAACTCCCTGTCAAACAAATAGTGAAGTTTTAAACAACTCTAAACAAAAAGAAATTTAATTTTACAGAAAATTCGACAGAGTCTCCCCTGTAAATTTAACCAAAACTCCCTGTCAAACAAATAGTGAAGCTTTACACAACTCCAAACAAAAAGAGATTCAATTTTATAGAAAATTTGACAGAATCTCCCCTATAAATGTAACAAAACTCCCTGTTAAACAAACATAAATAGTGAAGTTTTACACAACTTCAAACAATAGCAAATTCAATTTTACATCAATTTCGACAAAGTCTCCCTGTAAATTTAACCAAAATTTCGTATCAAACATACATCAATATTGAAGTTTTACACAGTTTTCATCAATAACAAATTTAGATATTCAAGATTTCGCTATTTTCTGATTCCTGTAAATTTAACAAAACTTAATGTATAACTAACATCAATTTTATCCCACAATTCGTGACTTCATGCAAGTGTAATGAGACATGTTTCAATAAAAAAATAAAATAAATAAAATAAAAACATGATGTTAGAAAAACACGGACAATGGATGGCCTTTGTATTTTTAAATGCCCAAATTCAATAAATTTCCAACTTCTTTCGCATACAAATTGGAGGTCCGATCACCATATAACAAGATATTTTCATCCATGCGAAACTAACACCTTTAAATAATAATAAAAAAGCAAATATACAATTTAACCAACAATGTAGTAAGTAATTAATTGCATGCTTGTGTGTATTATTACATAATAATGTTACTCATATAATATATAATCAAAAATAAAATAATACCTAAAATAAAACAATTAATACATGACCAATACATGCATAATAGACATAATCAAATAATAAAAAGAATGAACGACCTTTAATATACCTTTACTTTTCAAAGTATCCGCTTTGGTACCTAAACTTTTTTTTTAGCCACGAATGTACCTAAACTAATTTAAAGGAGCCAAAAAGGCACTTTGCCGTTAACTCTCCGTTAGACTTAACGGAATTAACATCACATGCCATTTTTTAAGGGTATTTTTGTCCATTCACTGTTCATCGTCTTCTTCCATCTTTTTTTTCTTTTTTTTTTTGCCCTTTTTCTTTGTGGTGTCCCCCGACGCAGCTGCCACTTTTCTCCCTTCTCCGTCGTCTTCCTCTCTCCCTTCCTCCCTCCCTCCCGTCGCCGCCGTAGTCGTCGTCCAAGAAGGTTGCTATTTTTTTTTTTCCTTATTTTTGGCCCAAAATTGCAGAACTTTGGTTATGCAATTTCTTGATTTTAGAACCAAAGTTCTGCAATCGAAATTACAGAATTTTGGTTCTGCAATTTCTTAGCTCTGCAATTTCGATTGCAGAACTTTGGTTCTGCAATCGAACCTTGTTTCCATTGTCTTCCTTCTTCCCCATCATCATTGTCTTCGTCTTCGTCAATGGAACCCTGCAATCAAGCCTTTGATGATTACGTTTGCTTCATTTTCCATTCTCTTTCTGGTTGTTGTTGTTTAACTGTTGATGTTGTTGTTTCTACTCTTTAACTGGATAGAGAAGAGGCGCACGGTGGCGGAGGAGGAAGGGTGTATAAATTTGGGGAGGAAGAAGATGAACAATGAAAAAGAAGAAAATGAATAGGGAAGAGACGAAAATATCCCTAAAAAAAGGCAATTCCGTCAAAACTAACGTAAGTTAATGGCAAAGTACATTTTTGGCCCCTTTAAATTAGTATAGGTACATTCATGGCTACAAAAAAAGTATAGGTACCAAAGCGGACACAATTGAAAAGTAAAGGTATATCAAATGTCGTTCACTCTAATAAAAAATCATAAGTTTTTCATTTATGCATTTCATCAAACACATTTATGCATACAAAACCAACCAATTAAATAGTTATAATATGAATATCATCCAACCAAAACCAAACACTACAAATTATATTCCATCACCAACAAACTACATAGTATAACTAACTATCAATCCACAATATTAAGGTTCACCGTAAATATATGGATTGTAACTTTAATCTTCAAACAACCATAAATAAAAATAAATTTGATATATATATATATATATATTTAATGTAAAAGAATAAGCTAAAAGTGCGAAAGTTTATTAGCATCTCATGTCAAAGTGGTAAATTGCAACACCAAATATCCGATTCTAAGCTTGAAATGTGTAAAAACAGAGTTTGAAGATGGAGAAGACGATGTCCCGGCACGACATTGCCCGAATTTGGAGATAGACTTTGTTTTTTAGGTCTAAGATGCGGATATTCTACGACGGTTATAAAAACCCTGCCATAGAAAGTACCTTTCCATGGCGGTTATGGTAAAACCGCCATAGAACGTCCATACTTTCTATGGCGGTTGTTTTCAATCGCGGAAATTGTACTGCCACCGTTGAAGGTCTCACTTTCTATGGCGGCTTTTTCATAATCGTCGTAGATACTAACTTTCTACTGCGGTTCTAAATAAACCGCCGTAGAAAGTCCATACTTTCTTTTTAATAGCGGTTCTAGTCTATTCCACCATTAAAAGACCACCGTTGATTCTACTTTTTGAGGTAGTGAAAATTTATAGAGTTTTCCAATCATATTCGCCGAAATGGATATCATATTACGAATAAAAATGAAGGTGATGATAATACTTGTACATTACAAGTACTATTTATGAAAAGAAACTTCTATTGAAAAAGTTCAATCATATTCCTCCAGGTTGTACCACACATATATTACTACAATTGAAATTTATGCAACAGTAAAGCAGACGCTTACTAATGAGTTTATTGTTGGCATGACCGGTTAGGCCATTCCTGTTTTATAATGATGCGAATAAAATAGAGAATTCTTATAGTCATTCATTGAAGAGCCAGAAGCTTCTTCAATCTATTGAATTCTCGTGCAATGCTTGTTCTCAAGACAAATTAATTGTAAAGTCATTACAAGTGAAAATTCGTATCGAATCTCCTGCATTAATAGAACATATATATGGTGATATATTGTGGGCCTATTCACCACCGTGTAGACCATTTTGGTATTTTGTCATTTTGATTGATGCATCAATGAAATGGTTACATTACGTTTATTATAACAAATCGCAACCTAGATTTTGCAAAATTACTTGCAGAGATCATTCGATTATGAGTTTTCTAACTATATAAATAATTATTGCATGTCTTTGGAATAAGTGTGGAATATCCTGTTGTTTATATTCACACAAGAACCGGTCCAGTAGAATTGTTTCATTATGTGCATTAACTTGCTTACATGACCATTGTTTATCAGAATGGAACTCCTAATATATTTTTTGGGGCATGTTTTGCATGTTGCAACATTAGTTCGCATTATGTCAACAAATTATAATAAAATTTCTTCCCAACAAATGGTTTTGGTCAGAAATCAAAATATTTTTCATCTTATACTTTTTTAGTGTGCGTTTTATATTATGATTCCTCCACCACAACGCATAATGATAAGACCTCAAAAGATGTTAGAAATAGATGTTGGGTATGAAAATCCTCTATAAAATATCTTGAGACTAAAATTAGAGATTTATACAGTACTAGTTTTATTGATTGTTATTTTGATGAGCTAGTTTTCCCAACATTATTGGGAGAAAGAGAAAAAAAAAAAAAAAAAAAAGAAGTAACCAATTAAGAAAATTACTTTGAGTGAATTATCAATGATTTTCGTATAAAGTTATATGATATTGAAGTTCAAAAGATAATTCATTTACAAATTGCATTTGCCATATGCTTTTTCTGACCTTAGAAAGTGTGATTGAATCACATATATTAGCTGCTAATGCTCCTACTCTATTTGATGTCCCTGAAGGACCTTCTACCACTAAAAATAATTAAAGGCAACTCCAAACTGTGGTAGGACCAATCGGTTCCAAAATAAAAATCCTTGTGAAAAAATTGAGCAAGTGATAAAGATGGCAAAATTGAGGTGTTAGATATTCCTAAAGAATTTTCAAGATTAAAAACTCTAGAAGAGTTTCTCAGCATGACAAATGATAAGCTTATTGAAGAAGCTCAGGCATATGAAAATTTTGTTAATAATGAGATCTCAACTGCATCATATCTGACTGGTAAATATGGAATGTAACTATGAACAATCGACGTCAATGAAAAATTAATTTATGTTGCAGCGGTTGCCATTATGAAAGAAAACGAGCATCATTAATTTGGGCATGTGTATGAATGTTGACATATAAATGATTGCCATGAAAAAATGAAATTCTATTAGAATTGAATTCAATGCTTAAAAGAAAAGTTTTTGGGCGAATAATTCACACATCTGAATATGTGTAACTTGCGGGTCATAAATGGGTATTGATTATAAGGAAACTTATTATTCTGTGGTGGATGCAACAATTTTTATTTTGTTTAATTTGGCAACAAGTGAACGATTTAAAATAGCCTTATGGATGTCATGACAACATATTAGAATGGCTAATGAAAAATCTCTGAAAGATTTAAATTGCCCTGAAGGCACGATATAATTTATCGCGATATTTATTATATTAAATTTTGTATAGCACTATGTATATGTTTTATTGAGATATCCGGATCCCAATTTATATTGATTATTTTATTTAGAACTTCTAAAGAGTTTGAAACTGCTATTGATTACTTAAAGTATGATTTTGATGTTAAACTCCTAAAGAGATCCAAAATATTGTTGAACATTTGAATACCAGAGTTCGAAACAAACTATTTTTGAAAGGCAACATTTACTTTAGTTTGCAAATCAAGCACTTAGAAAATGACATATTTTTGCATAAAATCTTCTTATACTGCTAAATTATGATTGTAAGATCACTTGATGTGCATAAAGATCTATTTTGTTATCGTGAGGATGATGAAGAAATCCTTGGTCCAGGAGTACCACATTTTAAAATATGCTTGCTAGTCATGAACCACATATGTTTTCTTTAGTTAGAAGGAATAATAAATATGTGTCTTTATTTCAAAAATACACAAGTATGATCTAACATTTTATACATATATTGAATATTTTACTGATCCTTATAATGCTCGATCAAGCCAGTTATGTGCTTCCATGCAGCAGTACAATTATTTCTGGGCATTAAATTTATGAAAGAAATCATAGCTGCTACTTCTTATAATGCACGTCGAGACTATGTTTGGCTAAGATCAGTAATCCATTAAATTTGGAAATCAAGTGGCTTGCTCTCTGATTTTTAGAGAGTTTCCACTACTTTATTCAAAGATGATGTTATATGGATTGCTCAGTTGTAGGAATGATACTTGAAATATTTATTCACTATCAACTAATATTTTGAAAAGTTGAGGTACAAGATCGGAATGCGACAATTTAACGATGGCAAATGATGCGCTCAAGAGGGGGAGTTACTCACTGTATTCTTTTTCTTAACCAAGTTTTTTTTTTTCACTGTATTTTTATTGGTAAGGTTTTTTAACGAGACAGTGTTATACTAAGAAAATGTACTCTTTTTCCTTCACTAGGTTTTTTTCCCACTGGATTTTCCTAGTAAGGTTTAACCAAGGTATTTATCTTAATAATGGACATTCAAGGGGGATGTTATCAATATTTATATTTATGAATGTCTCTTTATTTCCCTATCTTTTCATCTACCCCTTTAAATTCCCATGCAATTATTGAGACCTTTGAGATGTCTTGATTCATGAAATGTAATGATCTATGCCTATACATATAAAGGCATAAGTAAAGAATGAGATGAATGAAGAAGTCTAGCCACTATTCTACTCTTGTCATATTGTTCTATTTCTTTATTTGCTACATGTTGTTATAGTGATAGTATTGTAGTAATTTTATAACCGTTCTTTCAATTTTATTTTACTTTTTGGGTACGAATAATACCTTTGTGATTTTGAAAACTTGCCAATAACCCTTATGTGGTTTCAAAAGCTACCAACAAGCCTCTTATTATTTGTCTAAATAGGTAAAAGTAAAATCTACGGTTAAATCTAACAGTTAAATAACAAAGTCAACACTTCTATTTTTTTAAAAAATACAAAATGACATAAATGCCCTTAATGAGTTAATATGAACTTATATTTTTTTGGGAAAAATTTTGTGAGGGATAGCGAAATCTTAAATTTTTATAAGAGCGTGTAATTTCTAAGTAGTGATCCTTGCTTAGTTGGGTGTTTCAAGCCATACATTTCCCTGGTGGCTTGCCTGAAAGGCCAAGGCCTTCGTTTACTTGGCGGAGTGTACTGCAATGGGTGGAAATTTTGAAGATGGGGTGACAAATTGGCTCAAGGGGAAGCACCAGGATTTGAGAGGACCCCAATGGATGATGGTCAATTGTCAGCTCACACATTGCCCTTTGGGATGTCGCCTCCGCAATGGGTGTCAGAATTGATTAGAGAGGAGGCTAGGAAGTGGAACGAGCTGCTGGTACGGTCACTATTTACACCAATGACGGCGGGGAACATTTTTAGGAGGGGCAGATATCTGGGCATGGATGCCTGACAAGAAGGGCAGGCGCACAGTGCGCAGCCCATACCAACGGATTATTGAGACTCATGTTGGCTACCCGGGGGCGGGGGGAGGGCTAGATCCAGGGTGGAATAAGGTGTGGAATTTGTGGGTCCCGCCCCGGGTTTAACACAGTGTGGAGATTTCGTACGGTGACCCTGCCGATGGGAAATGCACTTTGGCGACGCCATGTGCTTACAAGGTTCACCATTTTCCATCTCTGCTATGCGGTTGCGGACACACTTCGTCATGTCTTCTTCAAGTGTCCTTTTGCTTGTGATGTTCTCCAACGCTTGCAATGTGCTACAGAGGTGTTCCTCCACGCTCTTGACCTCAGGCATTCGTGGTTGCATGAATTCTTGATGCATGGGAAAGCGGAGGTCCTTGAGCTTACGGTGGGCACTTTGGATTTGATCTGGTTTCAGAGGAACAAGAAGGTTCACAAGGAGTCGGGTCAGAATCCCCTAGGGGTGATGCAGTCGGCCTCGACTGCCTTTAGGAACTTTTGAGCTACAAGCACCTGCCTGGAGCACACCAGTCAGTCATTGCAGAACTTTGCACTTTTACAAGTTGTGCCTCTGGGGGTTAGAGTATTTTTTGATGCGGCTTACCACCCAAACACGCGGAGGGCGGCAGCTGAGATTTTCTGTTGTGATGCTTAGGGGAAATGGTTGTGGGGGGTGGCTAGGAAGTTGGCCAATGTGTTTTTCCCGGAGGAAGCGAAGGCATTGGCAGCGGTATTAGCGACGGAACTAATCATCCAGAAGGGCTGGATACCCTGCTCACTCACTGGGACGTGACTTTGGTGATTCTAACAGCCAGGGGGGAGGAGGTGGTGCACCAGAGTGCTATGGAGTTTGTTGGGCAAGTGGCGCATGGGATTCAAGATCTGGCTATGTGGGGATCTTTTGGGTAGAATGAGCAAAGAATGTGATTGTACATACTCTAGCTAAGTTTGAGGCCACATACCCGTCTGTTGAGTTTGTTTGGGGCACTACCTCTAAATTTGTATCTCAATCGTTACTTGACGATTTTTAGGACATTTAATACAATTTCTCATTTGTAAAAAAAATTAAGGGAATTTTGGTCAACTTTTAAAAGGAAAGGCAATTAATAAAATACTATAAAAAAACTAGATTGACCTTTTATAATGAACTAGGTCATCTTGGTTACCAATTCTGACTCCAATTTTGATTAAAGAAATCCGACCTGTTTACAAATGAAAACACAGCTCTTCATGGGCTTCATCACAGAGTATCAATACCAAAAAATCTTTTTCTTTTTTAAATAACTAAATTTAGGGGTTCCTAAATCAATCAATCAAACAACTATATTTTCTATGGTTCGATTATTTTATTACCAAATTTCCCAACCAAACTTCCCCTTAATGTTGGACGCATGTGTCACTAAACATAAGTATGCCGACGTCTAAACCTCCTTGTCTCACACACACACACACTCTCTTATATATCTATATATATATATATATATATATATATATATACCCCTATGACAAATGGAAGTATGACATGAAATCAAATGAATGCCACATCCTCATCTCCTTAATCAACAATTTCCCTCCCTCTTAAAAAACAAGATGTATTTGTCTGCCAATGAACTGTTTGTTAAAATTCCCAATCCGATGATTTCAACTTGTCATCATTTCTTTTGATTAACCTTGTAGAGAAATGGTTGTCTGCCATGGTTAAGGTTGTTATTGTGATGTAAGATTTTTAAGGAGCAATGTTCGTATTTTGAGACGAAACAGAACCTAGTATTGTCCTGATAGACTTCCCTATGTTGATTACTTTTTTCTTCTCCTTAATTATTAAAACAACAGCAGCAAATGTAATAGCATCAAAGCCACTGCCATAGCCAACGCAGGGGCGAAGCTAGGGGGTGGGTGGTTCTCAAACTCTTCCAACCCTCTCCTGCACCTTTATTAATAGTGTATTTTTTAATTTTTACAATGTATTTAACTGATAGAAAAATATTTATATGTATATTGGACCCCTCCAAAATTTTACAAATATAATTTCTAGATTCGCCACTGAGCCAACGTTCTAAATGAACTTCAACTTTTCTCTTCTTGCAAAGTTTGACAACAATGCCCGTCCTATATTTTATAAGGGCATCTCCAACCCTCTCTCTATTTTGATGTGCACTATTCCACTATTTTAGTACATCTACAGTAATTTCACTCCAACCCTCCCTATATTCTTTCCACTAAAAAAGAATATTCCTTTTAGATTCCTTTTTATATTTCATTTTATATTCATTCTTATTACTTATATACTGTTACATTTTATTACAAAATAACCCCAAAGTTTCTTTAATGTTACGTACTAATCCAATACAGTGAACACAACAATTAATTAATTCCACGCAAAATATAATTAACACGATGAGATTGAGATGATGTGATATTTATATCAATGGATGAGAAGAGAGTGAAATCCATCGAACGGTTCACATGCGGATTGCAATCTTGATATATTCGGGTAATGTTCAATTTAATCTAACAGTTGAGATTTAGATAAAAATGATCCAACGGTTGGATTGAGGATGAAATCTAATCAACGATTGAGATCATTATATAAACCATCCAATGGTTGAGATGATGATAACGTTAAAGATAAGTTGCAATTACATCCAACAGTTGAGATGTATAGAAAATCCATCGTATGACTCAGATATCATAGCGGATAAACCAATTCCCTCCATATATACATTGGCCTATAGCTCACTTCAATCACCCGAATTCTATTTCTTCTCTACATTCCACTTAAAGCTGAATCTTCTTCAAAAAAATGGCAAAACGCGGGCCTAGTTTTAAGGACATGGATGATGTCCTTATCTGTAGAATGTATATGGCAATATCACAAGGTCCGATTGTCGGAATGAATCAGAAAGGAAAAGCATTATGGGAGCGTGTGGAAAAGGCTTTCAACAACGAGATTGAAGACGTTACCAGACAACGCTCATGGTGCTCCTTGGAAACCTAATAACTTCTCATACATAAAAGTGTACGGAAATTGAAGGCTTGCGTTCGTTCCATAGAGAATATGCATCCTAATGGTGCCTCTAATGATGATATTGTGAGTATAATTTTCAATATAATGTTTTCCATTAACTTATATATATATTTATGAGTTTTGCATTTTAATTTTAGAAATTTGTTGCAGATGCGTAAAGCTCTTGCTTTGTTTCAGCAAGATAAGAATTTCATGGATGGTTTCAACTTTAGCCACGTGTGGGACATACTCAAAGATTTTGAGAAATTTAACTCTGACCCCCTACTTCTCAAAGTAAATATATGAACAAGACACAAAAGAATAAAACAGGGCTGCTTTGGTTTGTTTTAATATAGGAAGTGATTTAAGTTTTAAGTTCAATTATTCAACTGTGAGTGCATTATTAACGGCGCTTTGGGTTGGTTAATGGCAAAACTGTATAGTTTAAGGAGTTCTATGATTGCTCAAAAACTTAATTTTCAGGTTGATTGCCTATAAGTTGTTTGTGAAATTGTCTTAATGAAGTATAGTTTAAGCTAGATCAGAGGGTCCTTGATAAAAATAGATTAGAACTTATCATAGCTAGGAATTGGACTGAGATAGGTAAAGTTTTTAGCAATTAGGACCTTATTACTGTTACATTAGGATAAAGGAAACTAACCAAAATTTAGAAAGCTCTCATTCAGTTTTAATTTATGTTTCTCCAAAAGGGTTTGAGAGCTGAAATGTTGTTCTGCTGTCATGTTTTGCCGAAATGAAACTTGGAAATTCTACCATTTGAATTAAAAATACTGCAGCTTTCATTTCTAATTTCTTCAAAATGTAAGGGGTTTAAAATGCAATTTGCTTAGTCATTGGTTTGGCTGAATCTTTGTGAAGTACTTGATAGTTTTCCTTAAGTAAAATATAAATGTAAACTCTAATGGAACTGGACCTTTGTTGGAGTTAGTTAGAACTCAACATATGTTTCCACAGTTACGATGACATGAGACTTTGGAGGGTTAAAGTTGTGCTTCGGTTTTCATTGGTGCTAAGCTTTTCGACACTTTACTGATCAAGACATGCTTCAGATTTGTTGGCTTTAACTAAATGCTTTCTACCACTGTCGGAATAAATTTGATGCCTAAGAGTTTAAATTGAGAGAAGTAAATGATCATTGAAATCCTATCTAAAATAGGAACATGGGACAGTAGTTCTGAGCATAAACTTCTAATACTACTAAGGTTGATAAGGGAAAGTTAACGGGTATAAGTATAGGGAAGTTGAGAACTGCTTTAATTTCAAACAGTTTAACACTAATTAATAGGATCAATTGAACGTCTAGGAATGCAAGGAGTAAAACATTTCAGGTTTGCTGGTATTCTTTACAAGTTTCAGAACTTAGAAATTATCCATTGTTGCACAAAATGGTTGACAGAAACCTTAAACAAGAGGGAAACTTAGAAACATTAAAGGGGTACTGGTTGAAGGATTTTGTAGCTGAGCTAAATGGTTCTACCCTCATCGATCATGAATAACTATTTCCCAAGATTTAAAACCTTCTCTACACCCTTCCCAAAGCTCAAACAACTGAACAAAATTCAAAGGAAAGTCAGGAAAATTCGAAGAAGCAAAGAAACCCAAGAAACCTCAACTGCCCTGTTTTGCGACTTACTGTACAGTCACCAAGAATAGATCAGAACTCACTCATCCAGACTCATTTATTTAAGTTTGAGATATCTGTGAACTCCTCTTGGAGTCTAGTTTAATATGCAACTGGGTTTGCAATTTTTAGAGTTTTGTGTAGAAAGTTACGGCCCAAACACCACAGCCGTGTCATTTCAGGGATATCATAATTTATAATCTTCGAACCTTCAGAACAATTATTTATGGAGCAAGTAGAATCTTAAGACTTGTTTTACATATTAGATATAAGTGTTTGAGATATTTTCGAAGCCATAGATTAGTTCTATATAAGCTTAAAATGAGAAATGAACTAGCTAAAAGAAACATGCGAGTTACAAGTTTAAATTTATAAAAGAAGGAAATGTAAAAGTACTCCCTTAGGCTGGGTACAGTACTAGCAGTTTATGTATATTTGCTCTGGGGTTTGTTTACTTTATGTAAACAAGTAAAACAATAGAACTTTCAAATTTCATGAACCTAGGATGGAGGTTAGTAAGTTAAGATAGCTGAAAAACAACACAATTAATGGGAGCTTAGGAAAGATGAGAGAATGGAACTTAGTTATACTTTGTGCTTTTAAAACTTTGAAACCACCAAAGTTGAATAAGTGAGGAAGTTGGTCAGTTAAATACATATGACTGCACATGACTTATAGACAGGAGGAAAACTAGAAAATTGAAAGGAGTTTGTCGAGCTAACATTAAAAGCAAACGATTTGCCATGTGAAACCATTCCATTCCCTGAATTGAAACTAAGAGCTTAAAAGGAGCTGAAACATGATTTTAACCCCAAACTACATTGTTTAGTTTAGCTAAGGAAAATGTAAGCTAATTAATGCGAATTGCCTTAAAGAGATTTTAGAATCTTGAAAAGGAAAACTATACTTAGAACTGCTATATGATTATGGAAAAGAAACTTAACTACATAATCACAAATAAGCCACAGAGAAACAATAAAATAAAAGATAAATTTCATATCAATCGGAGAGAGTTGGAACTCACGAGTTTTGGTATTTTAAGTAGAAGTGTTAAGCGTTCTTAACAAGTAATATTAGCTAAAATTCTATGGTAGAACTAGACTAGATACTTAGAAAACTTGGAAATAGTTACAAGTGATAAAATGATAAAAGAATACCAGTGAACAAAACCTTGAACTGTACTATTTTCGTATTATAGATTTTTATAAAGAATAAGTAAGTAATGATATGTAAATGCGCTTGAAATTGTATTGCAGATGACGGGAAATAGAATTAAGTAGAATCTCCCGAGCAGGTGAGTATTCTCACTTTCCTAAAATTAAGTACTTTGAAAACTGTCATGCCTATATCTATCTATAACCTGGTCATTGGATTTGAAAATGTATATACATATCTATATATACTGAAAACATGCATGTAACTTATTGTATCGAGAGGGTGACTACTTTTCACTCGACTCAGATAAATTGAAATTGTGAATAATATGCCATGATATGTATACATGATTATTTGATACATGATGCTTGTATTTTACTACTGGATTGGAATTTGTAATTGGAGAGTCATGTTATGTCTGTGCTTGCAACTGGAATATATGGCATGTTATAAATATTGGTTGAATAGTAGGCATGGGTGTACTTATTCACCGGTACTCCATCGCCTGGTGTTATTGCATAAATTGATTGTGCATGATCCAGCCAGGGAATCCCACAACTTCCACGACTTATCGAATCCACCAGGCCAGTCCTAGTACGGATTATATCGGGAGTTGTTGTCGAAGGCACCAATGGGGTGTAACGGTTGTTGGGGACATGTGGAGTGATACTCTGAACTCCTTCGATCCCGACAGTATCCTACTTGTTGTGCTTACTGCTTTCTATTGTTTGATTTGTTGGGATGATATTTACTATGTTCCATGATTTACCACTTTTTCATAACTGTCATAAATTAAATCTATATTAAACGGAGAACATCACTGGGCGTAAAGTTCATTCAGTGCTTATATGTGGCATGACAGATCAACAGTAGACAAAGTTAAACACCAGTGAGTTGAGATAGATTGGAGGATAGCAGTTGAACTTTATACACATTCTTATTTAGTAAGTACTTATGAATTAATAATTGGCCTGCGCGCCATTTAGATATTAGACAGTTAGACTACAAAATTAGGACCTATAAATTGTAATTCTACAAATTAATATCAGAGCTTCCGCATTATTTTTAATTTAGTTACTACTGTTCTGATTGCACTACTGAGTCCTGGTGCGAATCAGGCAGCGTCCGATCGGGTTCCCGTATTGGATAGGGGGCCGGGTTGGGGCATCACACAAAGGCTAGCACAATTTGAACTACAACATCAAAATTTTTTGCTCAAACAAAAAAAAAACGAGAAGACAAGTTGTTGATGATGGACATGAGTACTATTACAGATCCAGGATCATATGCAACCATCAAAGCTGAGAGAGCCCACATTATTGCAAAAAGATTGCAGCAATTTGAACAAGGCCCATCGCAAAGCGGAAATGATGACTTTGGGGCACTATTCAACAACATTGGTAGATGTGGATCTGATTTCCCACCTTATTGTTAACTTCCTTCTCTCGCATGTTGTTCCATTTTAAGTGTTTGTTTTTATATTTTAAATAAGCTATTCCTGCAAGTGGTAGTGTGTGTGTTATTGTGTTTTTTTTTTTTTTAAACGATTGTATGTTTTTTTTAATTTTATTTAATGTTGTATTCTTATGAATATTAATGCATTTTTAATATTATGTAATAAATATGAGAGTTTAATGATGTATCCTTATTATTAATGTTTTTTTAATTTTATTTAATGTTTTTTAAGTGTTGTCATAAATATGAGAGTTTTTAAGATTATATAATATTGTGTATTAAAAAAAAATATGCGAAATTTTTATGTTTATGTTATATTATTTAAGTATTTTCATAATGTTTTTTAAAACATAATTATGTACTTTAATAATATATAAATTGTATTTAATTTTACATAATAAATTAATTGTAAAAATAAAAATATATCAATTAGATTAATAAAATGAAATAGAAATAATAATTGATGGGTAAAATAACAAACACTAAAATACAAAATTAAACTAAAAACAAAAAACAAGGACCAATGTGAGAATAAGAAAATTATTTTAAAATTTTAAAAAAAAGGTTAAAGAGTTTGGAGAAGCTACAGGGCCCCGCCTAGAAGGCGGGGCACTGTATCCCCGCTTTAACAAAACGCCAGTTTGGCATGTAGGTTGGAGCCCGTTTTCACGCCAAAATGGCGTTTTACATTAATTTGGCGTCTCCAAACGTGTAGATTTATGGGTCTTATTTTAATGTTTTTTTCTTCTCTACTTTTGTGTTAGAAATTTTAAGATTACTGCTGTCAATTTCTTCCATAATCATATGCACTTCAACAACAATAATTAAGCATTTATCTCATTATATAAGGTTGACCATCCTCCGCATTTTAACTACGTGATTTTTTCAAGAGATGAAATAATAAATGCAAAGATGCAAAAGATCCAACTAACCCAAATAACCAACTGAATCAGACGAATTTACTTCAGTTGGTTTGGTTTTTATTTTAGAATTGTGCGGGTTTTTTTTTTTTCCGAAAATAATTGTGCGGTTTGGTGTTGGTGACTGGTGAGAGTTCAAAAATTTTCAATTACAATCACTCGAACCAAATAAGTAACAAATATGATGGTGAAAATTTAGTTACTAATTTTGGTGAAGGAGATGAGGTTATATGTGGGATTCATATGATGTCATTCATTCTTTTATTTATCATGAGGGTAATACTGCACCATATTAATTATATTAGAGGTATTTTTGAGCTAAAATAAATATTGTGAGTAAATTTACACTTTGTGCAAAACGTTAGAGACAATCTTTTACCTTTGCCCAAATCTATTTTATATGAGTTTGTTTTGTTGTACTATATTTTTATTTTATCACAAAAGAACATTTAAAAACTCAAACACAATCTTGAGCTCGAACACATTATTAGGTACTCAAGATTAAAAACTCAATTAAGCTCTAGTCGTGCTGGAGCTAAAATTTTATTTTTGAAACCTCAAACCAATAATTATTTGATTCAACTCGACCCGACTAGTTTGCATCCTACCTGGAGCAGCATGTGCAAATTTAACATAACATCCCAAGTCAAAATGAACAGATCCCATATTATCACAAGTGGAAAATTCCACACGGTATGAACAAATGAAACCATATCCGACTAAGAAAACTTATAACTGATTTATTAAACAAAAATTTTAAAAATTACAAAACAAACAAAATTACATCATTTTTTAAAAAATAAATCTGAACAATTCAACCCAGGACAGGGACCCACCCAACCAATGTGGGTTTTTTCAGACTCAAGGCATGGAAAGACCAAATTTACCAAGAAGATTCTCCAAGTTATTGAGTATTGCTAAGCTGTTGCTCATGTACTCGCTAGATTTGTGCACCCTCGCCCTCACCTCATCAACCACCGTCGACCCCGCCTCATCAAGCCCATCGAGACACGTTTCCTGATCCGTCATCGCCGCGCTTATCCACGTCTGCATATCACTGATCTTCATCGCCGTCAACAGCTTCTCCCCGGAGTTTCCCCCTTTCATCAAATCCGCCGACCGGTTGACCTGACTCAGCGATTCGTCGAACAGGCTAACGCAGTCCTTCAAGGCCGATTCAACCCTCGCGTCGTTCGACTTCGAGATCAAAGTCTTGGGTAGCGAGGTGAGGTTCGTGAGTTCGCGAATCGTAACTTGGAGGGAGAGATTGAAGAAATGAACCGGGTCGGATTTGGGCGGGTCGTTCAGCGAAGAAATTGAGTTGATGCACGAGTCGAGGTACTGAGTCACGGAGCACACGGTCTTGAGCGACTCGGTGGAGTCAGTCTGGACGGATGTGGAAGCTGCGCGGTGCTCTTCTTCTTCTTCTGGTCCCTCGGTGGCGGTCTGGTGGACTAATGCTCCGATCAAGGCGGCGATTACGATTGTCAAGAAGACAATGAACGAAGCGGCCAAGATGGTACGCCGTCGTTTGGAAGATGGTTGCTGGGTCTCTGAGGGATTATTGACCTTGCCATAGCCTTTGAGGAAATTGAGGGATTCCATTTTTGGATCCTTTTGGCGGTTTTGCTTCTTTTTCTGGAAATGAGATTGGGAGGAGAAAGACTTTTTGGATATTGGTAAAGATGTAGATATGTTTTTTGGGGGACTTTGGAGATTTAATAAATTGTTAGGGGTATTTTTTAAAGTAGTTTCTCCGTTTGTTGGTCAAACTAGGAATTAGTCGAAGTGGGGGCCCCGAATTGAGAATATCATTTTTAAGTCATATGCTCACGGCCGACTGATTAAAATATTCTAGAGCTGATTTGCAAAATAGCACCCATAGAATTTAATTTTTAGAAATTAACTCCTTGAACTATGTCAAATTTGTCCATATTTTCAAATTAAATTATAAGTAAATATTTTTCTCGCCTAAAAGAAAATAGTTATGATTCTTTCTGAATAATATAACCTTTTAGAAATTTTAAATTAAATTTCTTTTTCCATATTAAAATGTTTTTATTTGGAGTTGCACTTAAACTTTATAAGAAGTTGTATGTTTAATTTTATTTCGGAATTGTTATTTGTAGTGACAATTTTATTATTTGAAGTAACATTTTTGTGTAAAATGTCTAAATTGCCTTTTAGGCTTAAAAAAAAAAATAGGGGTAACATGTTCTTTTCTTCTCTTTTGAAATTCTAATATTTCTAACGTGGTATCAAAGACAACTTAATCCTATCATAATTTTCGCGGATCCAACTTAAAAATGTTCCTGCACATAGGGGGCGAGAACCCGGGAATTTCTTCTAAAATACCGTCCACTTTGGGCGGTATTTTGACCCAAAATACCGCCGTGATCCGAAATACTGCTCACTTTGGGCGGTATTTTGGTAATGTTCCTGCAAATAGGGGGCGAAATTTTGGAATATATTTTTATCAATGACGAGATTTTTGGCAAAATATTTTCTATTTTTTGGGTTTTTTTTTGGCACAATCTCGAGCTAGACATGTTTTTTTTTCTGTTAACAAACAAACTTTACGTAAAAAAAAATGTATAGATTGTTTACTTATCGTGTAATATGAAAAGTAAAAAAAAGAGTTTTTTTTAGCTAAAAAGCAAAATAGACTTTTTACATGAAAATGTTACTGTAAATAGTAAAATTATCACTGCAAATAGTATGCCCCTTTTATTTTAGTGAAAACAATTACTCCCTCGTCCTATTCAAAGAGTCCTGTTTGTAATACTATCAGTATTACAACCTTTTTCGCATCGCATCCTAGCATAAATCATCCGCGTAAGGCTTTCTCCTTGGAGTGTAGATCGTGACACCTCATTGTCACCTATTGGGATGTCAGATTAAACTATGCCATTTTTATTCGTTAATTAAATTTTAAATTACAATAATTGATTGTAATATTGTCACAATGTGACGTTTGCACGCATTAGTAGTTCAAATCACAATACATATAATGAGATTCAAAAAACATAAAATAAATTGGTCCCCTTTTATTGTGCATATCCTTGACACGAAAGCCACACTTTTACCTTAAATATGTTTCAACTGTATAGTCCTACGTGGTATTACCATTACATGAAATAATTATTCCTTTTAACTGGATTGAGTGCGTAACACACTATTTGTTCTTTACTTTTCTTTTATTCGTACACACTTATATTTTAAATGTAAATTAACTATAAATCACCCATAAATATTGAATGTATTTTATATAACATCTGATGTATAGTGTATTGCTTAAAACTTCTAATGTATTGCCTTTTTCTATATATAAATTAGCTAAACATTGTACGTTGTGAAAAAATATATATCATTTTTAAGGGGTGAATTATATCACCTGTAAAAAGAAATACTGCATATTTTTTAAAAAATGAAAAAATATTGGCTGTAGTGAGAAGTACGCACGTGTTAATTTTAAGAATTGAAATATTGTATATAGTCTTTGATTTAAAGCATGTTTAAATAAAATATGCGTAATAAGTTTAAGGGTTGAAATTTCGGGTCTATTAAACCTTCAGATGGACTGATTGTAATTTAACTAACTAATATGAAACATTGCAATTTAGTATGCAATATATATAAATTTTGTATAGCATTCACCCAATTGACGTTTGGGAAAAAGCAAGATCACAATTTGAAAAATTCACGAAATCTGCTTTCTCTAAATTGCCGCCAAGAAATCTTTTTAGGGCATGTTTGGTATCGTGATTCAAGTCGTGTTTTGAAACTACTTTTGATTTTATAATATTAAAAGTGTGTTTAGAATGTAAAAATGTGTGTTAAAAATGTAAAAAAGTTTATTGAAAATGTAAAAAGGTTTATTGAGAATGATAAAAAACTATTATAAAACAACAGTGATTTCAAAACACGTTTTAAAAACGTGATACCAACAGGCCCTTAAAGTGTTGTAAAAGTAATCGGGAGCTGAACTCGACCTTTGGGTGAAATGGGGCACCAACTTGTTCCTATTGAGCTTGAGATTTTTTTTTTTTTTCCTTTCAGAAATAAATAGATTATATTCATAATAAATTTGATAGATTAAATGATCCTACAAAATAGCCAACATAGACTATTGATTTCCTTCAACTTGAAAGTTGAAAGAAAACACGAGTTCCTAACTCGATAAACCATAGTATAAACAATTACTAGTACTCAAAAAAAATGTTACAACTGAAGTTAAAACAGAACAAAATTGTCACAACAAATTTCATCTTTGCAACAACATCACACCTTGAGTCCTAGATCTTTCTTCTTCTTTTTTTCAGAATGGAGGTAACCCCAAACTCACCTGACACGAACCACACGTCATACTCCTGTCGGAATATTTCGCGGGCTATAAAATTTGTCCATTAACGAGTGTGAGTCTACTTTCCACTGTTTTTTCATTTTCTTTTTTTTTCACTTTTTGTCTAGTAGATCTGGTAACAAAGACAAAATACATCTTTATTATTTTCTTTTTCTATAACTTTTTTTGATATTTACTACTAAAAGTACTGAAACAACTCTAAAATAGGAAACTAAACAATCCACAAGGGAAGAGAATATCACTTCATAAAGATGAAGACCAACACCTCAATAAAGAGGAAAACTAAGAACTGAAAACTAAAAAAAGAAGAGAAAGCTTCCTCCTCCTCTATTAATTGAGAATGAGGGAGGATGAATGTTGCTTAACTGAAAAGGATCGGAGAAAGAGAGAGAACCGACCCCCTTAAATCTAGAGAAGTTTCCTAATGAGCCGAGATGGAATGTATCTTTACCAAAAAATAATCCCTGTGAATGAGAAAGTCCACGCTGTTTCTGGCCTGCACCCTAGCCTTGTACACCTTCACACTCAAATCCTTCACAACCGCTTGATCCAACACATCATCCAAGGTTTCCAAACCACTCATTCCATGGATCAGCCACGTCACCACCTCTTCCTTCTTCTCAGAAGTAAACGCCTCGTAGGAGAGCTCCGTGGGAAAGGTTTGACTTTCATTCAACACGCGATTCAGGTGACTCAGTGAGTGGTCGAATCACCAGATGCAGTGATCCAGGGTAGCCTCAGCTCCAACCATGGTCGAACCCACCAGGACGTGCTTGGCTATAGGAGGTAGGCTGGTGATGTTATGAATGGCCACCTCCAGAGCGGCCGTGAAAAAGTCATCTGGGCCGGGTCTTTCGACGCCGCGGACGGTGGTTAAATGGGCGGATATGGTGGTGTAGCACATCGGAGGGTCCTGAGTCACGGAGCAAAAGATTTTCAGGGAGTTTTTCGAGTTTGTGTCCAGAGTTGAGTGGGCGAGGGGGGAGTTGTTTTGGGGCTTGAGAGGTGCGGTTATAATGGTGATGATGAGAATGGCTGATATCAAAATTATGAATCTTTTGAAGATTTTCTGAGTTTTTGATGAGGAACGGGCTGCTATGGAGGAGAAGGCCATTCCGGCTTATAGCTTTCTGGATTTTGAGTTTTTTAATTTGTAACTTTGTATAATTAAATCGTTATGAGTTTCTGACCATATTCATTTTCTTGAGCTGGTTTTTATTTATTTATTTTTTGTAAACAGCCATTGCTGAGGGGCATAAAAACGCTAGCCAAGGGATACATACGGTTAACTCACTTTACACTAGAATAGCATTTGCATTGGTGCAATACTCTACTTTTAAGGTAAAGGTTCGTTTCGTCCCCTTGCAACATTTTTTTGTTATTTGGCCTCTTAAATTTTAATAAAAGGCCTCCATGCCACGAACTACTTAATTGAATGTTCAAAAATAAAATAAAATAAAAAACAAAAAAAGGCTAGCCATGGGGGACACATCGTGTGATGCTTTCAAATTTTTAGGTCTTGATTGGAGCGTGACACAAACTAAATTTTGAATCTCATTTTTATTTTATAATAATTTTTTATTATTTACATTAAGACTTTGGCCTGTTCTTTTTGGACGTTTTGAAAACAGTTTTGAAAATAAGTTTTAAAAAATAATTTTATAATGTAAAAAGTGTATTGAAAATGTAAAAAGTAGATGCTAAATAGTAAAAAGTTGTATTGGAAATGATGTAATATGATTAAAATATATTAAATTTACTGTTGAAACTAAAACCGTTTTCAAAACGAAACAAAAAGAACAGGACTTTATATTTTTAAAACACTCTTT
Organism: Leptodermis oblonga; assembly: GCA_016801395.1. NCBI lineage: Eukaryota > Viridiplantae > Streptophyta > Magnoliopsida > Gentianales > Rubiaceae > Leptodermis > Leptodermis oblonga. The sequence goes on from CM028759.1 coordinate 31,479,432, forward strand.
TATATTTTCAATGTATCTTTTTACAATCTCAATACAATTTTAATATTTTAAACTCACAATCAAAATCAAGATTTGAATCAAATTTTGATACCAAATAGGGCCTAAGGGACATTTAGTATTCTTGTCCAAAAAAACTTTTTTTAAAAATTTATTTTTAGGTGAGAACACTATAATAGTTCAAGAAATGACAAGCAAATATAACTATATAAGGGACATTTTGTATTTTATTATTGAACTTGAGTCCAACACATATATTTTAACATGTTCAGTGAGCTATATATTTCTCCTCGTGAATTTTCTTTTATGCTAAAATTTATATTTCATCTCAACTAATTATCACAATTTTTTCATAACAAGTGATGTGTCACATATTCATTGGCTATATTTTTATAAAATTATTATTAATATCACATTATTAACCAATAAATACATGGACCGTCACTTGCTATGAAAAAATTGTGATAATTAATTTAGATATGTATAATTACTCCTAAATAAGAAACAATCAAACAAGCAATTACTATAAATATAATTACCTAGCTAACTAAGTTTTATTTAATTAATATTTTCCAACAAAAATTACTATAAAAAAAAAATAGTTTGATTTCAAATTACTAAACCGAAAAGGAAAGGGGGACTTGGCAGACAACAAAGCCGACTTCCTAGACCTATATCTACCCCAACTACCCTCACCCCTTTCCCCGACACACAAGAACAAACATTCAGAGAAGATCGGCGAAGAAGATCTAGGAGAAACCTCCCATCAATTCTATTCATCTTTTTTTCTCCTCCCGTTTTCTTGGAGTTATAATATAGTCTCTTTGTTTCAGAATCATTCATCACATCAATGGCTTGGACTCCCGCTAAGATCGTGTTAGTTGGTGGCCTGGGTTCTCTGGCGGCCTACACAGCTGGCAAAGTGTTGGCCACCGTGGCCGGAGAGATCGTCTATGGACCGAGTACAAGTAGTACGTTCGTGTACGACGGCCGGTGGGTTGGGAGGATATGGCAAGGGAGGAAGGCGGCTGAGAAGTAACTGGAGCCGCCGTGAAGACTCCCGATTTTGATGAGTTGTGCCATTCCGGCGTAGTTCAATTTTCCTGAGTTTCTTGAATTAAACGGAATGTTGTTTGGCCTTTCGGCTTTTTGACTATGGGTTGTTTCATTGCTGTCAAGCAATTTTGTAGGTTTTGATTAATTTCTCATGTAACTCCAAATTCTCACTAATAAATACATATATTACTTGAGCAATTTAATTTTTACTATTTATATATAATTTTTTTTTTTTAAAGAAATACATTGGCTTTTTTCTTCTTTTTTGATAAGTTGGCTAACGGTCCCTTAGTTTCGACCAAAATCTACTCGCCCATTATGTTAAAAAAAAAGGTTAAATTGACTCTTAAATTTTGATAATTGTTTTTTATTAATTCAATCAAAACTGTCGATCGAGCACAATATCAATCAATCGCAATAGCCGATATCGGTCCATCATCCACCTTACGAGTTTTATTTTTATTTTTATCCAAACGCAAATAGTTTGAGGAAACTGTTAGAATAATTACCTTATTTAGGGCCTGTTCTTTACCCGGGTTGAGACCCGGGTCTGAGTTTTTAGGTAGAGACCGAATGGGTTGAGACCTAGAACAAAGAAACGTCGTTCTCAGACCCAGGTCCACAACACAAAGAACACCACCACCCGGTCCGCGCCCGCCACCGCGTCGCCGCCACCCCCGCGGCCCAAAACCTAAATCCCCAAAATTTGGGATCTTCTCCTTCTTCTTCTTTTTTCTGTTTCAATCAAACCCATTTGATATTTGGGTTTAAATTTTTCCCAAATTTGGGATTTCAGGTCTGAAATTGAAAATAAATTAGTCACAAATGGGTTTTTGGTTTTTGGTTTGTGAGTAATTGGGTTTGTGAAGGGAGAGGAAGCAGTGCGCAGAAGAAGAAAAGGAAGAAGAGGAGGAGGAAGAAGAGAAGAAGAAGAGGAGGAGGAAGAAGAGAAGAAGACGAGGAGGAGGAGGAGGAAGGGAAGAAGAAGGAGAGGGCGGCGGGAAGAAGAAGAAGAAGAAGAAGGTGCAAGATCGATCGAAGAAGAAAGAAGAAGAAGGTGCAAGATCGATCGAAGAAGAAGGTGCAAGATCGATCGAAGAAGAAGGAGGAGGAGAAGAACCGAGTGAAGAAGAAGAAGAAGAAGAAGAAGGAGGGGGAGGAGAAGAACCGGGTGAAGAAGAAGCTGAAGAAGAAACGCGAAGAAGAAGAAGATGCGAGAAGGCCAGTGGCGGCGGCGGTGGCGGAGCGCGGCGGCGGGAGGGCGGCGGCGGCAGTGGGAATTGGGTTTGTGAACTGGGTTTGAGTTTTGGATAAAGAACATGGGGTTGGGTAGATTTTTGGATTGAGATCCAAAAAATGGCCAGACCCGGGTCTCAACCCGGGGTAAAGAACAGGCCCTTAGTGTTATTTTATTTAAGGTCTATTTTCTAATTTAAATATGTTACATATTATAGGTCTGATAGGCTATATATAGGCTATCTCTCACTCAATATAATATAAAATACATTACTAATATTATTCAAATATTTCCATCATCATCAATGCCGTCAAATTTAACAATGTGCTTGCAAACTCAAGACTCCACTGTCAAATTGTCATCTTTATTTTCTTTCGAATCAACAAAGTTTTCACTAATCACATAATCACTTTGATAGTCTATTTCATTAGTTTTCGATAAGTTATTATATTTCAATTCAACAACTTCTTCAACAATCAAATAATCACTTTCATCTACGTGATCATCAATTTTAATTTCTCGCTCTTGTTTCGAGACACAAACAATATAAATCTTCTTTGTGACCAAATCAGCACTTGTAGTTCATCTACATTCTTTTGACATGCATCTTCATCATTGAGGCATTCTTGCTCAATAATACTTTTGCTCTCTGTATTGCACTTACCGATGGAAGATCCATTCTCTAGACTTATAACATTGGCCTCAAGCAATTGTATCCACTGACGTAGAAGCTTCAACTTGAATATCACAAAAGTTGTCAACAACTTTAGCATGCACTTCTTTCTTTTTAAAATTCATAGAGACAAACACCATCTTTTATAGTAGCCAAAATTTTCACAATTATAACACTTAATTATTGACTTATCATGCCTTTGCCGTGAGAATTTTGACACTTCTCTTCACATGAAGGTTTATCCACATAAGCATTCAAAGCTTCTTCAATCATATCTAAAACTTGTCAAGCAAGAGACATCTCGTAAGTCACCAGTTCACCTTCACAGTCGTCGTAACCAAGCGTAGAAAAATCCTTAGTGGCTTCTAAAATGAACTTCTTTGTGTGAAACTTTTCAAGTCAATGTATGATGTTTTTTGACACCATGTGTTCTGTCATCTTTTCACCGTTGTTCTCATCTCACCAACGATGGGTCAGACCCTGTCCATGTATTCTTGGACTTTTTCGTCAAGTTTCATCTGTGCAAATTAAATGTACCTTCTCAACTTGTAGGTTTCACTTTTTTAACAGCACTATTTCCACGACTGAAATTTTAAAAAATATCTGTCTCCCTAGCTGACTTCACATGCATAAATTTGTAGTACACATTCAAACTCAACTTTCGTATTTAAATAAAATTGAACCAATTGATCGTGAATTTGATTTTTATCTATGATTCTTTGCTTTTTACAAACCCTGACTCAAACCTAGACTCAATCACTTGTCAAATTCTAATAATAAAATTTTCGTCTGTCGACACCAGAATTTATAATTTCTTTTGGCATCAACACAAAAATAGGACAATCATGAAAGATGGGTAAAAAAGATATCTTAAATTACCTTGAATCTTTAACTCGAGCTCTCATACCACTTATAAAATATTTTTAAAATAATATATTATACTAATATAAAGATTAACGTGCAGCGAAACAATCTAATATTATTGGTAGGTTATAGAAGTAATACCCACAAGATAATCAAATCAAATGAAACATATAGATTGTTACTAAAAAGTCAACACGAACAAAACTCAAAATCAGTTTTCCTCCGATATAATTCGGGCCCACAAAACTAAACAAATAACAAGTATTAAATCAACCTTTACAATACTTCACGGCTTCTTCAAAGACTCTTCGCAAAGGAAGCCTTTTACGGCTTCTTTGTCAAGCCTTCACCGGCGGTTTATTTCTTTTCTTTCTCTTCATTAATTTTCTCTTGTGCTTAAATTTAGGGTGATATCAATGGCGGAGTATGAAATTTATTTTAGTGGGGCATAATATATATTGTATGGCCCGGTGCTAGCCCTGGGCATTGTTTAATTAACCGGATCGGACCGGCCGGTTCGCAATGAAAAATGGTAAATGGAAAAAATCAGGTTATTTGGGCCAAAACAGGGATTAAATCGGGAACCGGGTTAACTGGCCCCAATCCAATTTTTTCCATTTTTTATTTTCTTTGGATTTTTTTTTCATTTTTAAAGTTTTTTGCATCCCTTCTCCTTTTATATGAGAACATATTCATTTCCACAACCAATGTGGGATGTGAAAAATCTGAAACAAATGTAAAAAATTAATTTTTCCCAATCAAGATTTGAGAACCGGTGACCTCAAGAAGGTAGAGCCTTTAATAGAAGAGTGCTTAGCCATTAAGCTAAGCATGCTTATATGATAAATTAGAGTTGTATAATTTATATTATTATTGTTCATTTTAAAAATTATTTTTTTAATATTATAAAAATTAATTTTATATTAATTAATTATGTGATATATAATATTTTAAATATATGTATGACATCATAATGACGTCACTGGTTCGACTCTCGGTTCGACCCCTGAACCCCGGTTAAACCCCGACCCCTGAGTTTGTCTGGTTCAGCGTCCGATCCGATTTGTTAAACAATGGCCCTGACATGCAAACTGTGCACATGCGCCTAGCCTCCTACTTTGCATCACATGAGTTTTTTTTGTTTTGTGTGTTTTTTTTCTTTTTCTTTCCACTAAACTACATCAACATAATAAAATTTGATTAATTTTTTATAGAAGATGTCGCTCTTCAAATTAAGGCCTTACTCTCGGATCTCACTGTGTCATAATTGAATATGATATATTATATTATTTTATTTTATAAAATTTGTGTTTGAATATTTTTATATTTTAATTGTGGCTTAAATTGTTTTTGGGTTTAGCTATATATTGCAGGAGATGACTAACGAATTTGTTTTAATTGCAATTAAAAATAAACTTTTGGAAGAAGGTGACATAGACAACTTGAGGATGATTTTGTAAGCATTCCAAAAATAAATGACACTTTTTAAGTGAATTTTTATATTTTCTTTTTGGTTGAATATTTTTTTATTTTAAAAGCGTTATTGATGGGGGAAGGTTGAAGTGGTGGTTAATGAGAGTTTTGTAAGTCTGAAATCATGAGTTTGAACCTGATAAATATTTTAAAAAATAAAAATAAAAAGCGTCATTGATAAATAAATAAATATATATATATATATACATTTATGATAATATAAAAAGGTACAATATTATAAGTTTGAACCCTGTTCAACTGGATGAAATAATTTAGTTGCGGGATCCACTAAGGACCTTAATAAAAAGAAAAAGAAAAAAAAATAACAAGGCCCGTAGATATATAGGAACGGCCCTGGAATGACCAAGAAAATTATATTTTATAAAAGGGTTAAACTAGAAAAAAAATAATAAATAATAATAAAAGAGAAATTAAAAGAAATTTTTAGTAATTCTTTACGTTTTTCGTTTGAATGAAATTTTAGTTCTAATCAATGTGAATCTTACTAATACTCTAGGGAAAAAAAATCATAACATTAATACAATTTAGCTATGTATTATGTATTATTTATGTTTAATTTATAATTCAAAAAAAAAAGATGGCACATTATTTTAATTTAATTAAAAAAATTTACTAAATATACAAGGGGCGACGGGAGTACTCACTGTAGATCCCTCCATATAGGGGTGGCAAAAACAACCATTAACCCAAAAATCGCTCAAACTCATTGGGTATTAACCCAATAAAACCCACCTAAAAAAATAATTGGCTGGGTGGGCTTGGGCTAAATATGTAATGGGCGGGTTTAGGGTAGCCCATTGGATACCCCTAAAACCCGCCCATCATGGGTACCAAAAATACCCATCCAAAACTACCTTCAAAAGTATAAACAAAAACCCAACAATTCATCTATTTTAGTAGGCTCATTTTATTTTTTTTTTCAAACTTTTTTTTTTCTTTATTTTTCGTGTCCTACAATTACTTTGCATTTTTTTCCCATTTATTCTTTTGTAATATTTTTAAATTACCCACTTATAAATACTGATTCAAAATTCATTTGGGTTCCAAGTCGAGTTCAGGCTCACGTTTCGGGTTTGGTTTAGTTCGGGCCGGGCCGGTTCAATTTGGGCCCATGGTTCTAGCCCAATTCTGGACCGATTTTTTGGCCGGGCCCAGTTTTGGGCCGGCCCAATTTTGGGTCTCTGGCCCAGTTTCGGGCCTTGGGGTCGGGGCATGCACGGGTTTATATAAATTTTAAAAAAATTAAAAATTATGTTTGGACAAAAAAACTACATACGATTAAATATAAAAGTATACAATATTTAATATTTCAAGTTTTAGAATAGATTCAAACAATTAAAATCCACTTTTAAAAAAAGAAAAATGGAACTAAAATGAAACCAAAAAAAATTAAAAATTTTATTTATTAATAAACCATTAAATAAGCTTTACATTTTTGTATAATGGGTATTATGGGTGCCCATGAGTACCCATAGCTACTCATTACCTATTTGAGTTAGGACCATTAATTAAATGAGTAATAGGTATCCATTACCTATTAACTTAACACTCATTTAATACCCGCCCAATTCGCTCGTTTGACACCCCTACCTCAATGCAATGGTCCCTTCAAAGGAACCAATAAGCCATTAAATTTGAGTATGCAATTGCATACTCAATTGCATATGCCAAATTTAATGGCTGAATCATTCCTTAAATGGTTAATTACGCAAAACCCCCTTATGGTTTGCGAAAGTACAAGATGACCCTCATGGTTTAAAAAGCTACGCAAAACCCCCATTGCTTTTCAACATACTTTAAAGGAGACAGAAACCGTTATGACTAACGGTCAAACTCAAAAAGTCAACTCTTTTTCTTAACTTTATTGTAAAATGACAAATTTACCCTTACTAATAAAATAAGATTTTTTTTTTCTTAACATACTTTAAAAAATTTATAATTTATAATATTTGAATTAATTTTACCTTCCTATTTTTTTCATTTCCATATTTGTCTCATAAATAATACAATTATTATTTTTATGCTTTCCTTTTATAAAAAACAACATAATTATTATTTTGATTTTCTTGTAAAAATCATAATCTTACCATATCAAAATTACTTTCCATTTCTCTTACAAATCGTATCTTTCAAATCTTAATTATTACCTTCCTTATTAATTTCTTAAATTAATTTAAAACCAATATTCTTGCTACCTTTATCTTCATCACCACCACCACACCCTGCCACCATCACCTTCATCACCACCACCACCTGCCACCATCACCTACATCATCGCCACCACCACCGCCAACATAACCAGAATAATATACTAATATTCATTCCACATCATAAATCTAGAATAAGAAAAAAAAAAATTTTTTTACAGATAATAAAAAAAAAATTAATCAACACAATAATCATATCAAATCCATCTCATAACTTAAAGACACCCCTTGCTCACAACTTCAGAAATTAGGAAAATTAGCCGATCTATAGCCACAACAACAACAAACAGCAGAAACCGAGAACCTTAATCTAACAAAAAATCACAAAAATTGTAGTGAACTTATGTATTTATCGAAGCACTAAAACACACATAAATCAAACTCAAAAATTGAATTGAAACACCAAAACCCCTGTAATGTAACAATGAAGGTAAATCTGCCGGCGGCGAAAAGGGAGATTGGACAACGGGTAAAAAAAAAAAAAAAAAACACAAAAATCCTATTCCCCGTAAAAAATAAAAAGAATAATTCCAAAAAAAAGAAAAAAAAAATGAAGATTCCAGTTCAACGACGGCGGTAAAATCTTGGGTCGGCGCCGGCGAGATCTTCCTCTTCAACGACGGCGGCAAGCGCCGATTGGAGCTCGAATTTGGTTATGTTGTCTTCCCCATCAGATCTGCAACTCGTAGCTAGTCTTCGTTTGCCGTTATCAACAACACTGGTTTAGCCGCGAACTTCATGACTTCTTAGGCCTGTTCTTCGTCTCCGGCAAACCTAGACCCAGGTCTCGCGAGAGGGAGTTGATGGAGGCGACGGCGAGAGGGAGAGTTCATGGAGGTGGCGGCGAGTGAAGCTGGTCTGCCATAGCCGAAGACAATGGAAAGAGAAAACGAAAAGGAGGTGACGGCGGCGAGAAAGTGAAGGAGGCGATGGAGGCAGCGGCGACGAGAGCCGATGAAGCGACGGTGAGAGCTGATGGAGGAGGTGAAGGGAGGAGCGAAAGAAAGGTGAAGAGACGGGGGGAGAGAGAGAGAGCGTGAGTGGGGCGTAGGAGAGGGGGAGGTTTTTAGGGTGAATCAGTTTTCTTTTTTTTTTAAAGTAAAAAAGAAAATTAGTAAAAGGACAAATTACCCTTTTGACCGTTAGTCATAACGGTTTCCGTCTACTTTACAGCATTTTGAAAAGCACAAAGAGTTTTGCGTAGCTTTTTAAATCATATGTGGGTTATCATGTACTTTTGCAAACAACATGAGAGTTTTGCGTGATTAAAAAGGATTATAGTTTCCCCCTAAAATTTATATCCCATGAGTCTTTTAAATATATAAAGGGTGAAATACAGTTTGCCCCTTGTGGTTACATGGTAAGAATAGTTTCTCTTTTGTGCTTTTAAAATTGACAGTTACCTCCTTATGGTTCTGGACTAAAGTGTCCAACTGACAGAAAATGTTAACTTAATAGTAATATAATTTCGGAAATGTTATTTGCAGGCCACATTCTACTAAATGTAGGCCAATTTTTAAAATTTCAACCCGTGAAATTACCAAAATGCCCTTCACTCTTATAAAGTAAAAATAATTTTTTTACTGGCCCATTTCTTCTTCTCCACTCGATTACTGGCCCATTTCTTCCGGTCTTCTTCTCCACTCGGCCTAACACGACTCCGGGCGCTGCTTCTCCATTTCCGTCGACATCCCATCGGTGCCAAGCTCCATTTCCGGCTCTCCATCCGCTCTGTCGCCGCTCCATTCCTCTCTCCCGCCGCCGCCGTTAATGGTTGGTGTTATTTCTTTTTCGTTTTTAAAATTTGTTCCAAATGTTGAAATTGAAGTGAATTGGTTGTTGTTGAGTTTATGGGAAAGTTTTTGAATGCATGTTTGTTGCGTTTTCCGGCCCTTTCGTACATAATTAATGTGTAATTTTCCAAGCATGTATGTTGGATGTGTAGTTATTTCCATTTTTTAAGGGAATGAAAATTTTGCTTTGAATCTTGAAAGATTGCATTGTATTAGTTGTGTAGTAATGTTTTAGTGACTAAGTTGCGTTACCGGCTGTGAAGTTAACAAAGATTAGGGAAAATTCCGTCGTTGTTCGTCGGAAAAACGGTTTTCCGGCGAACAACACGGAAAATCGCTTCCCCGAAGCGATTTTCCGGTGTAAAATCACCGGAAAGAGTCAAATTTTCAAAGAAAAACGCCTCATTCAGGCGATTTTTTTTAGAAAAAACGCCTGGATGAGGCGTTTTTACCAACTCTGTATTATTTTTTAAATTTTTTCTCTTTAATATGTTGTTTGTTTCTGAATTTCTTTAAGTACAGATGGGGGACAGATTTAAAGGTAATATATTCCGTCAGATAGAAAAAAGATCCAAATCCGGAAAGAGTAGTAATCGGAAAACATTCCGGGAGACTGTTAATCCGGATAAATCAGGGGAGCCTATTATTCAAGAGTCGGAAAATGCCCCTCGTGTTCCTCCAACGGCGTCTGAGCGTTCGAGGAAGGTAGTTGCACGATCGCGAGCATCTTCTGCGACTGGGAATGTCATTACTCCCATTACTGAAAACTCATTTCAACATTCCGTGTCTGGAAATGAGTACATTGGTGTGTCCTTTACCGAACAACCTTTCGCCCCGCCTTTTTCAGATGTTGAAATGTCCCACGATGATGGTGACGGCGAGGGGGCTTGTGGAAGAAGTGATGCTGAAGGGGCTAATACAAGCAGCGAACAAAGTAGGAGAGCTGGAAAAGGACTCATGGGCAGTGAGGCTAGGGCAGTGATTGCAAGGTGGAAGGAATACAAGGAGCTAGACCATCCGCTTGAAAGTGGTCATGTAATCCCTTAATTGCTCTTGAGTTTCAAAGGCCACACTGCCTACCACGTCTGGCATGGAGAGGTAATTCTATTAAATTGCGCACGTTTATATGTGATGTATTCAATGAATTAATATTTTCCTAATTATCTATGCTTCATTACTTGTGATCCAAACTGTCATAATAAAGTATGTTCGCACGGTTTACTTTTTTTTTACAAAATAAATACTTTAGGAATTGTATCCCTCTGTTTTAATTCCGTTGTTTACATTTTGTAGGAATGGGGGATACTGAAATGTCATAATGGGGTAGATCGATTGAAAAATTGGCCGGCCGATGATGAGATGAAAAAGCTTGTTGAGGGGTTCGGATTGGCCCATTTAGTACAGTGCATGCATGATGAGTTAGACGCCGCTTTGCTCTGTGCCTTTGTGGAGAGGTGGCATTCGGAGACCAACTCTTTTCACTTGCCATTCGGGGAGATGACAATAACATTGCATGATGTTGCATACATATTACGCATTCTGCTGGGGGGTAGGTCCATTTATGGAAAAACAAATACTACACAAATAGCGACGGATGTTGCAACTGTGTTGGGGAAATATGAAGTGAAAATGGATAAGCCTGGCTTTGTGAAGTTGACAAGCATTGAGGCGAATTGTGCCGGTAAATTTGATCAAGTTAATTCCGCCTCGGGTTATTTATTGTGGGTTTTAGGGCTTTCCTTGTTTGTGGACAAGTCGAAAACCCACGTCTCTGCGCAGTATTTAACTTTCCTTCGCGATATTGAGACAGTAAGTGAGTACTCGTGGGGCGCTGCTTGTTTGGCGTACTTATACCGCCAACTTGGGAAGGCATCTAGGGCACACAGTGGACAGTTTTTTGCTTGTTTGACTTTGCTTCAGGTTTGTCACTGTACATGTTGATTTCCTTATCATACATTGTTGTATTTTGTTAGAAGATATGTACTAATTGTTATTCTGTTCATTATTATTAGAGTTGGATATATGAATATTTCCCAACATTCAGTCCACCAAAGAAGAGGTCGTGGAATACTGGATGGCTTGCGGCAATGAAATGGCAAGTTGGTACTGGGAAGAAGCGTGTTGCAAAATATGATTTGGAGGCTTACAGGAGGGTCCTAGATGCATTGCAGCCGAACGAGGTAATATGTCCGTTCTATGTGTTTCTGAACAGTTTTTTTATGTTACTGTGCTATCTTTGGTGATTTTTTTAATTATCGGCCAGGTTAATTGGATACTATTTGAGCCCAATCCGGCATTGGATAAAATTTCCTTGTATAGGGGCCTTATATATTGCGTTAACGTTGAAGAGCCCTATATGCCTGATCGGGTGTTAAGACAGTTCGGGTACGCCCAATAAATTCCATTTCGTGTCTTCTAACCGAAGGAGTGCTACAGAGGCCCAGAGACAAAAAAGTATGTCTGCAAGTTCGTTGCTGACATTAGTGGTTGGGAAATATCTCATACGAGGCTTCTGCGAGATATGAAGAGGGCGGAGTATACTGACGAAGCAAGCGAGGATTACCTTGAGTACTTTCGGTCGCGTTCGCACATCCGTGTCAGTAGGGGTCTTGTCGAGGAATACACTCCTGATCCTACTCAGTTGTCCCTCAATGCAGTGAGTTTAGGATGATTTTTGATTTTATTCTTACCTATATTTGTCTTACTAGTTGCTGATTGGGATTATCATTTTACTTGTTACAGCGACTTTAGTACTTAGCATCTCGAGTAGTCTTTTTTCATCCAAGGGTTGAACACGCCGTCAACCCTGAGACACGTAGGCAGGCTATTGCAAAAGTTGCTTATCATTTGGAGGCCCTGATGCCGGGACTCGAAAAGCTTGTGCTAGACCTCCATTTCAGCCTTAGTACATTGTATTCCTTATGTTTGGATTATGTATCTGGTGATTTTAGTGTAATGCTGGAGGATTGATTTTTTTTTTCCCCAATACAATTTAGATGATGAATTTGTGCCTTGTATTGGGTGTGCCGTTGATTGAATTATAGATCATAATTTAGTGATCCATTATGTGGTGTGAACAGGGATTCAGGTACTCATATACAGGGGAGACTCTGCCCAAATTTCATACCATTTAAACACACTAGTACTGTTTTAGGGCGTATTTTTCGTTTCTGGCTGTAGCTAACATTGTTGGGTAAAATATGCGGCTTGTTTTTGGTATTAATTCGCCTGAGTCAGGCGATTTTATTTTAGAAAATCGCCTGACTCAGGCGATTTTATGGAGGAAAAACGCCTGACTCAGGCGTTTTTCCTCCATAAAAATGCCTGATTCAGCTAATTTTCACTTGCACACCAAACTACAATCTCAAACATCTGTAGTCCGTAGCATCCCTAATACAATACTGCACTTTAAATTTGCTAAAAAAGTTAACAGACTTATTGTAATTCCCATCGGAATGTAATTGGCAATACAAACCTAACCATAATCATAAACTTTTGAAATAATTAGCAACATGACAAATATATTCTAACTATACTGTACATCTATATTTCAATACAAACGTAACCGAGGACGCCATACATTTGAAATCATAAATCCTTACACCCTAATCGATAACTATCGTGGGTTCCCTGTCTACATTGCCTACGCTAGCAACGTACAAGCTCTGATATCTATCCAATCGAGCTTTTAACCTGTCCTCCAAATCATCCATCATGTCGTCCTTATGGTGTCGCCACAACACACTGACTGGGGGCAACATGATTTCACCTCTTGTCTCCAAACAAATGAAATGATTGCTCCGGATATGTCCCATAGTGATATACGTGTTCGGATCATCACATACGCCGGACTCCCGCAAGCGAAGTGGAAGAAAGGTGCAACATTCCGCTCCGTAAAATGCGAATACCCTATGGTATCTCGTGGCGACAAGTAGGCCAAATAGATAAGTATCGAACCAAAACTTCTCTGTTGCTGGACTTATGTGGTAATCCAACACTTTAAGAGCTTTATTGTACATAGTTTCACCGAGGACGCCAAACCATAATGAGGCATATGCGTGAAGTTCATGTAACATCTCCCGCCGGACTTGCGACCAAAGTAACTCGTCACCATGTACGAATTTAGATACAGTGCCCATCCCCCATTACATTTTTATAATCAACGACATAATCGAACACGAACTGTTTAACCAAAGACGGGAGGTTGAAAGGCCAGTTGGATTCGTTAGGAGTCATTCGAATACTCCTGGATGATAACCCAGTTGACCTGCTGCGACCTGCACATGGTATTCGTATGCATGAAACAATAGATACATCATAATAAATAATTGAAACAAAAAACAATTGCAAATGATATGACACCTATATGTACCTCTACCTCTTGATCTGCCTCTGCGTAGGCTGACTTCCCTCTCGGAATGCCCGTAGCTCGAAAGGTCTCGCTGCGTCGAGTTGTTCCTCGGCGTTCCCCTATGTGGCCTTTGAATGGGATCAGCGAGGTCAACAATCTCTGGATGCAAAGTGCTATGCATGACACCCGCTACTCTATAAATGTCCGCAGTCGGACGCTGTGAGGCCTCCACATACATCTCATGCAGTCGACCTTGTGCTGTCTGCCGTTCCTCATCGCTAGGCATGTTTTCCTCATCCAAAGATAGGGTCCTCCAGAAGAGGTCCACATCCAAGGGATCAATAGGTATGTAATTCCTGGCCATTTCAACCATCTGATGCGCACACGGCAAGCCATAGTTGGTTCGCAGTTCACAACCACACATCTCACTATTCGCCCCATAGACTGCACCTCTCTTTTTGTTTTCTTGTAACAGCAACAGTATGGCATCTTGCGAAACTCTGCCATTGATCCTACTATACAACATGTAATTGGCTTCACGGATTATTTTGCTCCGAGATGCCTCCATTTTACTACGTATCTCATCCAAATGCAACTTTATCATCTCATTTATGGCCAAAAATATTGTAGGAAATGACCCTCTATCAGTTTTAATGGCACGCTTCAACATTGCGTGCGCACTCTCAGCCATGCATATATAAAAGACGAACAAAAGTAATGCTTTACAAAAGGGAATAATGTGTAATGGTTTCATATATATAACTATAGGCAACAAAATTTAATAGTCTCACATGTTGTTTGTGCGCCCTTCATAATGTTTTATCTCTTTAGTCCAGAATGAGATAAACTTGGTCCTGTGGGGATCCAACCAAGTATGGTGCAAATAATTAATCACAGATATCTACCGGCCTCTATATTTGGTCTCTATGATCTCCACAGCTTTCGTGAACTTTTCATACGTTAGAGCACTCATCACTCTTCTCCACCGTCCTTCAAACTCATCTAATATATTTTTGTCCGTACACACAGTGAGTGCTTTCTTCTTCACGTCCATGGCAATATGCCGTTTGCACAGCAGTTGCTTAGAATATGGAAAAACATGGTGCACAGTTTTCAGTAGAGCTGACTCTCTGTTCGTCATAACAACATTGGGATATGTCAATGGATCAAAAAGTTGCCTCAACCTAGTCATAGCTCAGAAATAAGTTGGATATGTCTCATCCCTCAAGAAAGCAAAGGCAACATGTATGTATCGTCGGAACATGAGCGACTATCTGAAGCATAGGCATGTCATACCGGTTGGTATTGTATGTGTATCCATATACAAAACGTAAGGAAACGTACGAAGCAGACTAGGAA
Source organism: Leptodermis oblonga (assembly GCA_016801395.1). Taxonomy (NCBI): domain Eukaryota; kingdom Viridiplantae; phylum Streptophyta; class Magnoliopsida; order Gentianales; family Rubiaceae; genus Leptodermis; species Leptodermis oblonga. The sequence continues at coordinate 31,494,463 of CM028759.1, forward strand.
CATCCGCATGGGCGAAGAACACGTTTTCAAGCGCGTTACGCTCATCTTCCGCTGTATACCAATAGTAGTACCTGTAATCATGCATCAGTTTCAAGAAGTATTGTATAGGACTTAAATCTCCCCTCTCTTCTCTTCTAACCTTTGCCGTTTCGTTGTAAACCTGCTTGATACGTGTGACATTAGTCGCATTGTCATATATCAGTTTTGACAGCATCTGCTTTGGAGCCAAATTTATCTTCATCATTTCTGAAATTTTCTCCTTTTCCTCTTCATTCAACTGGGACTGCTTATGATGTCAGTTTCTAACAAGGGGTAATTTATGATTGTGGTGGCTTTTAATGACACTCATCTTCTAGGTACCCCCACTAATTTCTTTCCCTGATATTTTAAAGGGACAACCAGTCAGCTTGCTACTAGTGTTGTTACGGGATATTTTCCCTTCAACTGAGGGTGCTTTGCTTCTAACTTCCCCCGATCTATCACAACATATGTCAACTCTCACTCTTCTCCTTTTGAGAGGCTCCTTCCACTTTTTAGAAGAAGTTATTTTCGTATCAAACTGATGCTCCGCAGCTCTGATTTCAACCCAACCAATCAATTCAGCTCGAGTTGTGAACTCTTCCTCAGTCCGAAATACATCCGTGTAATCTAGAAAGATTCGATCATCCAAAACATGAGGAGCCTGTCAAGCAAACCAATATGACATTAGAAATTCTCGCAAATGGAGAAAAAAATGGGGTAGGGCCATATAATCGCCCCCCGTGGGCGATTTTAAACAATAAAATCGCCCATCAAGGGTTATTATATGGGTGAGAATCGCCCACGAGGGGTGATTTTATCAGAAAAAATCGCCCCACACTGGCGATTTTCTTGAAAAAAATCGCCCCACATTGGCGATTTTTTTCAATAAAATTGCCAGAGTAGGGCGATTTTTCCCAATAAAATCGGTGGCCTGTAGCGATTTTATCAGATAAAATCACCCGGGAAAGGCGATTTTTTCTGATAAAATCGCCCCTCGTGGGCGATTCTCACCCAGTGAACCAAAATCATGAAAAAAGTGCTACCTTTAACCCATAAAAATTGTAATGTCATACGTACCGTGTAATATGGATCTTCATTTGCATTTTTAGCCATGAAACTCAAGCAAAATTCGATTATTATACTTGAATGAATGTAGTGAATGTTGGGTTTAGGGAAGAAAATTGACAAGAAATGGGAGGGAGGTTGTATGAATGACTTGCTTGTGGAAAAGAAATGAATGAATAAGGTGGGTAAAGTAGGGTAAAAATATGGGTAAATTTTTTCTTAAGGTAAGAATCAATGGTATTAAAGTCTTTTCACTACTAAAAATTTTAAAAAATGTCTTACATTTAGTAAAATGGTACCTGTAAATAACATACCCCTTTAATTTATACTCGTTATACCCTTAAAAAAATATCACTTCATTTTGTTCATTTAACCCTCTGGGCAATGTGCACAATTGAACCCCTTTTTTATTCTTACAAAAATCTTTTCCCTTTTATTCTTACCATTATTCTTTCTTTCTTTCCTTTTCAATCTTTGCACAATTCGCAAGAGTTTTTCACTTCTCTCTAGTTTCCTTTACCAATTTTTTAAACAAATTTTTTTCCTGGGTTTTATTTTTCAAATTTATTTTACCATTATTTCTCAACAAATCCAATAGATTACCATTTTGATGTTTATAATCTGAGTATTTCTATAAAAAAAAGTTATAAAATAACAATTGCCCCAAAAATTCACCCACCATATTCAAATAAACAAAAGAAATATTGATGAAGTGTTATTCAAATGGGTTGAACAACCCAAATTCTAATATATGTGTTCAGCAGCCAAACATAAAGCTCTGAAAGGTGAAGCAAAGTTTTGCTTTTAGGCTAGAAACATACGAATTACAACACACATTTACGAACATCTTATAGGTTAAGTTGTGTGGGTCTGCATCTTCTTTATGGTCATCTTCATGCCCTGATTTGGGACTTGAATCTCTACCTGAACTGCAAGTTGATTGCTGAAGACAAAATCCCAAAATGGGGTTGACGTGACGGAATTGAGGCTAGATATATGAGAGGCAAAGGTTAGACGGAAACTTCGGTCTGCTTTTGCTGAAGAGCAGTGGGCGGCGGCAGCACTAAAGAGAAAACTTAGGGTAAATAAAGAGATCTACTACTAAAAGGATAAACTGCGAAATGAGATAGGGGCCTTTCAGTAACAAAAATTGTAAACAACTCTCAAATAGACCGTCAGTTGCGTTTTTCGTGGGTGTACTGCACCTCTCCGTTAAAATCTTCTATTTCTGTTAAGTGGATATTTTAGTTCAAAATCATAAGGAGGTAACTGTCAATTTTGAAAGTAAAAGGGAAAAACTGTCTTTACCATGAAATCATAAGGGAAAAACTGTATTTCACCCATATATAAACTATAGAATTACCTAAAACCAACTAAAATAGAATTACCAAATTTTGATCCTACTCAAAAATTAATTTCTTAAATTACATAGGAAACAATCAAACAAGCAACTACTAAATTCTACTACAAATATAATTACTTAATTAATTAAGTTTAGATTAGTTAATATTTTCTAACAAAAAATACTAAAAAAATGAAAAAAGAGTTTGATTTCAAATTACGAAATGGAATGGGAACAAGAAAGCCGACTTCTTAGACATATATACACCCACTACCCAACCACCCCTTTCCCCCCAACACACAAGAACAAACATTCAGAGAAGATCAGCGGCGAAGAAGATCTGAGAAAAAACTCCCATCAATTCTATTCTTCTTTTTTCTCCTCCCTTTTTCTTGGAGTTATAGTCTCTTTGTTTCATAATCATTCATCACATCAATGGCTTGGTCTCCTTCCAAGATCGTGTTGGTTGGTGGCTTGGGTTCTCTGGCGGCCTACACAGCTGGCAAAGTGTTGGTCACCGTGGCCGGAGAGATCGTCTATGGACCGAGTACAAGTAGTAGTACGTTCGTGTACGACGGCCGGTGGGTTGGGAGGATCTGGCAGGGGAGGAAGGCGGCTGAGAAGTAGCTGGCGAAGCTGTGAAGACGCCGGATTTTGATGAGTTGTGCCATTCTGGCGGTAGTTCAATTTTGCTGAGTTTCTTGAATTAAACAGAATGTTCTTTGGCCTTTCGGCTTTTTGACTATGAGTTGTTTTACTGCTGTCAAGCAATTTTGTAGCTTTCGTTTAATTTCTCATGTAATTCCAAATTCTCTCTAATAAATACATATATTACTATAGCAATTTAATTTTTAATATATATATATATATATGTAAATAAAATAGTTATAAAAAACATATACTGCACATTGGCTTTTTTCTTGGAAAAAGTGCAAAAGTAGTCCATAATCTTTATTCATGTTTCAAATGTAGTCCAAATATTTAGTAAATATCAAATGTAGTCCGCAATCTATTCGTTTTGTTTCAATCCAATCCAAATGATGGAAATTGAAACAAGTTAACGGTCAACTACTTTGACCGTCAGTCAAACCCGGGTTTGACCCCCCTAAAACCACCCCACCCCTTTCTTCCAAAACCATTGCACCCAAAAATTGCGGCGGTCGCAGAGAGAGCTTCGGGTTTGCGTCGTTTAAGGCGTGTTGGAGGTGTTTTGGACGGCAGCGGCTGAGGTTTCTGACGGGTCGTCACTTTGATGAGTTTTGGATGCGTTCTCTTGCTTTGCACTTTCTGTGCTCTAAATTCTGAAGTGGGCTGGAGTTGAATGTAGCTTTGCACCATCCATGGCTGTTCCGGGATTTGGGGTTACTGAGTAGTGTAGTCTGTGTTTTGGATATTTTGTTCTACAAATTTTTTGAAGCTTGTTGGGTTTGAGTTCCTACATTGGTAGCTATGATCCGGATATTGGATTGAATGACTTCAGTGCTGGATTTTTGCTTTTGTGCTTCTGAAATTTGAAAGAGAGATTCGGTTGGGTATTATTTTTTCTGCAATCTTTGTGCTGGAAATTAATACTTAGTGCTAGAAATTTTCTAGATAATTTTCGGGTATGTGTCTCTAGATAATTAGGAGTATCTTTTGTGCTGAATGTTTTTGAAGTTTGGAGAAAGTAGATTTTGGGTATTAATTTCTGATGCTGGTCTGCTGAATTTTATATCCGAAACTTTTATTGAGTATTCATTTTCTGGCATGGTTCTGGAAATTAATAGCATGAGTGTTGGATTTTGCTGCTGTGCTATGAAAGAATGATTCGGATGGGTAGTAAAATTTTTGGGTGAATTTGATGCAACACTGGGCGTGTTCTGATTTGTGATCGAAATGGAATTTTGTGTTTGACTGAATAGAATTACTTCTGGAAATGCTTATTGACTCGGGTATTAATTTTTTTATGGGAAATTAGTGCTGAATTAATACTCTGTTCTGGAAATTTATGGCCTGCTGGAAATTGGATTAATTGTGCTTGGTCTGGGTAAAGAATCAGAGGGTAATTAAGCTGCTCTCGGGTTTGGTTTGCTCTCTCTGCTCTGCTGGAGTTCATGGATTTATGATAATTAGGATCTTTTGAGCTGGAACTCAAAGCTTTGTGCTATGAAATTGAGCTGTTTTGGTCTGGAATCGGATCGATGTTTGCTACCGGAATTTTGCTATTGCAGCCGAATTTTGTGCTGATTTTCGTGGAGTTCTTGCGCCCTCTTGCTCCTACATTCAGTACTTCATTAGCTAAGTCCCTCAACCGGAATTTTGTGTTTTGTTTTCTGGAATTTAGTTGATGAATGAAATTATTTCTGAAATTTTGAGTCGGAATCGTGCTTTTTGTGCTGGAATTTGTGGATGTTGCCGGAAGAAGTTGAGAGGATGGGAGAAATGGTTTTGGAAGAAAGGGGTGGGGTGGGGTGGTTTTGGGGGAGGGGGGGGGGGGGGGTCAAACCCGGGTTTCTGTCATTTGGACTGAAATTGAAACAAAACAGATAGATTGTGGACAACATTTGATACTTACTAAAGATTTGGACTATATTTGAAACGTGGGTAAAAATTGTGGACTACTTGTGCATTTTTTCCCTTTTTTCTTCTTTTTTGATAAGTTTGCTAACAGTCCCTGATTTTCGACCAAAATCTACTTTGGTCCATTATGTTAAAAAAAAAGAAGGTTAATTTGACTCTTAAATTTTTTATCGGATTTGTTATTCGCAGTGACGATTTTACTATTCGCAGTAACATTTTTATGTGAAATTCCTAAAATGCCCTTAAGACTTAAAAAAAAAAATTCATATTAATAACTCTATAAAAATTCGACTTGCATACCATAAGCTGTATGCTATTGTTTGCCTATTTTCATTATTCACCGTCAGTAATTCATTTTTTATTCACACGTGTATTCAAATATGACCGACAGACAAGAGGACGATTCATATTACACTGTATGTAATAACTATATACAATTTTTTACGTGAAATTTATTTTTCCTTAATAAAAAATATATGTCTGATATTTGATTTAGACGCTGATCTGCGATTATCCGGCCAATTTTGGCCGGAAATGTAAAATTCGGGCGAGGAGACTGTCTCCTCGCCCGGATTTCGACTGGAAAACCACCCGTGACCGGCGGTATTTCCAGCGGAAGTACCGCCGGAGACCGGCGGTAGTGGGAGGGAAAATACCGCCAGGCGAAGGGCGGTGTTTGTACCCAGGAGGACCGCCGGTTATCGACAGTACTCTCTCCGGGACTCCGGCCAGTGACTGGCGGTAGTAGACGGCGAAACACCGTTTGGGGGGCCGCGGTATAAAAACATAGGAGGACCGCCGGTAAGGGACGCGGTATTTTTTAGCCTACCAGCGCCGGCGGCCGGCGCTGTTCTGACCAGAAGTACCGCCGGAAGCCGGCGGTCTTTCCCGGAGAAGCCGCCAATTGCCGGAAAAACCTCCTGGATTCCGGGTGGTTTTTCCGGCGACAGACTAATCCTGCGGTATTTTCGGTCCGGTCGTCTGCCTAAAAAACAGCGGGTTGCGTGGTATTTTTACGGCGGCGGGTAGTAATTTTTTCAATTTCTCTGCCAAAAGGGCCCGATATCCCGCAGTGGGCAAGATTTACAAAATATCCTCCCTGTGTTATGTAGAATTCTGTCACATTCTCACCTCTCGTAGATGAGAGTATTCAAAAATTTACTGGTTCCCGCTAAATTTTGAGGTTAAGTATGCTTACCCATCATTTTGTATTAACAGGATATCCGTTTGGAGAGAGATGACATATTTTCTAACCACACGGAGGTATTTCAAACGGACGAAGAGTTTAGAAGTAAGGAAGATTTGGTTGCATGGGTGAAAGCTACAGCATCTGAACACAATATGATGACAAAAATTACATCTTATTCGAAAGCGTTGAACCTTTTCCTTGCAAGAGGCAAAAAATGGCGAGTTGAGATAGGGTGCGATAAATCAGGAACAGTTAGAGATAAGCCCCTCTACCAGAAGGGAAGAGCAGACAGAACAATACCAGCAACAAATTGACAAAATGTCAATTTCACCTTGTGGGACGCAAAATTGCTGGGGAAAAATAGAAGTTAGAGATTAAAAATGGTAATCAAAATCATGAATTACAGCAAGTTTGAAATTGGCATTCATCACACTCACGGCTAACAGAAGCGGAAAAGAAGAAGGTTGCAGAAATGTCAAGTATTAATATCAGGCCGAAGCATATATTGGCCCAGTTGCAAGCGGATGATCCGTAAAATGTCAGCAACATAAGACAGGTGTACAATGAAGCAGCAAAAGGTAGAAAGGAGGCGAGGGGAGATATGACTAACATGCAATATTTCTTCAAACTTGTGCACGATCACGAATATTTCTATGCGCACACAGCTGACGATGATAGTAATGTAGTCGGACACATTTTCTTCGCACACATGAAAGCCCCTTCTCTACTTGGTTTGTTTCCGTACGTTTTGTTTATGAATACAACGTACAAGACAAACAGGTATGGCATGCCCCTTCTGCAGATAGTGGCTCATGTCCCCACATATCAGTATGTTCATATTGCTTTCGTTTTCATGCGGGACGAGACTACCCCGAGTTATTTGTGGGCCATGACTCAATTGAGAAATTTATTCAAGGGCAACAAATACCCACATGTGGTCATCACTGATCGGGAGATTGCCATAATGAACGCTGTGAAAAAAGTATTCCTACATGCTACCCAACTACTGTGCAAGCGACACATTAAAATGGATGTAAAGAAACATGTAGTAGCGGTGGGCAACGACAAAACTACAACGGATGTGTTTCTATATCGTTGGGGGCAAGTGGTGAAAGCCTTGACATATGAACAGTTCAAGAAAGCTGTGGAATATATTGATATTAGATATGGAAATAAATCTAAAATTAAGAATGTGATTCCATACTTAAAAAACACATTGTTGGATTCTCACGTAGACAAGTTTGTATCTTGTTGGACGAAATATATAAAGAATTACGGAGGGCGCACACAACGAACATGTAAGTTCATTATAGCTTTAATTTATATTTGTTTATGTTGTATAATTTTATGATACTTTATACAATGCTTTGTGTGAGAATTTAATTTTCAATGTTAATTGGCTTTTAGGGTTAAAAATGCACATGCACAGTTAAAAAAGGTAATTGGGACGGATAAGAAGGCATTTCCAGGTCTGTTTCAAGGGATTAAAATTATGATAGAGGCGCACTTTAACAAAATTCGAATTGCAATGAAATCTTCTCACAGTAAAATATACAGGAAGAGCGACTACCTACTGTATAGTAGGCTGAATGGTAAACTGTCTTTTGCTGCTATTACATAGACCGAAGAAGAATATACAAAGAGAGTTGGCCTCATCGGGGAAGATGGATCGTTGTGTGGTTGCGAACTCCGAACAAGTTGCGGGTTGCCATGTGCATGTGAGATGTAAAGTTGGTACGAGCATATCATCCAATTGATCCTGTCGATGTGGATCCCTTCTGGAAGACTCTGCACTTGGGAGATACTGATATTCCGAAAACTGTGGAGGCAAGGCAAAGTGCCGAAAGGCGCCTGCATGAAATGTTTGTTGAAACCATTCTTCGTCTAAGCGCTGACATATACAGGGTGATGGGTGCCGTACATACCGCACTTCATCCGAAAACTGTTGATTTAGCTGAGCTGGTAAGTAGGCTACACAGGGGACGGCCGAGACACAATCCGACCCAGCGGGATCTATCAGGGTACGAGCATGCCGATAGGAATGCATTACAACGAGGTGCATATATTAATTCTTATGTACAGATCATAATGAGTAATTAGCTTTCGATATACTAAATTTAATATGAGTTGGAATCGCAGGTCAAAGATCCATAGGCGGATAGAGGAGAAGAAGGGTTGTGGCTTTCGACATGCCCCTATTTCTGAAGCAGTTCGTGTTCGATTACATTACCTCCCACGTTAATGTGAAGGGCGATGGACATTGTGGTTTTAGACTAATTTCTTATTTCGTACATGAAGCAGATGAGGAATATTGGCATCAAGTCCGCAGAGACCTGCACTAAAAACTGCAGGATCAATCTACCCTTTGGCGCCACGTTCTTGGGCCAGCTGACTACGAGTTAACATGCAGGGTGATAGAATACTATGTAGTTCCGACGTTAGATGCATTTTGGTTTGATTCTCATCTGTGTAGATTACTCGTCGCCACGAAGTATCAGAGGGTTGTTACGTTACATGGCCCGCAGAGTACTACTTTCCTTCCGATTGAGTGGCGGGGGGCCGGCGTATCTAATGATCCGATCAGTTTCATCAACATGGGTCTTATAAGGCAAAATCATTTCATTGCTTTGTTAACGATATGGGAGGTCTTGCTACCCCCAATCTATCCGACGTGGAGAAACAGGGCCTCAGGACAAATGCAGAGTTGAAAAACTCACTTGGATCAACGATTGGGTGAATTTATAACTAAATCCACTACTGAGTGTTAGGATTACATGTATTTTGTATCCAATAGTTTTTCAATATAAGTAACTTATATGCAAGTTTCATTTGTACGTAATTGTAACATTATTGAATGCTCATACACTGCATCAAACAGTATATATACTACATGATAATAATGTACAAATGGAGAAGATATAAAATTTGCTTAATATTACTAAATATGAAGAGTCAATAACATAGCACACACGATGTTCCCGCAACTTATTCTAGTGCGGGCATCAAATCCTCTAAATGTCTAGCCACCTCCTCCTCTATGGCCCTCTCCTAACAGTTTGTTGGGTACGGAATGCCTTGTTCGGGAATGAGCTAGATACATTCTATTAGCAATGTACTGGAGACGCTGCAGTAGAAAGAAAAATAAGAGGTTTTTAAACAAACAGTGACATAAAAATAATAAATGGACATAAATACACATGAATCGCATGTACTTACCGCAACCGCTGGTAGCTGTCTAGGGTACGATAGCTCTTCCACTTCCATGTCGTCCAGACTAACACGAACGTGTGATTGCGCATGAAAGTAGTCGAGGTACGCAGGGCACGCCTGATCGGCCCATTGAGCCTTTTGCAGCCCCTTTAACATTCTGCTCTTGTACATTTGCCATGCCATGAAATCTGTCTTGTACACGCAAGAATACTTACGAATATCATGGCCTCTGTTATAGTTCTTTGGTTCATAAACTCTGTCTGGGATCAACTGCGCGTATCCAAATTAGCGCATGAACCGATCAGGCATATAGGGCTCTATGAACGAAGGGGAATAAATAAACCCCCTGAACAATGTGATCGGGTGCACGCGTGCAAGATTTGGCCCGAAAGGAAGCCAATTTACCTAATTTATTTGTAAGAACGTTAGTGATTATTCAAAAATTTAGGATATATGACACTAAATAACTGTACGATATTTAGAAAGATATAAAAATATGGATTATTACCTCATTAGATTTCAATGTATCTAGGGCGCGGTGGTAGGACAACAAATCCCGCCGGATCTCACGCTTTCGCCCAGTGCCGATGTGCCACTTCGCTGCAGTAGGCAATGAAACATCCCATTCTCTCATCTTTGGAGGACTAAACATTGGGAAGTACTCGTATATCCAACTCTTTTGTTTCAAGAAAAAAAAAATTATTAATGTTAATTAACCAGTATAAAGTGTGAAAATAATTTTTAATTGATTCGAACAAACCTGCAATAATGTCAGACACCCGCCTAATTGAGCACCGTCCGCCCTAGAGGCCCTTCCAAGATTGCGATAAAGGTTGGCCAGACACGCTCCACCCCAAGATAGTCCGCTTATTTTATCTAAGTCGCGGATGAAAGACAGATAATGCCCAAGCACGTGGATTTTCTTCTTATCAACGAACAGGGTATTTTCAACCAACCTTAACAAATACCCTGCGGCAGAATTGGCGGGGTCCACATATCCACTGACACAGTGGGCACGAAAGAGAGACATTTTCACACTTGCAAAATCTCGCTCCCCGAACTCCTCTGCCTCTATCCCCAACATTTCTAGAAGTAGTTCCTTCATGTCCGACGACTTAATTTTCCAATGAAGTGGAAATCCATCAATCGGAATTTTCAATATGTAGGCCACATCGTGGAGAGTGATACTCATCTCTCTGAAAAGCATGTGGAATGAATTGGTCTCCGGATGCCATCTCTCAACAAATGCACTGAGGAGTGTGGAGTCTAACTCTGGATGCATGTACTAGACCAAAAGTTCCAACCCGGAACGTTCCACTATACTCTTCATTTCGCCGTCGTCTAAATCACACCTTTGCAGCCGCTCGTGCCCGTTATGGCATGTCAATATCTCACGTTCCTACGTAATTTAATAAATAAATTAACACATTTTAGGCACCAAATTATTAAACATAAATCTAAACAATAGATAATAAGTATTTCACAATAAATAATAAAGAATAATAACATACCTGTCGATGCCACATGTAGTAGGCAATATGACCCTTAAAGCTCTTTAACAACTCTGGTTTTGAAGGTCCACCGTTAATTGGACCATCCAGAGGCCGATATTCCTTCCACCCGGCATCCCTCCAGGACCCGGTCCCTGAAACCGACCTACGTGTGGAGAGCATTAAGCCTTTTCCACTCCGCTTTCATTGGTTGGGGTCATTTGCCCTTTCGTTTTCATCCTCCATTCGCCCCGAATTAAATTCTATGTACCCCTGCGACATAGACATCTCCCTCTCATGTCGTTCAGCATTTTCCTGAGCTACCTCCTCCTCCGCATCTCCAGTGTATCGCGGTGCAAATTTCACTTCACCGTAATCACTGCTACTTGCTGCCGACGCCGCATTTGACAATCGAGAAGAACCATGCGCTCTTCCTAGGACCCTTCTCTAGCGTTCGGATGCAGTGGGAGGTATTCGCCAAACTATTTCCTCTGAGGCAGAGTTTGTTGCCTCATTGGCTTCATTAATTTGCAAACTGTCATCCTTTTTGTTTTTGATTAATTTTAATTTTAATTTCTTGAACGCTTCTACCATCTACAAAACACAATTGAAGATTAAAAAATTAAAAATACATAAGGAACATAAATAATTATAACTACAAAAATAATTGCTAATATTTAAGGAACAATAACACAATTGATAATTAAAAAACATAAAATATTATCGGGGGAAATTCGGCAGAAAAAAACTTGATAATACACAATTGCACACGCAATTATAAGTAAGCAAATAATTGATAATATATAAGGAACACTAACACAATTGAAGATTAAAAAATTAATAATATTGTCGTCAAAAAATCGGCAGAAAAAAACTGCCGCTGCCAGAAAATAACCACCGGAGTGTGGCAGCGGCGGTTTTCTTTCTCCAAAAAAAGGACCGCCGCCTGCCAGAGGTAGTCCCGGAGAGACTACGCCGGAAACCAGCGGTCTTTTCCCAAATAACTACCGCCGCCGGTAGCCCCACAAATACTACTGCCGGCGGTCTTTTTTCCAAAAAGACAGCCGGCTTCCAGCGGTCTTTTTGGAAAAAAACCGTCCTCCGGCAGTCTTATGGGAACAAATACCGCGTCTGCGGTATTTGTTCCGCTGACTACCGCCAGAAATCGGCGGTAGTCAGTTGGAATACCGCCCTGCGGTTTTTTGCTGGAAAAAATCGCCGGACACCGGCTGTTTTCCACCCCCTTTTTCTAGTCCAGTCCAGTGTTTCCTCGGACGGCATTTCACAGATCCGGCCATAAAATGGCCGGTTAATCGCAGATCCGGGCAAAAACATAACAAATTCAGACAAATTATATACTAATTTATCAAAACAACGAACTAAACATGAAAGAAACAATTATTAATTTTAGTAACTCATGTTTGCCGATCCGGTTCGTCTGCACTTTTATCCGATTTGGCTGAGTTTGTGCTTCCACTAGTTTGCGCACTTAATTGAAGAGAAATGGGAGAAATGGGAGGAATGGCTGATTTTGTGCTTCCGCCCAATTCCTGCCACTGATATTTATAAAGTTTTTCTTTTTTTATTTTTTAGCCTAAAGGGCAAAAAAGACATTTTACATAAAATTGTTACTGTAAATAGTAAAACCGTTACTGCGAATAGTATGCCCCTTTTTTATAATTGTTTTAACTAATTCAATAGAACAAAATCCTTAAATATAAAAGAGGAATTCTCTTTTCTTTTTGTTCTACTTTAATTCGTTCTTACTATTTTTTATTTAATTTTCTTTCATTTTAAATTTTAAACTCTCTAATCAAAGTAGTAAGAGAGTTTGTCTCTGTAGTTATGGTATTTTTCTCTTTGTTTGTGGGAATTTTCTCTCTCAGTATGATGATTCGTAACCGTAAATACGATATTTATTTAGCGCAATTGGAAGTTTTATGTTTTTACTATGTTTTGTAATACTTTAATAGATTAGGTTTACTGTTGTGGTTTATAATACTTTAGTAGATAAGGTTTACTGTTGTGGTTCAGATCTGATAGTTAATTATCAAATTAAATCTTTTGTAATTAGTTGTAATGATGATTTATTGGTCTTATGTCAATCCTTATTGAAAGATTTTAAACACTATTAATAAATAAATTTTAATTTAAAAAGAGAGAGAGGGTTTTTCTCTTTTCCCTTTTCTTAAAGGTTTTACAATACAGATTATTATTGGATGAACTTTTTTTAATTATTATTTTAACGTTAACGTACGAAATTATGTGCAACACACATGTTGAAAACTCACTTTCAAAAATTGTTTTAATTAGACTAAATTAAAATAATTATCATAATTAAATTGAAACTCTTTCATATGACAGTGAAAGTGAATCATAATTCATAATCCGAAATTAAATAAAGCACTAGAGTGATTTTATTTTTCAATAAAACTACATTGATGGAGAAAATATTGGGTGGTTAATAACCACCACGTCTTTAGCTGATGTGATAGTTATTAGTGTTTAATTTTTTTAATAACTAAGCAAGTCACATTAAATTATTAAAAAAAATGTTTAGTACTGGATAGCGCCACAATTTCCTCCGCCTTCCTCTTCACCATCTCCAATCCTACACCTCTCTCTCCTCACCTCGTTATCTCAGTCTTCTTCACCATCACCAGCTTCTCTAAGTCCTCATCCAAACCCACCTCTGACACTCATTCCAAGTATCACCATCTTTAATTTCTGCACCACTACGAATCACCCAAAAGCTGGTGGCGACGTTGATTAAAATAAGCTTTACAACAAATCAGTGATGTGAAGTATGGAAATTTCGGCAACAGCAACCCAAAAGAAGAAAAAGCTTTCTTGCAACATCAAGAACAAAAACAAAACATCATACCCCAACATTAAGAACAATAAATAATTTAAAAAACAACAACATCAAGATGGAAAAAAGGAAATAATTCGACCATATTAAGGATTACAAAATCAATCTTACAACCAATAGCCAAGAAGAAAAAAAGCCAAAGGGATCAAATATGTGATCTTTGGAACCTAGGCCTGTGCAACTCCCGCAGTGGTAGATCCAATAGCAATAGAAGCAAATTCGTGGGTTTACAAAAATGACAGAATTTGGGGGTTTTCACAGAACATTCCAATAGCATAAGGCTGATAGAATTAAATATTATAAACCCCAACAAAAGTTCAGTAGCATCAGGAATTAAACAGAAATTCAAAATTCATGAAGAATATGAAACCCAAAATTTGAACTCCTCCTACATAAGGGTTGAGATTCAGAGGCCGCAGATAATCTTCCCCAAATATGAAAAACACCCGTTGAAGACTGCGACATCATGAGATTTTACTGGATGGGCTAAAAACGGAGGAGGGTAATTCCGTACGGTATGTTCGTTGATTTTGCGTCATGTTGTAAGTCGCCGGTGAAGAGCGGCAGAGGACTCCTCCGTTGAAATCTGGGCTTGTGGATGGCATTGTAAAAGTAGTTTAGATCTGATGACATAGCTATTAATTGCCGAGTCATTAAAAAATGGGGCATACTATTTGCAGGCACTTTTTTACTATTCACAGTCATATTTTTATGTGAATAGTCTATTTTACCTTTACGTATAAACAATGTTAATTAAACGAAATTGTTATTTGCAGGCACATCTCAATGTAAATGACAAAATCCCGACCAACCGCAAAATCCCACCCGGGCGGGATTTGGTGGGGGGGGGGGGGGGGGGGGGGGGGGGGGATTTGGTCAAAATCCCGCCCAACATTTGGGTGGGCTGGATTTTGATAAAAAAATCCCTCCCAGCATTTGGGTGGGATTTGGTTAAAATCCCACCCATGCTGTCAAAATCCCTCCTAGTATGGGCGGAATTTTGATTTGTGTGAATTTTTATTCGTTTTGGACTGATTTTTTTGCTTCTTTTTTTTCTTCAAACTGAACAGCTACACGAGAGTAGCTTGAGGGAGAAGATTGCAGGAAATGTTATTTTTAAATATCCAAGGGTATTTTAGACTTTTCACAGAAAAATGTGCCTGCAAATAACAATTCCGTAAAAAGCCACCACATCAGCTAATGACGAGGTGGTTATTAACCACCTAATATTTTCTCACATTGATGGGGCATGGGTCGAGAATGACCCAATATACATAGTGTGACTCAAGTATGACTTAGCAAAGTCTGTCTTATGACAATATGTATTTTGTAACAATATGTATTTTGTAAGTAGACTTTCTAATGAAACAGAGGGAGAAATATATTTAAATTAAAAAAAAAAAAATTTAACAAAGAAGAAATAATGCCTTCCAATGAAGTCCAATTCTCCCAGATGGCCTTCGGCTAGCTAAAGGAAAGTAAGACTGGTTAGAGTTGTCTCACGATTGTTTTTCAGGGACAATATCCAACGATCAAGTAAGAGTTCCTATCGAGAGGAATGAAAAATAATATTGAGTGTAGAGTAAAGAGTGAGAATAATATGTGTGGCTCAATGATGAATGCTGGTTTATATGGAACTGTTCTTTTTTATGGGTTTAAAAATAGTTTTGAAAATAGGTTTTGGAAAATAGTTTCGTAGTGTAAAAAGTGTATTGGAATTATAAAATATTACAAAGTTGTATTGAAAATAATAAAAAATAATTATAATATATTAAATTTATTGTTGAAATTAAAATCAAAACCAAAACCGAAACTGAAACGTAAAGAACAGCCTATAACCCTTCTTTTTGTCTCTTTTGGAGACTAGTTGGAGATTATCATTTGTTTATGTTGTGCTGTTGGGGATTTGTTCCCTAAAGTAAAATATCATTCGTGTTAGTTGGACAGTGGTCCTTTCCTCATATATGAAATTGAGCTTCTTGAAGTAGGAGTACATCCTCCTGTAGGGCATGATATCTGTCCTTTATTCATTTGTGAAATGGATTCACTAGTGGCCCTCCTATATATGTGAGGGGAGACATAGAAGAAACATTGTATTAGGGACAACGGATCTCACCCTTTCTTGTTGAGGCTTTTGGAACGTTGAGCCTATTTAATGAGGGCTTTCAGAAGCATGACTTTTGGCCATGCGGTTTCACAAAAGTGAGGGTATTTGTAACAAGTGTCCTTCCGGAAATATACTTGACAAGGATGAAGTTTGAGAAAAATGTCCACTATTAGCACTTCAAAACTCAAGTTAGTATTTGAGTTGGAGTGATTTTGACAAAGTTTCAGTGCTGTAAGAATACGGAATTGTTATTTAAAGGACCCAAATTACTATTTACAGGACACTTTTCAAATTTTTTGAGATGAAATTACTGAATTGTCCTTAGCTTCCTTCTTCCTTCTTGCTTCTTCCTGCGTTCAAGCTAATCTACACAACTGGAGAACTTCAAACTAATCGACACAATTGGAGAACTTCAAACTAATCAACACAATTGGGGAGAAGACAAAGAAAAAACAAAAAAAAAAAAAAAAGGGAATTGGTTTCTGCAATGAAATTTTCGTTTGCAGAACGGAATCTGAAAAAAAAAAAATCTTCGCCACCTGTGGCGAAGGTTTCAAAAACCCTCACCACAGTGGCGGAATTTTTTTACTTTCGCCCAGCTACAGAAACTTCGCACCATCAAGGTGGAACTTCTGGATACTTTTGCCTATTGCAGGTGAAGGTTTTTTAAACTTTTGCTTATCTTAGGCGGAAGGGTATTTTAATCTTTTCACAAACTAATCGACACAATTGGAGAACTTCAAACTAATCAACACAATTGGGGAGAAGACAAAGAAAAAAACAAAAAAAAAAAAAAGGGAATTGGTTTCTGCAATGAAATTTTCGTTTGCAGAACGGAATCTGAAAAAAAAAAAATCTTCGCCACCTGTGGCGAAGGTTTCAAAAACCCTCACCACAGTGGCGGAATTTTTTTACTTTCGCCCAGCTACAGAAACTTCGCACCATCAAGGTGGAACTTCTGGATACTTTTGCCTATTGCAGGTGAAGGTTTTTTAAACTTTTGCTTATCTTAGGCGGAAGGGTATTTTAATCTTTTCACAACTAAAATTTTAAAAAGTTTCCTGCATATAGTAAAAACTATCATGTGAATAACATGCCCCTAAGAATAATGTACCTTCCACTTGTGTTGAACATGCATATATTTATAGTGAAGATGAGCGATCCCTCCTTAATAGTCGATTCCGAGTATATCGAACGCTATCTACGTTATAGGGTAATGAGATCACTATTGACATCATTAGGGCTAGTCTCGAATCTCATGGAACTGAGTTGACTGTCGATTGATACCAAATCTCGACTTTGTTGGGATTCACTCTTATCCCGAACCCAAAAAGTAACTCCTTGCTAATCAAGTTAGGATTCCAAACTGGGCTTTGGATTGGGCTGAAGGGCAACCCAGAAAAATCACACAACTTGTGTTTACATCTCTAACTAACTTATGCATCAGAGCCTCTTCTGAAAGCATCTCTCCACCTCAGTAAGTAACTCGGAGCATTTCCCCTCCCTTGCAACCTTGCAGGTAATTGAGAATCACCAGGTCGAAAAGATGTTCACAATTTGGCGTATAGAGATAGCACATATAGAACCCATCAAATATACTTTTGGGTAAGCTACAAAATCTTCCTTGAATTTTGTCTAAATTACCTAACGAATTTTGAACTTTAAAAGCTTACCAACTAGGGCATGCTTGATGCAATGCTTAGTAAATTTTTTGAGGAACTTTTGGGTCATTTGATGATTTTTTTGAAACCTCAAGGTTCATTTGATTAGGGTCTGTTAAATAATTTTTAAAAATCTAGAAGGGTTTTTATTACCCGCAAAAACTTGTATCTGACATGTCTGATGGTCCAACGCAATTCATATAGAGTTTAGCTTTCAAAATATCGCGATTATATTATGAAAAACACACGTATTAAGTTTAGTTTATGATGTATCACGTATTGTTTTTAGCCTTTTGTCTTCACCTACAAGGTTTTGATATTATCTGTTTCGGGTTGAGATCTAGGCCGAGTTGACATAGAACCCAATTCTGCTTAGGTTACCTACCCAGCAATTTAGTTGCTAAAATATCGGATATTGACTTTTGTCTCTGATGTATCATGTATTAAGTTTAACCTCTCATGTGTCGAGATTAAGAGTTTAGCGATTGTACATCGCGTATCAAGTTTAGCTTTTGGTGTACTCTGTTTTAATTTAGTGTATGGTGTAACAAATTTAGCTTATAATTAATCATTATTATATTAAAACACATATATTGAGGAAACATGCATGTGTTTCTAGTTTAGATTCTTATGTATTGTGTGTCAAATCATCTTATGCATCGCGTACTAGACCGTCGTAAAGTATACTTCCTCTTTATCGCTACAACAGACTATCCTTGTCAGGTATTGTAAAAGTTTTCTTTCCGAGATACGACTTCTTTTCCCCTCGCAGAAACTTGTATGGAGCGATGCAACCGAATATATGGATGGGACAGCCTGTCATCTACGCATGTTTTTTTTTTTTTTGGTAAACTTGCACATCAGTTTAATGTTGTCGAAACAACAGTTAAAATAGACTTACACTCTATGAACAAAACTCGCGTATCAGTTTAATATTGATGAAGCAACAGTTAGTTTAATGTTGATGAAGTAATAATTAGAGCTAACTTATATTCTACGAAAAAAATTCGCGTATCACTGCTACTCTTCTGAATTAACATATATATATTTCTTTTCAATGCTACTTTTTTAAGAATGTCACTTGACCTCTTTTAGAGTATCACTCCTACTCTTCTATTTATTTATTTCTTTCTTTCTTTTTAGTGCTGCTATTTTTTTTTTAGGAGTGACTGTTGAAATCTTCTGGAGTTGTGATGTTTCTCTTCTCAATTTGCACTTTTTATATTTATTTTTCTTTTTAGTGCTACTCCTAAAGAGTAGCAATGTTACTATTTGAAGAGTGACGCTTGACCTCTTATACACTATCACTGCTACTTTTCTGAATTAGCACATTTATTATTTTTATTTTTGCTTTGTTATGTGCATTCTTATAATGATACTAGAACAGAGTATTATTGATATTGATGAACAACACCATTGGTAGTGTTCACAAATGTTCGCTTTATTTCGTTATAATATCATTTTTTTTTGAAAACGCACGCACGGTTCACATGACCAGTGGTAACATGCATGAACCAGCTTTATAGGAGACCAGTTTTGTTTCCTTTTTTCATATGTTTTATTTTGTTATCTTTCGCGTAAAGAATCATCAACTTCTGAAATCTTTTCTTATATAATAATAATAATAAATCCTTGCCACTCCTTTCTACAGCTAGTTCAAAGAAATACATAAATATGATTTACATTTCTAAAATGGATTTTTATTTATGTTAAAAAGAAATCTTTTGTGTTTTAAAATGGGTATTAAATTCATTTTAAACATACAAAAAAAATACATAATGAAAATTGAAGATAAAAAAAAATATAAAACCAAATAAGATACCGTGAGTGCCTAAATACACCCAAAAGTATGTGTGAATTCATTCCAAAAGTAATTAATTTAATTACAATTTCAATAAATACGAAAAAACAAACAAAGCAAAAAAATCAACACAAAATACTGTGGAGCAAACAACATTAGCGTCGTCAAATATTCAAAATCGAGCTCATCGTCAACAATCGCCGTTAGGTAACGAATTTGTTCAAGGATTCCATCCCTAGCCTCCAGGAAATCGTAGATGTTGCTCACGTACATGATAGCCAGATGCACCCCACTTCTCAGCTCAATCGCAGCCGTCGAATTCGAATCTTCCTTCCCCAAGATCCCGAAGCAACTCCATAGATCTCGCCAGGCGTCGTTGACCCAGGGCTTCATGTCCTTAATCTTATCGTACACCAGCGTTTCCTTATTCGAGTCCGCTCCGCCGGCGACGGACCCGAAAACGGGCAACTCGCTCGAGCTCGCCAGAGATCTACTGAGTTGACTCAGCGAGTCGTCGATCAGACTGGAACACGTGAAGAGAGCCGACTCGTTTCTCGTCCTTAACTCGGTACCGGTGGACCTCAGAATCAGAGCCCTCGACAGAGAAGTGAGGCTAGTGACTTCTCTAATGGCTACCTGGAGAGATGCGTTGAAAATATCACCTGGGCTCGTCGATTTATCCACCGTGAAGACGGTAATGGAGGTGATGCATGAGTCCGGGTGCCGAGTCGCGGAACAGAAAGCTCGGACGGACTCGTTCTGCTGGTCCGTCCGGAGCTTCTGCTGGGCAACGTTGTACTTCTGGACTAGGTTAATGATAATTGCGCCGGTAACTAGGGCTAATAGGATGATTAATGAGAAGAAGATTTTGATTAGGATTTGATTTTTCTTGATGGTGGATGAATGGGATGAAGATTGGGACTGGATAAGATTGAGTTTGCTGGTGGTTTGGAAGTCATCCATTAATGAGTCGAGTTAAAACTCAAAAGGGCCGGGATCGGAATTAGAATGGACTCCGATGAGTTTGATTTTTGGACTAAAATGGTGGGTTTTGTGAATAGAACTGTGTCTAAGCTCTAAGGGAACATGTGCAAATTGGCTGGCGGCAGATCGTTTCCTTTTTCCCACATCGACTTCTTCAGTTCTTCATCTTAATATTTTAATGTTTTTTCCATTTTTCTCAGAGCAATAATTTATTTTATAGATCTGTTAGACTGATCTTGATGTCTACAATGTCTTGTGAGTAGGCACTATTATATTAGATTAGATAGCGTTTTGCAGTATGTTTAGTAAGATTCAAAGCGTTATCGAAAGGAGAAAAAAAAAAAAAAAAGAAGTTGGATTAAGTTTTGATTTGAGTTTTGATTGGAAAAGATAATTTTATAATGTAAAAATTATATTAAAAATGTAAAAAATGTACAATTAAATAGTAAAAAGTTATGTTAAAAATAATAAAAATTAATTATAATATATTAAATTTACTGTTGAGTCCAAAACTGAAACCAAAACAAAACTTGAAGAACATGCTCTTAAACAAATCTTTATCTTTACATATGTGCTGTGAGTTTTATTTGTATTGTATTTGTTCTCGTTGTGGCATTAGTAGTAGTGTCACAAGTTTTATTAATGTTATATTTGTCCCCACAATGGAACATGGGTTGATTTTCTGGCCCAATTTAGAAAGGGCAGGCCCAAATACAGAAGCCCAAAAGAGTTATCTGTCATGTTTTTCGTTTAAGTTAATTGTTAGTTTGTTAGGAAATTATATAAATATCAATAATAGCATCATTGTAGGGTATGTTTTTAATGAATGAAATTTGAGTTTCTCCCACCTATTCTTCTTTCCCTCTTTCTATATTTTTCTCTCATTTCTACTTCTTCTACCTTCCTTCTAATCTTTCCCTCACTTAAATTATTTTATCTTATTTTCGGAGGGCATGACAAATTGGTATCAAAGCAACCCTTTTTTCGGAAAAATTTTCCTAATTTGTCATCTCTTATAAATCAAAAGTATGGTCATGAATCGTAAAATGATGGTTGAACTAAGGGAGCAAATAGCTCTCTTAACAGAAAACTCATTTATCGTGAATTTACAGAAAACCCATCTCAAAAGTTCGCTTACGAGGGAAGAGCCTAAATTCAATTTATACTATACATGGAAGTATAAATTGAATTTAGGGAGTATAAATTGAATTTATGGCTCTTTCCCTTTCTATGAGAAGAGCTATTTGCTCCCTTAGTTCAACCATCATTTTACTATTCATGACCGTGACATTCCTGCACTCTTAAAATAAATCTTCCATGACAATTTTGATTGGCAAGAGACGGCATATTCCCTGATTTGATGAATTTGTCGTCTCTTACAAATCAAAATTAGCATGGAAGATTCGTTTGAAGAGTACAGAAATGTCATGGTCATGAATCATAAAATGGTGGTTGAACTAATTAGCTAGGGAGCAAATAGCTCTCCTCACCGAAAGCTTGAAGGGTTATATAACTACTAACGGAATAGTAGTCGATGGTCTACCGGTCGCATGGGTGAAAGATGAATTCCAGTCGCGTAGCACCGAAATTCAAACAGCAGCAGCAGACCAAATTTCGAACTCAAACGGGGTCGAAGATAATTGGGAAATTATCCATTGGGAAAATATCAAAAGTAGTCTACAATCTTTATCTCTATTTCAAATATAGTCCACAATCTTTAGTATGTATCAAATGTAGTTCACAATGTATCAATTTTGTTTCAATTTCAGTCCAATTAACGAAAAATCTATAAACTTAACGGTCAATCAGTTTGACCGTCAGTCAAACCTGGTTTTGACCCTGTTCATCTTCTTCCCAAAATTTTCGATGAACAGTTCCGGCACTGTTCATCTTCTCAGATGAACAGTCCGGTACTGTTCATTGAATTTTTTTTAAAATTTTCCTTCCACTACCACAAAATAGAGCTTTAACGGCTGCGGATTAACGGCGCAGAATAAATAGACTGCCATTATAAAATAAATACGGACTTTCTACGGCGGTCTAAAAATAAAAAACACGACCGTAGAACGAGACTTTCTACGGCTGGTTTAAGCGGGTTGGAAGGTAACCGCCGTAGAAAGTCCATACTTTCTACGGCGGGCGTGCCTTCCAACCGCCGTAGAAAGCTTCTCATTTTAACGGCGGTTACCTTCCAACCGCCGTAGAAAGCCACTTCTACCGCCGTAGAAAGTGGGCTTTCTACGGCAGTTTTAACAATTAACCGCCGTAGAAGGTCCTTTTCTACGGCGGTTTAATTATAACCGCCGTTGTATTGACGTATTAACCCTAAATAACAACGTGTATCTCCATATCGCGGCCGAAAGTGTTCTTCTCCAAATTTGTACTACAGTTTTGCACGTTTGATGTAAAGAATCGTCATTTGAAGCTAAAAATTTACCACCTTAAGGTTAGAAAGTTCTAAAATTTCTCAGTAATTGCTTATGTTTGTACTTAGATATGTCATCCTATAGAATTTATTTTTATTTATGGTAGAGGGTTGAAAATTAAGTTGCATGCTCCATGTATATGGTGAACCTTAGTATTGTGGAACCCTATTAGTATACTATGTAGTTTCTTGGTGAGTGATGATTCATATAATTAGCACTACTTAGAGTGTGTATTATTTTTTTTATGCATTTCATGTGTTTGACGAAATGCATAAATGAAGAACTTATGGGTTCTTCTTCATTTGATTATGTTTATTGTGCATGTGTTGGTTATGTATTATTTTTTTCATTGAGGTATTATATTAGTTTTGATTATATGAGTAACATTAGTATGACATGTGCTAAGACAAGAAATACGGACTTGATACTTTGTACATGTTTGTTGAATTATTATTTGGTTTTTTTTAAATATTTCAAGGGTGTTAGTTACACATGGATCGAAATATCTTGTTGTATGGTGATCGGACCTCCGATTTTTATGCGAAAGAAGTTGAGAATTTCATTGAATTCGCTTATAAGAATACAAAGTACGTCCATTGTCCGTGTAAAGCTTGTAAAAATGGTGCGCGGTTTGATAACTCAGATAAGATAAGATTCCATTTATATCGGAACGGATTTGATCCTTCTTATAAACTGTGGATTTGGCATGGTGAAAGTATTGATGGTTTACCTGAGCAACGAAAATCTCATGCAAAAGGAGATGATGGGATTACTAGAGATCGATTAGATGACATGATTGAGGATGTGGCCGAGGATTTTGCTGATAAATCGGAAGTTCTTGCTTCCATTTTGGGTGACAAAGAGAAGCTTCTATACAACGGTTGCACTAAATATACACGCTTGTCTAGTGTTTTGAAGTTGTTTAATTTGAAAGCGGCAAATGGTTGGTCAGATACTAGTTTTACAGCCTTATTGAGGGTATTGAAAGATATGCTCCCAGAAGATAATGAACTTCCAGATCGAATTTACGAGGCGAAAAAAATATTGTGTCCAATGGGTATGGAGTATAAAAAGATCCACACTTGCCCAAACGATTGCGTTCTCTACAGGAATGAGTATAAGGATTTATTGCTTTGTGCTAAGTGTAAAACTTCACGATACAAAAACAAGTAGCTGTGTAATGAGGTTGAAGACAGTTCTGATGCGCAAAAGAAGGGGTCGCCGGCTATGGTTCTGTGGTATCTTCCTATAATACCGAGATTTAAACGGTTGTTCGCTAATGCAAAAGATGTAAAACTAATGACATGGCATTCAGATCGGTGTATTCCCAGTGATGATGACAAGGTGATAATGCATACATCAGACTCAGATCAGTGGAAAAAAATTGATTCAATGTATCCTTCTTTTGGGGGAGAAGCCAGAAATTTGAGGCTTGGTTTGTGTACTGATGGAATGAACCCGTTTGGCAACCTGAGTAGCACACATAGCTCATGGCCGGTGATGTTGGTTATTTATAATTTGCCGCCTTACTTGTGTATGAAGCGCAAGTACATACTTATGTCTCTAATGATTTCAGGCCCACGGCAACCAGGAAATGACATCGATGTGTATCTTGCTCATCTTATTGAAGACTTGAAAAAGTTATGGGATGAAGGCGCACCTGTGTTTGATGCCTACCGTGAAGAAATGCTCACATTACGTGCCATGTTGTTCTGTACCATTAATGATTTTCCTGCTAATGGAAACTTGTCTGGGTACTCTGTTAAAGGGCATAAAGCATGTCCAATATGTGAGCAGAGTACAGATTTTTGTCAGCTTGCACATGGGAGGAAGACAGTATACCTTGGGCATCGCAGATTTCTTCCCGAGACTCATCCGTATCGCCGTATGAAAAGAGCATTCAATGGATTTCAAGAGTTCAGAAAAGCTCCAGAACCCTTGAGCGGGCCAGAGGTGAAAGCTCGTGTGACGGACATTATTGTGGAGTTTGGTAAACCTTCGGAGTCCAGCAATAATGATACATGTTGTTGGAAGAAAAAATCCATATTTTTTGAACTTTCATACTGGGAGAACTTGGATGTCAGACATTGTTTCGACGTTATGCATATTGAGAAAAATATTTGTGAAAGGCTGTTAGGTACGCTTTTGAACATCCCTGGTAAAACTAAGGATGGTTGTAACGCGAGACTTGATATGGTTGATATGAACATAAGAGCAAATTTAGCACTGGTAGCTCGAGGACAACGCACATATCTACCCCCTGCCTGTCACACTTTGTCTAGAAAAGAGAAAAAACAACTGTGTTCAAGTTTGCGTAGCATCAAAGTTCCATCCGGATATTCTTCAAATGTAAGGAGACTTGTTTCCTTGAAAGATTTAAAACTGGTTGGTTTGAAGTCTCATGATTGCCATGCCTTAATGCAACAATTGTTGCCTGTAGCTATTCGCTCGATATTGCCCAAGCATGTTAAGTCCAGTATAACAAGACTTTGTTTCTTCTTCAATGCTATATGTAGCAAGGTTATCGCGCGCGAAAGACTTGATCAGTTACAAGATGAAATAACTGTTGTCCTTTGTCAATTAGAAATGTATTTTCCACCCGCCTTCTTTGATATTATGGTGCATTTGGTGATTCATTTGGTTAGAGAGATAAAAATCTGCGGGCCTGTTCATTTGCGATGGATGTACCCATTCGAGCGATATATGAAAGTCTTTAAGGGGTATGTTAAGAATCGTTATCGTCTTGATGCTAGTATTGTTGAAGGTTATATAGCTGAGGAGGTAATTGAGTTTTGCACTGAGTACTTGGCCGATACAGAATCAATTGGAATATCTAAGAATCGGCACGATGGGAGGATTACAGGTATGGGCACAAGGGGAGGAAAAATGTTTTTGCCGTCTAATGTTGAATTGATGAAGGCGCATCTCTACATACTGCGTAATTCTGAAGAAGTTGCGCCCTATGTGACAGACCATATGCGTTCAATAAGAACGTCTTATCCTGCTTGGACGGATCAATATGTGCTCAATGAACATATTCGGATATTTGTCTATTGGTTTGGTAATGCTGTCATGGGCAAAGATGTTTCGGAGATATTGAAATGGTTGGCGTTTAGGCCCAGCCCTGCGGTACGAGCATTTTCATGCTATGACATAAATGGATATTCATTTGCTACTAAGAGACAAGATGAGAAGAGTACGACACAAAACAGTGGTGTTACATTAATCTCAGAGGCTTTACATGTTTCTAGCAGGAAGGATAAAAATCCATTGTATGCAAACATGGCATATTACGGGGTGATCGAAGATATTTGGGAGCTTGACTATGTTTGTTTCAAAGTAGCTGTATTTCACTGCAAATGGGTTGATAACAATAGTGGGGTTCGAACTGATGATCCATTGGGTTTTACCTTGGTGAACCTTAATCGGGAGGGTTTCAAGGGGGAACCATTTATACTTGCATCGCAGGCGAAACAAGTTTTTTATATCACCGATCCTTGTGACGAACATTGGTCTGTTGTTCTTCATGATAAACAACATCACGGAGTGGAAGAGATTGATATAGAAGAAGGGCTTTATGAGGCTGGCCCTTTCTCTAGTGGGTTACCTGAATCGAGAGCAGATGAGAAAGATAGGGAACTTGATAAATACATACTTCGTGATGACCACAGCGAAGGATTATGGTTTGAGGATCAAGTGTCCCATAAGAGAAAGAGAATAAGTTAAGAATCATTTTCAGGTATATTGTTTGTTTTTATTAATTTTTTTTTCTGTGGGTGTGTATGTGTGTGTGTGTATTTGTATATGTTTCTTTGATTTTAATGAAACGAGATGGACATAATTTTATAACAACATTTATTTATATCCTTCGTACTGTCTGATTGAAACAGGTCACAACTTGGATGAAGCCGCGCAATCAATGGACAAAATTTCCAGGGACTTCATATAGCGAAATATTTATAAATGAATATGTTATTGTTGGAAATTGTGTGAAGCTTCTGTGTTGATGTTATGATGCACTTGTGTTTTGGTCAAAAACAAGCAGGGGAGATTTTGTCTGAATTGATTTGAAACTGAATTCTGTATTATTTGAAATTGGGTATCTTAATGAAGTATTTAAGTATGTGCATATCCTTGATAGGGAGTATGTTACATTTATAGGGGAGACTTTGTCGAATTTTCTGGCAAATTGATTTCCTTGTTTTTCATTTATGAATAAATGTCGTATGTATTATTTATTTATTTTTTTTCAAGGAGTAGTACTTTTGGTAAAATTTACAGGGGAAGCTATACAATGATTTTTGTTTTGATTTTATATTTAACTCTTCATAAATTACTTGTCTGTGCCTCGGAAAAAAGATATTCATTTAGCGAGGTTGGGTATTGACCGCTAAATGAATTAATTATTCGTTTATCGATTAATAATGCTTTATTATTTTATAAAGATTATTCAATATATTTTATATGAACATGAAAAAACTAGAAATGTTTAGGGTCTATGCTTCATAACATGAAATAAAAATAGAAATTTATGCGCGCGCGAGAATTAATTGGCTGAATTTGTTCCCACTTTTCTACGGCGGTTCTAAAACCACCGCCGTAGAAAAAACTTTCTACCGCGGTTCTTCATTGAACCGCCGTAGAAAATACTACGGCGGTTCAATGAAGAATAACTTTCTACGGCGGTTCAATGAAGAACCGCCGTAGAAAGATAACTTTCTACGGCGGTTCAACTATGAACCGCCGTAGAAAGTCCTCTTTCTACGGCGGTTTGTTTATGAACTGCCATAGAAAAGTGGAAATTGCATCCAATTCCCGCACGTGCATAAATTTCTATTTTTATTTCATTTTATGAAGCATAGTCCCTAAACATTTCCCCTGCTTTTCCCCTGCATTCGCCTGTAATATTGGATATGCAATTTCATAACGATCAACCGGTGCAAGTAAATAAAGTACATTATATTTTGATTCACACTCAATTTAATGTATTTCACTATACATAATTGATTACTGTTATCGTCCGTAAGTCCAAATATATTTATATATATATATATAAGGTCATGAAATCAAGTAAGTATTTCTTTTTTTTTTAATTGGGCCCTTAAGCATTAATTTTTCTTATACTACGTACGTAATGCATTTATCAATTTGAAACTGTTTTCTTCCGTTCGCCCAAGTCGAGAATGCGGAAAATTTAGGTATGATAATGAAGCTTATTACTTTATCATAGCTTACATGTAATTTTACGAAATTTACTAATTTTAACTTATGCCTAAAATTATTGTGTAATAGTACAAGAGATTTTTCGGTGGAATATTGGTGCACGGGAAAATTTGAAATGTATGTATTAAATGTTTCATAAAAGGCGAGCTTCTGTAATTAATAAATACAATGTAAATTGGGTATGTAATATTATATTCACAAACTTTTGGGGTTAATTTATGAAAATGGGAAAAAAAACTTAATCGGGAGTAGGGTTTAGGGTTTAGGGTTCAGAAAATGATATAAAAATAGAAAATTTATGCGTAGCGCGGGAGTTGGCTCGAAAAACTACTTTTCTACGGCGGTTCAACCGAGAACCGCCGTAGAAAAGTATTTTATACGGCGGTTAATTTTTGAACCGCCGTAGAATAAAGCTACGGTCGAAATTCAAATTTGTTGGCCTAGGGTTTAGGGTTTAGGGTTTACGGTTTTAGGGTTTACGGTTTTGGTATAATATCTAATTTCTCCACAGTTCCCCTGCTTCTCCCAACATTCTCCTGTAATATTGTATATGCAATTTAATCATGATCAACCGGTGCAAGTAAATAAAATACATTATATTTTGCAGCAGATATACTAAATTTAATGTTTTTCACTATACATATTTGATTAATATTATCGTAATTGCAAATATATATATATATATATATAGAAGACTTACTTATAAAAGTTGTCTTCAAGTCTTCAATTCTTCAAATTAAAACATTTTATATATGTAGTGGAAATTTACAAGAGATCGAGAGCAGAGAGGAGAGAGTTGGATGATGTACAAGAGGGGAAAGGAGAAAAGAGGAAGATGTTTATATATATATATATATATATATATATGTATTTACGTAAGGTAATGAAATCCAGTAAGTATTTAATTTTTTTTTCGGCCACTTAACCAATATTAATTTTTATATTACTATACGTACCTAATGCATTTATGGATTTGATTATTTTATCCCGTTCGCCCAAGTCGAAAAAATAGAAATTTTAGGGAAGATAATGAAGCTTATTACTTTATCGACGCTTACATGTAAATTTACGAAATTTATTAATTTTTATCTTTGACCTATAATTATTGTGTAATAGCACTGAAAATTTAAATGCAAATATATGGTTCAATGGAAAATTTGAAATTTAATTATGAAATGGTTCATAAAAGTCGAGCTTGTGTACATAATTAATAAATATAATGTAAATTGGGTATGTAATATTATATTTACAAAATTGTGGGGTTAGTTTTTGAAAATGGAAAAAAAATTTAATATTAAAATATGCCCGCGCGGGAATTGGCTCCAATTTTTTCCCCTATTCTAAGCCGGATCAAGAAAACCGAGACCATTCAACGGCGGTTCAACCGCGAACCGCCGTTGAAACAACTTTCAACTGCAGTTCACGGTTGAACCGCCATTGAATGTAACCTTTCAACGGCGGTTCACGGTTGAACCGCCGTTGAATGTTGGTTCAACGGCGGTTCGCAGTTGAACCGCGTTGAACCACCCGGCCGGTCTAAGTTCAAAAAATTTGAACTTAGACTTAACTCTTTTCCTTTTCCCTCATTCTCTTCCCCTTCTTCTCCCCTGTTTCCCTCTCCCTTCTCTCGCGGCTATTCGGGTCTTCGCTTCTTCTCCCGTCGCCGGCGGCTGCAGCACGGCTGATTGTACGGCTGGACCATCGCAGCTCACGGTTGTGTGTGGGTTACATTCAACCGGCCAACATTTCTCTATTTCCCCCCTCTAATAGTTCGGACTTGGTTGTAGGAGTGCACACAAAAGGTTATCCACCTTCTATGCTTCCATTTTAAAACTTTTGCAATGTTACCTTCCATTTTGTAATTGCTTCCCATTGCACTAGGGTTTTTGTGCACAATATAATCTTCATTTCGGTTTTAATGCTATTGATGAATAACTGGAATGCTTTTGGATTTATTGATTGTTGGTTGCATTGGTTTGGTTGTTGAATTTCGTGTTTTGTCCTACATAAGTTGTGAACCTAGGGTTTTGATTGGGATTTCAATTAGGTACCCTTTCAATTCAGGTTTAGTGTATGAATATGAGAAACTCAAATGTTGATTTCAGTTTTGTTTGATTAATTTTAGAACATTGGTGTTTGATTTCGGTTCTTATTCGATTTAGTGTTCCTCCTTTAGTGATAATGAGGAAAATGCTTTGTTGTTGATTCCACTATGTGGAATTTAATCTTTATAGGGTTCTTTCTTTGGGGATCCCTTGTTTCAATGTCTTCAAAGCCCCTTATATGTTGAAAGTAAAGATATCTTTGCATGAATGTGAAGCATTTTTTATTGCACAAGCACTAAGTACCTTTAGGGAAGGAGAGTATTTTTTAGGAGTGAAGTACTCCTCCTTGAAGCTTTTACCTTCCTCACTAAATTTTGGTTTTTTCCTTTAGTAGAAATTAATGATTGTTCTCATTAGTTGTTGGTTGTGAAATGTGAAGTACTTTATCAATGGTACCCTTTATAAGTCCACTTTTTTGGGCTTCCTTAGGTTTAATTTGGATAATGGGACTTGTTTGCAAATATCACTATCTTCTCTTCGCTTTCCCTTATCTTTGTTTCAAAAGCGTGAAATATGCTTTGTGAGGGTTCTCCTTGATCATGGGGATTTTTTTTCATGAATGTAGAGTATGAAATATCACTTCTCCTTAAATGTTTTACCTTTTGCGATGTAGTGTTTCTTATTTAGTGGAAAGGAGGGTAATGCTTTGTGGTTGAGTTGAAGGTGTGTTCCTCCCTTGGTTTAATGTCATGAATGCAACTAATTTATTGAAAGTGAGGCTATCTTTGCATCAATGTATAGCTTCTTTATTGCGAAATCACAAAGTATTTCTCTTGCTTTAGGGAAGGAGAGTATTTTTTCGGAGTGAAGTACTCCTCCTTGAATCTTTTACATTCCTCACTAAATTTTGGCTTTTTCCTTTATTAGAAATTAATGATTGTTCTCATTAGTTGTTGGTTGTGAAATGTGAAGTACTTTATCAATGGTACCCTTTATAAGTCCACTTTTTTGTGCCTCCTTTGGTTTAATTTGGATAATGGTAATTGTATATTGCAAATATCACTATCTCCTCTTCGCTTTCCCTTATATTTGTTTGAAAAGCGTGAAATATTGCAAAAGCACAAAGTATTTCTCTTGTTTTAGGGAATGAGAGTATTTTTAGGAGTGAATTTTGCGAATGTACATTGCCTTTTATATTTCAACATGACAAGCATTCTTGTATTTGACATTAAAGCTTTTCTTTAATTGCGTATATGTTATATTGAATTCTCTTTGTATGTACATGAAGTTTAAGGTAAGATAATGGCCCGAAAAAGAAAACGCAATGAGGAGCATAGTGATGAGGGAAATGGCAATGGAGATGGTTCTTCTACTAGATCTTGAAGAGGTAGAGGGCCTACAAATTGCAACTATCTTTTGGAAATGCGTATGAAGGGGAAAACTCTTAAGATTTCTTTTGATTCCGAGCTCGAGCCTAAAAAGTATCATACAAAGTGGATTACGTTCGTAGCATTCACGGCCCGGAGCAAAGTGGACATTATGGAATATGCATCATGGCCCAAAGTTCCCGACGAGATCAAGAAGAGAGTGTGGATGGAAATACAGGTACTCCACAAAATTATAATGCATTGTTTGTTTCTTCTTTCTTACAAATGAACCCAAATTTACCTAAATTTTTACTTCTAATTTTTACTGTAGGCATTATTTGTTTTTGAGTCAACTGAAGAACTCGAAACCAAGTGGATTTCTTATGCCGGTAAACGTTGGAAAGATTGGAAATCCTTTTTAGGGAGATATGTAAATGGTGACTTGAAGGGTGAGGACCCATGCTTGGAATATAAATATCTCCCTAGGGAGACATGGATTAAGTTCAAGGCTAGCCGCGAAACAGAAGAATGGCAGGTGGGTTTTTGAAATTGATTTCCTTCTTCTTTTTGGATATTTGAAATTGCTCAGTTTATGGATACTCATTTTTCATTATATTTTTCTCTAGGCAATTCGTGCAAAAGCGCAAAAGAATGCCACTTTAAATTCTTTTTACCATAATTTATCTCGCGGTGGCTACCGACTGCTGAAGAAGCAGTTGCATGAAGAGGCTTTGATTGCATCTGGGAAGAAGCCTTCAGAGGACGGTTAGTCCGAAGAAGAAGGGGAAGATTCTTATGGAGGGCCAGGCCGGCATCTACTTTGGAGACAGGCTCACACAAACAAAAAAGGGGAATACTTCACGCCAGAGGCTGGTCGTGTTGGGATTGAAATTGTAAGTTTTGCACCATACATTTTCTTATGTTTCAGTTCTTTAAGCTACGCATATATTTAAAACTATATATAATTGATCTATTTACATTTCATATTTTTGGCAAAACGTTTAGGAAAATCTATGTTCCCGCGAGTCCCAAGGGGAGAAAGTTGCAGAGGGTAGGAATGACATTCTTGTCATTGCAACGGGAAAGACTGATCACCCCGGTCGTTATCGCGGCTATTCTACCAGGGCACGTATCACAGAGGTTTTCCCAAAAATAAGGCCGTCACTTAAAGATGAACTAGATTTAACTAAGAGACAGCTTCAGAAAACCACTGCCCAGCTCGATGAATGTCAAACACATCTGAAGATGATGGTTGGGTTTATATGTGGTAAGATGGGGACTGACTATGATACAGCAAGAGCCAGTGTCCTCAATAGTGTCAAAGCTCAGAGCTTGCACCCAGAAACCTCCGGAATGGCCCCAGAGATGTTTGAGGTCCATGGTAGCAATGTTTCCCCTGTGAGTCCGACGCTACACCCTAAAGAAACTCGTAGGCAAGATTTTTCTCCTCTTATCCCTACAAGTTTGCCTGAGTTAGATATGATACCTGTTTCATCTACGGACCCGATCAAAGCCTCTGAGGTTCAGACGAGCCCTATTGCAACAAACTTGGAAGATGGGGGTTCTTTAGGCGAATACAAGGTACTTAAAATACATTTATGTCTTTCATTTTTCTATAGAGTATCACTGCTATTCTTCTTGGGTAGACTTTTATTTTTCTATTTTTCTTTTAAATTCTTTTTATTATTTATTTTTTTGCATATGTATTTAAGTATTCAAACACTTTATATATTTTTTTTAAAATAGAGTTTATATTTTCCTTTTAAAAATATAATACTGCAATTAAAAAAACTATCAATTTTTTAAATATATTAAACATCTTTCTTTTATTTTTAATTTACAATAATGAAATCTTACATTTATATTTTGGTTTTTATTTAATTATTAAATTTGAATGTATAATTTCTTTCATATTGTCACTTCTAATTAAAGACGCTTGACTTTGGTTTCATGATTACACTTGGTTTGTTAAGTTAGCGGAAATAGTTGATTAATGTTCATTCGCTTGCCTATTATCTCAGGACGGGTGTGAATGTCATCTGTTCATCTCTGAGGATGCGCAAAAGAGGCGTAAGCTTGTGGCCAAGGGAAATGTTTATAAGCAAAGAAAGCACCACGGCCGCGAGGTAAGGAAAGGTTGCGCGAGGGTTACAATTAAAATTTCATATGATGACTTTGCCCCGCTACCATTTCCTGAGGAAGAGGCTGCAACTGTGGGAATGGCCCGATCCTTTTTCGTGGAATGGCCTATACAGTTGATTGAAATTATTCGGCCGGATCCAGTAACATAGGTATATTCTTACATTTATTTGTGAATTACTTAATACCGTTTTGTATATTTAATGTTATTTCAAATGTTGTTAGGTGGATAAATGTTTGAAAAAGAAAAACGGCTGGGTGAATTCTATGGATGATATAAAATCTCCTTCGGCGACGGTTCCGATTGAAATGTCATCCTCATCGACATCTGATCCACTGCACGAGTTACAGCTCTGAATGGAGAAAGATTCGGACTTCAATGGCTTCTTGTTTCAAATGACAAGAGATGTCATAGGTGTGGATCTTCCTATTTCGATGGATCGAGAGGATGTCGTAGAATTATTGTCAAGAGAAAGCATGGTTTCAAACTGTTTGATGCAATTGTTCACCAAGTGAGTTTCCACTTAATTTTATAACCTATTTCTGATTATTGTTATATATAGTATGCATTCCATGTGCCTAGACTAACCAATGATGCATGATAATGTAAATTCTTTAGAGCTTTACATGATTTAGTTGAAAGGAATGACCGGAAGGGGATAGGGGTTCTCTCAGCTGATCATGTCACGGCCCTAGGAAACACATATGAAGATAGGGTACACTACATTACACGAAACTTGAAGGATCGGAATAAAGAAATTTATCTGGTGCCGTATCTTCAGGGGTAAGTGACACTGTAAGGGCTTCTCTAATATTTAAGAAACACTGATTTAAAGATCTGAGGTCATTAAATTTTTCGTTTGCAGTGAACATTGGATGCTTATAGCCATTAGACCGATTGAAAAGGTTGTCTACTGGTTTGATTCTGTACAAAACCCACAAAAAGAGGAGGCAGTAATACTTATAGACGAGTGAGTTATATATTTCTAATGCCAATCATATATATATACATATGTTGCTAATTATTTTCGTTCCACTTTCATTTTTATAGGGTGATGTTTAATTATCAAGCTTTCTTAGGATTGCCCAGAAATGTGCATATGCAACCTGAGTGGATAGTAGTTAAGGTAAAATTGGTTCTTATTAAATTTTTTACTCAACGTTGTGTTGTATACAATTGGATGATCTTCTAACTCGTATATTAATATTCATTAGCATAAAAAGCAAACGTCTAACTGGGAGTGTGGCTACTATGTCATGCACTACATGTACCAAATCGCAATGAAATCCGACACATTGGCACTCGAAAAGGTATTTGATTTCTCATAACTTACTTAATTGACTGTATTTCATTTTGCTACTCAGTTACTTTTTAATTTCAAAAACTCTGTTGCAGCACTTCAAGCTCGACCGCACTCCATTAAGCAATGTGGATATAGATGCTGTGAGAAAAATATGCGCTAGTTATATTGTGGAGCATCCGCCGTAGTTGATGGATACTAATGAAACTTGTTCATATTATAGTTGTACAAATATTTTTGGATATGCCCTGTAATATAATAGCGATTTCAATTTGTATCTTGGTGATATTTGTATTAAATTTCAACTTTTAGCAGCAGGTTTTGCTTTAAACCAGATTAATTTTCTCTTTTTATCGCGGTTTGGGTCTGAAAAAGTGGCCACTTTCTACGGCGGTTCAGCCTTGAACCGCCGTAGAAAGTCCGCCAACTTACTACGGCTGCCAGATAAATGGCGGTTCAAAAAGGCCTAGAACCGCCGTTAAAAGCCCTTAAAAACCGCCATTAAAAGCCCTTTTTGTAGTAGTGTTCTTCTTCCAATGAAGACCCAATTAAATCGGGTCTTCTTCTTCTTCTTCTTCTTCTTAGAGAGCGGGATTGAAGTCGTGGTGAAAAAGGTCTTTGTATCATCATCGGACGAAAGATTACGTTTCATTTATGAGATGGAAATCTGCGGGATGTTGAATAATTCTAGGCTGTTACCTCTTCTGGGGCAATGCTTGGAGGATGCCCACGATAAATTTTTGGTTTACAAGTACATGCGTAATAAGGATTTGTCGAATTTTTTGAGTGGCAAAATTGGTGATGATCGGAAGAAGAAGAAGAAGAAGAAGACCCGATTTAATTGGGTCTTCATCGGAAGAAGAAGGAAATAAAAAAATTCCGATGAACAGTACCGGAACTGTTCATCGAAAATTTTGGGAAGAAGATGAACAGGGTCAAAATCGGGTTTGACTGACAGTCAAACTGATTGACCGTTAAGTTTATAGATTTTTCGTTAATTGGACTGAAATTGAAACAAAATGAATATTGTGGACTACATTTGATACATACTAAAGATTGTGGACTACATTTGAAACAGGGGTAAAGATTGTTGACTACTTTTGATATTTTCCCATTATGGATTCTACAACTTCGAAAGACAATGATAAAGCCGTGGTGAACAAAGAATCTAAATCTGAAGAGACCAAAAAAATGAAGAACTTCTCGGAGCTGAATGATGCAGGAGTTCAATATGAGAAACATACTATGATGAGAGTTTTGGACCCAAGTTGGGCAGGGTGTTAAAAAACCCACTGGATTATCCGTTGAGCTACCCTAGATAGTGGGTTTAGGGTACTCAATGAGTAATCCTAAATTATCATGAATTTAGGGAGAATCTACGTCAAAACCTAGCCTGTGAGGGAAAGAGCCAAAATTCAATTTCTACGACACATGAAAGTCTCATACACTCCATGTGGGATACTAGGCGATTCATGACAAACCACAACGCTTCTAATCTAACGTCCACGATGGCTTACTCTAGCTCTCATAGGATGTCCCTTCCGCACGTCCAAGACGGCACACTCTGAATGGCACACTCTAGCTCTATTAGGTCTCCCATTCTCAGGTCGCCAGCTCCGCAACGTGGAGGAATCATAGGGCTGTACCTAATACCATTTGTCTGGAATTGAGTTAACTCCTGGAAATTTTTTAAAAAAAGAAAGAAATAGAGAAAGAAGAAGAATTAACCGAAAGAAATGTTCATTATCAAAAGCTTAATCTCCCAAATGAGCCTTAGATCTATACTAATAAAATATACTCACTAATTACCTCCTAAGTATTAAAACTATGCCCCTATATTCATGAATATTACAAGTAAACCCCAAGATCATGACAAATTTGTAATGAACTTAGGAAGAACTCACCTCAAAAACTAGCATATGAGGGTAAGAACACCAAGTTTAATTTATATCATACACGAAAATTTTATACATTCCATGTGGGATACATGATTCATGACAAACCACCACGCTTCTGATCAGACATCCATAGCGGTCTACTCTATCTCTCCTAGGTCATCCCTTCCGCTTCACGGCGGCTCACTCTGAACTGCCCACTCTAGCTCATAGGTCACCCCCTTCTCAAGTCATGCCCTTTCGTAACACGGACGAAGCATGGGTTGTCTCTGATATAATTTGTCATGAATTTAGGGAGAACCGACGTCAAAAGCTAATTTATGAGGGCAAGAACCCCAAGTTCAATATTTTATACCACACGTGGAAGTCTAATACACTACTAGAAATAGGGGCCTTTTACGACGATTTTTCTGGACGTAAAAAGTCATATTTTCGTCGTAAAAAGTGTTTTACGTCGACTATTCCGCCTCCACGTATGTCGTTGTCAGAGGCTCCGACGTAAGAAATCTTACGTCGAGATTGACCGGGACGATGTAAATGAAAATTATACAACGAGTACTTTTTCTGGACGTAAAAGTTCATTTTTTTGTCGTAATTACTCATCCATCTAAATTGTATAAAACTTATTTACAACTTCAAAACTCGTCGTAAAACTTTGAAAACTCGTCGTAAAAAAATGGTAATTCTATAAATTAAATTTATTAATAATTTTTTAAATATTATTTTTGTAAAGATAATTGCTTAATAAGACAACCTAAACCATTTAGATAAAGTATGAATATAGAAATGAACAATTCCTAAATAAAAATGTTTTGCACTAATCCACATTAAAATACTCTATTAATATATTTTAAATAGTCATCAAAAGTAATCAGCCTAACACTTACAATGTGTTTTCTTTCAAAACTAATCACCCTAACAATCAGAAGGTATTTTCTTTCAAAAGTAATCAACAATTAGCTTTGCATCTTTTACATCTATTTCTACTCCGCAAAATAGTTTGCAACCTTGCATCTCTTTCTACTCTCTCAAAATTGCTTGCACCCACAAAAAGCCATCAAAGAGCCTGCAAATAGAGAAACAGAGCACACATTTAGTTCCTAATTATATTTTTCACATGAAAATGAAGACTCATATGATATATCTAAACCAATATCCACTTTGGATCAAATATTAATTGTCCAAAAAGTATTTATTAGGACGTAAAAGTATCCACCCCTACATAGAAGATATCATGACATTAAAGCTCACAGCACAGCAAGAGATTGTAGAGCAAAAATTCTCAAATAAGCCACATTCCCCAAAGGTGAACTAAACTTACATATTTGCTTCTATTTGAGGTCCACTCAAAGAAACCACAATCAGTCCACAACCAAAGCAGGACTACCTGAGCTTAGAGGCAAGTGCCGCTTAAAGAGATACACCAAATATTAAATTGTGTAAGAAGAATTCTTCTACAACAAAGATTAAACATAAACTATGAGAGAGCAACCAGTATGACAACAAAGGACAATTTCCTTAATCTCACATCTATTACAAAAGACTACCCCGAAGAAGGATTTTTCCTAAGCATTGGCTGTTAAGGACTTTGACCAGTGGGAGTAACAAGTATGCAAGAATTTTAACCCTATCCATTACACACAGCTCTTCACAAATAGGCAAGAATCACAAGCTAAACAACAGTAAAAGGAATCATTTCAGGGGCACTTAATGGTGGCAGACAACACAAACAACTAGGCAATGACTAATGATTTGGGATCTCACTAAGTGGTTGTATTAACCTGTGAAGTTGAAGCAACACAGGAAAATAAAACCAAAAAATCACATTAATACTGTTTAGTAAGAGAATTCGGTAATCTGAAATTGAAAGTAAAACAGAATTTACGTGCATAATATTTCTAACAATGTAAATTAAGCATAAACAGAGCATTTCAAATAAGGGAGAAGCAAATAAAACAAAATAATATAGGTCACACTGGGAAATCATTCTAATATTTCATGTAGAAAGAATCATACTCATATAATCGAAAATGTACAAAATCAGTCAAAATTAGTCGATTTCAATTTGATTCTCATTTCATTATACCTTGCACATTCTCATTCCAACGCCTCAAACCAAAACACTATCCATTAATTAAAAGTATACTTGCCAGCAGAAGTCACCATCCAAAGACCAAACTCCTTCAAAATAAAATAGTAAGGGGAGTGTGTGCAGGGTAAAATGAACAAAGTACCCCAATGAAGAGCTCTAAAGTCCTGGTCTGAAGTATGCTTTTTCTTGTTTTTCCGCATTCAGCTAAAACGAATGTCTCTTAGGACTACACTAGTTTTTCACACAAAGCCTAACCTTAAGTGCTAAAGAACAAGAAGACAATGGAGGAAATTGAGTTCACATGGACATGGCTGACAAAGAAATAAACCTTTCTCCTCTTTTTATTCTATGCTCAGTTCTTCTTACATAGAAACGGTGAAACATCTAATTTTTTGCACTTCCAATGGAAACTAAAAACAATCACACACAACAACATAGGCTGCATAGGTTGGCAAACATAACCACAAACATATGTAAGGTCACTTTTATCAAAGCGTACCATGATATATGGCAATAAGTAACAAACATTTTCTACACAGTATGTTAAAGTCATTTTTTTCATCAGCACTACCAAATTTTCCTATTCAATGGCACTTCCATCCATATCCCCAGGTCCACCTACTTTTTTCAACCCTTTGAACACAAGTATAACCTAAACCAAGAATATCCAAAGTCCAAGTAGGTGAAATGAAAGATCGCCAGAAAGACCACAAACTAGAATAAGAAACAATAGTAGCAGAAGAGAAGTAATAAAAATAGGGGTAGGGGATGCAGAGAGAATAGCAAGAGAAGAGGGGGAAATGGAAGGAAGACCTATGGAATATAATCAAAATTAAAGGAAATGTAAAGCCTTTACTTTAAAGGTTTGTAAAACTATCTTTTTCCGTCATTTGTTTACATCATTGATAAAAGTTTGCAATTTGAAGACAATCTATATCCATCACTAGCCTGTAATGTGTTTGACAGCCATGTAACTAAGGTCTTTACAAATATTATGACTAGGTGTGCCAAAAATGAAAATGAATAAAATCATTAGCTTCAGAGTTCAAACCTATGAGTATGAAATTCCACTTCATCTTTTCTCGCACCCAATAAATCTGATCTCACTTCAATCTGCAGCTTATCTTTGCACCGAGGTGATTGCACAAACAATATTCCCAAATTCAGATCGATGAAAGTGGAAATATAGCACATATCCAGAATCTAATACCAAATTACGGATAACTCAGGTTCCTTTATTGCATAATAAGACTGATTAATCATACAAATAGAAAAGTAGCAACTACGGGACTGCAACCTTAAATTAGAAAATATTGCATTCATACTTCAGATGAAATCTTATTAATCAAAGAAAATTTGGTCCATTGCTTACACACTTATCCAGCTGTTATTTCTCAAACTAGATGTGTAAGTGGTTCAAGTACCTTCTTTTGTGTCAGAATTTCACCGCTATAGCATAGATGTGCAACTTTTACAGCCTGTGCTAATCTTAGACCCCAGGATCTCTCGTCCATATGCAACAACATCTGGCTTCATGCGATCATAACTGTTGATGCAAATTTTCAGAATTATACATCTCATTAACTTATCAGAATTGGAAAGCATATTTTACATGTGTTGCTACACTGCTATATTCATCTTTTTACTTTAAAATCCTCTTCCAACGTCAAAACCCACACCTTTTTGTGTTTTTTTGGTTTTATTTTTTTCTTGGAGAAATGGCATCGATTGGTAATTCCCTTAAATTGTCACACAGAATCAGCCAAGTATGTTTCTGCATGCTTTTAACCACAGGAGAAACAGAAACAAGGATACCTAAACTTAGTTTTTGTTTCTCATATCATGCTGTGCAAGAGGATATTTTAAACATTGATACATAGACCTAGGGAATATACTCAGGATAAAATAAACAAAATTAAAACAAATATCTCTTTGATCAAATAAAACAAAATTAAAGGACATGGCAGCAAACAAGTTTTTTCCAAAGAGGGAAAAAAGGGGGGCAGTTGGATTCTAGACATACATAAACCATACAAATAAGAAAATAATTCTGATTCCATACCCATGAGGAAGCTCCCAGTACTCATCCCTCGTGATGAAAAGGCAGCAATATGATCACTGTAATCAATGCCACCAACACCAATTACATCGCTTTGATCTACAAGATTATTCAGAGTACCATAAAGTGGTCCATCATTTCCAATCGCAGAAACCATGATTACATTATTTGCTGTAAGTTCCTAGACCTAGACAAAAGACCAATTAACACTTTTTTCATTGTATGATCAACAAAAGTTTCTGATGCAATTGATGTTCGGAGCTCACTACTGTGTCAATAGATTAGACGGAATATGAACACTTCAGAAACTACCGAGCACAAGCCACAATCAACTAGAAAAAAGAAATTTAAAGGGTAATTCCAACACAAGACACATGATGCATGCTAACCTTTTATGAGATAATAAAAAAGTACTTAGGTAGAATTCAAGTTCAAGAGGCTCACTTTCTCAACAAATGGGAGGTCCAGGGAATCCGGTCCTCCAATGCTCCAATTTTCAGCACATCCATATTCATGGCAAGGGCATAGTTGAATGCATCAAGGAACCACGATGTGTAGGGTCCTAGTTAAAATGTTAAACAGAACTCGTCGGAGACTCAATCGTTTTGTCCAGTCTTACCCGTAGTTGGATCCCAGAACCTAAAACAATTAAATTGTCGGAAAAATGATATTACTACTAAGTACAACAGAATAAAAGAAAACAGATTTCGATTTAAACCTCCACTGAAG
Source organism: Leptodermis oblonga (assembly GCA_016801395.1). Lineage (NCBI taxonomy): Eukaryota > Viridiplantae > Streptophyta > Magnoliopsida > Gentianales > Rubiaceae > Leptodermis > Leptodermis oblonga. The sequence continues at coordinate 31,536,040 of CM028759.1, forward strand.
TAAGTCTTCTTCAATAACTTAGCAGCTTCAGTTGTAGCTAGTCAAAACTAACTAAGAGACTATGTATAAATTTTAGAGTTATAGATCCATACACTTCCAAGCTTTGACCTTGATAGTGCTTCAAGGGTTGCTGATTCTGCTTCCTAGATAAATAAACAGGTAGATGTGTTAGAACTAGAATAATACTGCAAAAAGTCACTCGAGACATATACTTGGAAGCACGTGATAGCAGTTACCATGTTGTCCCACAATGTTTCAGCTTTTCGAGATTTAAGCTTGGGTTTAAATATATATCAGGATTCAAGAAAGCTTCAACTATAAGTTCTTAACTTCTTTTGTTTTTTTTCCTGCTATTTCTTTTTTTTCTTTTTATACTAGGGTTCATTTGAGCCAAAAACTCATGACATTCAAATAATTTTAGATGACATAATATGCCTTACATCATTTAATCTAAATTACTGGAAATCAGAATTAGAAGTGAATCAGAAACATGGATAACTGGACAAAGAGATGTTAAAGATGTGATCAATATAACCAACCTTGCATAGGGGATAAAGAAGATATATAATGGCAGATATATTAAACTATAACAAAAACATAGATATAGGCAAAAAAAAAAAAAAAAAAAAAAAGAAGATAGAAACCGAGAAAAAAGGTTCACCTCAATTGGCAAAAGCTTGGACCGGAAAAAAATTTCACGATCCTCCTCCTTGAAAAGATCAAGCACAAGAACAAACCAAGAACTGTTAAAAGGATGTTTTGGGAGTAATGCATGAAAAAAACATATACACTAATACCTTAAGAGATCTTGAATCCACTTCTGAATGCGCTAGAATGGGAGAGACATGGCCATCAATCACCTAGGATTATTCGCATTAACTGGAAATGGAAAAGTAAACACAAAAGGCCAAGACACATTACAACTTCTCTTTCTTTTAACCTGTTATAGCTGTAGATTTGAAATTGCATTCTTCATCTGCATCATTTCTTTGAGCCAGTACCTCCAAATTGTTCTCAAGTATACATCACTAAATTCACCAGCTATTCTGATTGCTGAAATGTGATCGATCATCTCTAGTTAATTTTCTAGCAGCACAACAGAATGAGTTCATAAAACTTCTCTTTGCAGTAAAGATTGGGCATCTGCTAACAAAATTAGTGATTTATTACCTCAACAGTAAGTTTAAAAGTCCAAAGCATGTTCTGACATAATCTAGCCTCAATTGCACAGCTTCACTATCAATTGAAGGGATTGCAGCAAGAGTCTGTAACAACCCCAAGAATATTTTAGCCAAGTAAGAAAGAAAGCCAGAAAATAAAATAAACTAGTATTCTGAACTTTGATAATGATACCAATCAATGATTATAGAAGCTTATCACATGAACTCAAATAAAACATCATGTATTAAAGTTTGTCAAATTTCTGTATGAAACAGTGGCGTTTAGCAAAATAGATATAAGCAAGCCTGAGACTGTCATCACATGAGTAAACTGAGAATTTCCAGATTAATGTAATAACAATGTATTTAGTTTGCTAGTATGACCCTTTCAATGCAAGCTCACCAAACGGAACTGTGAGCATTGAATTGCTTTATGGGATTATTAATTAGGCTAATTTGATGAATGTGAATTAGCCAAAACAGGGTAGTCTCCCCTTTGGGGCATTAAACCATCTAAAAAGTTACTTGCAGTGAAAAACCTTAACTCCAAAGGGAAAATTTAACTCAATCCACTACGTGACAGAGACAAGATTGACTGATTCTCATAAACCATTAAGCACAATATCTTCTGATACACAGTTTGCATAAACTATGGTTCTCTGAGATGGACTGTTGGTTGTAGTTCTAGACTCACTGTCAGGAAATGGTAAAGTGGTCTAGATAGCTCATTTACATCCATTGGTTTTGTTATTTGCAGTAAAAATCTTCAAACAGCTCACCAGACAAAATACATAAACATTAATTTTCATTAAAAGGTACCATCAGCTCATTGTATTCTGAGTGCTTGTTAAGATCTTCTTAAAGACCTAATCTATGGCAGCCAAAACAAAGTTAAAAGAAGAATCCTAGACTACTTGAAATTTATGCTATACAGAGTGCATAATTAGATAATAATACAAACAAAATATAATTAAATTAAAGAACTAAATAACTGAATAATAGAATTGAGATTGTACTCATCTTTTGACATCGTGTGGAACACAAATTAGCCCCATGTTTGAGCATTCAGGAAACTTCAGAAAAAAAATTCGAACTCTTCCGCCGTCCTGTCCAAAACCAGAATCGATAGAAACCTCAATATGAGGATGACAAAAACCCGAACCATAAAGAACCTAGAGTGGAGAGGATTTCTTCAAAATCAAAAACGGGATTCGTAACTCCGGTGTCTAAAATTTGAAGGACTTCGCTAACTATAACCCCATGTTTAGGCCTCTGAAAATCTAGCAAAATTGTTTTGGATTAAAAACAGGGTAGATTGTCAAATCAAGTCATTTTACCTCTGAAATCTAAAGCAATGACATAGTTATTTTACCGTCCAAGGCTCCGCGGAGTCGACCGGATGGCGAGCGGAGGTGACCTGACGGAGACCGGAGGTGACCAAACGGCGAATGGAAGCAATTTTGAGGAAGGGAGAGATGAGGGACAAAGAGGGATTAGGTCGAGTGGATGGAGGCAATTTGGGCTTAGCGGTAGGGAGTGAATGAATTAAAAAGTAATAAGATTATATTTTTTACGGAAAAAAGTAATAATGTGAAGAAAATATAGGATTTTATTTCTTAATTTATTTTTACAGCCAAATTAGGGTATTTACAAGGATATTAGGGTGTCCCTGTATTTAAAAAGCAAATTTTACGTCCAGACTAAAATTCTCGTTGTCATGCAACATTAGTTACGACGAGAATCCCATCTAGTCGTCAAGTTTGGTCGTAAGAGACCCCTATTTCTAATAGTGATACCTTTATGTGGGATACTAGGCAGTTCATGATAAATTTGTCAGAAATTGAGTTAATTCCTAAATAATTAAAAAAAGAAAAAAATAAACAGAGGAAGAATTTGAGAAAGAAGAAGAATTAACTGAGAGAATTTTCCATTATCAAAAGCTTAATCTCCCAAATGAGTCTTCAATCTATATTAAAAAATTATTCACTAATTGCCTCCTAAATAGGGTTAATTATGCAAAACCCCCTGTGGTTTACGAAAGTACAGGATGGCCCCCCCATGCTTTAAAAAGCTAAGCAAAACTCCCCTGTGGTTTCAAAACCCCTGCAAAGTAGACGAAAATGACCAAAGTGCCCTTATTCAGTCAAAGGGTCATCAACTCCATATAAAAGTATAAAAAAATCTCACAAAATTTCTCAAAAGTATAAAACATATTATTTCCAATGTTGGGAAATTTTGTGAGATTTTTTTATGCTTTTATATGGAGTTGATGACCATTTGACTGAATACGGGCACTTTGGTCATTTTCGTCTACTTTACATGGGTTTTGAAATCACATGAGGGTTTTGTGTAGCTTTTTAAAGCATTGGGGGAGGGGTCATCTTGTATTTTTGCAAACCACAGAGGGGGTTTTGCGTAATTAACCCCTCTAAATATTACAATTGTGTCCCTATATTTATGAATATTACAAGTAAACCCCTAAATAATGACAAATACCTCATTAAAAATAGCCTTGTCCTCATTAAAAACAATCGAAAGATACAATAGAATCCCCATGAATGGTTGCTGCTTGAAGCCAACAATTAATTTTCTAAGAAAGTGCTTAAAATGGTTTGTGCCCAAACGTTCAGTAGCAAATGAGACAATTAGCAATAGATAAGTATACTGCAATATTGCAAGCCCTTCCAACAAGTGACTTCTCAATTTGTTTGTATCCCTCTACAATCTGACATTTTCCTATTTCAGCTATGGCCTTTGTTCTAAGTGGATTTGAACTTGATGATGCTTTAGACCTTGCCAAACACAAAAGTGATAAAGCTTCCACCCACTGCTGGAAAAAGGGTGAAAGGGGGTGGGTTATTACATGCACCCGCCTCCAATAACCCATTCAATAAAGTTATTAGAGTGCACCTGCCTCTAATAACCCAAAAAAAGTAACGATTTTGGCAAACCTCCGTCGACAGAATCAGACAAAATCGTTAGACTATACGAGTCTAAATTTTTTTTATTAATTGCGTATTGGCCATGGAATTTGTACCATTGGCCCCGCTAGAAGATGTTCTTAGTTTGCTGCTCGTGTTGCTAGTTTTATACTGGAGTTTCATGCCCCTAACTTTGTTGATTGGCTATATAGGATTTGGCAAATGAAGGTTAAAAATTTCAAAGCATTAGATAATGGAGGCAGGTTTTTGTGCACTGCCTCCAAAATGTTCCCTTATTGGAGGCGGGCTCCGGAAGAACCCGCCTCCATTATGTTAATGCATAATGGAGGCAGGTTTTCCCGGAACCCCCTCCAAAGAATAACCAATAGTGGAGGCAGGTTCTGGAAAAACCCGCATCCATTTGGAAGTCACATATTGGAGGCGGGTTTCGCCGGAACCCGCCTCCATTATGGAACCTTTTTGGAGGCGGGTTCCAACGAAACCCGCCTCCATTGTGAGATGTGAAATTATTCACAACCTTTGGAGACGGGTGTTTAGCAACCCGCCCCGAATGGCTATATTGGAACCCGCCTCCAATTTGGCGCCTCCATTAACCATTTCTGTGGTAGTGACCCATCTTCTATTGCCTGTAGCAATGTGCTTGTTTTTTTTTTCTTTATTGATTTTGAAAACATGTTTTTAGAAAATAATTTTTTAGTGTAAAAAGTGTATTGAAAATGTAAAATATGTATAGTTAAATAGTAAAACGTTGTATTGAAAATGATTAAATTTAGTGTTGAAACGAAAAACAAAACCAATGGAAAAGAACATGCCCACAACAACCTCCTTTGACCTTTTGAATACCAACATGAAAGCAAAACACTTCCTTGCTATATATGCATTCCGTTCAAACCAAAAGCCACCAGCTACCATTTTCAAACATATCAATCTAGTACTTTTGACATTCCTTTCAGTAAACCATCTCAAGAGATGGATTGTTTCAACCTTTTCAGTGGTGCAAGCCACTTAATTGGCACCTTGTAGAATTTTCAGCTCCAGAAATATAAATTGTAAGTTTTGAAATTGAATCGTGTTAAACCCTTCAAGATTAATACCCCTCTAAAACGTGACACCACTTCACGCCATGATTTAAGAGCTCCACTTCAGGCCACGATTTAAGAGCTCCCATATGCTATTATTAACCAAGAATTTCCTTGAATCCAAATTTATAAAGAACATAGGAATTCCAAATTCAACAGTATGCTTAAACAACACGCGTGTTCTGGAAAATTTTAGCTCTTCCAGTCTTTCAGCACTTAGAGTCAATAAATATGTACCTATGTTTTTCATACTTTTCTCAGCCGAAATTGCATCATCAAAAGAAGTATATACTAGAAGCAATGTTGCATATAGACCCTAGAATTCTTTGAGAAATTTACCAGAAAACACAAGATTTTGTATCATGGTCTGAACATTAGTGCAATAATCATCACCTTTCTTCCGTAAAAAAATTCAATGGGCTTGGGAAAATTTTGAACTTGTGGGTACACTGATACTTATTAAACAATGGGGAGGGTACATTTATTACATTGTGAATGCATTTTTAGTACACTAACAAACATTTGAAAATGAGTTACGGTACAGGCCTATGTAATTTCAACAACAAGAAAAACAAATAAAGTAAAATCAAACATTGTAAGGGAAAAAACGTTATACAAAAACCAAATCCAGTTCCACTCGTTAGAAAGTTAGCCAAAACACTTTGAACTGTAATAGGATTGTAGAGCATCTCCACCATTGCAAGCGTTTTCTCCAGAAACACATATGTTGGATATATTGTATAGTTAAGTGTATTTTGGGTCTCGTAGGTTATTTTGGACCTCGTAGATTTGGTATGTTAGCTGTATATAAACTCTTTGTACAAGTTCATAATGAATACAGAAAAATATTTCTCATCATGGTATGAGAGCCAGGAAATAAAAAACCCTAGCCTCCACCTTTGATTTTTTCGAGCCCCCCCTATCTCCTTCACCATGGCTGATGAAGGATCGAAGACCACGACCCCCGGCGCCGACCAGCAGACGCCGGCTCTGGCGAACCCCCCGAAATCGAAGATCGGGACTGATCACCCTGATGCGGAGATTATTTATCGGCGAATTGACCCCTCTTCTCCATATTATCTTGGCTCCATGGCTGATGAAGGAACCCGAGTACGCATACCTCTACCCAAATGCACAACCGGATCCCCTTCGCCTCGTATGAATCCCCGTATGAATGTCTGTTTGGTGTGAAACCTCTTCTGTCTGAGCTACGTGTTTTCGGTTCTTTGTGCTATGTCCATAACTTGAGAGCCAAATTTGATAAGTTTGCTAGTAGAAGTCGTCGGTGTATCTTTGTGGGATATCCGTTTGGGAAAAAGGGGTGGAAGTTGTATGATTTGGAGACCCGTGAATATTTTGTCTCCCGTGATGTTAAATTTGTTGAATCTGTGTTTCCTTTCTCCGCTGCTTTGGTTGAAGAACATATTGTTGCACCGGACTTGGTTGACATTGTACAGGATGAGTTTGAGGAAGATGAGGACCTACTGGAGGTGCCTCCCCCTTTGGCTTCGCCTAGCACCACTGCGGCACCACCAGCTGTGACGGGTCCAGCGGCTGCAGGGAGAGATCCCGCGGCTGTTCCGCAGCCCCCTGTCGCTGCCAAGGGCAGCCAGCAGCAGCAGTCCGTGGTGGATGGGGCTGAGGTGTGAGGCGAAAGGGATCCAGTTGTGCATTTGGGTAGAGGTATGCGTACTCGGGTTCCTTCTGTTCGTCTTTGCGATTTTGTGGTTCATACAGTTGTTGGTTTCAAGTCCACCCCCCCGCTTCATCGAGTTCCGAGCATTCCTTCGATCATGGTAATCTACCTTTTGTCTAACTATTTGGATAGTAGTTGTTTTTCGGTGGACCATTGAACCTTTCTTGCAGCTGTTACTACAGGAGTTGAGCCTAAATCTTTCAAGGATGCCATGAAAGATGTAGGCTGGCGTGAGGTTATGCAGACTGAAATCCAAGCTCTGGAAAAGAATGGGACTTGGACATTGGAGAAATTACCAGCTGGCAAGAAAGCATTGGGGAGTAGGTGGATATATAAGATCAAGTATCGTTTAGATGTGCAGGTTGAGAGGCTCAAGGCACGGTTGGTTGTGTTTGGCAATCACCAAGTGAAAAGGCATTGATTACTCTGATACGTTTGCACCAGTGGCGAAGATGGTGACTGTCAGGACTTTTCTAGCAGTTGTAGCGGCAAAGGATTGGGAACTACACCAGATGGATGTTCATAATGCCTTTCTGCATGGAGATTTGACAGAGGAGGTGTACATACGGGTTCCTCCTGGTTTGGGCAGAGGGAGAGATGGCCAAGTGTGTAGACTTCGCAAATCGTGTATGGGTTGAAGCAGGCCCCAGATGTTGGTTTGCAAAGCTGACAACAGCATTGCGGAGGTATGGGTTTGTTCAGTCTTATTCGGATTACTCACTGTTTACTCTTTCGAAGCAGGGGATTAGGATGAATGTTTTGGTGTATATGGATGATTTGATTATTTCGGGGAACAATCCCAAGGAACTTGCAGAGTTCAAGAAATATTTGAGTACCTGTTTTCACATGAAGGATTTGGGGAAGCTCAAATATTTTTTGGGCATAGAGGTGGCGAGGAGTGCAGAGGGTATTTTCTTGTGTCAGCAAAAATACACTCTGGACATTATATCTGAGACAGGACTACTGGGAGCGAAGCCCGTGTCATTTCCTATGGAGTAGAATCCAAAACTTGCAGCTTCGATAAGTCCGGACCTGGCCGATGGAGAGAAGTATCGGCGGCTCGTGGGTAGGCTTATATATCTGGCTTTCACAAGGCTAGACTTGTGTTTTTCCGTGCACATTTTGTCTCAGTTTTTGCAGGCACCAAAGGAGGATCATTGGGCAGCAGCCTTGAGAGTAGTACGTTACTTGAAGGGGAACCCGGGACAGGGTGTTCTGCTTCAGAGAGACTGTAATCTGAAGCTGACAGGGTGGTGTGATTCAGATTGGGCTGCTTGTCCCAAAACACGGAGATCAGTTACTGGATGGATGGTATTTTTTGGTGCTTTAACTGTCTCTTGGAAGACCAAGAAACAGGTTACAGTTTCACTTTCCTCTGCAGAGGCAGAATATCGGACTATGGCGAAAGTGACTTGTGAGTTGAAGTGGCTTAAGGGACTTCTCTAGTGTCTTGGGATTTTCACGGAGGGGCCAATGCATGTATTTTGCGATAGTCAGTCAGCACTGCATTTGGCTCAGAACCCTGTTTTTCATGAACGGTCGAAACATATTGAAGTGGATTGTCAATTCTTGAGGGATGCCATAGTGGAGGGGACCATTGCTACATCACACGTTCCCATGAATTCTCAGTTGGCAGACATCTTTACCAAACCGTTAGGGTGACAGCAGTTTGAGTTTTTGCTAGCTAAGTTGGGCATACACAATTTGCATGCGTCAACTTGAGGGGTGGTGTTGGATATATTGTATAGTTAAGTGTATTTTGGGCCTCGTAGGTTATTTTGGACCTCGTAGATTTGGTATGTTAGCTGTATATAAACTCTTTGTACAAGTTAATAATAAATACAGAAAAATATTTCTCATCAACATATCAATTTCCTACACTTCCACGATAAACGAATCTTTCTCTTTCATAATTCTCTCTCAGCTCATCCAAATACTTCCCCAAGTTTTCCTTGTCAATTTGTATCCATTCTTTCAAATCGATAACCCATTTCAAATCCTTCAAGATTTCATCTTCTGGGCTGCTACCAATTGTGATCATGGATTGGTTCATAAGCCTCAATGAATCAAGAGTCATATTTTTGCATTCTTGTAAAGCTGAAAAAGTTCTTGAAGAAGCATTTACCTTTGAGATTGCCATATGAGTTGTTGAATTGAGAATAGTGAGCTCATTAAAACTAACTTGGAGTAAAAGAGCAAAGATTTGGGAGGGAGTAACATTCTTTGATTTGTACGATTTTGCGCATGATTCCGGAGATGGAGTGAGAGAACAGACGGCTCTGATCGGTGCGTTTAGAGATTCAGACTCTGCTTGGCGTTTGAGGATTGTAAGAACAGAAAGGATTGAGGCGATGATGACTGTGAATACGATGATCAAAGAGATGATGAGGATTATCTTTCGCTTTTTTCTTAGAGGAAGATTGATCTTCCAACGGAAACAGTTTGTTGTTGGCGGCCGACTCCATTTCTAGTCTATCTTCAAGGTTCATTTCTCCCCTGTTCTTGATATGTTCCTTGCTACCATTACTCTTTTAAGAAGAGAACACTGTTTGTTTTGAGGAGATTTGGGAGAACTTATTTTTGTAATAGGACTGCGACAATCTCAGTATCATGATACTGTAATCTAACTACTATTTCTATACCAGGGAGACAGTGGACTGCTGAAATTTGTGAAGGAGGTTAAAGCAAATCATGATGTTTCAAGAAACAAACAGTGAAACATTAGTGATTTGAATGCCAGAGTTATGGACTTGCCTGCCTACTCTCTTGCATATGGATGGTTTTTGCTAGGTCTTATATGAGACCATTTTGTCTCGTTCAAGTCCTCATTTTGCAGATAATATTTTGCTTTGTGGCAAAGATTCTAGTTCACCATTATTTGTAACTTAGAAGATACAATTGCTGCATCTGTCAAAGTGGCAGTATTAGTATTATGTTTTTGGATTCTTCTAATCTACTTTCTTTGGTTATCTTTCTTCTTTCAATACTTTGGTCCTACTAATCAAATTTATACTCACTTGCTGAAAGAGACTTGGAAATCTACGCGAGAAATACTCCTTCGTATTGAAAGAAGAAAGATAACCAAAGAAAGTAGATTAGAAGAATCCAAAAACATAATACTAATACTGCCACTTTGACAGATGCAGCAATTGTATCTTCTAAGTTATAAATAATGGTGAACTAGAATCTTTACCACAAAGCAAAATATTATCTGCAAAATGAGGACTTGAACGAGACAAAATGGTCTCACATAAGACCCAGCAAAAACCATCCATATGCAAGAGAGTAGGCAGGCAAGTCCATAACTCTGGCATTCAAATCACTAATGTTTCACTGTTTGTTTCTTGAAACATCATGATTTGCTTAACCTCCTTCACAAATTTCAGCGGTCCGCCGTCTCCCTGGTATAGAAATAGTAGTTAGATTACAGTATCATGATACTGAGATTGCCGCAGTCCTACTACAAAAATAAGTTCTCCCAGATCTCCTCAAAACAAACTGTGTTCTCTTCTTAAAAGAGTAATGGTAGCAAGGAACATATCAAGAACAGGGGAGAAATGAAATAAAAACTTAGCCCGATCCAAGATAGGAAATTTCGATTGAAGGCCTTATAACAGAAGTAGAGCAATTGATTTTGTCTACATTCGGGGCTAAAATGAACTTTTTCCCGAAGTAGGAGCAACTGATTTTGTATACGGTGAATCCTGTGTAAGTCAAGAAAAGCATACAAATAAGGAAGATGAAAATACTATTATTGCTTCCTCTATATCGAATGAACGAAGAAGTTATCATGATCTTTCCCTCATCTGAAAATGCAATTTTTCATGGATGCGGGGATGCAAGAGCAGACGTGATCCAAAATATTTCGTATACAAAGAATAGCACAGAATTTTAACTAATCCAGTGATAGTAGAATCTATCATCATTGTTTCAGCAAAAAATTTGAAAAAGCAACCAACATGCCTACCTAAAGATTACTAACTTGATATTATCTTGTGTCCTCAAGGTAGACTATAACTAAACAGATAGAGGCCATGTATGCAGAAAAATGTCCAAACAACTTTCAGCTAAACCAACAATGTGAAAAGAAACTCAAGAAGATTTTCTCAGACAAGTGTGAATTTTCACTTCATTCACCAGATTGTACAGTCAAAGGCATCACCATCCATTTAGGCTCTTTTTCGGTGTCAACATGAGAAATGTGAAGTCCCTTGCCTCTCTATGCAATGTCAACGCCGTTTTTCTTAACACAAAAAAGTTCTTTTAAGGAGCATAAGCAAGTTCGAGAGATGAACAAAAAAAGAACTCCCTTAAAAATGTTCTACAGAGTCATGCACAAAGTAGACTCCAGTTTCAACTACCTAAAAGCACATTCATGGGAATGTTCTGCTCAACAAAACAATACTTCAAAGACAAGCACAGAATATAAGAGCAAAAATTAACCGAACTGACCTCTGTAAATATGTAATACAAAGAAGCATTGCAAACATTTCATTAATATACATCCATGTAATTTTAGGTTTGGTTAAAAGCAATTTAAAAGGGTAAGCAAGCCATAGATTTGATCTATTCTATTAAACCCACTTGAGAAAAAGACATTCAGGAAGAAATGAACTTCAAGATATTGGTTTTTGTCAATTTTGGCCATCTAATATATGCAACAAGAAACCACTAATATCATAATCTTTATTGCACCTGGTTTGCACACAAAATAGACTGCAGATGTAGATTCTTCAATTCAAATACATCAATGACACTGTAAGAAGGACATTTGAAAAACCTGAAACTAAAATTGTCAAATTTTGTTTGACTTATTCGGATTATAAGACAACAGAACCAGATCCCTGCATGAGACTGCATTTGCAAAGAGATTCTACTCCCACTTTATCATCAAAAAGCTCAAAGTTATTTCACCAAACATAAAAGGAGACACGAAAATGAAACGTTTACGAGCTGAACGAGCTTCAGTTCTCAACAGTGCAAGAACAAAAACGCTGATGACTCTTTCATAGCCTTAAAAAGAGTACAAATTGTAAGTATCTTCTATACTTATATGCCAAGATCTATTGATAAAATAGTGTACAGATTTCATACCTCCGTTTGCAGATCCAGTAATCTCCGATTGCATGTCCAGTGATCTGATGGAGTGATTGTCGATCGGAGCCGCACAAGTGTCCGGCCTCTAAAGATATCCACACGACCAATTTTCGAGGACCTCACAGGATGGACTGCAGCAGATTAACGTGCTAGCTCCGTCAAGAATCAGAGAACCAGAGAAAACCATTCCTCTGAAGGGAAGCGTACACAAGAAGCAGAAGCCTCATTGAGTTCTACCTGAATAATGACTCTGTTGCTTATTTAATAGCAAATATAACTACCTAATAAATATTTACTAGATCTTTATCTAGTAATTACTTAAAAGTAGTAGTTATCCTAAAGAATGACAGCTACCTGATATATTTTATCGTATAATAAGAGATACGATAATTATATATCTATTAGATAAATCCCTTTTATTTCAAACTTTATTTGAAATAATTAATTTGCCAATTAAATATTTATAGATTAATTATTAATTCAATTAATCCACATAATTATCATATAATTACATTAAGTCCCATTTAATCCAGAAATTAATTCTTAGTGTGTGACCCTTTATGTTTTCTTAATTCATGGCAATAAAAATAAATTCAATCTATTTATTTGGCTTTAGTACAAACCCAACACAAATAAAAAAAGAAACATCAATCCATATGCATTTTGGTAAAAGTAAAAAAAAAAAATTAAAAATTAAACAGAGTAGTTACTATTCAACAATCCTTGCTTTAAGTTGTCTCACCTTAATAAGGTCCTTGAAAGAAAGGAAGCACGGTACATAAGGAACTACATAGCCACGCAGAGCACGACCAATAGAAGTGGCAACTTCGGTGGAGCTCTCTTCTTCTGGATTATATGAAATCAGGGTCCCCTTCTCATTACACATGAGCATTTCCTTACCCCTCCAAGAAACAAATGGATAATATAGGTCAACCAAGCCAACCGAAATCGGAAAAATAATAGTCTCCTAAGTCCATGACTCCAACACTCCATACTCCATCAACCAGATATCCAACCGAGAAGGGTTGGAACTTTCAAATACACAAAGGGAATCCCTTAAAACTCCCAAACCAAAATAATTAGGAAACACCCCAGGAGGATGTTGAAAATGCTGAATCTTTTCTTCACCAATGTCAAATGAAACCAAATAATCACCTTTGACAGAATCTTGAGCCATCCAATAAAGAGCTCCATTAAAGTTCACCCCACAAACTTGGCGTTTATAAAAGTTTTTGGCCATCGGTTTTGTACCTTTCGGTAAAGGGACATCTTGGTTTAGAATCCTCCAACCATTATCAATGCCAATTGTGCAAATATGAGCATAAGGTTTCCGAGGTTTCCATTTTGTCGTAAAAATCCTCAGCACTTTATACTCTTTGGTTTTCTCACTAAACCCAAACAGAAAGGCGTCAGCTTTGACCCTTGTTTCATCATTCGGCTGTGGGAGCAACCCACATTCTCTAGTCAATGGATTCAAAACGGTCACTTGATATCCACAACCATAATCTCCAGAATGACTCAAAAGGCAAAGCAATCCATTACAAGAACCCAGCAAAGTTTCCCACCCATCTGAATTGAAAGAGGGACTTTTGAAACTTCTGGTGGTAATTGTATTTGGGTTCAAGGTACAATCATAATCAGCTTTCAATTCAACCAAACTATTAGCAGCAGACAAAGAAAACATGACAACACTAACATAAGGGGGATTTTTCATGTAAACATTACCAAATTAAGGATCTGAAATGTATGTGTTCCAGACCTTGCAAACAGCCTTGCAGGCTAGAACTGTGGTCGCCGGAAGCCTCATGATGATTTTATCAACCACTACACCAAAGGGAAGGTCGAGAATTGCGGTTGTAACATTGCAAGCGTGGTCATTTTTTCTTATTCTTTTGGAGAACTCCATTACTCGAAATTCTATACCTCTTTTTGCCTTCTGGGATGTTTTGGAGAACTCGGGCTAGGGTCACTCAAGTTATAAACCGAAGATGATCGGGGGGGGGGGGGGGGGGGGGGGGGAAGATTCAGGCATGGCGGGAAAATTTTGATACTCTGTTTTGATAGATATGGACGTCGGGTGAATATTTCGCTCTTTGTTTTTTTTTGAGAAACATTTTTTGTTTTTGAAACTTAGCGCCCAATTTGTTTTACTAGAACAGTAAAATGTTGTTACCGCTCCATTCTTTGGTTTGGTTTAATAAAATACGGCATTTTTTTTGTGACTTGTTATTTGCAGGATACATTTTATTAAATATATGACATAATTTTAAATTTTAATGAGTGAAAATACAAAAATATCCCTCCCCTCAGCCATGGTTGCCGGCGAGAAGAAAAGCTTCTCACCGGCAACCATGGCTGGCCACCGGCGAAGGTTTCCCAAAGGGACACCTTAACCTTCGCTGCAAGACAGCGAAAGTCTGGCTACAACGAAGGTGTCCCTTTTATATATATATAAATTTTTTTCGTTTCTTTTTGTTAGAAATTTTCGATTGCAGATCCGAAAGTTATGCAACTTCCAGAAGCAGAACAGTCTCCGTCGTCCCCATCTGCTTCTACAAATTCTGATTTGTCTTCTCCTTTCGTTCGGTTCTGGTGTGCCGATCTTTCAATGGGGATGAAGCTGTCTTTAATCGCTGATCTTCAAACAGCAAGCAAAACCAAAATTTTTACAAGGTTTAATTACACATAACCTCCTTGTGGTTTGGGAAACTTTCAAACGACACCCTATGGTTTAAAAAGTTACAAATGACCCCCCGTGGTTTCAAAAGTATACCAAAAATCCCTTGTGTTTTAAAAACTACAAAGAACCCTCTTGTGGTTTTTAAAAATTACCAAGAACATCCTCACACATTTGAAAGCATAAGGGGGTTCTAAATATTTTTTGATGCTTGTTCTTTAGAATTTCAAAAACTACAAGGGGCCTTCATGTAACATTTTAAAAATTACAGGGAGGTTCTTTGTAGTTTTTAAAACACAAGAGGGTTTTGGGTACTTTTAAAACCACAGGGAGGTCATTTGTAGGCTTTTAAACCATACGAGGGTCATCTGAAAGTTTCTCAAACCACAGGGGGATTATGTGTAATTAACCATTTTTACAATTGCTTTTCCAATTACAAAAGGGTATTTTAGTCTTTTTACCCCTTAAAATTTTAAAATGTGTCCTGCATTAGTAAAATGTGCCCTCCAAATAACAATTTCTTTTTTTTTCTTTTTTTCTTTTTTTCTTTTTTTCTTTTACAAGAGTCAAATATCATATTTCTTTGTTGATAGGATATAATTACATAAGTGATTTTAATTCATTTTTCTTATTTACACCAACCAAAGGCAAAAATTATTTATAGTATAATCATTTATTGTTTGTGATCATATTATTTAATCACAGTTTTGAATAAAATAAATAAATATATAATATAGTTTTTAATTAATAATCAATACATGACCAAATAATACCAAAAAGGAAAAATTAATGCATGAAAATAACATCATAAATTGTAAATCTTTCATGTATCGGTTGTAATTAAACATTGAGGGAGTTTTCTTTCAAGGTGATACATCAATCCTTATAATCGATGAGAATGTTTTCTTGACTACGAGAGGTACTTTTTTTTTTTTTTTTTTTCTACACATCCTACTTTTTTTTTTTTCATCGAGCAATATATCAATCTTAAAATTGATTATACGCGTGTTTTCTTTGCTATAGATGTGTTTTTTTTTTTTTTCCCCTTCAGGCAATACATCAAAAGTTATATGTGATATATGTGTCATCAAACTGTCAATAATCTCGAATATAAGTTTTTGCATTTGTATTTTATATCAAAGTAGGCACGGTGTGCCACACTTTGTGCAGGCCTTGCTTTTTTTGTTTTTTTTATTTTGTCTTTTCGAAAATTAAAAATTTCATTAATGGCGATGGAAATCGTCCAACAGAGATTCACAGAAGATAATGAAGCAGTCAATACAACTGATTACAATATATTTGATCTGATAATTAATAGATCTGTATCACAACAGTGTATCTAATCTACTAAACTGCAAATCTATACCAAGTATAGATCTAAACATAATAGAATTATATCGCTGAACAAATCTCGTACCGATAGTCACGGATTTGCCACTAATTGCTGATGAAAGTTTCGAGACTGCATCTTCATCCGAGTCTTCATACACCATGGCTATGAATGGAATCACCACAACCAGGGAGAAAATCACTATAGATGGAGAGCGAAACACCATAGATGGAGAGAGAAACTCTAGAAACATAGATAAAACCAACATAAACATGAATAAAATTAAACTAAAGCAAACAAAATAAAAGATAGCAAAAACAAAAATAGAACTGTTTCCCTCATCCTCCTATGACGAAATTTAGGGTTTGGAGAGAGATGAGGAAGAGGAGAGGCGGCGGAGAAGAAAAATATTGGTATTTGTGCAGGCCTTGCCTAGTCTTACAAAACAACAACAAATTTTATGTATAATCATTCGTAAACTCTAGGTTTGTTTTCATCATTAATTACTAAATTGATAAAAAAAAATTACTAAGTGCTCCGTATTATTTTCCCCCCGATGATTGAGCAAGCTTCACAAGTTTCTTATATAGAGTGAACGACCTTTAATATACCTTTACTTTTCGATTGTGTTCGCTTTGGTACCTATACTTTTTTTGTAGCCACAAATGTACCTATATTAATTTAAACAGGCCACAAATATACTGGAGCCGTTAAATCCTAACGGGACTAACAGAAGTCACTCCACGTGAGCCTCAAATGGCTAATTTAAAGGGTATTTTTGTACATTCATTAAAAAAAACAATAAACTAAATGTATTAAATAAAAAAATTACATAATTCTCCCTCCCCTCCCGTCACTCCTCTGCATACCCCCCTTCACTCACCACCCACAACCACCGTCGCCGCCTCCTTCTTCCCTCCTCTCTCCACCAACACCGCCACTACCCACTCCCACCTCCCTTAATTCCACCACTGCTCCCTCCCTTCACTTTATGAGTTTTCTGCAACTATTCTTAATTTCAGATGTCATTGCCATGAAAGTCTTTCCTCTGTGCAGAAGGTTGATTCTTCCAAATTTCTTTGCTTTGTGCTTGCGATTGACGAGTGATTTCAGATCCATTCAACAACCATTCAAATCGCGAACGAGCACCGCCCAGATCCAAAACGGCCACGATTTTCTTCTTCTTCCCCCCTCTTATTTTTCTTTTTGTTTTTACGTTTTTGGGAATAAAAATCAAACCCAACCCTATACTAGTTCTATTCACAACAGATACATCAATTTGTTGATTGCTTAGGCAATTCTTCTTTTATTGTTTGTATACTGCGAATGTGCCATAGAGATTTAGGTTTAGTTTGATAACCATGAATCATCACTTAAAATTAATGATTAAGAGCTAATTCAATTAAGTGTGTTTGATAACTCTTAATTATAAGTTTTAATGAATTAAGTGATTTTGAAATTAAGTACTTAATGATTAAGTGCGTTTGATAACAAAAACTTGAATAACTTAATTAATTAAGTGGGTTTGAAAAGCAACTATAATTCTGGCCTAAAAAATAAATGATGAGCGAATCACTTATCACTGAATCTGAATCTAATAAATATTTTCTCTTTCATTTTTCTCATTTTTTTTGTATCATTATTTATTTTATTTTATGTTTTTAATATTTTTAAAATTTTAGCAATTCAAAAAAATAAAAATTAATTAATTTTATAACTATAAAAAATTAAAAAAAAAATATATATATATTATCATCTATTTTATAACTTGATTAATAATATAAGTAAATTCAATGTTAAAAATAAAATAAATTTTAATATTTTTAATAACTTAATAAGATTCAGACTTCAATTTTCAGATTTCAGACTTCAGTATTCAGATTCAGACTTCAGTTCTAATTTCATATCTTAAATTTAAGATTTTATCAAACAGGGTAATTTAATGAATTCAGATATCAGACTTCAGACATAAGTTTTATCAAACGAAGCCTTAGTTGAATAAGCAGTTTTTGTTCTTGATTTTCATGTTAGTGATTTGAAGCTTTGATCAAACTTTTGTTGTTTGGTTTTGCTGGTTCAAAGCCGGAGCTTGTGACTGTTGTTTTGTTTGTGGGTTTGCTAATTTTCAGTCCAACAAGAAAGGTTGGAAATCATGGAATCATGGAGGTATGAAATTGAGGATGCAGCAGCACGGTAGTGTGTATTGGAAAAATGGGAGTAAGGCAATTTTGTCATCCTTGGATCCCAAAAAAGCTCTGGTGGATCAAATCAGCTCGGAATCAATCCGATCCAAAAACCGATATGGAGAAGAAGAAGAAAAAAAAAAAAAAAAAAGAAGAAGATAATGAACAGTGAAGGGACAAAAATGCCCTTAAAAAAATGCATGTGATATGCACATGAAGCTGATTCTGTCCTATCTAACGGTAATGAACGGCGAAAGTACTTTCGGCCCGTTAAAATTAGTTCAGGTACATTCGTGGCTAAAAAAAAGTTTAGGTACAAACCGAACACATTTGAAAAGTAAATGTATATTAAAGGTCGTTCGCTCTTTACCTTTTCAATAAGGCATATAGTGGTCGTCTCTTTAGAAATGTTGTAAAACTAATTGACTAACTGTGGCTGGAACCGTTGGTGTCTTCTCATAATCACTGCTGCCAAGTCTCTGTCTGCATGATGAGCTTGATAGTATTAGTTTGTTAATGAGTTGTGTTCCTTCGCCATAAAGTAAGAGCAAACATATTCATTTTAGCCCCTAACATTATTTTGGGTCAAAATAAGCTTTCAACATTATAAAATATGGCTAATTTAGCCTCTTTAGGTGTAAAATTTGTAAATGTACATTAACGAAGATAGGCTAATTTAGCTTAATTTCGTAAACATTGAGGATATATTCGGACATAACAGATTACGTTGGGAGTTGATTTGTATACAACATATAATGTCAGAGGCTTATTTGGACCCAAAATAACGTTAGGAACTTATTAGGCCATCTCTAGCAGTTTTTCACTATTGCAGTCACCTCTACCTCTAACTTTCGGTTTCTACAATAAATTCACCCCAACAGAAAACTCTATCTTCCTGCTAGAAAAATATCCTATTTTGATTCCTCTATACACATAATTTTAAATTCAGTTTAATTACCTTTGTACTATTTAAGTTATTTACACAAAAACCCCAAATAATTGTTTTCTTTTACAGTTTCATCTACTATGATAAATTAATTTGGTTAATAATGAAACGGTAATTATATTAATATCACAATCAAGATTGATAAAATACAAACTAAATTAAAAGTAGCTCCGACAATTGTTTCATATTATGTAACTTTTTAATATTAAGTAGTTTTATAATATGAATGTTTATAATTTTGGATACTTTGAAATGTCGTTTTTCATATTTATACTATTCAAAAATTTGAAATTCCATTTTTAATTAACTAAAGTTGATTAATAAATATTTATATTTTAATCACATATGAAATAATAATTAAATAAATTAAACTCTTAAAATTATAATAATAACAAAGTTTATTTTTGAATTAATCAATTAGAATAAAAGATAAAAACTAATTTAGGGATTGAAGTGTAAATAGTTAAAATAATAAAAACAATTATAAAAAAAGGAAGAGAGGCATGAACAGTGAACCTAGGTGCACCCAGGTCCAATGGTCACCCTTGGGTGAAAAACCCAAAGATAGAGATGGCTTTAGGCTTTAGAGTAAAACTTTAGGTGTTAAAATGGACATTTGTCCCCAATAAAGTATAATTCAAGCTATCTCACTTGTGTTAGTTTGTTGTTTGGATGACCCATCAATAAAAACAAAATACATAACCAATGGTCGCCTAGAATTCATTTTTCTCAAATAACACAAATAGCTCTGCCAAAATCATTATCAATCATCACCATCTCTTGCACAATGACCGGAATTTATCACATACAATTCACAATGAATTTACTTGTGTAAGGCAATGTCAATTGCAGGCATATATATTGCAAGATGAAGTTTATGACATTTGAGATTCTCTTTGAACATAACTGTTACCTTCAATAAGAATAGATCCCAAATCTCATACAAAATCTTACATTTTTAGTACCCTTAACACACAATTTCAAAACATATCCTACAAAAATGAAGTTACCTCACATGCCTATGTAATTTCAATAACAAGCAAAACAGATAAACTAAAACCAAATACTGTGTGGGGAAAAACACTACACTAAAATCAAATCCAGCTGTACTCATCATTATGTTAGCCAAAACACTTTGAAGTGGAATAGGATTGTAGAACATGTCCAAAATAGCACCCAATTTTTCCAGAATCACATAGCTATTCTCTACATATTGCCTGGCTGATAACATCTCCCACTTGAACCTTTTCAAATAGTAGAAGTATCCATAATGAATAAATCTTTCCCTTTCATCATAAGTACCTTCCATCCCATTCAAGCACTTCTCCAAATTCTCCTTGACAATTTGTATCCACACTTTCAAATTTCGAACCCTTTTGGAATCCTTATAGATTTCATCTTCTGGGATGCTACCAATTGTGGTCAGGGATCGGTTGATGAGCATCGATGAATCAAGAATCACACTTTGGCATTCTTGTAAAGCTGAAAAAGCTCTTGAAGAAGCGTTGACCTTCGAGATTACCTTGTGACTTGTTGAGCTGAGGATAATGAGCTCATCATAAGTGACTTGAAGTGAAAGAGCAAAAATTTGGGATGGAGTAATCTTTGAAGATTCTTCTGAAGTTCTTTGAAGGCTGCACAATGATGATGAGCATGATTCTGGGAAGGGAGTGAGAGAACAGACGGCTGTGATCGCTTTGTCTGGAGTCACAGCAGAGAGTGGTGGTGATTCAGAATCTGCTTGGCGTTTGAGTATTGTAAGAACAGAAAGGATTGAGACGATGATGGTTGTGAAAATGATGATCAAAAAGATGATGAGGGTTATCTTTCTCTTTTTTCTTGAAGAAGATTGATCTCGATGATCCAGTAATGGTTTGTTGTTGACCGAATCCATTGCTCTCTAGTGTAGCTTAATTCAATGTTGGAATTTGTGATGAGGGATTAATGAGATGAATTGAATGGAGAAAATTGTTCCATCTACCATCAACTATGTATGCGGTGTCCACACGGCATTAGACGACTTTAAGGTCAACATTAATTTGGAAAATTTCCAGTCAATAATGGATAAAAGAGTTAGTCCTCAATTCTACTAAAATAGTCCAGTTTTATAATTAATTCCATTTAGAAAGTAAACATATTGTTAATAAAAATTGGAAATAAATTACTTATTTAACGTATTATACTTTACCATTAAAAAAAAAAATGTTTTTATTAAATTGGACTCTCAGAGTGAAACGAGGAAGTACATTAGGAAATAGATTCTGGACCGAAAGGGGCCCAGATTTGGATTTTTACATTTTTGCCCACTTCTTATCTTCTCTTTCTTCTTTCTCATCTCCACTTTTTTCTCCGTTGCTTTCTTTTCTCTCTTTCTTCTTTCACTGCCCCCAATTCCTTATCTCTTCCTCTCTATTTTTTCTTTCTTTCTATTCTCCTGTTTTATCATCTTTTAGTAGGTGATTTTATTTTTTTCCTTTTTATTTTTTGTCCAGATTTTTGGAAAACAATGTAGTAAAAAAGATTGGTTTTAAATTTATGGCAATTACTTTTTATTTTATTTCTTCTTATTTTTTGTCCACATTTTTGGGATAATTAATTAATAATATGACTACTATATACTGTTTTACGATAAAGACTGTATTGATTTTTTTACTACTCTGTATTGTTTTACAATAAAAATTGTATTGATTTTTTAATATTATTTTATACTGTTTTACAATAAAGGCTGTATGATTTTTTTTTACTACTCTATATTATTTTACAATAAAGACTGTATTAATTTTATGACTACTTTGTATTATTTACAATAAAAATTGTATTATTTGAAAAGAAATTAAAACAGTAAAAAAAATTCAAAAAACTCAATCACCTTCATCCTTCAACGTGTTGCTTTCGTTTTTCAATCATCTTCATCCTTTAGCCGTGTTGATTTCTTCTGGTTTCTTGGACTTACGATAAAGAGGAGGAAGGTGATGGGGGGAGAGGAGAAGAAAGCGGAAGAAAATTAGGAGGGAGGAGAGAGTAAAGTTGAGGAGAAACAAAGATGAAAGAAGATGAGAGAGGAGAGAGGGAGTTGTTATCATCAAAGAGGGGCACTTTTGTATTTTTGACCGAACGAAGACGTGAAATTCCACTTACTCGTCTTGGCACTGTGTTACGGGTCGCACCTCTCGTGCTTGCCCTGCAACCCCATCGATGCCCCATGAGCATAAAATGGCATGTTGCAACTCGTGCTCGAAGCTGAGAACCGATGGAGTGAAACCGCACAACGCGTCGCACCATATGTCAGAGTCCGCATCACTGGCCGCCCAACACTTGGTACAGCACAACACCGCCTCAGCGCGCTCCCCAGCCTTAGTGCGCGCCTACGCCCCAGCACCAGTGGTGTGCCCTAGCGCCCAGTACATCTAGGCGCGCCCCATCCAGCAGCACCTTAGAGCGCGCGCCCCGCGTTGCAGCACCTTAGTGTACGCGCCCAGCGCCCCAGCACCTCAGCGCACGCCCCAGGCCCTCAGCGCGCTC
Source organism: Leptodermis oblonga (assembly GCA_016801395.1). Taxonomy (NCBI): domain Eukaryota; kingdom Viridiplantae; phylum Streptophyta; class Magnoliopsida; order Gentianales; family Rubiaceae; genus Leptodermis; species Leptodermis oblonga. Next base: position 31,558,672 of record CM028759.1, read on the forward strand.
CCCGCACTAGCCCCTCAGTGCTCGCCCCGCACCATCCCCTCAGCGCGCGCCCCGCAACAGCACCAGCACAACTCAGCGCCAAGTGCGCCTCAGCACCAGCTTGCCCCGCGCCCAGCACCACAACGACCGAGTCCAACGGCGCCTAACCTTGTATATATTGATTTGTGTTATTTTTTTGTAATATTTCATGTCATTCTAGTTAGGAAGGTTGGGGAATATTAGTTTTAGTTAGATAAGTGATCTTTCACAAGATCACCCATTTTAGTACGTGTTGATCCCCCTACCGGGCACTTGGGACTTTTCCTCTTTCTAGTTGATGGTGGAATGGTGTAATGCAAGCAAGAGCAGGGTTTCCACCCCCTTTGAACTCTTGGCTTTTTCTTGTAATTTCTATCTTTTATTAATAAAAACCAAGCTTTGGCTTATGAGTTTGCCTTCGTCTATTTTCATTGATTTGGATGTGCAAATTACAAATACTTCGGGAATGAGTCCCATTGCTGGAATTGGCGGAAGCTTGGCTAGAGAGCCTTGCTTGCCACACGGTGCGCTCCTTTTAGTGATTCAAAAGAGCAACCTGTGCACTGTCCCAAATCGGGCCATTTAATAGCTCCCTTAAAAAAAATTGCCAAGGATAAACAGAAAAGTACATAGATCGACAACGTTGGATAATTCTAGCTAGTTGTGGTTGATTCTGGGATAACTAAAGCTCTCTCAAGCATGGCTGTTAAACTCGTAATTTTGGATAGAATCGTTTTAGGTCTAGAATCGGAATCGTAGAATCGGATCGTAAAATCGGATCCCGGAATCAGAAAATAGCTTATACACCCTTTTTTAATTATAATTATAGCATAAACTCAAAGAGTCATACAAACTTATAATTCTTCAATAAAAACCATATTAAAAGTGTCAATTGTCAAACGAAGTAATATTTCAAATCTCAATACATCAAGACTCAAGTCATCAACTCAATAATCCATAGCCAAAAATAAAAAATAAAAAATTACAGATCATGTCCAGACATAATCTCATAAATAAACAACCGAATGAAGCTTGACCCGTTGCTGAAGACTGGGCTATTGGGAATTTGGGAGAATAGTGCCAGAATTGGACCAAATTTGTTTTCCAGCAGCAGCCCAAAATTGCACATTTCACTGAATTGGGTCCAAAATTGCAGCCCAATCAAAAAATTCCAAAATCGGCTTAGACTCGTACAATCGGCCGATTCTACGAGTCTAAGGCGATTCTACAGATTCAGATGCGAGTCTACATTAAGATGCGATCCCAACCGAGTTGAGATCGATTCCTATGTCTAGACTCTTAGAATTGGCCGATTCTACGAGTCTAGACCCGAGTTTAACAACTATGTCTCAAGTATATGTTATGATCCATTTTAAAATTTTAGAGAAAGCCGGGGTTTAAAAACCGCACTATAACTTTAAATTAATTTTACTGTACTCTTTACAATCTTATAGGACCTATTGTTTTCATTTTTGTTTTGATTTTGTTTTTGACTTCTACAATAAATTTAATATATTATAATTATTTTTCATCATTTTTAATACAATATTTTACTATTCAGATATACATTTTTACACTTTCAAAAGATTTTTTACACTATAAAGTTATTTTTCAAAAACATGTTTTAAAACATCACAAAGAACAAGTCCATAGAGTTTATATGTATTCTATCCGTGAAAATATAAAATAAAAAAAAAAATTTTTTTGGAACAAGATGGTCAAAGAGAGGACCAGGTCTAACTTGCTGGTTTATTCGTCCTCCTTCCACAAAAAATAAATAAATAAAGATTGATCGTCCAGTATTGTTTGGGTTTGGGGTTGGCCAAGTCCATACCTACCAAGCTGGCTAGCTATGAGGGGTTTTTTTTTTTTTTTTGGAAAGCGCTATAACATTAATTAACTTGGGACTGGAGTAAAACAAATAATATATTGTAACATAGTTGCAAGTAATTTTAGGGGAGGGTTGGGGTGGTGGTTCGGGAAGGACCTTCTAACCCCGAGGTCAAGGGTTCAATTTTTGGGAATGCAAGAGTAAAAAAAATAAAAAAAAAACGAACACTTCTGACTAGAGTTCTTTGAGCTGAGCTCAGTGGAGACAGGAAAATTGCCCCCCATCGATAGTGCTGTCAGCACACGATATCATGCACGCCTTAAACTAAAATTTCATTCTAGTTCAAAAAAAATCATTTTTAATTAGTTCCTTTGATTGGTCTATGACATTTTGATAATTTCTCTTAATTTTGAGTTTGGCAAATTTTGCATTTACATGTGGAGAGTCTCCTACACAACTGTCTGATAGCTCGACGACAATATGTCAACAACTAAATATATTTATTTTTTATTAATACTCCATACAACACATGATAAAATAGATTTGCATGTTTGGGATGTAAGGGTTGGGGAATACAAGTACTCCATTCTTGTTGAATTCCAACTACCCCTCTTGAGTCTACTATTGTGCATTGATTCATCTCTCAGTCTGCTAATAATAAACTCGATCTCGTATGAAATGAAAGACGAACAATGGAGCATAGTTCTGTCCAAATAAAGAGACTATATACATTACGCGATACACATGGGCGGAGGAATGGGCACGTACCCCACCCAAACCCCACTTCAAACCAAAGTTTTGTAAGACGTTTATAGATATTGGATGCTTTTATCCCTTTGATATGCTCTAAAAGCTTTTTAGGTCATTTGAATTCATTATGGAGACGGTAATCGATACATCAATACCCTTATTGTCAGACCTGATCGCCAAATACTAGTTGTTGTGTTACATTTAAATTTATTGGTAATTTTCGTCCTTTTAATCTGCTATAGAAGGTTTCTATATCATTTGGATCCATTATGAAAATTTGTAATAAATTTTTGGTTCAAGTATAGTTATCAAAACTTATACTCCCTCTGTCCTATTTAAAGAGGAGGCAGTCTCATTTCAATCCGTCCGGCATTCCGACATTCGATACTTTAGTTCTTAATCGAGACAAGCGTTGATCACCACAGGCGATAAGGTTTTTTTCTTAAAAAGAAAATGCAATTTTTTTAATTGGCAATATCTTTTTTAAAAGGGAGATACATTAGAGTTTATACATAATAAACGATTAAAAAACTAAAATCAATACATCAAATGTTATATCAATATACGACACATCAAAAGTTATAAGCGATATGTGATGCATCAGAGGTTATATGTGATTATTCAGTCCTTTAAATCCGTACCTTTTTTCCAGTACAAGAGAAAAAAAAAATTTCTAAGAAATAATTGATACATGAGCACCTAAACTTGATATACCATAGGCTATAAGCGATATGCAATACATCAGAGGCTATATACGATATATATGCTTTCATAATATACCCGCGGTACTTTTGAGACTAGTCTCAATTTGAGCGTCTTCAAAAAAAGAGAGAAAAAATACCCTCCTCGTTGGACGATCTAGTAAGTTGAATACAAGTAAATTTTTGTTGTAAAAGAGTCACGTTCCTATTTTTTTGTTTACCTTATATACCATACCTTTACTAATACAATTATATTTGGTAACACATTACACAATAATTCACAAATTTTCAGGCAGACAATATGGTATGTCGATTATAACATCCCCATGTCGAAAAAGTCTTTACACATCAGAAAAGTAGCCGTAATAATGAAAAATTAATCACCCAAGTTTAATCTTTTCTTTTATGCTTATCACTAAAGAAATATCTATGCTCTTTATTTTGCATCTTTTACCTTTGGTCTTTTATGAATTTAAGACTAAGCAATTAAAGTACAAAATTAGCAAATTGCATGAAGAAACTTCACGCGCATATCAAACCTCCATTTAAGTCCCCTTACCAAGTACAGAATTTGCTTGGGACAGTTAATGGTCAAAAGACATTTGTCGGGCCTTGGGGTGTGGATTGGCACGACGTTCTTTTTAAGGAAGTTTCTACTCTGTCTGTAGATGAAAAAAGTACACCACATGGGGATTTTCCTAGTTTGTCGCTGCTTATCGTAGTTGGCATTACACCGAGTAGAAAGGGCTACAATAGCCTGCTGGCCTTTGTTGTTGCGAGAACGAGAGGGCATCTCTAATGCACTTTGAAGAAGAATTACCTGCACAAGACAAGTTTGAACCCTAGGCGATAATAACCTCACCCCTTGTCCTTCAAGTGTAACCGACCTATCAAGCTACTCTCACCAAGTGTTTCGCTCGAGGGTTGGCTTTCCCTTGTAATGATTATACACTCTGCCTTTTATCATTCAAAATGTACTTCACAGTCAAAGTCCTTAAAATTTGAACTAGGTATAGAACAAGCAGATAAAATCACACAAGTAACGACTTAGCTAGGTAAATGAAATGCAAATAATTCTCGAAATAGGGGCTGAACCTATCTCGGTTTTGAAGGCCACCAGAAAAAGAAATTTTCAGTAATTAATTCAAATAAAATGTGCTCAAGGAGGAGATTCAGGGATAAGCCCTCAATCTCAGCAAAATTAATGTAATGTGCACGATGACAAAATCTGAACTAATATAGATCTAATGTCCAGGTAGTATGAAAAGATGTTCAGGCAAGATAATTTGCAGGGCAATTCAGAATGAATAGAAGCAAAGAACAATTAGTAGGTTTGAAACAAATTAGAAAACTATCCAAGATGTGATCACACACCCAATAGATAATCAGAAACCAATTCCCACTAATAGCAATTAACTTCTCACTTTGAGCAAACAAAAAGGATTTAGTTTTGGCAAAACAGTCCCCAAAGTTGTATAAAATCGCAAAAACAACCCTAGGGGTATTTTCGTAAGTTACTTCGTATGGTACTGTAAAATCAAAACTTGCAGCCAAAACAGAAAAATTCGGGTCCCTTAATTCAATGTAGATCTCAAGAATTAAAGAACAAGAAGATTTTTAATTAGAAAGATCACACAGAATTAAAGCCGGAATGTTGTTGCAATCAAGGGTTCAAAAAGATCGTAACCCTAAGAGCTTTGCAAAAGAGACCTTAATTCATAGCGATGATTATGTATTTGAAAAGTCAAACTAAACAAAGATTGTCTGCTGAGGGCAAATTAGGGGTCCAAAAATTCGTAATCCACAATAACTGTGGCAATTACAAGCCTAGGTTTAGCAACAATTCAATAAGCATCAACCAAAGCAGCAAATTAAGCCAACAAAGGTGATGGAAATTTAACCTAACTCCTTAGCGACACAAGATGTAAGTCGCAAGAAGCTGGGGTTTTTCTAAACCCTAACACTGAGAAAAGGGTATTGCCTTTAGCGACACAATTTTTAGTCGCAAAGGTGGTACTTTCCCGAACCAAACAGCCAACAATTATTCTAGCACAGGTTGGGACACAACAGGAGTGTCACTATCACAATCAAGCACAAAAATCGCAAAAAGAAAGTAAAACTGAAACAACAATGTTCTTTGAAAACTCGATTTTAACCCCTTTAATTTTCATGGTTTATTTCTTTTCTTAACAATTGTTTTTCCTCAGACTTTTCTAGCAAGAAAATTATTGATTGCAGTAAGATCAACACAGTTTATTTAAGCTGAAACCGAAAACAACATGCAACATTTCAGAAAAAAAATTTGCAAGAAGATCCCGTCAATTCTCAAGTAATTTTCAAGGAACCATGCATGCAATTTTCAAACAAGAAAATTAAAGAGAAAGAAAACACCTTTTTCGAGTTGGATCGGACTCCAATCCGCCTCCTTTCAACAAGCTCGCCTTGGCTCTGATACCAAAATTGATGTGAGCACTTCGGAGAAGTCCTCACAGATGAAAAAAGTTGCCAAGGAAAGTCGACACTTGAAGAACACAGATTTACCCTCTTGATTTACTCGAAAATCACTCAGTTAATTTAAGTGAGACTTAATCTACTTTAATCTTAAACTTACAGGATTAATGAGTTCTGAACAAACAAAAATTAGGTGGAGTAAGTAACCTAATTTCTTCTTATATTGGAACAAGTATAATTTTAACAATTCATGCAAAATACACAAGTTCAAATAAAAAAGAAGAGAATTCGAAAAGTAAATGACAAAACCTTACACTAATATTATCTTTAATCATGCAAATTCTGAATATTATTTTCGTCTGTACCCCTATTTATAGGAGAGAGGGGAGCACGAAAATAAGGAGAGAAATAAAGAAAGAAAACAATTAAAAGTGGAAACCAATTAGACTTGGTAATTGGAAAGAGAAATGAACGAAATTCTCATCTAAAAAGGACTAAAAATAACTCCTAAAAAGGACAAAAATGAAAGCAAAGTTTGAGTCCTTTTGGAAACTATTAGAGTTAGTAAAGTTGTAATAGTTTTAAGGAAACTTACTAACTCCTAATTAAACTAGGGAAATAATTAGAAAATATGCACAAATCCTAATTGCTTTCCAAAACCCTTAATCAACTTGTATTTGGATAGAAATTTCGTTCATTGGCATCTTGAATTGGCTGGCCAAAATTAATAGATGCGGATGCTCGGGTTTCGGCCCATCTTGATGTAGCATGCATTTTTGAAAGTGTTGGAAACTTCATCAAATAGTTCGGAGCATTCGGGATCCATTGAGAAGCTTACGGAATCAGTTTGAAATGTTCTAAATCAAGATTTATACATTTCTCCAAGATTCTTTCGTTGTAACCACATGACAGATCGGGAAGTTGTAACTGCTTCAAGATCGATCAAGAAATGTTTCGAGAAATGTTTCTGGAAACTATCAAATTCATGTTGAAAGTAGTGGATGGACGAGAGGCTTGTTGATTGCCTCCTGTGTTCATTTCTTCCTTCTTGCAATGCATTTCTTTTGGACGTCGCATTGGGATTGACTCGGCAAGTGCTGGCTTGGCTTGTTTGCGCTATGGATGACCGCATCACAATGTTTAGAAAGTAACAATAGAAATGACAAAAAATGTGTCAAATTACTTATTTTTAGTGCGATACCTTATTACTCATATAAAGTTTTACCTTTAAGAAATAAGACTCTTTATATGAGACAGTTGGAGTAATTTATTTTTGAGTAGGGGTGATAATGAACCGAGGCAAGCAGAACTTTGACGTGTTCATTTCTTTTTCATTTATTTATCGAGCCAAAATCTTGTTCGTGTTCGCTTATTTAATAATCAAGCCGAGCCGAGCCGGGCTTGTTCGTGAACATTCCTGTGTGTTCTATCTCGTATTAACTAACAAAAAATTATAATGTTTAGTTAATTTAATATACCATATCAACTTACATAAAAATAAAATTTAGTTTAAACTCATATATTGATATCTATGTACATATAAATATATATATATACAAAGATTCAATTATTTGTATTATTTAAAATTTTAATGTTGTATACACTTATTTTATTTATATTATATAGCTAATATTTTAATTTAGCATGTTCACTTCGTTAACAATCTTTCAACACCTTGTTCGTGTTTGTTAATTATCGAGGCTAAAAATCATGTTTGTGATCGTTTTTATCGAATCGAGCTCGAACTTGTTGGTGAATGTTCATGTTCATTCTCAACCCTATTTTTGAGTTAGTCTTGTGTGAAACAAGTTCATTTATGCAACCACTGTTCACGTGAACAGTGCACACGTTCGTTTTTTTCCCTTAAAACGGGTACTTGAATAAAAGCAAATTGATACTGTTGAATAGTATCAGTGGTACTGCTGAATAGTAACACTAGTACTGTTCACGAGTATCAGTAATACTATTTACAAGTATCACTTTAAGAGAATAAAAAAAAGATAATAAAAAATTGATATATAAAAATAATAATACTTCTGAACAGTACCATTGGTACTGCTCACAAGTATCAATAATACTACTTTCATTTATCGCTTTAAGGGTGAACAAAAACAAAGCAAAATAAAATGAAAAAAGAAAAACGAGAGAAAAAAACAGTTACTCAAGAAGAGTAGTATTATTAGTAAAAGTGCTACACTTAAGGAGTAATACTTTTAGTCGAAGAGTAGCACTAAGAAAATTAATAAGCTAAAAAAAATTTTAAAAAAAAACTGAAAGTGGTACTCTAGAAGAGTAAATATTACTTTCAAAAGTAGCACTAAGAAGAAAAGGAACTAATAATATAACAAAAAAACTACTGCTACACCTTGAAGAAGAGTAGCATGCTATTTTGTCAATAGCAAATTGATGTGCGAGTTCTCTTCATGGAGTATGAGTTAGTTATAACTGTTATTTTGTTACTAGCAAAGTGATGCTCAATTAATGGTGTGTCTAAAAATAAGTAAATCATTGGACTTGACCCAATAGTAAGGAAAGGCTCATTAAAAAATAACGAACATGAAGTTGGCCTGGTCCCATAAATTTACCGGTCCCACAGAAGATAATAAAATTGGCTTATGGGGTATTCGGGAAAGGTTATAAGACATAAAAGATAAGGTAGAGATACAGGAGTAGCAAGTTTTGGGGTAACGAATAAAGGGGAAAACATTTAAAGCATTAAATGTACCAGAGTCAATGAAAGAGAAATTAGCAAGAGTTAATACGACTACAATCAGGGAGTTTGTTCGGGTAAAAGAGCATTAATAAGGGGTTTAAATGAATAGAGCCAGTAAACATGAAAAGGGGCGAGTCTTTTGCTACTGTTATAAAGTTGACAGGTATCCCGCTAAAGCATTAATGAGGGGAGCCAGCCATTAGCCTGGAACCAGCGGGTTACCAGAACCAGCCATTAGCCGGGTCCAGGGGGTGACCCAAATCAATCATTAAGCAGGGTCCCGCGGGAGACCAAAATCAGTCACCGAGTCCGGTCACATGGTCAAAATGAGATATAAATGGTCTTAAATGCTGTGCTGGTTATAAGAAGGAGTTAAGACAATAATAATGAAGTCAGAATCATGGGGTCCTTTTTTTTTAAAATTTTTTTATGGGTCCCTTAATGACAATAACCGATCATAATGAGGCAACCCAACGGACAAATCTCGAAGCAAGTACATATAAACTTACCAGTCACATTCGATTGAGGAACGCAATTTCTAGAGACATTAAGCAATTCTAAGTCAATACTACGCACTTGATTCTTATACTCTTGCTATATCTCTTATTGACTTGAGCGTCGGAATGGTACGGAGGGATAGCCTGCATCTTCACGATCATTACCGGATCCAGTGGGGGCATTTTTCGGGGTTGGGAGGTTCAATGTTCCAATGGGGAAATCGTGTTTCATCACTCAAGTTTGCAGAAAAAAAGGAAATAAAAAGAGGTGTGCGTGGATGATGCATCGTCGCATATATAAATATCGTTCTATGTATAAACTCATTTTATATAACTTCTATACATTTCTTTTTTCGTTTGAATGATAGTTATAATTTGTAAATTCACAACCAAAAGTGTCACAACTGCACCTTATTACTGTCAATTATGAGTTTTTAAAATTTTTTTATTGACTATAAGTTTTGATAATTATATTTGTAACTTAACTTATTAAAAAATTTCATAAAATATGCAAATGATTTGTAAACAAGTGAAATAGGCTAAACTTGATAATTTTGTAAAACGTAAAAGACAAAAATGACAAATGAAAGATAGAAAGACCAAAACTGTTATGAGCCTAAACATAAAGAATCAATGCACGATAACTCCTAAACTCTGTTTCAAAAAGAAAAAAAAAAACTCCTAAAATCTTTCCCGTCAAGAATGGATAAACAATATATAATAAAATAAAAGACCTAAAGGATGCTTGGATTTATGCAAGTGAGGTGAAAACCACCTGAAGATCAACTTCACAAAAATTAAAGGCTCTTCAACTGTTACTATAATTTCAATACAATACAAAAAAACACGACTAAGACCAAATATTGCAAACAGTAAAAGAAAACCGGAAACAAATTCGCATAGCCATATTCAAAACTGCTTAACAAAAAGTTCCGACTGTCTTCAATGCTCGGAAACGCAGGCGGTTTAAACATGGCAATAATTTTGTCCATCTTTGCGAAGATGTCTGAGCAATTCACCACAAACTCCTTCGCCTCGGCCACCTTCTTCTTCAAATCCATTCCTTCAGAACCATCGTCCAATCTACTCAAACAACTTTCGATGTTTTCCAGGGCACTAACGATCCTTTCTTCCAAATCTCTTCTTGATATTTCATCTCTAATCATCGTCATAGACACGTTTACGAAAGTGGCAGAATCGCGAACCGACATATCGCAGGCTCGAAAAGCTGACAAAAGGGTGGAATTTTTTACCTTTGAGATCGCCGTTTGACTTGATGAACCGACGCTGTTTAGCTCGTCGAAGGCAGCCCGGAGGGAAAGTATAAAAATGGTTGAAGGGGTTGTTTTGATCCTCTCGCCGGAATAATCGCCGGCGGCGGTCATGTTTCTGTGGAGGCTTAAAATGGGATCGAAACATGAGATGGGATATGGGGTCAAACCGCAGATGACTCTGATTATCTGCTCTGGATCTGAAGCAGAGATTGACTAGATTCTGCTTCTTGTTTGATGGCTACAAAGACTGAGAAGATTGAGCCGATGATGACTGTGAATAGAACGATGAAGAAGATGTTCAAGCAAGTCATGATCTTCCTTTTTCTTCCTGAAGCTTGATCATCTTGCGATGGCTTCTGCCTGTCTCTGTTTTTTATGGATTCCATCAGGTTTAATTCTGAGGTGAATTTGGAAGGGGAGGAGAGGATGGATATTCTTAATCTTTTGTGGGTTGAAGAGATTAAGGGCTCTCATGAGAAAGAAGGAAAACTCGATAGAAATAATAAGCAGAGTGAGTCTGTTTCATTAGTGCCTTAAATTATACTCCCCTTCGTCTCCTTCTCAATCGAGTCTATTACGGTATTTTTTTCGTCATACAAAATAGACTTTTTAAATGAGAACTTATTGCCCGGCCCCATGTGTTTATTTTTGGCGAGTTTGCGACTTTGCCTCTTAATTTTCAAAAATACAATATGTATTTTTGTTGTTTATTGTGAAATGACATATTTACTTTACTTTTATTGACACAAACAGTACTTTTCACGATGAAAATTACTTTTATTTGTGTAACTGTGTTTTTGAGTTACGTTCAACTCTTACAATTTTAAGTGTCATTTCAAAATGATCAATGACAATTACAGGTGTTCATGGTTTACCCAAATCGAAAAAACCGTTCGCACCAAACCATTTTTGGTTAAAATGGTTCGGTTAAAATGGTTAATGGTTCAGTCTTTTAACCAAACCGTTCGTAAAAAGTGGTTAACAGTTCGGTTATTGGTTTTACCAAAAAAAAATCGGTTAACCGGGCCGAAAACCGCAATTCGGTGCGGTTTGGGTGGTTAACCGAAAATTCATAATTTTTAATCATACTAAAATATTGTATATTATTTTTATTATACAATTTACCCTCATATCTATATTTTAAATTTTAAAATCTATATTATACTTAAGAAAATCTATAAATTTTATATAACACATAATTTTAGAAAGCCTTAATTCCCTCTAATTAGCGAAATAGTTACAAATTTTTAATCATCTTCCAATTAGTATTAGGCATACACTAAGACATCTAAATCATCTTCTAATTATAAATTTGTGTGCGTGATGTGTTTCTTTTTTTGAAATTTCAATTATTCTAAGGTGTCTTTAGATTCTAACCATGAAATTAAAGGGTAATGCACTACAATGTTTTTTATTTTAAAAATAAATTCTCTCTATCAAATAATATAATTCTTTTTCAGTTAAAATGGTGACGGAACCGAAAAATCAAAATTATTTTGGTTTTTCGGCCAAGGTGGACCGTTTCTTTTGGTTTGGTTTTTGGGTGGTTTTTTTACCTATAGAAAAACCGAAAAAAACGAAAAATTTCAACCGAAAACCGAAAAAACTGCACCATGAACACCCCTAATGACAACATAGAATGAAGAATGTATTTTGAAAATTAGGAGGTACAATTGAAACTAACTCAAAAACACACTGTTTAAAAATAAATAATAAATAATAAAAAACTCAAAAACAAAGTGGAAAAAGTAATTAAGCCTATTTGTTTTGGAAGATAAAAACAAAAGGCATGAATGAAGTTCAAGTTTAGTCAGTCAACCCCAACGCTGCCGGCCTAAAATAAATGGTTGTCGCTCTCACAACTAGGAACTTGGAAGGTGGGAAGAAAGTAAGTAAAGCTTTTTTTTTTCCCCAGCATTGACGCATTAGATCTAAGGTAACTGGTTTAAGGTAATTAATTGTTTTAAATAGACTACACAATCAACTCCGTAAAAACATTATAAGACTTAATAGAAAATAATAGAAATTAAACTTTCAATTGTCCCTTTATTCCATTTTGATAGGATGGTTGAGTTGAGTTTAATCAGTAAAATTATGCAATATCTAAAGGGCTTTTTTTTTTTTTAAAGTCGCAGGGGTTTTGGGACCATTTATTAAAATTAAGAAGTGGAAAAGTATTACAGAGGTAGACGTAATGAGCCTTACCCTTGTATACGATATGCAAATGATTCAGATGATATATGTTAGAAGAACAATTCCAAACTATTACAAAGTGAATAGACTAACCCCTCAAGTAGGGGAAATTACGAGCATTTAAAGTGACTAGCCTCCGTACCGTTGCAGGAAGCGAGGTATGGTTATACACCAGAGATTGAAAGGAAAGGTTGGACAAACGTGCCATTACATCTGCAGCAACATTTGCTTCTCTGTACACGCAAGACATAGAAAATTCCTAAAAAGAAAGCCGCAAAGGTACATTCTTCTTCATGATGGAGGACGAGTTCATGCAATATCTAACGTTATACATTTTTAATAACTCGTGCCGGGGGGCCATTTGGTGACCAAATGAAACATTCAGTCACCAAATTGGTCACTAAATCTAAGGCGGGAGAAATTCTCACTAAATTTCGAATATTTTCACTACTACAAAATAGAGCTTTAACGGCGAAAAATAGAAAACCGCCGTTATAAAAGAAATACGGACTTTCTATGGCGGTTTTAAAATAAACCGCTGTAGAAAGGGACTTTCTACACCGTAGAAATGGACATTCAACGGCGGTTATAATCAAACCGCTGTAGAAAGGGACCTTATACGGCGGTTTATAATCAAACCGCCGTAGAAAGTCCATACTTTCTACGGCGGTTTGTCCCAACCGCCGTACCTTTCTACAGCGGTTTAACAATTAACCGCAGTAGAAGATCCCTTTCTACGGCGGTTTGATTATAACCGCCGTTGTATTGACGTATTTAACCCTAAATAACAACGTGTATCTCCATATCGCGGCCGAAAGTCTTCTTCTCCAAATTTCTACTACGGTTTTGCACGTTTGATGTAAAGAATCGTCATTTGAGCTAAAATTTACCACCTTAAGGTTAGAAACTTCTAAAATTTCTCAGTAATTGCTTATTCTTGTACTTTAGATATGCGTATATTGAATTTATTTTTATTTATGGTAGAGTACTGAAAATTAAAGTTGCAATCCATGTATATGGTGAAACTTAGTATTGTGGAACCCTATTTAGTTATACTATGTAGTTTCTTGGTGATGTGATTTGATTTATAGTGTTTTGTTTTTAATGGATGATGTTCATATAATTAGCACTACTTAGAGTGTGTATTATTTTTTAATGCATTGCATGTGTTTGATGAAATGCATAAATGAAAAACTTATGGGTTCTTCTTTATTTGATTATGTCTATTGCGCATGTGTTGGTTATGCATTATTTTTTTCATTGAGGTATTATATTAGTTTTGATTATATAAGTAACATTAGTATGACATGTGCTAAGACAAGCATGCAACTTGATACTTTCTACATTATTTGTTGAATTATTATTTGGGTTTTTTAATTATTTGAAGGAGTTAGTTACGCATGGATCAAAATATTTTGTTGTATGGTGATCGGACCTCCGATTTTTATGCGAAAGAAGTTGAGAATTTCATTGAATTGGCTTATAAGAATACAAAGTATGTCCATTGTCCGTGTAAAGCTTGTAAAAATGGTGCGCGGTTTGATAACTCAGATACAATAAGATTCCATTTATATCGGAACGGATTTGATCCTTCTTATAAATTGTGGATTTGGCATGGTGAAAGTATTGATAGTTTATCTGAGCAAAGAAAATCTCATGCAAAAGGAGATGGTGGGATTACTAGAGATCGATTAGATGACATGATTGAGGATGTGGCCGAGGATTTTGCTGATAAATCGGAAGTTCTTGCTTCCATTTTGGGTGACAATGAGAAGCCTCTATACAACGGTTGCACTAGATATACATGCTTGTCTAGTGTTTTGAAGTTGTTTAATTTGAAAGCGGCAAATGGGTGGTCAGATACTAGTTTTACAGCCTTATTGAGGGTATTGAAAGATATGCTCCCAGAAGATAATGAACTTCTAGATCGAATTTATGAGGCGAAAAAAATATATTGTCCAATGGGTATGGAGTATAAGAAGATCCACGCTTGCCCAAACAATTGCGTCCTCTACAGGAATGAGTATAAGGATTTATTGCTTTGTCCTAAGTGTAAAACTTCACGATACAAAAACAAGCAACTGTGTGATGATGTTGAAGATAGTTCTGATGCGCAAAAGAAGGGGTCACCGGCTAAGGTTCGGTGGTATCTTCCTATAATACCGAGATTTAAACGGTTGTTCGCTAATGTAAAAGATGCAAAACTTATGACATGGCATTCAGATCGGTGTATTCCCAGTGATGATGACAGGGTGATAATGCATACATCATACTCGGATTAGTGGAAAAAAATTGATTCAATGTATCCTTCATTTGGGGGAGAAGCTAGAAATTTGAGGCTTGGTTTGTGTACTGATGGAATGAACCCGTTTGGCAGTTTGAGTAGCACACATAGCTCATGGCCGGTGATGTTGGTTATTTACAATTTGCCACCTTACTTGTGTATGAAGCGCAAGTATATACTTATGTCTCTAATGATTTCAGGCCCACGGCAACTAGGAAATGACGTCGATGTGTATCTTGCTCCTCTTATTGAAGATTTGAAAAAGTTATGGGATGAAGGCGCACTTGTGTTTGAAGCATACCGTGAAGAAATGTTCACATTACAAGCCATGTTGTTATGTACCATTAATGATTTTCCTGCATATGGAAACTTGTATGGGTACTCTGTTAAAGGGCATAAAGCATGCCCTATATGTGAGCAGAGTACAGATTTTTGTCAGCTTGCACATGGGAGGAAGACAGTATACCTTGGGCATCGTAGATTTCTTCCCGAAACTCATCCGTATCGCCGTATGAAAAGAGCATTCAATGGATTTCAAGAGTTTAGAAAAGCTCCAGAACCCTTGAGCGGGCCAGAGGTGAAAGCTCGTGTGACGGACATTAATGTGGACTTTAGAAAACCTTCGGAGTCCAGCAATAATGATACATGTTGTTGGAAGAAAAAATCCATCTTTTTTGAACTTTTATACTGGGAGAACTTGGATGTCAGACATTGTCTCGACGTTATGCATATTGAGAAAAATATTTGTGAAAGCCTGTTAGGTACGCTTTTGAACATACCCGGTAAAACTAAGGATGATTATAACGCTAGACTTGATATGGTTGATATGACATAAGATCAAATTTAGCACCGGTAGCTCGAGGACAACGCACATATCTACCCCCTGCCTGTCACACTTTGTCCAGAAAAGAGAAAAAACAACCGTGTTCAAGTTTGCGTAGCATCAAAGTTCCATCCGGATATTCTTCAAATGTAAGTAGACTTGTTTCCTTGAAAGATTTAAAACTGGTTGGTTTGAAGTCTCATGATTGCCATGCCTTAATGCAACAATTGTTGCCTGTAGCTATTCGCTCGATATTGCCCAAGCATGTTAAGTCCAATATAATAAGACTTTGTTTCTTCTTCAATGCAATATGTAGCAAGGTTATCTCGCGTGAAAGACTTGATCAGTTACAAGATGAAATAATTGTTGTTCTTTGTCAATTAGAAATGTATTTTCTACCCGCCTTCTTTGATATTATGGTACATTTGGTGATTCATTTGGTTAGAGAGATAAAAATCTGCGGGCCTGTTCATTTGCGATGGATGTACCCATTCGATCGATATATGAAAGTATTTAAGGGGTATGTTAAGAATCGTTATCGTCCTGATGCTAGTATTGTTGAAGGTTATATAGCTGAGGAGGTAATTGAGTTTTGCACTGAGTACTTGGCCGATACAGCATCAATTGGAATATCTAAGAATCGGCACGATGGGAGGATTACAGGTATGGGCACAAGGGGAGGAAAAATGTTTACGCCTTCTAATGTTGAATTGATGAAGGCGCATCTCTACATACTACGCAATTTTGAAGAAGTTGAGCCCTATGTGAGAGACCATATGCGTTCAATAAGAACGTCTTATCCTGCTTGGATGGATCAAAATGTGCTCAATGAACATATTCGGACATTTGTCTATTGGTTTGGTAATGCTGTCATAGGCAAAGACGTTTCGGAGACATTAAAATGGTTGGCGTTTAAGCCTAGCCATGCGGTACGAGCATTTTCATGCTATGACATAAATGGATATTCATTTGCTACTAAGAGACAAGATGAGAAGAGTACGGCACAAAACAGTGGTGTTACATTAATCTCGGAGGCTTTACATGTTTCTAGCAGGAAGGATAAAATCCAATGTATGCAAGCATGACATATTACGGGGTGATCGAAGATATTTGGGAGCTTGACTATGTTTGTTTCAAAGTAGCTGTATTTCGATGCAAATGGGTTGATAACAATAATGGGGTTCGAACTGATGATCCATTGGGTTTTACCTTGGTTGACCTTTAATCGAGAGTGTTTCAAAGGGGAACCATTTATACTTGCATCGCAGGCGAAACACGTTTTTTATATCACCGATCCTAGTGATGAACATTGGTCTGTTGTTCTTCATGGTAAACAACATCACGGAGGGGAAGGGATTGATACAGAAGAAGGGCTTTATGAGGCGGGCCCTTTCTCTAGTGGGTTACCTGAATCGAGAGCTGATGAAGAAGATAGGGAACTTGATAAATACATACTTCGTGATGACCACAACGAAGGATTATGGTTCGAGGATCAAGTGTCCCATAAGAGAAAGAGAATAAGTTAAGAATTATTTTCAGGTATATTGTTTGTTTTTTTTTTTTTTTTTTCTGTGGGTGTGTGTGTGTGTGTGTATTTATATATGTATATTTTTTTTAATGAAACGAGGTAGACATAATTTTATAACAACATTTATTTTTATCCTTCGTACTGTCTGATTGAAACAGGTCACAACTTGGATGAAGCCGCGCAAGCAAGGGATAAAATTTCCAGGGAACTTCATATAGCGAAATGTTTATAAATGAATTTGTTATTATTGGAAATTGTGTGAAGCTTTTGTGTTGATGTTAGGATGACAGAGTGTTTTGGTTAAATTTACAGGGGAGATTCTGTCGGAATTGATTTGAAACTGAATTCCGTATTATTTGAAGTAGTTGGAATCTTAATGAAGTATTTAATTATGTGCATATCCTTGACAGGGAGTATGTTACATTTATAGGGGAGACTCTGTCAAATTTTCTGGCAAATTGATTTCCTTGTTTTTCATTTATGAATAAATGTCTCATGTATTTTTTTTTTTTTTCAAGGACTAGTACTTTTGGTAAAATTTACAGGGGAAGCTGTACAATTATTTTTGTTTTGATTTTATATTTAATTCTTGATAAATTACTTATCTGTGCATCGGAAAAAAGATATTCATTTAGCGAGGTTGGTTATTGACCACTAAATGAATTAATTATTCGTTTATCGATTAATAAATCTTTATTATTTTAGAGAGATTCTTCAATATATTTTATATTGAGGCGCGCTCCGTACCGGCGGCAACCTATTTCTATATTTTGCCTCTTAACTAGCATGCATGTGTACGAGATATACAGTAATAGGTGTCCTTTAGCTGCTGAATTTTAGAGCATAATTGTGGTAAATCTCACGGGTATGTGCAAGTTTTTGTAAGATAAATGCAAGTTTTAGGAGGAAGAATAATTAGAGAATGCAAGATGCAAAAGAGGAAGAAAAAAGCAGTCCAGCCCAAAGAAGAGAAGGAAGCCCAATGAAGAGAAAAAGAAGTCCAGCCCACAAAGAGAAATTGGAAGGGAATTCAGATTCTTTAATTATCAGCATGGATGCTGCGCATGGAATTGTTTCCTAATACAAATTATCCTTCTTTATTTTGGAGATTATTTTTGGGTAGTATCCTACATGGACAAGAGTTTTAGTAGTTTACTATTTTTAAATTAGTTTCTACTCTCCATTCTACACCTATTTATAGGGATAGAAGGGAGAGGAGAACCAGACGTTTTTTCTGGACAGTAGAATATTACTCCATATTTTCATAGCTAGCGCAAGGAAATTAGCTGTAGGTTTCGTTTACTGCGATTTGAGAAATTCTGCATAGCAGCGGTCCCGTTTGCCCGAACGGGAGGTCGCATACTCTGAGATTAGTTTCAGATCGTAAATCAAGTATTTCTTTCTTATTTATTTTATTCTTTTCTACTATTTTCAGTATGATTCATATAATAATTATGTGCGTAGTTAATTTGATTATGAGTAGCTAAACGATTTATTTCGGCATAATGTAATAGCAATTAATCCGGGCATGTTATGAAACCGAATTGTTCTTAAATTAAATTGCATGTGTTCCTTCTTATTCTCTGCTCAGAACGTTGATTACTGATATTTAATTAAGCTTGATCACCTTAGTTGAATTAGGTATAGCCAATTAATTCCCAGTTAAATAACATAATATTTATTGGGCAAGATTAATTAGTGGTAAAGTTACCTTCAGGTAATAGAGAATAGGGGGTTAGTAATTCTTAGATGTTAATTCAATAAGAATAACTAAAATCGAGTCTCCCTAAATCTTAAGGCTATTAACTTGGTTAATAGGTGTCGATGCCTTACGGCCTGTTCCTTGTTAATTAGAGTAGCAATTATGTCTGTGCGGATTCACGGTAATTGTCGATAAAGTAAGGGGAGATTGGGTTATGTCTGTGCGGATTCACTGTAATCTATAACTGGTTGATGACATGTTATTTAATATATTATTGAGTTGATGATTAACATGCACGTGATTATTGTGATTTACATATTGCTGGAATACTTTATTTCATTGATTAAATTCTTTATCTTAATTTAAGTTTGTTATTTAGTTTTCACTCATATTTTACAAAGTCTCTCTGAGCACAAAAGGTGGTTGCAAACCAAAACTGTTTGGAATTTAATAGGTTTTGTGATTTTTAGCAGTCCGTTCCCTGTGGGATCGACCCTGTTATCATTGTGCTACTTATAGCTAATTATTGCAGGTTTATATAGTACTTTTACTGTATTTGATAGGGCTAACGACGGTCTTATCATACAGCAGCGCTAGAAAATTTTTAAGACTATACATGGATACGACATTGAGTACTTGTATCCAATTGTAAAAAGTATTAATTCTTTCAAGCTATTTTTATTTTACCTTAACATAATTGTAATTATTGATTGCCTTTAATTATTAAAATAGAGATAATTATTTAAGAACAAATAAACTGAATTTTGCGCGTTTACCTAAAATTATTCTGTAATAGTACATGAAATTTTTCGGTGGAATGTTGCATGGGAAATTTTGAAATTTATTTAGTAAAGCATTTTTCATACAAGGCTTGCTTCTGTACATAATTAATAAATATAATGTAAATTGGGTATGTAATATTATATTAACAAAGTTTTGGGGTTAATTGATGAACATGAAAAAAAAAATAGAAATTTATAGGGTTTATGCTTCATAAAATGAAATGAAAATAGAAATTTATGCGCGCGCGGAAATTGGCTTCAATTGTTTCCACTTTTCTATGGCGGTTCAAAAACAACCGCCTTAGAAAATACTTTCTACGGCGGTTCAAGGATGAACCGCCGTAGAAAGTATTTTCTACGGCGGTTCTTCCTTGAACCGCCGTAGCAAAATTGGATCCAATTCCCGCGTGCGCATAAATTCAAATATTTTGGTCTAATATCTATAATTTCCCCACAGTTCCCCTGCTTCTCCCTTGCATTCCCCTGTAATATTGGATATGCAATTTCATAATTATCAACCGGTGCAAGTAAATAAGATACATTATATTTTGTAACATACTAAATTTAATGTATTTCACTATACATATTTGATTAATATTATCGTCCTTAATTCCAAATATATATATATATAAGCTAATAAAATCCAGTAAGTATTTCTTTTTTTTTTAATTGGGCCCTTAAGCATTAATTTTTCTTATACTACGTACTTAATGCATTTATCGATTTGATTATTTTATTCCGTTCTCCCAAGTCGAGAATGCAGAAAATTTAGGACTGATAATGAAGCTTATTACTTTATCACAGCTTACATGTAATTTTACGAAAT
Organism: Leptodermis oblonga; assembly: GCA_016801395.1. Classification (NCBI taxonomy): domain Eukaryota; kingdom Viridiplantae; phylum Streptophyta; class Magnoliopsida; order Gentianales; family Rubiaceae; genus Leptodermis; species Leptodermis oblonga. The sequence goes on from CM028759.1 coordinate 31,579,045, forward strand.
TTATTAATTTTGAGCTTTTACCTAAAATTATTGTGTAATAGTACATGAAATTTTTCAGTGGAATATTGGTGCACGGGAAACTTTGAAATGTACTTATTAAATGTTTCATAAAAGGCGAGCTTCTGTAATTAATAAATATAATGTAAATTGGGTATGTACTATTATATTTACAAAATTTTGAGGTTAATTTATGAAAATGGAAAAAAAATTAATAGGGATTAGGGTTTAGGGTTTAGGGTTAGGGTTCAGAAAATGAAATAAAAATAGAAATTTATGCGCGCGCGGGAATTGGCTCCAATTGAAACTACTTTTCTACGGCGGTTCAACCGAAAACCGCCGTAGAATCAACTTTCAACGGCGGTTCATTGTGAAACCGCCGTAGAAAGGTGAGTTTCTACAGCGGTTTATTTTTGAACCACTGCAGAAAGTATTTTCTACGGCGGTTCTTCCTTGAACCGCCGTAGAATAAACCGCCGGTCTAAATTCAAATTTGTTGCTCTAGGGTGTTAGGGTTTAGGGTTTAGGGTCTAGGGTTTTGGTATAATATCTCTAATTTCCCCACAGTTCCCCTGCTTCTCCACTACATTCCCCTGTAATATTATATATGCAATTTAATAATGATCAACCAGTGCAAGTAAATAAAATACATTATATTTTGCACCATACTAAATTTAATGTATTTCACTATATATATTTGATTAATATTATCGCAATTGCAAATATATATATATATGTAAGCTAATGAAATCCAGTAAGTATATATATATATATATATTTTTTGGCCACTTAAGCATTAATTTTTCTTATACTACGTACCTAATGCATTTATTGATTTGATTATTTTATCCCGTTCGCCCAAGTCGAAAACGTAGAAAATTTAGGGAAGATAATGAAGGTTATTACTTTATCGACGCTTACATGTAAATTTACGAAATTTATTAATTTTTATCTTTCACCTATAATTATTGTTTAATAGCACGTGAAATTTAAATGCAAATGGGTCAAGGGAAAATTTGAAATTTAATTATTAAATGGTTCATAAAAGTCGAGCTTCTGTACATAATTAATAAATATAATGTAAATTGGGTATGTAATATTACATTTACAAAATTGTGGGGTTAGTTTATGAAAATGAAAAAAAAATATTTAATATCAAAATATGCCCACGCGGGAATTGGCTCCAATTTTTTTCCCCTCTTCTATGCCGGTTCACGAAAAACCACCATAGAAGAGAACATTCAACGGCGGTTCAACCGCCGTTGAAAGTAACCTTTCTACGGCGGTTCGCAGTTGAACCGCCGTTGAAAGTAACCTTTCTACGGCGGTTTCAAAATGAACCGCCGTAGAAAGTTGGTTCAACGGCAGTTCGCGGTTGAACCGCCGTTGAACCAACCCACCGGTCTAAGTTCAAAATATTTGAACTTAGACATCTTTTCCCTTATTCTTTTCCCCTTCTTCTCCCCTGCTTCTCCCCTATTTCCCTCTCCCTTCTCCAGTCTCGGTTCTGTTTCTTCGCGCCCGGGACCCGTCGCCGGCGCAACCCGGCGAACTCTGCCCATTTCCCGCACTTACCAAGGTCCGATCTTTGTGTGTCGCTTCACCCCGGCCAACATTTCTTCCATTTTACCACTCCAATATTTTCGGCCTTGGATGTAGGAGTGCAAACATAAGGTTTATCCAACTTCTATGCTTACATTTTAAAGCTTTTGCAATGTTACCTTCTATTTTGTAATTAATTCCGATTCCACTAGGGTTTTTGTGCACAATATAATGTTGATTTCGGGTTTGATGCTAGTGATGAATGATTGGAATGCTTTGGGATTTATCGATTGTTGGTTGCATTGGTTTGGCCGTTGAATTTCGTGTTTTGTCCTACATAAGTTGAGAACCTAGGTGTTTGATTGGGATTTCAATTAAGTACCCTTTCAATTCGGGTTTCCTTCACTAAGATGAGAAACACAAATGTTGATTTCGGTTTTGCTTGATTAATTTGAGAACATTGGTGTTTGATTTCGGTTCTTAGTCGATTTAGTGTTCCTCCTTTAGTGATAATGAGGAAAATGCTTGGTTGTTGAGTCCACTATGTGGAATTTAAGCTTTATAGGGTTCCTTCTTTGGGGCTCCCTTGTTTCAATGTCTTAAATGCCCCTTATATATTGAAAGTAAAGCTATCTTTGCATCAATGTAAAGCATTTTTATTGCATAAGCACAAAGTACCTTTTGAGTGTTGCTTCTCTTGTTTTAGGGAAGAAGAGTACTTTTTAGGCGTGAAGTACACCTCCTTTACGCTTTTACCTTTCTCCCTATATTTTGGTTTTTCCCTTTAGTAGACATGATTTTTCTCATTAGTTGTTGGTTGTGAAATGTGAAGTACTTTATCAATGGTACCCTTTATAAGTCCACTTTTTTTGGGGCTCCTTTGGTTTAAGTTGGATAATGGCACTTGTGTATTGCAAATATAACTATCTCCTCTTCGCTTTCCCTTATCTTTGTTTGAAATGCATGAAATATGCTTTGTGAGTCATTCTCCTTGATGAGGGGGATTTTTTTCATAAATGTAGAGTTTGAAAAATCACTTCTCCTTAAATCTTTTACCTTTTGCGCTTTAGTGTTTCTCCTTTAGTGCTAAGGAGGATAAGGCTTTGTGGTTGAGGGGACGGTGTGTTCCTCCCTTGGTTTAATGCCATGAATTCTCCTAATCTATTGAAAGTGAGGCTATGGTTGCATCAATGTAAAGCTTCTTTATTGCAAAAGCACAAAGGACTTCTCTTGTTTTAGGGAAGGAGAGTATTTTTTAGGAGTGAAGCACTCCTCCTTTAAGCTTTTACCTTTCTCACTAAATTTTGGTTTTTTCCTTTAGTAGAAATTAGTGATTGTTCTCATTAGTTGTTGTCCGTCGTAGAAATATGAAGTACTTTATCAATGGTACCCTTTATAAGTCCACTTTTTTGCGGCTCCTTTTGGATAATGGGACTTGTGTATTGCAAATATCACTATCTCCTCTTCGCTTTCCCTTATCTTTGTTTGAAATGCGTGAAATATGCTTTGTGAGTCGTTCTCCTTGATGAGGGGGATTTTTTTCATAAATGTAGAGTTTGAAATATCACTTCTCCTTCAATCTTTTACCTTTTGTGATTTAGTGTTTCTTCTTTAGTGGCAAGGAGGGTAATGCTTTGTGGTTGAGTTGAAGGTGTGTTCCTCCCTTGGTTTAATGTCATGAATGCCACTAATATATTGAAAGTGAGGCTATCTTTGCATCAATGTAAAGCTTCTTTATTGCAAAAACACAAAGTATTTATCTTGTTTTAAGGAAGGAGAGTATTTTTAGGAGTGAAGTTGCGAAATGTACATTGCCTTTTAAATTTAAACATTACAAGCATTCTTGTTTTTTGTTTCCTTTGCTTTAAAGTGTTCAATGGCGCGTGGGTTTTGAAATTAAAGCTTTTCTTTAAATGCAAATATGTTATCTTGTATTCTCTTTTTATGTACATGAAGTTTAAGGTAAGCTAATGGCCCGAAAAAGAAAACGCAATGAGGACCATAGTGATGAGGGAAAGAGCAATGGAGATGGGTCTTATACTAGAGCTAAAAGAGGTAGAGGGCCTACAAATTGCAACGATCTTTTGGAAATGCGTATGAAGGGGAAAACTCTTGAGATTTCGTTTGATTCAAAAAATGAGCCTAAAAATTATCATACGAAGTGGATTACATTCGTAACATTCACGGCCCGGAGCAAAGTGGACATTATGGAATATGCATCATGGCCCAAAGTTCCCGACGAGATCAAGAAGAGAGTGTGGATGGAAATACAGGTATTCTACAAAATTATAATGCATTGTTTGTTTACCATTCATACAAATGAACCCAAATTTATCTAAATTTGTATTTCTATTGTTTACTGTAGGCATTATTTGTTTTTGAATCAACCGAAGAACTCGAAACCAAGTAGATTTCTTATGCCGGTAAACGTTGGAAAGATTGGAAATCCTTTTTAGGTAGATATGTACATGGTGACTTGCAGGGTGAGGACCCATGTCTTGAATATAAATATCTCCCTAGGGAGACATGGCTTAAGTTTAAGGCTAGCCGCGAAAAAGAAGAATGGCAGGTGGGTTTTTGAAATTCATTTCCTTCTTGTTTTTGGATATTTGAAATTGCTCAGTTTATGGATAATCACTTTTCATTGTATTTTTCTCTAGGCAATTCGTGAAAAAGCGCAAAAGAATGCCACTTTAAATTATTTTTACCATAATTTATCTCGCAGTGGATACCGACTGCTAAAGAAGAATTTGCATGAAGAGGCTTTGATTGCAACTGGGAAGAAGCCTTTAGAGGACAGTCCGTCCGAAGAAGAAGGGGAAGAATCTTATGCAAGGCCAGGCCGGCATCTACTTTGGAGACAGGCTCACACAAACAAAAAAGGCGAATACTTCACCCCAGAGGCTGGTCGTGTTGGAATTGAAATTATAAGTTTGCAACATACATTTTCTTATGTTTTAGTTCTTTAAGCTACATATATAATTAAAACTATATATAATTGATCTATTTACATTTCATATTTTTGGCAAAACGTTTAGGAAAATCTATGTTTCTGCGAGTCCCAAGGGGAGAAAGTTGCAGAGGGTAGGAATGACATTCTTGTCAAGGCAACGGGAAAGACTGATCACCCCGGTCGTGTTCGCGACCATTCTAACAGGGCACGTATCACAGAGGTTTTCCTGAAAACAAGCCCGTCGCTTAAAGATGAACTAGATTTAACTAAAAGAAAGCTTCAGAAAACCATTGCCCAACTCGATGAATGTCAAACACATCTTAAGATGATGGTTGGGTTTATATGTGGTAAGATGGGGACTGACTATGATACAGTAAGAGCCATTGTCCTCAATAGTGTCAAAGCTCAGAGCTTGAACCCAGAAACCTTCGGAATGACCCCAGAGATGTTTGAGGTCCATGGTAGCAATGTTTCCCCTGTGAGTCTGATGCTACACCCTAAAGAACCTCGTAGGCAAAATTTTTCTCCTCTTATCCCTACAATTTTGCCTGAGTTACATACGATACCTGTTTCATCTATGGACCCAATCAAAGCCTCTGAGGTTCAGAATAGCCCTATTGCAACAAACTTGGAAGATGTGAGTTCTTTAGGCGAATACAAGGTACTTAATGTACATTTATGTCTTTCATATTTGTTTGTATAATTTCTTTCATATTGTCACTTCTAAAGAAGCTTTATATTGCTTTTCATGATTACACTTGGTTTTTGAAGTTAGCGGAAATAGTTGAGTAATGTTCATTCACTTGCCTATTATCTCAGGACGGGTGTGAATGTCATCTGTTCATCTCTGAGGATACATGTAAGAGACGTAAGCTTGTGGCCAAGGGAAATGTTTATAAGCAGAGAACGCACCACGGCCGAGAGGTAAGGAAAGGTTGCGCGAGGGTTACAATTAAAATTTCATATGATGACTTTGCCCCGCTACCATTTCCTGAGGAAGAGGCTTCAACTGTGGGAATGTCCCAATCCTTTTTCGTGGAATGGCCTATACATTTGATTGAACTTATTCCGGATCCAGTAACACAGGTATATTCTTACATTTATTTGTGAATTACTTAATACCGTTTTATATATTTAATGTTATTTCAAATGTTGTTAGGTGGATAAATGTTTAAAAAAGAAAAAAGGTCGTTTGAATTCTATGCATGATATAAAATCTTCTTCGACGGTTCCAAATGAAATGGCATCCTCTTCGACATCTGATCCACTGCACGAGTTACAACTACGAATAGAGAAAGATTCGAACTTCAATGGCTTCTTGTTTCAAATGACAAGAGATATCATAGGTGTGAATCATCCTATTTCGATGGATCGAATGGATGTCGGTGAATTATTGTCAAGAGAAAGCATGGTCACAAACTGTTTGATGCAATTGTTCACCAAGTGAGTTTCCACTTAATTTTATAACCTATTTCAGATTATTGTTATATATAGTATGCATTCCATGTGCCTAGACTAACCAATGATGCATGATGATGTAAATTCTCTAGAGCTTTACATGATTTGGTTGAAAGGAATGACCGGAAGGGGATAGGGTTTCTCTCAGCTAATCATGTCACGGCACTAGGAAACACATATGAAGATAGGGTACACTACATTGCACAAAACTTGAAGGATCGGAATAAAGAAATTTATCTGGTGCCGTATCTTCAGGGGTAAACACTGTAAGCGTTTCTCTAATTTGTAAAAAACACTGATTTAAAGATCTGAGGTCATTAAATTTTTGGTTGCAGTGAACATTGGATGCTTATAGCCATTAGACCGATTGAAAAGGTTGTGTACTGGTTTGATTCTTTACAAAACCCACAAAAAGAGGAGGCAGTAATACTTATAGACAAGTGAGTTATATATATTAACTAATGTTAGAATGCATATATAATTTCTAATGCCAATCTTATATACATATGTTGCTAATTATTTTCATTCCGCTTTCATTTTTATAGGGTGATGTTTAATTATCAAGCTTTCTTAGGATTGCCCAGAAATGTGCATATGCAACCTGAATGGATAGTAGTTAAGGTAAAATTGGTTCTTATTGAATTTTTTATTCAACGATGTGTTGTATAAAATTGTATGATCTTCTAACTCGTATACTATATTCATTAGCATAAAAAGCAAACGTCTAACTGGGAGTGTGGCTACTATGTCATGCACTACATGTACCAAATCGCAATGAAATCTGACACATTGGCACTCGAAAAGATATTTGATTTCTCATAACTTACTTGACTGTATTTCATTTTGCTACTCAATTACTTTTGAATTTATACTCTGTTGCAGTACTTCAAGCTCGACCGCACTCCATTAAGCAATGTGGATATAGATGCTATGAGAAAAATATACGCTAGTTATATTATGGAGCATTAGCCGTAGTTGATGGATACTAATGAAACTTGTTGATATTATAGTTGTACAAATATTTTTGGCTATGCCCCTGTAATATAATAGCGATTTTAATTTGTATCTTGGTGATATTTGTATTAATTTTAAACTTTTAGCTGTTGGTTTTGCTTTAGACCAGATTAATTTTCACTTTCTATCGCGGTTTGGGTCTGAAAAAGTGGCCACTTTCTATGGCGGTTTAACAATTAACCGCCGTAGAAAGTGGTTACTTTCTACGGCGGTTTAGATCTAAACAGCCGTAGAAAGTCACCACTTTCTACGGCGGTTCTTCCCTACCGCCGTAGAAAGTGGTGACTTTCTACGGAGGTTTACAACCGCCGTAGAAAGTCCGCTAACTTTCTATGGCTGCCAGATAGATGGCGGTTCAAAAATGCCAAAAACCGCCGTTAAAAGCCCTTAAAAACCGCCATTGAAAGTCCTTTTTGTAGTAGTGTTTGAGACCAATTTTAGTGACAGGAATATTTTTGGTCACTAAATTGCATGCCACTAAGTTGGTGACAAAAAATTGACGTCACTGAATTAATAGTGAATAAAATTGACTACGTTTGGTGACAAATTTGATGACCGAAAAAGACGATGGTCACATTAGTCTTTTACCGTGACCTTCCCATGCATTTGTTCAATTTTGGTGACCGAGCTTGGTGAACAAAATTTTTATGGTCACTAATGTATTAGCAGGTTCCACTAAAATTATAGGTTTTGTGACCCATACAAATGTTGGTCACATTAAGAAGTCAGTGCTAATGGGTCCATTGCAACGGTATTAAATTGGTGACCAGACCAAAAGTTGTAGACGATCACCAAGTTTGTATGAGGCCAAACGAAAATTATATGTGGCCAGTTACCAATGTAAATATTGGTCACCTTAATGTGATATTCGGTTTTGCCCGACAAAAGTGTTTTTCAATGATCGCTATTGGTGACCGAAATACAATGGTCACTTTAATCTTTTGGTTTGCAGGGATTCCACACATTTGTTCACTTTTGGTGACCGAACTAGGTGACCAAAATTGTTTATGGTCACTAATGTATTAAGAGGTTCCATTAAAATTATAAGTTTTGGTGACCAAACTAATATTTGGTCACTAAAGTAATTGACGGACCCACATATAGGTGACAAGTTTTTGTGACCGGACTCATTCACTAAAAGTTATGACTGCATTGAAAATAAAATAGATTTTTGCTATAACAAGAATTCAAACTTTGATTCATTTGTAGAATTATCAACCATTAAACCAACATGAAACTTTTGACAAAATCAAGTATCTAAATAACTAAACCTAATATTCAGGTTTCTTATGAGTTCTGAAAAAATTGTACTAACATTTTGTGCACAATAGGTTTTGATCTCATCCTCGAACAGTTGCAATATTCAACAGAAATGAGGCGTTGTGTGTGTGCGTATTTTCGACTCCAATTTCAACTTTCAAACATCGAAAGTAGCTTTCGGTGTTGATTCTTTGTGTCGAACTGGTCCAGAGTTGCAAGCTGTTCTTTTGAGTATTTCCAGACTTTGGTTTTCGACAACTCTTCGACATCGAAAGACAGTCGAAGTATTTGAGAGATTTAAAAGTCTGATTTCATACTCTAAGTCCACAAGTCTCGACTCTCATTTTCTACCCCATTTTGGGGTCGAAAGTGCACTCCAAATTTCTTCTAATTATTGGAAAATTCCAACACCAGGTGCCATAATTGTTCTTTTTGTTATTGTTGTGTGAATTTTCTTTTCGGGTTGATTCGTATGGTTTAATTTACGGTGTATAAAGGAAAATGTGTGCAAAGTAAGAACTTTGATATCATATATATGTTGTACAAAAAGCTTTTCTATTTAAGGTTGATAATAGATTAATCGTGTAAGAATGTTGTATATGACACGATTTTTGTTTAAGGTTGATTATAGGTTAATCATGTACCTTTTACCTTACACTAATAAGGTGAAATTTACACCGTTTAAATTTTTTTGCATCTATACTAGTATGGAGAAAATTACAAATATTGAAAATTGGAAAATGTTCTGTTAGGTGGAGGATTCAAACTTCAATGTTCCTCCTTTCAAGTTTCAACATTAATTGTTACTCCCTTCATTCTATTAGAAAAGTCAAATTTAAAATATATACAAATTATCATGAGTTGCAAAGTACAACACATAAAATCAAGGTTGTTCCTAAAAAATAATTAAGGGTCCTATTCAATAATACAGATTTGGACCATTTTATATCTTGTAATTGTAAAATATAATTATTAGGTTAAAAGCCATTCATGTCAAACAGCATCTAGTTATTTGACATGACACTATATTGCAAGAAATTTTAAAAATATGCACTGCATTTTATTTACAGAGTACTTATACACTTAAAACCGTAAGTTTTTATTATTACTATTAATCATATATTTTTTTAAAAAATAGGTACTACATTTTATATTACATGTGTTATATTTGGTACTTTTTATTACATGTACTATTTATACCCTTAAGTGAAATTAGTATTAAAAATATGCATTACTTTTTATATTACACGTGCTACTTTTTTTAAGAAGGCACTACTTCCACCCTTATATTCAGTACTTTTTGGTTTACATATACTATTTATATCCTTAATTGAAAAATAATAATAATTATTATTATTTTTATAAATATGCACTACCTTTTATAGTACATGCACTACTTTTTTTATTTTTAAAGAAACACTATTTCTACCTATAACATTGATACATGCATTTTATCTAACACACAACTTATACTGTTAAAATCAAAACTTTTTATCATTACTCTTTCTAAGAAACATGCATGACTTCTTTATTACAGACATTGCTTCTACACCTAAAATTGATACTTTTTAACAGAGGTTGTACACAATATTTCATAATATACACGTGATATCACTACTACAAAACGGAGCTTTAATGGCGGTTATAAAGGGCTTTTAACGGCGGGGTTTAGCATTTTTGAACCGCCATCTATCTGGCAGCCGTTGTAAGTTAGCGGACTTTCTACGGCGGGTCGAACCGCAGTAGAAATATCAGACTTTCTACGGCGGTTCACGGTTGAACCGCAGTAGAAAGTGTCCACTTTCCACGGCGGTTCGTGATTGAACCGCCGTTGAAAGTGTAAACTTTCTACTGCGGTTCACGGTTGAACCGCAGTAGAAAGTGGACACTTTCTACTGCGGTTCAAGGTTGAACCGCCGTGGAAAGTGGACACTTTCTACTGCGGTTCAAAGTTGAACCGCCGTTGAAAGTGTCTACTTTTTACCGCATTAAAATCATTAAAAGTATACTTTCCACTGCGGTTCAACTATGAACCGCCGTTGAAAGTACCAATTTCTACTGTGGTTCAACGTTGAACCGCCGTTGAAAGTATAACTTTCTACTGCGGTTCAACGTTGAGCCGCAGTAGAAAGTGGTTACTTTTTAAAAGCAAACCGCATTAAAATCATTAAAAACCTGCTGATTAAACCTGGTTCAAATCAAAACCTTATGCTAACAACCCAAATTTATTACAAATATCACCAATATACAAATTGAATTCGCTTTTATAATACAGCATATCCAAAAAATATTTGTACAACTCTAATATGAACAAGTTTAATTAGTATCCTTCTACTACGACGGATGCTCCAAAATATATCTAGCACATATTTTTCGCACTGCATCTATATCCACATTGCTTAATGGAGTGCGGTCGATCTTGAAGTGCTGCAACAGAGTTTTTTGAAATTAAAAACTACCCGAGTAAACAAAATGAAATACAGTCAATTAAGTAAGTAATGAGAAATATATATTTACCTTTTCAAGTGCAAATGTGGATGATTTCATTGCTATTTGGTACATGTAGTGCATTACATAGTACCCACACTCCCAATTATCCGTTTGCTTTTTATGCTAATGAATTAATATATACGAGTTAGAAGATCATACAATAAATTGTATACAACACAACGGTGAGTAAAAAATTTCTACGAATATTCATAACTAAACTCGTATTAATCTAATTAATTAAATAACTAGGACTCACTAATTTCTACTGATCGAAAAGGCAATTTGCATGCTTATATTAACTAACCTACAGTACTGGACTCACAGATTGCATGCATAATTAATCAAATACCTCAATAAATAACTTGACTAACTAATAAATTAATTGACTAACACTATACTAACTTAGGCTACTAGACTCACGGATTTAATTAAAACAACTAACACTACTAATTGCTTAGGCTACTAGACCCACGGATGTAATTAAAAAATTTATAAGAACCAATTTCATTTACCTTAACTACTATCCACGAAGGTGGCATATGCACATTTCTGGGCAATCCCAAGAAAGCTTGATAGTTAAACATCACCCTATAAAAATGAAATCGGCACGACAATAATTAGCAATATATGGATATATAGGCATTCTAACAGTTGTTAATATAGATAACTCACTCGTCCATAAGCTCCACCGCCTCCTCCTTCTGTGGATTTTGTAAAGAATCAAACCAGTATACAACCTTATCTACTGGTCTAATGGCCATTAGCATCCAATGTTCACTGCCAACAAAAAATTTAATGGCGTACGTCAGATCTTTATATCAGTGTTTCTTAAATATTAGATAATCGCTTACAGCTGTGTCACTTACCTCTGAAGATAAGGCACCAGATACATTTCTTTATTCCTATCCTTCAAGATTCGCGCAATGTAATTCACCCTTCTTCAAGCGTAGTTCCCCTGGGTGTGACATGATCAGCCGAGAGGAAACCTATCCCCTTTCTCCCATTCCTTTCAGCTAACCATGTAAAGCTCTAAAGAATTTGCAAAAAGGGCTTCATTGGTTAGCCTATGCACATGGAATGCATAATATATAACAATAATCAGAAATAGGTTATAAAATTAAGTGGAAACTCACTGGGTGAACAACTGCATCAAACTGTTTGAGACCTGGCTTTCTCTGGTCAATAACTCTTTGACATCCCCTCGATCCATGAAATTAGGCTGCTCCAAACCTATGACTTCTTTTGTCATTTGAAAGTAGAAGCCATCGAAGCCCGAATCATTATCCCATCGGAGCTGTAACTCTTGCAATGGATCAGATGTCGATGAGGATGACTTCTCAGTCGGAACCGTCGCCGAAAGGAGATGTCTTGTCATCCATAGAACTCATCCGGCCTTTTTTCTTTTGGGCACTTTTATCCACCTAACATCATTTGAAATAACATTAAATATACAAAACGGAATTAAGTAATACACAAATAAATGAAAGAATATACCTTTGTTACCGGAGCCGGCTGAATAATTTCAATCAACTCTTTAGGCCATTCCACGAAAAAGGACTTGGCCATTCCCACTGTTGCAGCCTCTTCCTCAGGAAATGGTAGCGGGGCACAGTCATCATAGGAAATTTTAATTGTGACCCTCGCGCAACCTTTCCTAACCTCGCGCCCGTGGTGCTTGCTTTGCTTATAAATATTTCCTTTTGCCACAAGCTTACGCCGCGTTTGCGAATCCTCATGAAGGAACAGATGGCATTCACACCCGTCCTAAGATAATAGGCAAGCGAATGAACATTAGTCAACTATTAAGAATAACTTAACAAAGCACTGTAATAAATAAAAAAAAATTTTTGAAGTATTAGAAGAAGCCGTCTAATTTTATTTACCTTGTATTCGCCTAAAGCACCGCCGTCAGAGGCTTTGATCGGGTCCGTAGGTGCAACATGTAGCATCTCCAAATCGGGCAACCTTGTAGGTATCAGAGGAGAAACAGGGCTCACAGGGGATACAGGGACCGCTCCGGAGGTCTCTGGGTGCAAGCTCTCATCCGGGGCATTATTCATGACGGTGGCTTTTAATGTATCATAATCGGTTCCCATCTTACCACATATAACCCCAATCATCATCTTCAGCTGTGTCTGACATTCATCTAGTTGGGCAGTGGTTTTCTGAAGCTGTCGCTTAGTTAAATCAAGTTCCTCTTTAAGCGACGGCTTTGTTTTCTGTGGGAAAACCTCTGTGATACGTGCCCGCGTAGAATGGCCGCGATAACGACCGGGGTGATCGCGCTTGCCCGTTGCAATGACAAGAATGTCATTCCTACCCTCTGCAACGGTCTCCCCTTGGGACTCGCGGGAACATAGATTTTCCTACACATTTTGCCAAATATAGTAAATGTAAATAGATCAATTAAATATAAATAAATACACATATACAGAGATTATTCATTTATGTATATAAATTTTAAATATAAAATTGATAACCATAATTATAAAATATAAATAAATACACATATATACAAATTAGTCATTTATTTACTTTACAGTGACAACTAGATAATAATAATTTGATATAAACATTTAATGACAACCAAATTATTAATTAGCATTTCATCATAGATATCTAGTAATAAATAATCAGTTATAATAAAAATTCTATACACATAGACTTTAAATATTAAAATAATTGAAACATAAGAAAATGTATGGTGCAAAACTTACAATTTCCTTCGCTACACGCCCAGCCTCTGGCGTGAAGTATTCCCCTTTTTTGTTCGTATGGGCATGATCCAAAGGTCATGACGGCCTGGCCCTGAATAAGAATCCTCGCCTTCTTCTTCGGACTGACCCTCCTCTGAAGGCTTCTTTCCGGATGCACTGACCTCCTCGTCATGCAACTGCTGCTTCAGCAGTCGGTAGCCACCGCGAGATAAGTTATGGTAGAAAGCATTTAAATTGGCATTCTTTTGCGCTTTTCCACGAATGGCCTAGAGAGAAATATAATGAAAAATTATTATCCCTAAACTGAGCAATTTCAAATATCCAAAAAGAAGAAGGAAATCAATTTTAAAAAAATATACCTGCCATTCTTCTGTCTCGCGGCTAGCCTTGAACTTATTCCATGTCTCCCTAGGGATAAATTTATATTCCAAACATGGGTCCCTACCCTTCATGGGACCATGTACATATTTCCCTAAATAGGATTTGAAATCTTTCCACCGTTTACCGGCATAACTAATCCACTTATCTTCGAGTTCTTCGGTGGACTCGAAATAATGCCTACAGTGAAAATTAGGAGTAAAATTTAGTGAGGAATTTGAGTAAAATTGTATGGAAGAATTAAGAAACAAATAATGCATTATAATTAAAGAAAATACCCGTATTTCCATCCAAACTCTCTTCTTGAGTTCCGCGGGAACTTTCGGCCATGATTCATATTCCACTAAGTCCACTTTGCTCCGGGCCGTATATGCCACAAATGTAATCCACTGTACATGATGTACTCTAGGCTCGAGCCCGGAATCAAAAGAAATGTCAAGAGTTTCCCCATTCTTTCGCATTTCCAATAGGTCATTGCAATTTGTGGGCCCTCTAACTCTACTAGATTTAGTAGAAGAACCATCTCCATGCTCCGTATTGCTTTTTCTTTTTCGGGCTATTGAAAGTACCTTAAACTTCATTCACATAGAAAGAGAATTCAATATAACATATATGCAATTAAATAAAAGCTTTAATGTCAAATACAAGAATGCTTGTAATGTTGAAAAAAAAGTGGTACATTCGCAAAATTCACTCCTACAAATACACAATTACCATTAACCAAATTAAACCAAATGAGGGCCAAAAAAAAGTCCGTTTATAAAGGGGACCATTGATAAAGTAATTCACATTTCACAACCAACAACTAATGTGGAAAAAAGGCAATGTACATTCGCAAAATTCACTCCTAAAAATCCACAATTACCATTATCCAAATTAAACCAAATGAGGGCCAAAAAAAAGTGGACTTCTCAAGGGTACCATTGATAAAGTACTTCACATTTCACAACCAACAACTAATGAGAACATTCATTCATTTCTACTAAAGGAATAACATTTCACAAAGTGGAATCAACAACAAAGCATTTTCCTCATTATCACTAAAGGAGGAACACTAAATCGAATAAAAACCGAAATCAAACACCAATGTTCTAAAATTAATCAAGCAAAACCGAAATAATCATTTGAGTTTCTCATTTTTAAAAAAAACCCAAATTCAAAGGGTACCTAATGGATCATTAATCAAACCCTAGGTTCTCAACTTATGTAGGACAAAACACTCAATTCAACAACCAAACCAAATGCTACAAACAATCAATAAATCCAAAAACTTTCCAAGCTTTCATCACAAGGCCTAAAACCGAAATCAACCATAAATATCAACCAACAAAATCCTAGTGCAATGGTAAGCATTTGCAAAATGTAAGGTTAAATACACAAAAGTTTAAAATGAAAGCATAGAAGGTGGAACCTTTTGGGGTGAACTCAAAAAAATCCAAGCTTTAAGTTTATATGGGAGGGTGGAAATGGAGAGCCGACCGACGGTGAATGCTTGGGCAGCCGAACAATCGGTGAATGCTTGGGAAGCCGACGGGTGATTGGAAGGTGGAGGAGGTCTCCGGCGATGGGAGAAGCGGCGAAGAAGACGAACGGCCGCAGGAAGAAGCTTCGGGAAACAGGGGAAGTGAAGGGGAAAAGAAGGAAGAAGAAAGGAAGAGAATGAGGGAGGAAATGAAAAAGGTAAAAATTTGAATTATAATTAATAACCGGTCGTCGGTTCAACGGCGGTTCAATCTTGAACCGCAGTTGAAAGTATACTTTCAACGGCGGTTCAACCTCGAACCGCAGTTGAAAGTACCTTTCAACGGCGGTTCGAGGTTGAACCGCCTTTGAAAGTATACTTTCAACTGCGGTTCAAGATTGAACCGCCGTTGAAAGTGTACTTTCAACGGCGGTTGAACCAACGATCAAATGCGGTTGAACCATGAACGAGAACCGCAGTTGAAAGTATACTTTCAACTGCGGTTCAATGTTGAACCGCCGTTGAAAGTATACTTTCAACTGCGGTTCAGTGTTGAACCGCCGTTGAAAGTGTACTTTCAACTGCGGTTCGCGGTTGAACCGCGGTTGAAAGTCCGCACTTTTTCTCGGTTTAAGTAGAGGAAAAAATTGGAGCCAATTCCCGCGCGGTCATATTTTAATATTAAATTTTTTTATTTTCCATTTTCAAAAAACTATTCCCACAATTTGTTAAATATAATAATACATACCCAGATTTTGTATATTTATTAATTATGTACACAATCTCGACTTTTATTAACCATTTCATAATTAAATTTTAAATTTTTAATTGAACCACATATGTGCATTAATTTACGATTCCCGCGCGTGCTACTACACGTACAATAATTATAGGTCAAACATAAAAATTAATAATTGCCGTAAATTTAATACATGTAAGAGCCAAGAAAGTAATAAGCTTCATTATGTTCCCTAAAATTCCTACTTTTTCGACTTGGCGAACGGGATAAAAAAATCAAATCCACAAATGCATTAGGTACGTATAGTAATATAAAAATTAATTAATAAAATTTAAGTGGCCAAAAAAAATTTTTGCTGAAAGTCATTAGGACTTTATGAGCATTATTTGAAATTAGCTAGAAGTTTGACTTTTAGACTTTTAAATACTTAGAAGATGAAAATTGGTCAAATGAAATTAGAATGATATTTTAAATATGCTAAGACCAATTTTGAAGTTAAAATACTCAAGAAAAGATGAGTTAGGCAAAATAGAGAAAAATTTGAGAAAATTTGAAATTTGCATTTGATTGATGAGTCTTTGAGTGATATAATCCTAGAATGCCATGTTTTATAGTTAAAATGATGCATTAGGATCTATGTCATCTTTGGTATCTTGAAATTCTTGCATGTTAAAACGGTTGAAAATTTTCATTTGAAGATATATAGCAAGAATTAAGCATGTTTGCATTACATAAAAATGGTTGACCAAGTTGTTGACTTTTTAAATATACATGCTTTAGCTTATTTGAGAGTTTAAGAATTAACTTATTGATAATTTGAAGTTGCTCACATGAGAAAATTAAGGATATATGCTTCAAAATGGCAAGCTTCAATGATTGTATGCTTTGTATGCTTAAAATTGAAAAAACTTGACCAAGTAGTTGACTTTGAAAATATGAATGCTTTGGATTGTTTGAATCTTTATGCATAACTACTTGAGCCTTTGAAGGTGCTTGGATGATATATAAAATGCTTGATAGAAACTTGAATTTAGCAACTTTCAAAATTCAAAGCTTAATATAATTAAGCTTGAAAAACGTTGACCGATAGGTTGACTTTGCACATATGCATGATTTGAAATGTTTCATTCCTTTGAATGTCAAAGCGAAAATCCAGGAAAACGGTGGCGCTTCACTATATATCTATTTCCATCTTAAGAGTCACCGCGGTTAATTTATGAAAATCGGGAAAAAAAACTTAATAGAGAGTAGGGTTTAGGGGTTAGGGTTTAGGGTTTAGGGTTTAGAGAAATGATATGAAAATAGAAAATTCATGAGTAGCGCGGGAATTGGCTCCAAAAACTACTTTTCTACGGCGGTTCAACCGAGAACCCGCCGTAGAAAGTATTTTCTACGGCGGTTCATGTTTGAACTGCCGTAGAAAGTTTGATTTCTACGGCGGTTCAAAGTTGAACCGCCGTAGAAAAGTAGTTTTTGGAGCCAATTCCCGCGCTACGTACGTACGCATGGATTTTCTATTTTTTTGTACCAAGTTCAAAATACATTATATATATATATAAGAATTAATTATAAAATTTGTCTTAAAGTATTCAATTATTCAAATGAAAATATTTTATTTATGTAGTGGAAATTTACAAGATATCGAGAGCATAGAGGATCGAGAGAGTTGGATATATATGATGTGCATCAAGAGGGGAAAGGAGAAAAGCGAAAGATGTATATATATATATGTATAAACATATATGTATATATATATGTTTGTAAATTAATGAAATCCAGTGTTTATTTAATTTTTTTCGGCCACTTAACTAATATTAATTAATTTTTATATTACTATACGTACCTATAATGCATTTGTCGAAAAAGTAAACGGAACAGAATGAAGCTTATTATTTTATCGTCTCTTACATGTATTAAATTTATGAAATTTATTAATTTCTATATTTGACCTATAATTAATAAATATACACAATCAGGGTATGTATTATTATACTTACAAATTTGTGAGATTAGTTATTTGAAAAATGGAAAAAACAAATTAATATTAAAATATGCCCGCGCGGGAATTGGCTCCAATTTTCTACGAGGAGACCTGTTGAACCGCCGTTGAAAAATGAATCCACCGCGGTTCACGAGTGAACCGCCGTTGAAAGTGGACTTTCAGCGGCGGTTAAACATTGAACCGCCGTTGAAGATACACTTTCAACGGCGGTTAAGAATTGAACCGCCGTTGAAGTTCCACTTTCAACGGCGGTTCAATGTTGAACCGCCGTTGAATAGACGACCCGGTTAATTAAAGTTCAAAATTTTGAACGTTCTTTTCCTCCCTCATTCTCTTCCTCTCCACTCCCATTTTTTCCCCTGCATTTCCCCTGTTTCCCGAACCCGCTGACAAGTAATTTATAAAGAGTTAAATATAAAATAAAAACAAAATGAACTGCGTATAGATTTCCCTGGAAATTTTACCAAAGTACTACTCCTTGGAAGAAAATAATAATAATAATACAAGAAACATTTATTCATAAATGAAAAACAAGGAAATCTATTTTCCGGAAAATTTGACAAAGTCTCCCCTATAAATGTAACGTACTCCCTGTAAATTCGATGCACATATACTTCAATACTTCACTAAAATTCCAACTATTTCGAATAATACGGAATTCAGTTTCAAATCACTTCAGACAGAATCTCCTCTGCTTGTTTTTTACCAAAACACAAGTGCAATTTAAGATCAGCACATAAGTTTCACACAATTTCAAAAAATAACATATTCATTTATAAACAGTTCCGCATATGAAGTCCCTGGAAATTTTGTCCCTTGATTGCGCGGCTTCATCCGAGGTGTGACCTGTTTCAATCCCACAGTACGAAGGATAAAAATAAATGTTGTTAAAAATTTATTGAATCCTCTCTTCATTAAAATCAAAGAAACATATACAAATACACAAACACACATACACACCCACGGGAATTGAAGTTTAATAAAAACAAACAATATACCTGAAAATGATTCTTAACTTATTCTCTTTCTCTTATGGGACACTTGATCCTCGAACCATAATCCTTCGCTGTGGTCATCACGAAGTATGTATTTATCAAGTTCCCTATCTTCCTCATCTGCTCTCGGTTCAGGTAACCCACTAGAGAAAGGGCCAGCCTCATGAAGCCCTTCTTCTGTATCTATCCCTTCCACACCGTGATGTTGTTTACCATGAAGAACAACAGACCAATGTTCGTCGCAAGGATCGGTGATATAAAAAACTTGTTTCGCCTGCGATGCAAGTATAAATGGTTCCCCCTTGAAACCCTCCCGATTGAGGTTGACCAAGGTAAAACCCAATGGATCATCAGTTCGAACCCCACTATTGTTATCAACCCATTTGCAGCGAAATACAACTACTTTGAAACAAACATAGTCAATCTCCCAAATATCTTCGATCACCCCGTAATAAGCCATGCTTGCATACAATGGATTTTTATCCTTCCTGCTAGAAACATGTAAAGCCTCTGAGATTAATGTAACACCACTGTTTTGTGCCGTACTCTTCTCATCTTGTCTCTTAGTAGCAAATGAATATCCATTTATGTCATAGCATGAAAATGCTCGTACCGCAGGGCTGGGCCTAAATGCCAACCATTTCAATGTCTCCGAAACGTCTTTGCCCAGGACAGCATTACCAAACCAATAGACAAATGTCCGAATATGTTCATTGAGCACACGTTGATCCGTCCAAGCAGGATAAGACGTTCTTATTGACTGTATGTGGTCTGTCACATAGGGCGCAACTTCTTCAGAATTGCGCAAATGTAGAGATGCGCCTTCATCAATTCAACATTAGACGGCAAAAAAAATTTTCCTCCCCTTCTGCCCATACCTGTAATCCTCCCATCGTGCCGATTCTTAGATATTCCAATGGATGCGGTCCCGGCCAAGTACTCAGTGCAAAACTCAATTACCTCCTCAGCTATATAACCTTCAACAATACTAGCATCAGGACGACAACGATTCTTCACATACCCCTTATATACTTTCATATATCGCTCGAATGGGTACATCCATCGCAAATGAACAGGCCCGCAGATTTTTATCTCTCTGACCAAATGAATCACCAAATGCACCATAATATCAAAGAAGGCGGGTGGAAAATACATTTCTAATTGACAGAGGACAACAGTTATTTCATCTTGTAGCTGATCAAGTCTTTCGCGCGCGATAACCTTGCTACATATAGCATTGAAGAAGAAACAAAGTCTTGTTATACTGGACTTAACATGCTTGGGAATATCGAGCGAATAGCTACAGGCAACAATTGCTGCATTAAGGCATGGCAATCATGAGACTTCAAACCAACCAGTTTTAAATCTTTCAAGGAAACAAGTCTGCTTACATTTGAAGAATATCCAGATGGAACTTTGATGCTACGCAAACTTGAACACAGTTGTTTTTTCTCCTTTCTGGACAAAGTGTGACAGGCAGGGGGTAGATATGTGCGTTGTCCTCGAGCTACCGGTGCTAAATTTGCTCTTATGTTCATATCAACCATATCAAGTCTCGCGTTATAACCATCCTTAGTTTTACCAGGGATGTTCAAGAGCGTACCTAAGAGGCTTTCGCAAATATTTTTCTCAATATGCATAACATCGAGACAATGTCTGACATCCAAGTTCTCCCAGTATGGAAGTTCAAAAAATATGGATTTTTTCTTCCAACAACCTGTATCATTGTTGCTGGACTCCGAAGTTTTACCAAACTCAACATTAATGTCCGTCACACGAGCTTTCACCTCTGGCCCGCTCAAGGGTTCTGGAGCTTTTCTGAACTCTTGGAATCCATTGAATGCTCTTTTCATACGGCGATACGGATGAGTCTCGGGAAGAAATCTGCGATGCCCAAGGTATACTGTCTTCCTCCCATGTGCAAGCTGACAAAAATCTGTACTCTCCTCACATATTGGACATGCTTTATGCCCTTTAACAGAGTACCCAGACAAGTTTCCATAAGCAGGAAAATCATTAATGGTACAGAACAACATGGCACGTAATGTGAACATTTCTTCACGGTAGGCATCAAACACAGGTGCGCCTTCATCCCATAACTTTTTCAAGTCTTCAATAAGAGGAGCAAGATACACATCGATGTCATTTCCTGGTTGCCGTGGGCCTGAAATCATTAGAGACATAAGTATGTACTTGCGCTTCATACACAAGTAAGGCGGCAAATTGTAAATAACCAACATCACCGGCCATGAGCTATGTTTGCTACTCAGACTGCCAAACGGGTTCATTCCATCAGTACACAGACCAAGCCTCAAATTTCTTGCTTCTCCCCCGAAAGAAGGATACATTGAATCAATCTTTTTCCACTGATCTGAGTCTGATGTATGCATTATCACCTTGTCATCATCACTGGGAATACACCGATCTGAATGCCATGTCAATAGTTTTGCATCTTTTTCATTAGCGAACAACCGTTTAAATCTCGGTATTATAGGAAGATACCACAGAACCTTAGCCGGCGACCCCTTCTTTTGCGCATCAGAACTGTCTTCAACAGCATCACACAGCTGCTTGTTTTTGTATCGGGGAGTGTTACACTTAGGACATCGCAATAAATCCTTATACTCATTCCTGTAGAGGACGCAATCATTTGGGCAAGCGTGGATCTTCTTATACTCCATACCCATTGGACACAACATTTTTTTCGCCTCGTAAATTCGATCTGGAAGTTCATTATCTTCTGGGAGCATATCTTTCAATACCCTCAATAAGGCTGTAAAACTAGTATCTGACCACCCATTTGCCGCTTTCAAACTAAACAACTTCAAAACACTAGACAATCGTGTATATTTACTGCAACCCTTGTATAGAGGCTTCTCATTGTCACCCAAAATCGAAGCAAGAACTTCCGGTTTATCAGCAAAATCCTCGGCCACATCCTCAATCATGGCATCTAATCGATCTCTAGTAATCGCATCATCTCCTTTTGCATGAGATTTTCTTTGCTCAGGTAAACCATCAATACTTTCACCATGCCAAATCCACAGTTTATAAGAAGGATCAAACCCGTGCCGATATAAATGGAATCTTATTGTATCTGAGTTATCAAACCGCGCCCCATTTTTACAAGATTTGCACGGACAATGAACGTACTTTGTATTCTTATAAGCGAATTGAATGAAATTCTCAACTTCTCTCGCATAAGAATCGGAGGTCCGATCACCACAGAACAAGATATTTCGATCCATGTGTAACTAAGACCTTGAAATAATTAAAAATACCAAATAATAATTCAACAAACAATGTACAAAGTATCAAGTTGCATGCTTGTCTTGGCACATGTCATAATACTTATGTTAGCCATATATGTGCAAAACTACTATAATACCTCAATGAAAAAAATAATGCAATGACAACACATGCGCAATAGACATAATCGAATGAAGAAGAAACTCTAAGTTTTTCATTCATGCATTTCGTCAAACACATAAAATGCATAAAAAAATAATACACACTCTAAGTAGTGCTAATTATATGAACATCATCCATTAAAAATCAAACACTATAAATCAAATTACATCACCGAAAACTACATAGTATAACTAAATAGGGTTCCACACTACTAAGGTTCGCCACATACATGGAATATATGCAACTTTAATTTTCAGCCATGCAGCTACCATAAATAAAAATAAATGCTATAGGATGACATATCTAAAGTACAAGCATAAGCAATTACTGGAAAATTTTACAAGTTTCTAACCTTTAGGTGGTAAATTTTAGCTCCAAATGACGATTCTTTAGGTTCAACGTGCAAAACCGTAGTAGAAATTTGGAGACAAACACTCTCGGGCACGATATGGGAATACACGGTGTTATTTAGGTTTTAATATATATATACGTCAATACTACGGCGGAGAAAATTAAACCGCCGTAGAAAGGGGACTTTCTACGGCGGTTACTTCCAACCGCCGTGGAAAGTCCACTTTCCACGACGGTTTCCCTCCAACCGCCGTAGAAAGTCCCCTTTCTACGGCGGTTTGTCCCAACCGCCGTAGAAAGTCCGTTTCTACGGCGGTTCATTTTTAAACCGCCGTAGAAAGCCCTGTTCTATGGCGGTTCATTTTTAGACCGCCGTAGAAAGTCCGCATTCCTTTTATTACTGCGGTTTTCTATTTTCCGCCGTTAATTCGCAGCCGTTAAAGCTCCGTTTTGTAGTAGTGTATTCTGTACATTTTTGTTGAAGAAAAACTGCCCCTTGTATATATATAAACGTGTTGCCAGATAAAAACACTTGTCCGGGACGGTACCACTTTGCATTAAATTAATAACTTAATATATTATAAATATTTTCTATCATACATATAATTTTTCAATTCTGTTAAACTTTGGAATATTGGAAAAAGTTTTGTTCGTGTTTTATTTTTTTTTTTTAAATTGTTTAGATCAAATCTGGACCCCTGCAGTTTGATTCGAGCTAAATTGTGTTTTACTTATTTCTGATTTTTTTTTTCTTTTGACAAAATAAATTTTTATACATGGGTAATACTCAATTAACTTACCGTTGTTGTTTATACTGTTGTTAGGTGACACTGATGCCAAAGAGTACTTTCTTGCACCGTTGAATATACAAAATCATGTGAAGAAATTCACAGAAAAACTATCTTGATGATCCCTTTCTATGATGAGGTGGAGCAGGCAATTCTATATATAATCAAGAATTACCAGCTCCACCTCATCATAGAAGATGTCATCACACTACTACAAAAATGACTTTTAATGGCGGTTTTTAAGGGCTTTTAACGACGGTTTTTGGCCTTTTTGAACCGCCATCTATCCGGCAGCCGTAGAAAGGTTACGGACTTTCTACGGCGGTTGGGAACCGCCATAGAAAGTTCGGACTTTCTACGGCGGTTCGCGCCGTAGAAAGTTAGGATTTCTATGGCATTTTTTTTCAAAACCGCCGTTTCTTCATAACCGCCGTAGAAAGTCCATTTCTACGGCGGTTTTAATAAATCCGCCGTAGAAAGCCCATAATTGTGAATTCCCGCCCGTTCCTCTATTCCTATTAATTTCTAGTTTTTCTATTTTTGTAAATTAACCCCCAAATTTTTTTAAATTTAATAATAAATATGTATTTTACTATTTATCAATTTTTATAGTAAAATTCATCATATTTATTAATTATACGGCGGTTAGAAATACAACCGTCTGGAAAAGGACTTTCTACGACGGTTATTAATAAAACCCCCGTAGAAAGTCCCCTTTTTACGGCGGTTTTAGGAAACCGCTGTAGAAAGTAGGGAACTTTCTACGGTTACGGCGGTTTTCAAAAACCGCCATAGAAAGAATAAAACCGCCGTAGAAAGTCACCTTTCTACGGCAGTTTTAACCGCCGTAGAAAGGTGACTTTCTACCGCGGTTTATTTCTAACCGCCGTAGAAAGTCCCTTTCTATGGCGGTTTTATATAGAACCGCCGTAGAAAGTCCGTACTTTCTTTTTAATGGGGTTTTAGTCTTTCCGCCGTTAAAGCACCGCCGTAGAAAGTCCATTTTGTAGTAGTGACACTTTCTACGGCGGTTTTAGAAACATACTTTCTACGGCGGTTAGAAATAAAACTGCCGTAGTAAGTAACTTTCTACAGCGGTTATTCAAAAACCGCCGTAGAAAGTCTTCTACGGCGGTTGTAAGAAACCGCCGTAGAAAGTAGGGGACTTTCTATGGCAGTTTTCTTACTTTCTACGGTGGTTTTCGAATAACCGCCTTAGAAAGTCCCTTTCTACGGCGGTTATCAAATAAACGCCGTAGATAATGTCTTTCTATGGCGGTTATATATAGAACCGCCGTAGAAAATCCGTACTTTCTTTTTAATGTCGGTTTTGGCACAGTCGTTAAAAGTCCATTCTGTAGTAGTGTCAAGATAGTTTTCTAGTTAATTCATTCAAATGATTATGAGGATCTTCACTTGTTCTAAAGTAAAAGACGAAAAGCAAGATGGCGATTTGCAGTATGGAGACAAAGACAAGAAGAATATTCACACTCGTACTCATGAGTACTAACGAGCCAAAGCCAAAGAAGAGCATCCATTAATTAAAAAATTGGAGGATGGGGTTACTTCAATAGAGACTTTTGAAGATGAAGAGTTGCCTAAGTAACAGATGAAGAGGAAGATGTATATATAATTTAGCATTTAGATTGTAATAGGAGCTAGATTTTTTGATATATGCGTGTAATAAATCATTGTTATTAAGTTGAATATATTGTTGCATTTTCTTAAGTTTTATAAATCAATCTTGTACACGGTATATTCTTTTTTATAATATATCGTTATTTTTTAAAATAAATTTCTGGTGAATTTATCTTTTTTACAAAAATTTCCAAATCTAACACCGGTTATAAAAATAACCAGTGTTGAAGCCGTGTGACCTTTAACACCGGGTCCCAAAGAACCGGTTTTGAAGAACCGAGATCATTGGTACCACCTATCATTTGCACCGGATCAACAAAAGAGGAAACCCAGTGTTAAAGGAGTTTAAAAACCGGTGTCGAAGACCCGATCTGTGGTAGTGCTATCGGAATGTTTAATATATTTAATAATTCTATAGAATTAGGATGAATAGTTTCATCTTTATGTCAATGAGCTTTTTAAATTCCATAGAAGTATTTATGCCATTTGGCTTTTATCTTATGTGTACAAAAGATTAATACAAATTCTTATTTCTGAAAAGAAAAAAAAAGAAAAGAAAAACTATAGTCATTAATTAATTGAGTACTAATTATCTATAAGGAGGTGAGGATAAAATAAAAACTTTCATAGTATTTATGCATAATTGAACAAGATCTCTAAATGTGTGCAGAAAAATGAATACCAGTATATATAACACTGTTTAACTGGACAATAATATTTCAAACTCAAGCTTTGATCCTTACAAACAAGAAAACCAGCAAAACCGACAACATAAATGGTAAGAAAGCCAAAACCAAACCAGGAGTGAAATAAAATCTCACAGGCTCTAAAACACTTGCAATAGTTGGATTCAACTCTTGATGAATTTCATCTCTATAATACAAAATGTTATAACAGTCATTCAAGTTCGACCCTGCGGCTCCCATCTTCATTTTGAAGGCCCCATTTAAATGAGGCTTCCTGTAGATGTAGTACCTCTGATGGAAGCATCCATCAATTCCATCCCTTGCATCTATGATCATGTCCTCTAGGATTGCAATCAAATTTTTATCCCGGAAAACCCTTGTATCGGCATCGACAGAACCTGTGATAGCCATGGCATCGTGGATCCATCGAATCGAATCGCTTAACAAATTCTTGCACTTCTTCAAAGCTACCGTGGTTTTTGGATCAGCTCCAGAGGCTAGTTTGTTATTTATGGTTGGAATGGTTTCGCCTTCAAGCTTGTTGAGCCCCGCCTGAAGAGACAGAGAAAGAATTCCTGGTAGGGTGATGGATTTTGATGGGGTGATGGTGTTCTTGTGGAGACGTGATATAGACTCGAAGCATGAAGAATGATTATGAGTTTTAGAACAGGCCACTTGGATTGCTACGTAGGGATTTCTGAGGTGGGATTTCCATAATGCAAAAGCTGAAGTTATTCCAACAACAATGATTATGAAATAGATGACTAATCTGATCTTTTTTTGGGGCTTTGAAGATGTATCTTGAAGATAATCTAAGTTGACCATTTTTGGCTTCAAATTAGAAGATGTTGGTTCTTTCTTTGGGGAAGGTATAGAAGTAGAAGATTGTAAAAATATAGACCTGAATTTTGTTAAGCTCAATATTGTCGATTATAACAAAGAGGCGAGTTTGTCTTGTCTGAATTGGTCTTTCTGAACTTGCCGGCCAGTGATCGACTACCAAACAGAATGTATATTTGTTATTTTAACTTTTAATTATTTAATTAACCTCTTATTTCTTTGAACACAAAAACTTATATTTAGCACGTTTGACAGTTCGATTAGGCTTGTATTGAGGTTAACTTTGAACTATACTGTGAAAACAATGGTATCAAATTTAGTTAACAATGTATCGCGTATGGAGTTTAGCATGATGAGTTTAGGGCCTGTTTCTTTGCTGGGTTTAAAACTTGTTTTGGACCAAAACAATGTCTGGTAATTAAGGACCCAATAAAAGAAAAACTTGCAAACCCTATTTTTGAAACCAGTTTTTTTTTTAACGTCTCTTCGCTCCTCCTCCAGTCGTCATCCTCCGTTCCCTTTACCTTCCTTGCGCCACCGACTCGAACGCGGAATGTCGTAGTCTACCTCCACAGTTGCCTGAATCTCCAGCATCAATCCCAAAACTATCCTCTCCTACACCGTTCTCCGACTGGGGCTAAAAATTAGGTTTTGAAAGTTGTTTTTGAAACTCAGCTTTAGCTCCCATCTTGCAAACGGCTACGAAATTCTGTCGACAAGCGGAACGGAAGTTCCTTCCCATATCGTTTTCTTTTTATTTTTATTTTTATGGTATCTTGCAAAGCTGCAAACCAAAACTTGTAAACCCTTCGTCTCCACCCCTATCCTCTGTCTCATCTCTCTTTCCCCTTCCAGCAATATTATGCAGCGGCAATATCGATTGGCCTGTCCTCATTCCTTCTTTGATTCTTTTCTTCTTTTTTTTTTCTTTTTTTTTTTTTTCTGTTCGGTCGTTCTAGCCGTTGCTGTCGTGGCCGATGCCATCTTTGTCGCTACTGCAAATGGGGGGTTTTTGGTTCGTGGATGAGGATCTGATGAGAAAGAGATGGGTGGATGGTATCAATTGCCCTTCCTTTGTTATTGTTACCTTTACTATCTGAATTTTGTGTTGAATTTTGCTGCATCTCCTTTGATATAGGTCTATAAGTTTAGTTGCAAAGTCTGATTTAGATGGAGAGGAGCAGGTGAAAGAGGTGGTTTTAGGGGCAGAGAACGTTCACTGAGTGGTGGAATTGTGGAGGCGGAGGTGGTGGTGGAATTGAGGCAGCGGATCGGTGGTAGAAAACATGTTTTGAAAATGCACAAAATAAAAACATGCTAAACAATGTTTTAAAGTTTATTTTTGAAAACCATATTTCTTTGTATATGTCTGAAAATATGTAACCCCAGTGATTAAAATACAAAATACCCAAGAAAATATATGGACCCGAGATGAAACTTCCGTGGGCCAGTAAACCTTTTTTTTTTTTTTTTGGAAAGGTAAATGATTTATTTTCACAAGAAATTACAGGACGAACACGAGAGATCATACAAGTTACAAACTCATAATACATCAAAATAGGGCATACCCCTATCCATATTCTAATCAAAGTACATCTAATAGATCAATTCCCTAACCTGATTACAATCATAGTTAGGCATTAGTCCACAATCACTACTTCCAACATTAAAATTCTAATTAACATCAACAGTCCAAACAGATCAGAAATTTCAGCACCAAAACAAATCAGAAATTTCAGCACCAAAACAATACCGAAAACATCATCAGCAACCAGAGTTCCAGCACCAAACAGTACCAAAATTCCGGAATCCAACTGAAGAGAACCCGATGTTTCTTCACCATTTCCAAATTGTAGACAAAACAATCCAGCATTAATTCCATAAGCTTGCAGCAAACAGAATCCAAGTACTTGGCAACAAACAGCACCAACATATCCTTCGAAACATATATACCAAATCAAATGCAAACTGGCGGCAAGAACTAGTAGAAGGCAAACCCCCACCCACCCAGCCCCCCCCCCCCCCCCCCCCCCCCGACCCAGCACAATTCTGCAACCACACCATCCAGACCATAATCCAGCATCCAAACAAACTCCAGCAGCAAATTCCAAGAGATAGACAGCAAAATTCCAACTTAAGCAGCTAAAATGATACTCCAATAATTCCAACAAGATTGAAGAGCAGCCGCTGTTGTGGGATGACCCTGTTGCCGGAGAAGGAGACCCAAATCAAGTGACCAAATCAAATCGGAGCTCTCTATTTAGCATCCGGTGAACACCACAAATCCGAGCATCCTATTTAGCAACCCAGAGAAACCAAAACAAAAGGAACCCCCAACCTTAAAGAAAATTGTCTGCACAATCACCAGAGTTTCACACAAGTGTCCAGAATTTCCACACTCAACACAAAACATTGGAAAACGTTGATACAGGAAACCAGAACATAAAATTCCGGCAAGACCTTCCAGCATCATCATCGAACACATCCCTAAACCAATCTTCAAAGATACTTGAGAGTTCCAAGAAGAGCAGAGTTAGCATCAATTCCAGCAGAATTCCACCACACAAAGGTTTTCCAAACCGAGACTGAGATGCCTTTACTGGACGCCGGCGATCCGGGCTAGGGTGTCTTTGAACCGTAGACACCTACACAGTCGTTTGTACCACCTTCTCCTTTTTTTGCAAAAGGACAGCATTCTCGGATTTAAGGAGCCTTTACCAACCACCGTGATAGTTGGGCTAGGGTGCCTTTGACCGTAGGCACCCACGTGGTGGTTTGTACCACCATCCCCTTTTTTAGTAAAAGGGCAACTATGAACGTAATTGATCTGCCTTTACCGACCACCGGTATAGTCGGGCTAGGGCACTGCTTCACCGCCAGTGCCTGCATTATTCTGTAAACTTGAATGGGTGGACTTGGGATTGAGAAACAAGAACCAAGCGGGGTCATCCCCCTGTTCTACTCCGACGCTCAAGTCAGCATGAGTAGAATATAAAGTGCAAAGGAGTATAATACCTCTTTTCGTGAGAATTACAAGGTTATCCAGCCTACCCGACAGTCTTCCCATTGCACGCTTCCCGGCTGACCCTCACTCCGTGCCTTGAATGCCCTCCTGATTGCCTCGTGTCATGCATTATGACTCCAGGATATGATTCTCCTGCTTAAATGTTTTGCGAGATGCCTGCCCATGAAGACAGTCATATTTCCGCCACTTTCTTCCCCCCCCCCCCCCCCCCCCCTCTCCCGATACCCAAGTAACAATTTACCGACTAAAACTTCCTGGACCCCCACCCGTTTCAGTTTGAACCCGCTACCGGCCTATCATCCTTAATTGACCTGGGGCCACTCTTCATTTATTTCCTTTTCCGTTATCTAGGCGTTTTGATCATTAGACCTAGCCCAACAGTTTACTCACTTTTGGGCACACCACCCAGCCAAAAAAAACATATCCTCAGTTTCAAATGATATGAGAGTTAATATCATTTGCATGTGGTCTAATACACATGGATAGTCCACCTAATAATATAATAAAAATATTTGCCTCCAAAAATGATCACGCAACTATCATTTTTGCTCAAAAATTACGACTCCGTCACTCTTGTCCGTTAACTCACTAACGGATGGAAATAGTCAGGGGTAAAATCATCAATTTCCTTTTCAAACCTACTGTTCATCTTTTTTTTTAATATAAAAAAATTTATCATTAATTCCATTATTTTCTTTCAAATATTAGTTCAGTAATATAAAAATATTTGAAAGAAAATAATGGAATTAATGATAAATTTTTTATATTAAAAAAAAAGATGAACAGTAGGCGTGAAAAGGAAATTGACTATTTAACCCCTGACTATTTCCATCCGTTAGTGAGTTAACGGACAAGAGTGATGGAGTGATACTTTTCGAGCAAAAATGATAGTTGCGTGATATAAAAAAAGCATTTTGAAAGAAAGTGTCATTTTTTGCAAAAACCCATAGTTAAGTGATGCTTTTTGCAGTTCACTCTTTATAAAAATTAGCATATTTTTGTATCACTCTTAACTCTACCAAAAATATTTTTAATAATTTATATTTTCTTTCAAAACTATTTTTTTAATTTTATTCATACTAATTTAACTATAAATAACTATATTTGAATATATTATTATTATAATTTTTGGTTTCTTAACATACCACATTTGTTTTCCATTATAATGTGGGAAATAAAATTTAATTAGTTAATTTTTCTATTAAAATTTTTTTGATAAATTATATATTTGACCTATTTTTGTAAATATAATTCAATTATATATTTATTTATTTTATTAATCAAATATGATGCTTTATTGTAAAATCAATACTTTTTGTATGTTGCTAATAAAAATTAATGTAGGGGCAAAATTGAACTTTTCGATACGTCACTATTCATATGAGCATTGGTGTGTCCAAAAATGAGTAGATCGTTGGGCTTGATCTAATCGTGAAAAGAGACCCATTAAGCAATAAAAGGATAAAGTTGACCGGGTCCCAAGATGTCACCGAGTTTCACAGAATGTAACAAAATGACTCGTAAAGTATCTGAAAATGATAATAGAGAAATAAATGAGTAGCAAGACTTAAACAATAATAAATTGGCAAGGGTTATGGAAACGTTATCAAGGTGAGAAGTTAATTATGTGTTAAAGTCACCGAAATTGATAAGCATAGGTCAAGGCAGGTTTAAATCTGTAGTAATTATGATAGGTAAAAACATGGAGTCCGTTTTAGGTAAAAACATGGAGTCCAAACGGGAATTGGGGAAGTATTAAAAAGACATTAAAAGCGTAGCAGTTAATACGGTGGAGTCAAGACAAAAGGAGTAAAGGTTGCATGTCCATTACGAGAGCATTTAAACCGGTGTCCATTACATTAGTATTAAATCCTGATAGCTATTACCCTCGTCTTAACCCGATGGCGGTTACAAAGCAATTAAACCTTCATTAGCAGTTACAAAGACAATCCAACAGATGAATCTCAAAGCAAGTCTATATAAAGTTGTTAGTCGTCTCTTATCAAGTACGCAATTCTAAGTCAATACTACGCACTTGATTCTTATACTCTTGCTATATTTCTTACAGACTTAAGTGTCAGAGCGGTGCAGGGGGATTGCCCAGCATCTTCAGGGTCATAACTGGATCCAGTGAAGCATTTTATGGGATTGGGAGATTCAATTTTCCTTAGGGAAAATCATGTTTCATCAAACATATTTATCAAACAAAAACAAGTGATTAAAAGTTTTGATTCAAATATTGAAAACTAAGGCTCCGTTTGGACAAGTACTTCAAAAACATTTTTATATTCTTCAAAAACATTTTTATAAAAGTGTTTTTCAAAAACATTTTATAAAATATGTTTTAGAAGTTTTTTTTAATGAAATATGTGTTTGGACAAGTATTTTATAAATACGTTTTTTGAGTTAAAAATAAGTTAAAAGATGTTCAAACAACTATTTGAAAAAAGCATTTTTAAATTATGTTTGATGCGGAAAATTATATAAAAATTATGTTTACGGTATATAAACCTTTATTTTTTTCTTTTGGGTGAGCAAGGGCTGGGTCGCACAAGGGTTTGGGTCAGGGTCAGGGTCGGGGTCAGGATCGAGCTCGGGTCCAGGGGCGGGTTTGGGTCCGTGGTCGGGGTCGGGGTCGAGGTCAGGATCTGGCTCAG
The DNA here is from genome assembly GCA_016801395.1 of Leptodermis oblonga. Taxonomy (NCBI): domain Eukaryota; kingdom Viridiplantae; phylum Streptophyta; class Magnoliopsida; order Gentianales; family Rubiaceae; genus Leptodermis; species Leptodermis oblonga. Next base: position 31,611,448 of record CM028759.1, read on the forward strand.
GTCCAGGGTCAGGGCAAGGTCGGGGTCGGGGTTGGGGTCGAGATCGGGGCCAGGGCGCGGTCAGGTCCGGGTCAAGGTCGGGGCCGAGGCATGGTCCGATTCGGGGTAGAGGTCGGGGCGGGGGCGAGGTCGGGATTGTGGTTAGGCCAAGGTTGAGGTCAAGGTCAGGGCCGAGGCGTGGTCGGGTCTGGAGGCTGGGTCAGAATCGGGGCCAGGGTCGGGGCGGAGGTGGATCCGGGCTCTAATTCGATAGGGGTCGAGGTCGAGGTCGGAGGTGAGGTTGGAATGGGGTCGGGGTCGGGGGTCGAGGTTGGGGTGGGGCCGAGGTCTAGTCGGGGGTGAGGCCGAAGTTGAGTTCGGAACGAGGTTGGGCCTGGTCGTGGTGGGGCCGATGTCGGGTCAGAGACGGAGCCAAGGTCGAGGTCGGAACGGGGGTGTGGTCGAGGTCGGACCTGGTCATGGTAGGGCCGATGTCGGGTCAGGGACGGAGCCGAGGTCGAGGTTGAAACGGGGGTAGGGTTGGGGTCGGGATGGGTTGGGAGGGGGGGGATCGGGGCCAAGACAAGCCGACCCGCGAGTTTAACTTAAAATGACTTTTTGCAATTTTTTGTCCAAACACCATTTTTAAGTTTTTTATACTCTTAAAACACTACAAATATTTTTGGAGTACTTGTCCAAACATGACCTAAATTTTCAATATTAAGATATAAGCTACGTAATTAATTCAACATTAAACATTCATATATTAGCATTAATTTTTATCGAACGGGGCCTAAGGGCCGAATTACATTTACCTATGCTTAATTTTGGTGAAATTACAAATATCCTCTTGAGTTTTTTTGACAATTAACCTAACTCGAGTTTTGGTGAAATTACAAATACCTTCGTTTTGTGAGACGGACTCTCTTGTACAATTGTCTGACGTCCGTCGGCGATATTTCAAAAGCTAAAATTGATATATGTATTTTCATCGATACTGATACATCAAATGTTAAACTCGATCCACTTTTTTTGTCCTCCAATACATGCGATATTTAATGCTTTAATAGAACCGCAATACATCCACAGTTACACACACAATACATCAGAGCTACACACGACATTTTAGTAGCTAAACTCATAACCACAATACATGAGTAGTACATGCAATACATTAGAGGCTAAAATCGACACGCGCATCGCCGGACCGTCATATCATGGCGTACAAGGGTTTGTCTTTTTGTGGACCTATTTATTATTTTGAAAATTCTTGAACAAATTAAGGGGTAATTACAATTATTAAAAAAGCTCGAGGGATACAAATAATTTAACCAAAAGTGAAGGGAGATAAATATAGTTCGGCCTTAAACTATATACTCTTTGGGTTGGGTTTCACGTACTCAACCCATATCCCACCAGTTCACTTCAATAATTTTTTATAAGTTGGGTAAGACTAGTCAATCGAGTAGTAACTAGCAATAATATGGAGTTGGGTGATAAAAGAAAATTTTTCACAGTATTAATTATGCAAAATTAATCAAAATCTTTAAAATGTTCAGTGATTATGATACCTGAATAAACATATACTCTCCTTAGAAACAATGTTTTTCTGTTATCAACTTAGAAGAGGAATTGGTTACCCGCTTTACTAAAAACATAAAAAGTTACAAAGACAATTTAAGGAAAGAAAAGAAAAACTATCCTAAAACATTGTCTAGAAACATCACGGATTCCTTCGAGTAAGCTTTCTATAGTCCGCCTATGCCTTCTTTCGAGTTTACATGGTACGCGCGTGATCATAGTAGGTCTCAATTGCAAAACGTCGGTGGATTGCCCTTCTTTTTCCCAGGTACCTTAGAAACGAGATAACCAGCAAAACAAAGAGCATATATGGTAAGTAAGCCAAAACCAATCTAGGATGGAAATAAAATCTCACAGGCTCTAAAACACTTTCAATAGTTGGATTCAACTCTTGATGAATTTGATCTCCATAATACAAAATTTTAAAACAGTCATTCAAGTTCAAGTTTGCGGCTCCCAACTTCCTTTTGAAGGCTCCAGTTACATAAGGCCTCAAGCTGTACTTCAGGACATGATGAAGGCATACTGCATTTCCATTTCCTGCATCTATGATCTTCCCCTCCAGGTTTCTAGTCCAATTTCTATCCCGAAAAATCATCATATCAGCATCAACAGAACCAATAATTGTCATCGATTCGTGGATTGATCTCAGCGAGTCGCTTAAGGAATTCTTGCACTTCTTCAGAGCTCCTGTGGTCTGTGGATCAGCTCCAGAGGCTAGTTTATAATCTATGGTTGGAATGATTTCGCCGTCGAGCTTGTTGAACCCGGGTTTTGATAGGGTGTAGGTGTCCTTGTGGAGACGTGATATAGACTCGAAGCATGATTTTTTATATATAGTTTTAGAACAGGCCACTTGGATTGCAAAGTAGGGATTTCTGAGGTGGGATTTCCATAATGCAAAAGCTGATGAAGTTGTTCCAACAACAATGATTATGAAACAGATGACAAATTTGATCTTTTTTGGGGGCTTTGAAGATGTATCTTGAAGATAATCTAAGTTGACCATGTTTGGCTTCGAAGTTTTAGGAGATCGATGTTGGTTCTTGAGGAAGGTATAGAAGGAGAAGAATGTAAAAATAGAGCTAAATTTTCAATTTTGCTAAGGTCAATATGGTCGATTACAACAAAGAGGCGAGTTTGTCTCGTCTTAATTTGTATTTCTGAACTTGCCGGCCAAGTGGCAGATTTAAAAAATAAAGGAATTTTATCTATGTTATTTTAACTTTTAGTTAGTTAGATTAACCTCTTGTTTCTTTCTTTGAGGAGTCTGATGAGCAGACAATGCATGTATCAAATTTAGCTGTTGTAGTATCGTGGTTATGTTATGAAAATATTGAGTACACTATATTTAACCTCTGATGTATCAAGTTTAACTGCTGATATGTTTTGGTTATGAGTTAAGGCTATGTTCTCTTGTGGCAATTTTCCAAGAATCATCACTTTTTTTTTTTCTAAAACTTTACACAAAGAAACAACTTCACTTTTTCAACCATTCAAAATTAAAATTTTAAAATTCTCTCTAAAAACATACTCACATAAATTCAAAAAAAACACAATCATTAAACTTTTTTATCTCTCACCTACACAATTTCCCAAAAAAAAAACTTTCCTCCAAAAAAATTCTAATAAAAAACTTCCCTCCAACAAAATTTCCCCTACACAAGCCACAAGAGAACAGAGCCTAGTTGTATAGATAAGAAACAAGACCGGAAATATAATTTGGTTTACTTTTTGTTTTCAGTACTGCAATAGGATAACCATACCTTTTTTTTTTTTTTTTTTTTTTTTTTGCTTTTGGTTACTTAAGAGACCAAAGAGCTGCAATGGAAAGGACATGTTTTCATCAGTAAATTATTGAAATTTAACTCTAAATTCTACACCAATCAGCAGAAAAGAATTTTCTACTGTACTTGCATAGTTGTAAAGCCTTGAATCATGTCAAATCCACAGGCTAAAAATATCAAGATCAAGATACCTTTAGTCCAAGAACTCCAGCCTTCAGGAGATCCTCCAGATAACTTTGTGTTCAAGGCATTTTCTGGTACCAGACCTCCCCAAAAACCTGTTTACAGGAGAATATATCACAAATACAACAAGCACAACTAAGCATTTGTCCCACTACGTGAGTCTCGCCATCGTATACGGTCGATACACATTGATTCATTGATATTCATCTATAGCAAGTCATGTTTTCAAATTGTTATAAATGATTTTTAAAAAAAGTATATTCTGGTATAAAAGCTCCAAGAGCATACCAACATCAACATGTATATCCTTCTTCAGGAAGCTTGGAGCTGTATTAGATAGTAAATAAATACATATACAAACAAAGGATGAAAGTAGAGAATAAACAACATCAGTACTGAATGGAAAAGACATGCTTATATGTGTCCAAGGGATGTAAAAAATATACAGCCTAGTTCAAGTGACAGTATTCAAGACATCCCTCAGATGTTGACTTGACAGACATCTGTGCTTAAATTTTCTGTTCTCTTTGTATTTGTTAGGTGCATTACTAATAAGAATAGAAGCCAAAATGGAACATAGACAGAAGTCTGAACCTGCTATGATAGCAAAAGTAAAATTTAGTTGCTAAGGATGAGGTGTTGACATAGGCTTCTTTAATTCAGTGTGCTTAGAAGCAAAATAAGCAAGCAATCTGTACCTTTAGGCCAAGAGTTTCCGCAGAATACGTAGATGGAAAACTATTAAGAGGCATGTCAATCAGTGTTGTATTCCACCTGCAATGAAATAGTCAGCTGTCCATTGCAAAACTTGGTAAAAAAGAACACTGTCCAATTGTATGTAGACAAAGTGGTTTAGCATTTGATGTTGAATTCGTATTTCACATTACCACCACATAGACCTTCTTTGCTGAAGACCTCGGAAAAATAACTAATCCGGATAACCTATAAAACTTTTCCAAGGAGATTTTCCAGTCGCAAACTAACGTCTTTAAGATGAAACCCGGAAAAAGAAGTACAAAAAAAAAAAACAAACAAGAAGAGCACCCTCGGCGCCTGCTCTTCTTCCTGGGAGAAACCCTTCCCAACCTTTTCCCTTCCAGGATCATCCAGATGTGCATGTCCGCAATAAAACTTCCATGTATCACTCTGAGGTCAGCTAATGAGAATCAAATCACAGCCCGTTAATCAATTTTTAGAAGAATCATATTCCCAACACCAATGAGAAAGGGAAACACAGAAGGCAAAATGAGATCAAACAAAAATAAAGATAAGGACTTTCAATTCATGGAAAAAGGTGAAAAGGCTAATGACTGACAAATGCATGCCGAAATATTTTTAATTGAACATGTCTCCAATAGCTCCCAAGGAAATTCTATGACAGTTATTTAGACTCCTTTCCAATCAGAAGTAATCACAATTTTCCTTTACACTCTCAAAGTCTGAAAGGTGTACTAAATAACAAGAATCGAAATAAAGGGAAAATACTGTATAAGTATATGAAAGTAGTTGCTTTGGCTTACACATCTATCCACCCAGGAATGATAATAGCATCCCCATGGTCAATTACCTGCTGACTCTTGATACTGTTTTGCCAGTGATTCCCTTCAACAACGGATTCTATTTTTTCTCCTTTAATTTCCAAATTAGAGAAACTATTTATCATTCATGTGCCTTTAACTGCTTATCTTCAACATAATGTTAAAATTGAAAGGTATAATGTAGACCACAAGGGCACAGCTCCAAATTCAGTGATGTCACTAAAAAGTTACGACATAAAAATTGATTAGCACATTATAATTTGTATTTATTATCAACGTAATAGAGTTATTCATGAGAACTGATATCCTTATTTTATAGTAAAAGATTAACAGTAAGCAGTTTAAAGAACTGGATGGTCAAATATATTGACAGAAGTTCAGAAAAATGAAGCATGTGGGAACAGATCTGCACCAGAGGTAACTCCTTTGGGGGGAAACTAAGAAAAAAATTTATTGGAAGTGTACTGTACAAATTGATTGAATAGCCTCAAGCAACAAGTTCACATATATATGAGAAATATAATAACAATTTGACTTGAGTAATGTGATCAGTAGTGCATTTACTTGATATAAGCTACTGTACAACCATAATTCATAGGACTTTCCTGCTCAAACTTGGTTACACGTGAATGACTTTTCAGTAACTGGAGAGCACGCTCCTTCACCACTCCAGTGCCCATCCCATGAATGATAAAAAGAATTGAACCTGGCCCTCTTGAATTGATGGCCATCTCAAGATAGCGAGTTGCTTCTTCGCCTCTCATACCTCGTAAGTCAATTGTATTTTTAGATGTCTGAATCACAGGGCCATAGGAAACCTCCTCACTATTGCGTGTTTCAGAGAAATTCCTGAGACTCTTGAGATTTTTCACTACCACACCCTACAACAACAAATACACCCCCGATCAAAAGCCAGTAGCTTATGTTTCACCAAACCATAGAGTTATTCCCATCTAATGATGGCCAACGTATTAAAAAGGTACATTCAGCTAAATGTTGAAAATGAAAAACTCAATTACACTACTTCTGTTCAGTATGCAGTTTAACTTCATATATGTAGGCATGCAATGTGACCATACAGAAGGTATATCCAGAACAAGGTAATATGACAAACACCAAGAAAAGGTTATTTCCACCAGCAGTTCCCAATGCTCGGGCAGTGAACAAATTTGGTCAGCCAGGTTCCCTAAAGAACATATTTGGCCCCTTAACTTTTCAATATGTGGTCAATCAACAAAAAGAATGAGGAAACAAGTTTGAACTAGAAGAGAATTCACAACAAAACATGACTCCTATGCTAGATTGGCCAAAGTTAAGAGACAAAATACAATAATCCCTTTTACAAATTCTATGATTAAGAAAAGAGCCACATTCGCATGTAATTATAACAGTAATGTAAACAACAACGCCTTTGTCTCATTACGTGAGGTCTAATGTAAAAATAATAATAAATTTTACAAAAATAAATGTGTGAGGGTATGATAAAGTAACTGATGGAATCCTCATACCTGCTTCTTAGATCTTGAAACAGAAGCTGTTGCACCACCAATGTTAGCATTTTCAAGAGATGTTATCTTGTGTTTGTTAACACGAACTTTGACTTTTCCATATTGGACAAGCACCATGTCATCCTCCCCAGGAGTTTCAATTACTGTAGCCAACTTGTTTCCCAAGCCCCTGACATGGACTTTTTCACCAGGCTGCGGTTCATAAAACTGACTGCCAGTACTCCCAATTGAAGGATCACTACTGGGTCTATGAGCTTCAACAATGGAAGAAATTGCAGACTCTGCCTTCTTCAGGAGCACATTGTACTGATCAGCATCAGCAACCCTGACCTGGTTCTCAAAGTCATGCACAAGATTTTCAATCTCTATCTCTGCAGTCTTCGTTTCCTTTTGTATCTGCTGTCTTTCTTTGGCCTTAAGAGCTGCTTCACGCCCATCAAGGTCACGTGCCTCATTTTCTATCTTCAATTAAGGAAAACAAAAAACATTTATCAGGACAATAAAAGGATGCCAAACTTTATGGTGACAGAGAAAATATCCATCATTTTCCAACTTCACCCAAATGAAAAAGAAAAGCCAACAAAAATGTGCATGATGCAGACTCGCTCACATGGATCTCAAACATTTATAGAAATGTATACAACATCCCAACAGATTGGTGGCATCATAGGGGACAAGCTGCCAAGATAAGTGTTTATCCATTCTGCGCCAAACTACTCTGAAGAAAATGCATACTAGTTATTTTGCAGAGACTTAGGTACTTGTACAATTTATAAGCATATAATCATGAGTGCATATAATCAGAGACCTTTTATTTAACATTCTGATTGCTTCCATTCTGTGCTGCTTTCTAATAATGCAATCCTTCTGAAACAAGTTCTAAGAACAATGCAAATGCTCATTCCATGAGAAAGAACAAACATCCTCTTTGCCTAAAGTACGTTGGGTCAGGCAACAGGAGTTCATTTGTTCTTAAAAAAATTTCAAACTCTACATTTGCATGTACATCCACACAACCTAACACACACGCACACTACAAAGTGTCATTGATTCCATGCAAATTAATTAGATACCTCACTGTAGATACTCATAACATCAGAGTGCAGAGAAGCAGCTTTTGTTGCTTGAATTTCTAATTTGTTTCTTTCTTCCATTAGGGATTTGTATAGCAAACCTTTCTGCATCTGCATCTTTTCCGGTGTTAACTTTCCTAACCACTCTTGCGCACATTTAATTATCTTTTCGTCAAAGCCAATTGTTTTGGCAATGCTTATCGCATTCGACTCCCCTGTGCTTCCCCAAAGCATCCGATAAGTAGGTTGCAAAGTCTTCAATGAAAACTCCATAGCTGCATTTTCGAACCGATTATCTTTTTCCTTCAACCGAGTCAGATCAGCATAGTGGGTTGTTACAACAGCTAATCTGACCCTATCGACAGCATACTGCAAAATGCTGGAAGAGAGAGCCACTCCTTCAGAAGGGTCAGTTCCACTTCCAATCTCATCAATAAGGACAAGAGATTTTTCAGATGTTGCTTCCAAAATTTTACAAAGTCTTGAAATGTGCCCGCTAAAAGTAGAGAGACTTTGTTCAAGAGACTGCAGTAAAAAAGGCATTGTGTCACGTCAAGGAATCAGCCCAAAGATGATGGACTACATTAAATAAGAAAAGAGCAATTACTGATGGAAGGGGAGAACCTAATTACCTGCTGATCTCCGATATCTGCTAAAATAAAATCAAACCAGGGAAGCCGTGGATTGTTTTGAGATGGCAAGTACATGCCAGCTTTTAACATGATAGAAGCCAGTCCTAAAGTTTTCATGGATGCAGTTTTGCCTCCAGTATTAGGTCCTGAAATTACAACAACTTTTACATTGTTCCCAATCTTGATATCAACAGGCACAGGAGATTTCACTTGGGAATTTGTGGAGTCATTGTTCTGGTACTGGTTAAGGGAACTTCTGAATTCAGACCTTAAAAGATCTGACGGTTTTCTCAACGAGGACTCTAGAAGCAACGGATGTTGTATGCCTTCAATGTCTACAAAAAGAGAACAAGATGTAGAATCATCTAAACTTTCAGAACTTAAAACTGGACAAGCCCCTCCCATCCATTTGGCATGTGCAGCTCGGGCAAATGCAAGATCTAAATCCAATATACAAGCCAGTAGGTGGTCAATATCTGACTTAGATTGTGCAATTTCAGATGTAAGAAGGCTTAAAACGACTCGCTCCTCCACCTTCTCATTATCCGATAATCTTACTTCTTCATTGTTCAAAATAATAGCCTCTTTAGGTTCCATGAAAAATGTTGCTCCAGAGCTGCTGACATCTAGAACTACACCATCAGGGAGAAGTGACTTATGGGATGCTCTAACTGCTACACACATTCGCGATCTGCGTTCGGTTATCAGTGCTTTGTCACTTCCACCAGCCTGAAATATTCGGGTTGCAGTCTGCTTCAGCATTGATTCCAGATTTTCCATGTTTCTCTTCCTTTCTGACCTAACCAGTGCCAACTCCTCACTAGCTCTATCAAGCACTAACGAAAATTTACAGTCAACACAGAATTCTATTTTCTCCTCCAATTGCATCAGAAAATTACAACTTTGAAGTATCTCAAGCAGAGGAGAGGACCTGTTTGAATACAGTAAAGACAGATGGAACCCCATGAATTCCTCCTTTAGCTTTAAAATGTATTACGCAGACGCTTCTAGACATCCTAAGAATAACAATTTGCTATTTCCATCCAAAATTTATAACATCTCCAGACAATAATTTTACAGTCCTTGCTGAGTCATTTTGACAGTTATAAACATAACATATAACCCTGTCCAACGTGTTGAAACTTTGAAGCAAATAGTAATACCTATTCAGAAATGCAACAGAAACATTCATGCATAGATGCCTCATGAGCTCATTCTATAAAGATTTATAACTTCTCGAACAAGTAATTTTACTCTAGACTATGATCTCTGATACAGATAGGGAATCCTGTTTTACCGTGATTACTCTCTTCCAAAACTAGTGCTTAACAATTGAGGGAAAAAAGGATATTACCACTTAAAGATTCATATTAATGAGCATATCCTTTCACCAGTAAATAAGTAAATAAATAAACTAATGCTATTAATACTTTAGAGCTTTGAACTACAAAAATATTACAAGCCTGTTTTACTAGAATATCTCAGCATCAACATGAGTGTTTGAAATTTAAAACTTTAGGACCCCATTGCTTCTCACAAGTTTATCTTTTTAATAACTATGAACTAGTCAATACATCTAATCAGGATTTGAACTTATAAAATGGAAAGTTCCATATTTTGGTACATAAAAATCTTGTGAATTTAAAAAAAGAAAGAAATTGTATTCCACTACCTTGTGGACAATTTTTCATCTGTTGAAAGCCCTTTCAACTGTTCCATCAAATGTCTAGCTGAACGCAATGTCATCTTCAACAAGCAGAGCTCTTGCACAGTTAACAAGTGCCCGGCGACGGCGGAGTCAACGATGGACGAAATGTCTCTGACCCCGGAGAAATCGAGCGGCCGAGGAACGGCCACGGCAGCAGAGGTTTGAGCCAGAAGAGTCCTGCTCTCTTCTGGGGTTCGGCCCAATGGAACCCTGGCCGATTGGGCGGCAGCGAGTCCCATGGAAGTGGAGGTGAAGGCCGCGAGCTGGGAGCAGACGGCCGGCCATTCGAGAATTTGGAGGGTCTCGGATTGGAGTGAGCTGGCGAGTTTTAGCTTACGAGTTGAGTCGGAGGAGAAGGAAATGAGGAGGCGCTTGATGGGTCTGGGATGGCTGAAGAGTGTGAGGTCCGGCGGCGGTGAATTGAGGGCGATGAGGCTGTGATGGTGGAGGTGGACGTTCATGGAAGAATTTGAATTTTACGGAGTTCTGGAAATAAAGGATATCTTATCTGCTTAAATTTGGAGGGAAGAGTTGGGTTTGGCTGGTATAAAATGTGTTGAGCTCTACTGTAGTTGGACGTAGGTTGCTTTGATGGTACCTCTGTTATTATTATCATTTTTTTGGTGGGTAGGAAATTCTACCTCCTCCCCAAAATAATTGTATCTTAGTTAGGACTTAGGACTGCTAATTTCTGACACGATACGAAAACATGACATAACACCATATCCACAGGTTAAGGTTGAGATTTGGCGGGTTCACGAGTTATATGGGTCAACCTGAATGATACGAATAACTAAACAGTTACTGTTAGAGTTGAGAATATCGTCAACTCGAACCCGCCAAATATTCGCGGTATATAAATGGGTCGACATGAATAACATGAATAATTAACGGCTAATGTTAGGTTGAAGGATGTCGACACGAGAACCCACCAATTCAAATATGATAATCGTGACACGACATGAATTGTCACACGGTTTTTGCTTTCTGAATTTGTCCCAAAATATGTATCATTTTCATTTTCACATTTCAAGAATAAATTATACTAAATATTCCAAATTTATCCTTATTTAGTAGCTTCTAATTAAGTAAATTAAACATTTTCAATGCTTTTTTTGGAATACAATATTATCTTGGACTTGGAGACTTGAAAAGACTCTTTCATGTTATTAATTCCAACTAGTATTATAATCACCTAAGTCTTGAGATAAATTTTTTTCTTTTATTGAAAATGATAACAAAATAATCAGTAACACAGTAATCATTAAAATTAAATTAGGTGGTAATAGTTTAGAACCTGTATGATATCATAAATATGTTTTGTATTTCATTCCTTTTAATAATAATTAAATGTGTTATAGATAATGAAAAGTATATTTTAAAAATAAGTAAGAGTACAAGGTTTCTATTTGGCTTGGGTTGGGGGACAAGAGGGAAGTTGGGAGTTTGGGCCGCTTAAATAGGTAGAAACTGACATATATGAGAATCAAAGTTTCGATTTTCGGGTGAACCATTATTAGTTACAATCACTTAGGTACTGGCTCGTTCGTATATGCTCATTTATTCAATAATTTGGTTAATATATGAAACATGATACACATCTCAACTAATCATCACAATATTTTAATAGCAAGTGATGCGACATACAGTCATTGGTTAATAATGTAATGTTAATAATGATTTTATATAAATGAAGCTAATGTATATATGTCACATCATTTGTTATTACATCACATACATCATAAAACAAATATTTAGTAAGATAACTAGGTAAATGCTTCCTTACAATGATGAGTTGATTGAAAAGAAAAAAAAAAGAACTATCTTGAACTTTAGATTGTAAATTACCTCCAAAACTTTGTAATCAATCTCTAAATTTTAAATTTTTTGCAATGTAAAATAATGTTAGTTTTAATATTAAGAATACATAATTACCTTTTTATGAAGATTTTCTTCAATTAAGAAATTTTCTTACATTGCAATAAATTTGTAGTTTAGGGGTTGATTGCAAAACTTAAATGTTTAAGGGACAATTTACAATCAAGAAAATGTTCGAATAGTTTTTTGAAACTAGCACTAAAAGAATTTCCAATGTATCCATTCCAAGAGGACATGGAGAGCATCTTCATTGGGGTTTAATTTTGATATGAGGACAAGAACCAATTTCAGGGATCAGTTTTGGAACTGGATGAGGGAGGCACCGGATGACGAGGCAATAGAGCTCTCATTGCATATCATGTATGGTGTTTGGTTGGGAAGAAACAAAATGGTGTTGGAAAACACCCTTATCCCAATTGATGTCACTTGGAAAAAGATACAGGAGGAGTGGTTTCTAAGAAAACGACAGAGAGGATGGACAAAGCAAGGAAATTGAGAATCGACTGATCAACAGGGGCAACACTGATGTAAACCCTTGATTTCAACTTGTGAAAACAAGAACTCAATGCGGAAAATGGCCAAGGAAAGTCTGTATGCAAGACGCAACTCTCAAAACTCTAGAATCCTTACCCTTGGATTCGGCGGACTACTAATTTAACAAGTTAAATTAAACACGCAATTAGAACCAAGTGGAGAATAATAGAGGCGAAACAAAGCATGCAATTAGATAGAGCAATTATCTAATTAGCCTATAGTTCCTGTACTTTAGCAATTAACAAAGCATGCAAATTACTTGAGCCAAAATAAAGAAGAGTGAATAATAAAGTATCAACTTTCATTCAATTAATCACTGTCAAATTATGAAGTGCAGCACCCCTATTTATAGGTATAGGGAGCACGAAATTTACACAAGAAAATAAGGAAAGAAAACACAAAATTGGAACTTAATCAAGAGATTAAGTAACTCACAAAAATCAGCAAGAAAAAGGAACTTACTTGCTAAAAAAGCAAAAGAAAAGAAGGAAGAATTTTGGTTGCTTTAAGGTAAACAATGCACGAAATTCTCATAAGAAAAAGGAAGGAAAAATTCAGATTTTACCTTTAAAGAAAAGGGAAAACCAAAAAATAAAGGAGAAAAGAAAAAGAGGAAACTATGAAGAGAATTAGGTAACATGCACAAAACCTTAATTCTCCTTCTAACCCTAACCCTAATTCTGAATTGCTTCTCCTTAGGCTTGGGCTTGGCAAAATATGGGTTCTTGGAGTGGACTTGATGGATTCAGCCCAATTGATGTAGCATGATGATGTAGATGTAGGAAGCTTCTGGAATCTTCTGAAAGCTTTCGGAATTATTTCAGAAGCTCAAAAAATATTTCATTTCTAAAATTCTTCAAACTTTATGAAATCTCCATTTCTTCACTAGAAAGACTTGTAATTACCATTTCTACCATTTTCTTAGCTCGTAAATACCATTTCCACAATTTTCACAGCTTGGAAATACCATTTCCACCATTTCCTTAGATGGGACAATTAATATTCACCATTTCCACCTTGATGGCGAGTAGGGCAACTCTTGTAATCTTCATTTCCTTCTCATTAAGGTCATTGGAGCTTTCCTTTGTATTCGTGGATTCTGACTCATAACTTGGGTTGTTTTAGCCTTGGATTTCCTCATCATTCCTTTCCAATTGGAAAGGATTCGTCCTCGAATCCAAATTGCTGCAAACACAAATAGAACAAGTCAGTACTATTACCACATGAACATAGATCATACTTACCAGACACTGCTTTCAAGGACACTGATAATCATTCTTAATTTTTCAAGAACCTCTCAAGAACCTTTAGTTGCTTGCAAGAAACTATCAGGAAGCATCTAAAATCTCATGAATTTATCTATACTCCCCAAGAATAATTACTTATCAACACGAAATACAGCATTTTAGCCAAGTACATGCAATAAGCAAAATTTACGACGTTAACTAGGACAAATTTATGCATCATATGTATGACATACAAACTAGCATAATAAGATCCTAAAATGAAGAAAACCCCGTCCTACATGCAAACTAAATGTACCACATTACACAATAATTCACAGTTTTTCAGGCAGATAATATGGCATGCTAAGTAGAAAAACATCCTCATGTCGAAACAAGTAAGAATTGCAAAAGTGGAACACAAGACGTCACCAGTTAAGCAATCCAACACTTAAAAATCCATTCGAGCGTTAACATCAACAAGAAGGAAAAGATACCAACGGTCGATTTGCCCAAACAGAGTTAGTCACAATTTTAGAAATTGGAATTTCTTAGTTATGCTCGTAACCTGAAATAATGGAATCAAAAGGAGAAATAGTTTAAAGGCATACCTGAAGGATACCCTGATACTTATTTTACCTTTGATCCCTAGACGCAAGAAGGTCCTTTGATGAAACTTGTGGAGCCATAATCACAAGAATTGCATGACTCATACTCACAAGTTATTGTAACCAACAGAAATTACATGTATAACTGATATGAGAACCAATTAATGATAACAGAGACAATTTCTGAGAAAGACATCCTAAGGAATAGTGAACTACAAAGTATGCAGTTTTTAAACCAAAAGATGTATCCCGTAAAACAATGCACATGTTTAAGATTGACAAACCCTAGAGTTAGTAAAATCTTTACATGAATGGTAACCAATAGAAAGAGAATCAATGTAAAAGTAAAAGTGTACCTTCATGAAGCAAGAACTAAAAGATATCTTATACTGTGACTTACACTTTCGATTTCCAGGCGCAAGAGTTGCCGGAGTCCCTCGTGGAACCGCCATCAACTTGCTATACGTCATAGAAGCACTAATCCAACTAGTGGAATCCCTACAAACTAAACAGAAGAATGTTGCTCGGAGGTATCCCAACAAATGAATTAATGAGCAAAAAATCTGTAAACAAATTTTCAGTAAGACATATGAAGTACAAGAGTAAACTTTACACGCATATCAAACCGCCATACACGTCCTCTAAATAAGCAAAGAAACTACTTTGGAACATGAATGGTACAAGGATCATGCCGTCCAATATCGGTGGGCACGACTTCTTGTAGATAAGCGAAAATCTGATGGAGTTCTAAGAAATCCTCCATTTGGACTTCCGAGGCAAAGTAAGAAGAAACAACAATGGCACCAAATCTCCCTATAGGGGTCAATTTGCACAAAGTTGTAGCTTTATACACCGTTTGTATGGGTCTCAAAGAACGGAACCCTCATAGGTCACAAAGAACCATGGACAACCATGGCACCACATCTCCCTAGCGGGGTCAATTTGCTCAAGGCTGACCGATTCTCAAAGTACCAGAAAATATCATATTAAGAACAAGTAAAAGTAACCTTACTCCCTTGTCCCCCTAGTGCCCTCCTAATGAACTACGCACAAACCCTGTGTATCGCTTTTTAGGGTTGGCGGCCCTTGTATACTGTAACACTCAACCTTTTACCTCAGTCCTGTAGAAAGTTTTCACAGATTACTTTGGCAAAGGTAACAAGCAACAGTTAATCACACAAGTACAACAACTATATAGAAAGTAGCAAAACATTTTTGAAATAGACACTTGGTTCTATTTTTGAAAAAAAAACACCTTTTCCAAAAAAGAAATTTGGTAATATAGCTCGAATAAGAAGTACACCGATAAGGAACTTTCGGGGAGAAGCCCTCAAAGTTCAGAGATATCGACAGTGCACGAAGATAAAATTCAAGCTATATTTTCAGAGTAAATGTTCAAGGTAGCACGAAAGATCATAAATAGTCTTAAGAAGCTGGGCAATTCAAGTGACTAGACAAGAGTAATAAGCAGAGTTGAAACAATTTAGGAAGTACTAAAACTACCCAAGAAGTGATCACCCAGGTAATCCAAAAACCAATCCCCACTTTATTACTCAAAGTTTTGAAAATTTAATTTTTAAGCAATGGCGGAAAAATTCCTCAGAATTTCAGTGTAGTGCTATGGGGAGTAGTGTCGGTAATCGAACACTATCAACTTTGCAAGTACACTGAAAAAATCAGAAGATTTCCAATGAAGAAAATATCTCTCTTTGGTTAGAAAGTGTAGTGCTGTGGGGAGTAGTATCGGTAATCGAACACTATCAACTTTGCAAGTACACCTTTAAACAACCAAGAAACAATTCTTACTCAAATTTGCCACAAAAGACTTAACTTTGGTTTATGCAAAAATCCCTTTTGCAGCTTTAAGAAAATTTGGTCAGCACTATGACACAATATCAAGAATCCAATATATTTTCAAGAATTCAAAACTAATGTATCAAGCATAGGCATACCATTCACAATTGCAATACAAGGTGAGCTGCTTAACATCAGCCGCAAAACTCACCAAAATTACACATAAAGGGAAGCAAAAATTGCAAAAACCAGTCCAAAGTAGCATAAACAAGTGCCAAAATCGAAAGGCTTTTTCTTTTTGCAAAAACCTCTTCTTGATCTTCGGTTGCCTTTTTCTTTTTATTTTTATTTATTTCAATTTTTAAAGATGGAGAACATTACCAAAATCGAAATTAATTAATTTCAAGAAATAAAAAAAAATTCTCAAAAAAAGGAGTGTTCTAAGTCCAAGAATTTCAAGACAAAGCAAGACTAACAAGGATTAGAAAACACCTTATGAGTTGATCTGGTTACTCCAACCTCCTCCCGTCGAGCAAACAGCTAAGGCTTTGATACCAATTGATGTGAAACCTTGATTTCAACTTGTGAAAACAAGAACTCAATACGGAAAATTGCCAAGGAAAGTCTGTATGCAAGATGCAGCTCTCAAAACTCTAGAATCCTTACCCTTGGATTCGGCAGACTACTAATTTAACAAGTTAAATTAAACACGCAATTCAAACCAAGTGGAGAATAATAGCGGCGAAACAAAGCATGCAATTAGATAGAGCAATTATCTAATTAGCCTATAGTTCCTGTACTTTAGCAATTAACAAAGCATGCAAATTACTTAAGCCAAAATAAAGAAGAGTGAATAATAAAGTATAAACTTTCATTCAATTAATCACTGTCGAATTATGAAGTGCAGCACCCCTATTTATAGGTATAGGGAGCATGAAATTTACACAAGAAAATAAGGAAAGAAAACACAAAATTAGAACTTAATCAAGAGATTAAGTAACTCACAAAAATCAGCAAGAAAAAGGAACTTAGTTGATGAAAAAGTAAAAGAAAAGAAGGAAGAATTTTGGCTGCTTTAAGGTAAGCAATGCACGAAATTCTCACAAGGAAGGAAAAATTCAGATTTTACCTTTAAAGAAAAGGGAAAACCGAAAAAAAAAAGGAGAAAAAAAAAAAGAGAAAACTATGAAAAGAATTAGGTAACATGCACAAAACCTTAATTCTCCTCCTAACCCTAACTCTAACCCTAATTCTGAATTACTTCTCCTTGGGCTTGGGCTTGGCAAAATGTGGGTTCATGGAGTGGACTTGATGGATTCAGCCCAATTGATGTAGCATGATGATGTAGATGTAGGAAGCTTCTGGAAGCTTTCGGAATCATTTCAGAAGCTCAAAAAACATTTCATTTCTAAAATTCTTCAAACTTTATGAAATCTCCATTTCTTCACTAGAAAGACTTGTAATTACCATTTTCACCATTTTCTTAGCTCGTAAATACCATTTCCACCATTTCCACAGCTTGAAAATACCATTTCCACCATTTCCTTAGATGGGATGATTAGTATTCACCATTTCCACTTTGATGGCGAGTAGGGCAACTCTTGTAATCTTCATTTCCTTCTCATTAAGGTCATTGGAGCTTTCCTTTGGCTTCGTGGATTCTGACTCATAACTTGGATTGTTTTAGCCTTAAATTTCCTCATCAGACACGCTACACGAGAAAAAGGGAGTGAGAACATAGAAGATAGGGGAACACAGATAAGGGTCCTGGTCGATAGGGCTTTCAAACCAGAATTTAAAGCAGGAGCAATTGGATGGGTAACAACGGATAAATCAGAGATCATCTTACAGAAGAAGGGCACGAAAGCTGAAGGGAACTCACCATTACAAATGGAAGCATTGGCCTGTCTTCGGGCGATTCAGTGTACGATTGCAAGAGGTTGGATTCCACTTATTTGCACTGATAGTTTGGAACTGGTAGGTTAGCTACAAAACCCATCGGAGGCTCACAAAGAGGTCGAGGTAATATTAATGGATATTAGGAAATATGTTAATATCTTTCCAGGTTTAAAATCTTGAAAGTTAATAGGACAGTAGTGCATGAAGCACATTTGCTGGCTACAAGAGCTCTTAGAGAGTCACTTATTGTATCTAATTTTAATGTTTAATGAGAATGAGGTATTTCTTAAAATAAAAAAAACAAAAAAAAACAAGCAAATGTGTCAACTTGTATGTCGAATCGACACTTTGATCGACATCCTCAAGAAAAAGAAGGCCAAAATTAATTTTCACGTTCTATGAAGATGCCGGCAAGCATATTGACTCAAGAGACTGCTTCTACGTCACCAAAAATCAAACCAAAGATGAGGTCCTAAGACCTGTTATTTACCATGTGTTTCAAAAACATGTTTTTATAATTCTGAATGTAATACTTATTTTCTTATCATTCTCAATATACATTTTTACCTTTCAATTAAATTTTTTTACATTTCCAATACACTTTTCACATTTAAAAATCATTTCCAAAATCAAGTTTTAAAAACATATTTTCAAAATTGATTAGGTCATCCTTAGCTTCATTGAACAAGGACAGGTGATCCCCTGCCAAACTACTCGCCTCGCTCGAGGAGTTCACGTTAAGAGAAAGAGTTCAGTGATTATCTCCAAGATAACAGAAAAAAACTAAGCTACTAATCATTCTAGTTGAAGCGCGAGGCGTTTCTTGAAGTTCTTGAAAGTATACTTGAACTTCTTGAAATATTTCTTGAAAAATTTTAAAGGTTTATACTTCCCAGTTTATTAAGTTAGTTACTAATTTTGGATCTTGAAGAAAAGGTACATAATCTTGATTTTCAGCATTTCCGAAAGGTTTAGAAAGCTTCTCATTGCATCCAGAACATTCCGAACTATTTTGAAGTTTTCCACGACTTCAACAAATCATGCTACGACATTTCGGGCTGAATCCATCAACACACGGCTTCACAAATTCAGCCACCTCACAAAAATCCCATAACCGAATTCATCACTCCTTTAGGGTTTTGGATTGCAATTAGGATTTGTGCAAGTTTCCTAATTATTTCCCATGTTTATTTATGATTAGTTAAGGTTGTTGCAACTTGACTAAGGTTTCACTTCTTCCAATCCTTTTTGTAGAAGTTCTAGTATTTCCTTTTAATTTCTTTTCCTAGAAAATTTCGGTCATATCACTCTTCGTGATAGACGAAATCAACCAACCTAGTTACTAAGTTCTTTTTGGAAACTGGCATTGTAAGGAATCCCAACTCTAGTTGAATTCCACCTTTTATTTTTTTTCCTATTCCTTCCTACATTGTACTACTATATTCGAACCATTCCTCATTCCTATATAAGGGCATTCTCAAATCATTCATAAAATTAGAGAATTCAGATTAGTTATATCTCGTGTAAGGTTTAATCCTTAGGTTAAGAGTTCATTCTTTGCACTTGTGTATTTTGCATGAACTGTTAAATAACATAAACGAAACTTAGGTTACTTGCTCCGCCTAATTTCTACTTGTTTCAATTCAAGTCTCCTCGCTAAGTTGTAGCTAAAGTAGCTAGTCTTACTATTTCTTAGTTTGTATTTTTTTCGAAATTCATGAAGATGGTAAGTTTGTGACCAGCAACGTTCAACCTTCCTTAACACTTTCCCCATCGTAAGAAGCAAGACCACATAAAAAATCCATCAAAAGAAATAGACCCTTAAATAGGTTTTACTACTTAAACCTACTAAAATTAACCCAAAGTTAACCATATAGGAAAGAAAAACCATGGTTTGATCATGGAACATGGTTTTGAGAATAAACCACTAATAAACATTAAAATATAAAGATATTTTAGAAATTCCAGCTTTAATAAAAAATTGTGAAATCTGATAACTAAATCATATGGACTCATTTCAGCCATGGCATGACCGATTCGACTGAATCAACTCTATACATTAGAGAAATTATCTCTCAAGTGGTAAAATATCTCCATATGTTCCTTTGGGATATCCAATAAAATTGGAACGATACAGGAAAATATCTCCATATCTGGCATGACAGTTGGTCAAAAGCATATAAAACCTGTATAAAATAGGTATTTTCATTGATGTAGTTTGTATGCGTTTGTATTTATATTTTTTCTTTTTTACCATATAACTCAAAGATTCAAATCATAAGCTCAGGGATATAATGTCTTTCCATCACATTCCTCCAACATTATCCATTAAACAACTTATAATCCATTAAAAGATTCTAAAACAAGACTTATAAATCACATATTCACAACAAAAGTAGCCACAATTGCACTCAACTCATCTTAGTTCGAAGAAATTTTAAATTGACTACAAATTTTTATAATTAAATCCGAACCATACTTCTGTGTGTGTGTATAGACGTCAAAATTAAATGACTTATAAATCTCCAAGAGCAAGTGAAAGAGACAAAAAATGTCAATATTGTCAAACATAAAAGGGCAAGTGCCAAAATCATGAGAGAAAAAAGAATGGAAAATTGCACTTTTGGTCCCTCTTCTTTACCTTCGTTACACTTTCGATCCATCTTCTATGAAAACTAGCACTTTTGGTCCATCTTCTTTCACATTTTGGCATTTTTGGTCCCTTTTACCGGTTGACCTATGAAGTCAACGGTAATTTGGACCATTTTCAAAAAATTATAAATTTTTTGGGCGAAATAATAATTACTCAAACCTTTAAAGGGTTTAGTTTTTCGCAATTTATAAAGAAGTGTCCAAATTTTCCCAAGAAGAGTCGATTTTGTCATATGAAAAACAAAAGTGGGTGACTATTTTCAGACTTCTAAAGCGTTTAATTTTTCGCAATTTACTAAAGAAGGGTCACAATTTTTTACATCTCATTTTGACCCCAAGATGGACCAAAAATGCCAAAATGTGAAAGAAGAGGGACCAAAAGTGCTAATTTTCATTTAAAAAAAGGACCAAAAGTATAATAAGAGTAAAGAAAAGAGACTAAAAGTGCAATTTTCCCAAAAAGAATGATCAAATGGATTATAAGATCAAACATAAATGACTAAACATGCAACTATTTTCATATAATTTTTCACCTGGATGCACACACAAGCATTCATTTTCAGGTGAACATTTAGGCTAGTTCTTTTTGGTTGGGTTGAGTTTTGGTTTTAAAAAAATAGTTTTATAATGTAAAAAGTAAGGTACTCTAAAAAGTATATTGGAAATATAAAAAAGTGTAGCTGAATAGTGAAATGCTTGCTGTATTGGAAATGATGAAAACTGATTATAATATATTAAGTTTACTGTTGAGACCAAAATTGAGACCAAAATCAAAACGTAAAGAATAGTGTGCATCAGATCAAGTGCCACAGACCACCCAACCAAAAGACAAGACTAGTGCAAAATGTGTAAGAAATAGGATCACCCCTAGGGCTGAGAACGAACACGAACGTTCACGAACAAGCTCGAGCTCGGCTCGATAAAAAGTTCACGAATATGATTTTTAGGCTCAATAATAAACGAACACGAACATGAACAAGGTGTTGAAAGCTCGTTAATGTTCTTGAACATACTTGAGTAAAATAATAACTATATAATATAAATAAAATTAGCATATACAATATTAAAATTTTAAATAATACAAATAATTGAATCTTTATATATATTTATATGTACATAGATATCAATATATGAGTTTAAATTGAATTTTGATTTTATGTAAGTTGATATAGTATATTAAATTAACTAAATATTATAATTTTCTGTTAGTTAATGCGAGATAGAATGCCCACAAATGTTCACGAACAAGCTCGGTTCGGCTCAATTAATAAATAAACGAACATGAACAAGATTTTAGGCTCGATAAATAAATGAACAAGTCAAAGATCGGCTCGGCTCGGCTCAGCTCAGCTCGTTATCACCCCTAAATCACCCCCAAATCACCCCCCACTTGGCAGCAAAACCCCATCCCACTCACTGTTCACCATTGTGGGCAGAAAGAAAACTTGCAATATATATATATATATATATATATATATATATATTGGAATTTAGGGTCTATTAAACCCCACCCCTAACTACATTCACTCCAAGTAGGTTTTGAATCCTTGAAATGCAAGAAATCAGTCTGCGGTACTAACCACCAGTGGCGGAACAAGAAATTTATTTTAGTGGGCACAATATTTATTGTATGACCAAGAAAATTATATTTTATAACAGGGTGAAATTAGAAAAAAAAAATTACAATAACAATAAGAGAGAGAAAAATTTATTTATTTAGTAATTCTTAACATTTTTCGATTTGAATGTAATTTTAGTTCTAATCAATGTGAATCTTACTAATACTTCAGAAAAAAGAATAATCATAACCTTAATACAATTTGACTATGTATTGTGAATCTTACTAATTCTAGAAAAAAATAATCATAACCTTAATACAATTTAGTTATGTGTTTTGTATAATTTAAGTTTAATTTATAATTCAAAAAAGTAGCGGAGGCATAGTATATTAATTTGACAAATTTTTAAAAAAATTCTTTCGTTTGATAAAACTTAAGTCTGAAAACTTAAGTATGAAGTCTGAAATCTGAATTCATTAGATTACTCTGTTTGATAAAATCTAAAATTTAAGATATAAAATTAGGACTGAAGTCTGAATCTTAATAAGTTATTGAAAATAAAAAATTTATTTTATTTTTAACATTAAATTTACATATATTTTTAATAAAGTTATAAAAATATATTAAAAATATATGATGATTTATTTTTTTTTATAGTTATAAAATTAATTTATTTTGATTTTTTTAAATTCATAAAATTTAAAAAGTATTAAAAACATAAAAAAGGAAATAATGATACAAAATTTAGAAAATGAAAGAGAAAAAAAAAATTCGATTGAGATTCAGTAATAAGTGATTCGCTCATCACTTATTTGTTAGCCCAGAATTATACTTGTTTTTCAGACATACTTAATTAATTAAGTTACTCAGATTTTCCTTATCAAACACACTTAATCGATTAAGCATTTAACTTCAGAATTACTTAATTTATTAAGACTTATGACTAACAGTTATGAAACACATTTAATGCGAATAAGCTCTTAATCATTCATTTTAAGTGTTGAATCATGGTTATCAAACGAAACCTAAATATATAAAGGACGGTGGAGACCGCTA
The DNA here is from genome assembly GCA_016801395.1 of Leptodermis oblonga. NCBI lineage: Eukaryota > Viridiplantae > Streptophyta > Magnoliopsida > Gentianales > Rubiaceae > Leptodermis > Leptodermis oblonga. The sequence continues at coordinate 31,634,640 of CM028759.1, forward strand.
GGGGCACGTGCCTCCAGTGCCCCTATTGTAAATCCGCTACTACTAACTGTTAGGCTGTTGCTTCGAACGTGTAATCCTGAAGAGATGTTCGCAAGTTATAAAATAATCAGCTAGCAAACATGAAATAATTAGTCTAACTACGATTATTTTATCTGTAAATATAGAATATTAACTGTGAATTTCTACCTATCTTGTGAGTCAAGCGATCTATTAAGTTACGAAAAATTAAAAACTTGTCCTTCTTTTGCAAAATAAAAATTTATTCCAAGCTAAGGAAGAAAAGATTGAGAATCTCCATTTATTATAGGGGGCAATTTGTGTGTGTTCGGATTAGTAAGTTTGGATTGGCCGGTTATCGTGTTAACACTTTAAAACCTAACTTACCCGTTTAATTATTAATGTTACTCGTATCGATTTATTTAATTTGTGAATCCGTAAAAACTTAACGTTAACACGTTTAAATCATGAAAATAGTTTATGTTAGATTTTTGTATTGTGTCAAAAATTGTCACATAATTATAATACCTTCCATATAGTTGTTGGAACAGTAGGGACCGAATTGGGCATGTGAAAAAGCCAAATGGACCCAGTGGCCACTCCATGGGAAGTAGGAATAAACAAAAAAAGGGCGAATGAGTCACACTTTCTATCTAGTTTTGTGCTCTGTTTTCAAGTAAGAAATCAATCCCTTGCCAAATGTAACCATCAAATCCCATTATCCTTGAGTGACATTAACCAAACCACAAGATTCCAAAGTCCCCTAATTGTTTATGTGTTTGCATGATCCGAAATATTATTGAGTGCATCCATTACATCTTTATATAGTGTAGTAAATATATAATAAACAAGTAATTCTGATTTATATCAATTCCACAGACTTTTTTTTCAAAAAATAACATTTTATCTCCTTAATATATCTGCTTGTACTATTTTACGCGATGTGAAACAGATACATTAAATAATATCTTGTATGAAATGGATGAACCGCATATAAATAATGAGGAAGGAACATGAATGAGATCTCAAATGTAGAGACAAAAGTGTCCATTGCCATTAAATATGATTGGCCAGCCACGCCTGCTTATTGCTTAGGCCATTTTTTTCATGGTTCTTTGCCTGTCTGGTATTTCCTATGGTTTTTTCTTGAACGGTTGCTCTCAATTTATCCGTATGCAACCTGTGAAGGCAAGCGATTAAGGAAAAAATCAAAGCTCTAAGTATCCATTAATTCAAAGCTATTCTACCCTTGCTTCTAAGTTTTAACGGAAAGCACCCCCATTGAAATTGAACCCATTTTGCTTAACGTGAATATAGGAACCATATTTCTTTTTGAATTACAAAACTCCTCATTTTTAGCACCCCTTTTCTTCTTCCCCTCCCACCTCATCCACCCTACCTCTATCAGTTTTAATCGTCATAAATATAAGCATGGCTATTGAGGTTATCCATACAAGATCATAGAATTGATTTCAAGTTTGGATTTTGGCAGCTTTTTTTTTTAGAAGAAAATATGGCGGCAAATATAGGAATCATGGATAGTGCATACTTTGTGGGCAGGAATGAGATTCTCTCTTGGATTAATGGGAGGCTTCAGCTCAATCTCTCTCGCATTGAGGAGGTATTGTTTTTTGGTAGATTTTCATTTGGTTTTTGTTTTTCTTTTTTGGGGTTTCTTTTTCCATTTGCAATTTATCAATTTGCCATTCTTTCGATATTGGGTGCTTCGAATTGTTTTAACTATTGAGATTCTTCAAAGTTCAAAATGGAATTGAGTTGGGTTAAATTATATGCTTCGTTGTTATAGGTGTTTCGCACAAAGATTGAATCTTGGTCTGTGGGGTTAAGATATCAGGGCGTGATACTTTCCCCTTTGTTCGAAATTAGGAATATTTAGGAATACTTTCTTTCTTATATGGTTTTAAGTTTGTGATACTCTCCGCATTTAACTAGTAAGTTACTGTTTGGTGATTGTTGGTTGAATGAGGTTGCTAGGAAATTTGGTATTTGATTGGTCTTGTTTAAATTTTATTGAGTTTTTGCTGATGATGCAATTTAATATTTACAGTAACTTTAATAAGTGGTCTGCTAAGTGATTCTAGCCAAAGAGAAGCTTCTTTTTTTAACATTTTTCCGGTTACTTATTTTATATCCATATGTTAAGTCTGTTAGGAGACAGAAATTCAAAAGATTGACTCGATTTTAAGCCGGCCAGTATGTGTAGGAGAAGTAGATTACTATACTTTTCCGGCCTTAGTGATCTCCCAATAGTTCATAGTTTGATTAAGCAAAAGTATGAGTTTAATTTTGGATTCCAATGTATTTAGAGAATATACTAGTCAATCATGTCAAATTGGTGTCAAGATTTCTTTAAGCTCTGGAAGTTTGTAACACAACTCTTTCTACTTTCATAGTTTTCATTTCATGAAATACATGTATTGCAGTTGTACAAGGTTGAAGATATCATAGAAGCTCAGATTTGTTTTAAGGCTTACTATGAATCACAGCTGCTTGAGCTGAATTTATTGCTATCTGTGTTACTGTATCCATTATTACTTGCAGAAAAGGTGTTGAAACTTAAGTGGTTTCTAAATTCAAGGGTTTTCTTCATAGGTTTTAGTGGCTTTCCAGTGAAGAGGGATTGTGATTTTAACTTGTTCATAGCACCTAGAATCACAACCAGGAAATAACTTGGTGCCCGGAGTGTAGTTTTTCAATTATCGCAATCTTAGTAGGAATATTGCATCTGAAAGAGATTGTGTGGAACTTGCAATTCTCTTGTGTATTTGTTAGCTGTGAGCCCTCAAAAATTTCTTCAGGAACATCCAATGTCAAAAGATTTTAGTAACTTGTGTATACAACAGTTTTTGGTGTTTTTCTGCTGAGTGAACAGGCTTCTACTTAATGTGGGCCATAGTTTTTTCTTTGCAAGTAGAAAAATATTTGCAGAAAGCTAAGGAGTTTATAGTTTTCATTAGTCAATTATAACCCTACAGAGTTGCGCGCAAGTTTGTCAGTAGAGTTTAGTGCAACAAGATTGATATTTACAGCTGCCAATCAAGAATGAAGCTGAAGTTTCAACTTGCCCAGCAGGGCATCTTGAGAGATTGAGAATTGAATATAGTGATTGAGAGTCTCTGTTCATTGCCTTTGAGGAGGGCTTCATTTATCTCCCTCTCCTATTCCCTTTCCCTTCCCGCTTCTTACTTCAACACCCTTCCCCCGCTAAAAAAAATTTAATATGATTATTATTGTTCCAAAGAAAGGTTGAGAGCTTGTAGTTTACTAGATAGAAGCTGCAATAGTTTTCAAATAATGAGCTCATGTTTTTTTACAATCAACTAATGGAGACAAGTTGTAAGGATGTGAACACTTGACCCTCTTATCTCTTTTCTTCGAGGAATCAAATTCTTTAAACAAATTATAGTACCTTTATTTTCTTGGATATCAGGTATACTGATTTACTTAATCATTTAGAAGATAAGGTTTCAGAACATTTGTTATCATTCTTAATGATTGATTTAGATTATGTAACAATATGATGAGAAACTTCTTCTTGTATGAGATGTAGGAGCTTTTCCCAAAACCCTCTTGTAGTGCAGATTAGTCAAGAAATTCTTATTTATTTGTGCTAGGCTGCATCTGGAGCCGTACAGTGCCAGATGATGGACATGACTTATCCAGGTGTTGTTCCAATGCACAAGGTAACACTGCTATTATAGTTTTTTTGAGTATCGCTATTATAGTTTTTTTGAGTATTGCTATTATAGTTGAGATTTCAAGCATTTACTCAATCTGTTCCATTATAAGAGTCCACTTTCAAAAACATTTTTTGTTCCACTAGAAATGTCTACTTTCAAAATTTTTACTCTTCCTACCCTCACTAATATAATTATGTGTGGTTCACAATTTATGCACACTTAAAAAGTAAGGATTTGAAAACAAATAGTGTTAAATTAGCAATTTTAGGTGTTGTACCTTGACATCGAAAAAAAGTTGTACATTGTTCAAACTTGACTCTTCTAGTGGAACGGAGAGAGTATTTGTTTTCCCTCTTATAAGGAATGTTGGTGCTGTTGCAGAACCTCTGACAAATATTCTTTGACTTAGGTGAATTTTGATGCGAAGACTGAATATGATATGATACAAAATTACAAGGTGCTCCAGGATGTTTTTAATAAGCTGAAAATTGACAAGGTAAATCTTTTGTTTAAGCATTTTACCAGTCTTCTTATTGAAGTAATAGACTTCTAAGTCCATATTGCCGTTAGAGCACAATGATATCTTTTAGCCATTAACTCACTGTTCATGATACCTTTTTTTTGTTATTCAAATTCTTTCTTAAAATCGCTAATCAGCTCCCATCTGCTTCTTTAGACTTACCCACTGGCTAAACACAATTTAAAAAATATGCTCTAGTTTTGTGCATTTTTTACTAGTTTCAAGTCATGTAACTAATGTTGAACTGCAATATGGTATCTGGCATTTGCTACATTGAGAAATGTAAAAAGGACGCTGCTAAAGCATCTATTCACCAGAGTCTATAAACCCTTAATATGGGCATGCGATTTATATAAGATGCAGAAGTTTGGATAAGTTTAAGCAACATGTCATGCCCACTAGTATGAACTGGGACATTCTATTGATAGTTATTTGTATTACTGTTGAACCTGCTGTTGATTATTGTGAGATTCTTATATCAAATGTTAGTTTTAGTGTTCTTTTCAATTTGGTGGCAGCATATTGAAGTCAACAGACTTGTTAAGGGAAGACCTTTGGATAACCTGGAGTTTCTCCAATGGCTTAAACGCTACTGCGATTCTATAAACGGTGGCATCATGAATGAGTATATAACTGATACCAATACGTTTAGACATATTTCCTGAATATATAATGCACGCCTATTTCCTTATGTTTATCTTGTGTGTCTGTGAGTTGTCCAGAAATTACAATCCTGTGGAGCGCAGATGTAAAGGGGGAAAGGAAAGAAGTATCAAGCCTCAGAAGACCACAAAGTCACTGCAAACTAATAACTCTTATAACAACAATGGTGTTGGGGACGGCTTAAGCATGAACAAAGTTTCTGGTCTGGACAAACCTGATAATCTTTTACTGTTTGGTCTTATGTTTTTCCAAATTTGGGTTCTCACTCACCTTGTGTTAATGAAGGGACCAAACAACGAAAGCCATCCCCAGTGAGCGGTGCGGAAGATTCCTCATCGGAGATTCAGGCATTAACGAAGGAGGTACTGTGATTATTCTTTAATTTTATCTCAGCTGGAACATATCTGCATTTATATGTTCTTCCGTAAATTTTAAGAGGATCAACAGTGGGTCCCCACATTTAATGTTCTACCTTCTTACGATCTGGGAACAGGCAAAAGGGATTCACATTGTAGCATGCATTTTTATATAGTCATATTGTAGGATGTGCATTTTCTAGGGGGATCACCCCTTTATGCATTACTACAATATCTGTACTAGTCTCCGACACTTATCTTGCTTACAGTTGGAATCTTAAGTGCCTATCGAAAGTGAAAACATTAATGTGGTCTCTTAAATTCTTTCTTGTGATGAATTCCAATGTATGGTCATCCAGATTGCAGATCTGAAGCTCTCTGTCGACGTTTTGGAAAAAGAAAGAGATTTTTATTTCGGGAAGTTACGCGATATTGAGATACTATGCCAGACTCCTGAATTGGAAAATATCCTGGTACGATTTTCTCAATGACTTTTCTATCGCTACTGATTCAGATAGTTTTGGCCTCGGATTCGAGTTAGTCGTGATGTTTCAAAATGAAATTATGTACAATCTCTATTCTATTGCAGTCAACTAAACTAAAGATTGAACTTCATATATTCTTCAAATCTCTTGCAGATGGCCGTTGCAGTTAAGAAGATCTTATACGCTGCAGATGAAAAAGAATCTGCACTTGCAGAAGCTCAAGAAATAGTCAACGAATCATTAGACGACGATGACTTGAAGGAGGATCGTGAAACAGAAGATTAGAAGGGGAATGATTTCTTGTTGGTTTGGTTGCCTTTAAAAGTTTAGGGACATCAACTGTGTCTCTTGTGATCTTCCACTTCCACCATGTCCAGAATGCGCGCTTTTCTGTGATAAAGTCATTAGGTAGTTCTGCTTTAGATGATGATGTTCTTGTGGTAAGCCTTTGGAAAGAAAGAAATTACATCTGCTCCGCTCGAAGCGTTTATATATGCTTTTGTAATCAGCTAATGGAGTATGAACTTTGAACTGTTCCTATAATTAAATCTCATTATCTCTTGCTTCAATGGAGGAAAATTGGTAACTTTTCACTAATTTTCACATGACTGGTGTGATATATAAGATGTTAAATTTGATACATGTGGCATGTTTCTTTTGAAGGATTTTGAAAATGATTTTTAAATGTGAAAAAGTTTTAGAAATATAAAAATGTATAATTGAAAGGTAAAAAAAATGTATTGAAAATGATTAAAAATTAGTATAATATTCAAAATTATAAAAACATGTGTTTTGAAAACATGGTAAAGAATAAACCCCAGTTTTTCAATAGTGACATCTAGGCCTGTTCTTTAGGGAGTTATGAGAACAGGTCTCAGAACTGTTCTCAGTCCAACTGGGTCTCAACCCATTTTTAAGAAACAAGGTTCTGAGAACTGGGTTGTAACTCAGTTCTGAGAACTGGGTTGTAACCCAGTTCTCAACCCAAGTAAAGAACATGGGGTTCAACCCAATATTTTTTTCATTACTTTTTTTCAAAATTTTTACTTTTATTAGCATATAAAACCCCAATATTTCATTTTTTACATATTCAACCAAAAACTAATTTTTACATTATAATAATATTTCAGCCCATAGTAATTGTTCTTAATGTTAATGATATATTTAAGTTTACACAATATTTTTAGTTTAAGATAATTTAATATTTAATTTTTCCTATCTAATTTTTTAAATTTTTTAAAAAAAATTAGTTGGGGCTGTTATTTAAGAAACAGAAAATAGCAGGGGCCTATTAATAAAAACTTTGATCCCCAACCTTTTTTTTTCCTTTCTGTTTTTTTTCCTTCCCTTTTTTTTCTCTCTTCTTTCTTCTTCCTCCCTTCTTCCCCGATTCCGGCGGATCTGCAAATTGCTGAACCAAATTTCAGCAATTGTTGCTGAACCCAAAAAAACAAAAAAAAAAAAAAAAAAAAGCTGCAAAGGGAAAAAAAATGGCAACTATTCGGCGCGAATCGAAGGGACGAGGTCGAAGGACTCCGCGAAAGAAGAAGATGACGGACGCGGGGGAGATGACAACCGGGAAGGAAGAGGACGACCGGGAAGGAAGATGACCGGGGTCGAAGGAGGAAGAAGAAAGAAGAGGGGAAAGAAGAGTGGAAAGAAACGAGTTTGTTTTTTTTTTTGGTCTCAACCCAAAAACTGAGACCCGGGTTTGAGTCTTCTTGTGCGAAACATGGGCTCAGCACATTTTGGAAAAATTTTGGGTCTCAACCCCAAAAATTGGCCAGAACCGGTTCTCAAACCGGCGTAAAGAACAGGCCCTTAGGGTCTCAACCCCAAAGTTTCATGAAATTACTATCACCCCTGGATCAGGTAATAAATATAAAATTACTCATCTGGTTAGGTAAAATTATATTTTTCCCTTAGGGTGCGCTTGGCGCGCCAAAAAGGGAATGGGGGAAATAGACATTTGATTTCTAGGAGTAAGATGCCTATGCTTGGTACGTATAAGAATATGATCATTTCAACTAGTATATCCTCTGAAAGGCAATCTAAGATTCCTTTAATAAGGAATTCATCGATTCCCGGATATAAAATGCCCTCATTCCCATTCTCTTTCCTGCGCGCCAAGCGCACCCTTAGTGAGTCTAAAAGTTGAATTAAAAATTAGGCCTTTTTGTAATTTGGAAAATATTTTAGAAAAAGTCTCATGTTAGACCGTATGACAATTGATATTTTCGACCTTAAATTATTGGATATGCAATATTTTATAACATATTAGCAGGTCAAATACAAGTTTTTGCCACAATTTGAACATTTAGGGGGATGTTGATAGTTTCATGAAACCTCAGGGGGGTGTTCATTGTTTTTCAAAACCTTGAGGGAGGTAAATGTAATTTACCCAAATATTTTCTCTGAGAATATTTAGGGCCCGTTCTTTTTGTTTCGTTTTAAAAACGGTTTTAGTTTCAACAGTAAATTTAATATATTTTAATCATATTTCATCATTTTCAATACAACTTTTTACTATTCAACATCTACTTTTTACATTTTCAATACACTTTTTACATTATAAAACTATTTTTCAAAACTTGTTTTCAAAATCGTTTTCAAAACGTCCAAAAAGAACCGGCCTTACTCTTTTTCGATTTAAACCCAAAGCCTTAAAATTCTCCAGTCCTGTTCTTTACCAGAGGACTGAGTCCTGGTTTGAGGAATTTTTGGGTCTGAGACCAAAAACTAACCCAAACTAGTGTTTCGCCTTAGTTTGAGTCCAAAATTCCCCTCTTTGGAAGAAAACACTCGCCAAAAATTCTCCCCCAACCTACAGCAGTGGTGAGCTCGGTCGATGAATTCAACTGAAACCTGCATTCACTTCTTTCTCCCACGACGGCAGTGGTGAGCTCGGCCAATGAATTGTCTCCTCCATCCGCCGATTTCTGGGCAAAACGACTTTGGCCGATAAATTTGTATTTCACTGTGCTTTGACTTTTTCTATCCGGAAATAAGCTTCTTCTCCATCTGTTTTGATCTGATAACAGAGGATTTCTATCTGGGTCTGCATATTCTGCCTAAATCTGTACTTGTTTTCGTGGTAATCTATTTTCTTTTTCATTTTGTATCGTTTAATTTATGAATTTTATTGAGGTTTTGAGTTGGGGTTTTGCGATTCTTTATTGGGTTTTCGCTTGGTTGGTTGGTTATTCAATGTGGATTCTTGTAGTTGGATTGTGTGTTCTTGGACTTTACATCTGTTGTTGCAGAACGGGTTAGATTCGATTTTTGGTGTGGAAGGATGAGTTTATGTCATGATATGGTTGCTTTCTTTTGGGGGTTTTCTGAATACTATAATCTGATCATTGGTTCTTCTGATGTATTACGGTTATAGAACTTGGGACTTTAAAAATTCGAGTGGAGGTTAACTTGAGAAGAAATTTGCACCAGTTAGCTACTGTATTGATAAGAGTCTTCTTTTTGGTTGGTGTTTGATAAACTTGTTATTTCTTGACTTTTGCTTTTGGGAATTGATAGCATTTACTGAGCCAAATGTGTCTGTCATTGAGTTTCTGGGAACTGAGTGTCTATACCATTTTGGCATTTGGTGGGTATGGAGAAGGAAAAATGTTCTTGGAGTTGTGTGGTTTGGAGCTTGAATGGTTTGCCACATTTAATAATTTTATTTGTTTAAATTAATTACAATCAAATTTGACTGGAAATTGACTAGAAAATAAAAAATTTTAAAAAAAGTATTGGGATAAAATTTGGTCTGAAACTGATGTTCTTTACCTAGGTTTCAGTTCTGGTTTGAAACTAGAACTCAGAACCTTGTTTCTTAAAAATGGGTTGAAACCCATTTGGGTTTAACTAAGATTACAAGAAAAGTTTCTAAACTTCATTTTATAGTACAAGGTTGCTACAAAATTGTAGGTTCAGAGGATCTGAACTAAGAAATAAATCATGAGATAGTGACGCTTGATGTGATACTGAAATCTGACAGATTTTTGAGATCATCAAAAAATGAATGTGAAAAGGCTTCAACTTCAGTTGGAAAATAGGAATGAAAGTATTTTTTTGCCCTTTTCCCTTTTGAGGTACAGTTTAATGATTTCGTGCTTCTCATCCTGTTAGCACTCATGTCATGGTGCTGATGTTGGGGAATTTTGAACAGCCCATCAAGTAATGTAGTTTTTTTTCTTAAGAGGAACATCAAAGCCTCGAATGATTAGTTAATGATTGATATGGTGAAAGATGAAGTGTGTGCTGGAAATGCTGCAACATTTAACCGAAATTTGGGGAGGGGGGAGAAACCTACTCAGAAACATTCTGACGTTACTCTTTAGAGTGTGAGCAGAGAAAATTTTGTTGATTAAGTCGTTTACGCCCTGCCCTGTATGGTATCTTGGTGTAAACCACACTTCTTATTTTATCATTTGCATACAGTATCTGGTTAAGTAAAAGCTTTTTTTGGTTTGAATCCTTATCTCTTACAGGTTATATATCTGGGAGGTTGCAACTTTGGTGAAGATGGTTGCTTTCCATTTTGATGACGTCATTGTGGTTCATAATATAGATGCTGAGGGGAAAAAATATGATAAAGGTATTCTGCCTACTTTATGTTCTTTCTGATTATGATGCATTTTGTACATGTTTTCATTGATTTTGCTTTTTCTCAAATAATGAATATTCAGGTGGTACTAGATCCCAAAGTTAGAGCTCTTCCCAGTAATTGTTTAGACAGTTATTTTGTGGTTGGGCTCTATGGTTGATATTCGTGTACTTTATCATATTCATCTGTTGTTTATTTTAAATCTATAACTTCCGATGACAAAATATATATTTTCAAGCCCACAATAGCATTTTAAATAACTAATTTGCGGAATTTTTCTGTATTTTTATCCCAAGCAACTGCTGCTTATGGCGTTTTAGCTAAAAAACTCACATGACTGTTTTTACAGTTTCGCGTATAGTTGCAAAGAACGAAGATGATAACATCAATATGGAGCTAGATGTCAACTCTGAGATCTATCCTATGCAGACAAAGCAAAAATATAGGATGGTTTTATCTGAGACTTTAAATATGGATGGGTCAGCTGTCACGAGCTACTCTCCAGAGGTATCTTTTTTATTCTCCTTCAGGATCTGTGTGGGCTACTATGTTTTAGTTACTTTACCTCTTTTGTGTTTTCTGGGGAACTATTTTCGTGGTCAAATCTAATTATAGATGATTACTGCACAAGATTTTTGGCTTTTTAGGAGTGACATAATTCTGTGCTGTTAACTTCCAGTGGAACTTTTATGAACTTTCTAGCATTTTTTGGAGGGGAACTTTTTTTCTTTTTTTGGGGGGGTTTTTTGGGCAGTTTTTGGTACCCTAGATCTTGATTATGATGAGATTTGTTGTGCTTTTTCACTATGGTTGTGACAGAAGAAATTGAGTGCCTTTAATGATATCATGAGGAGTGATGTTCAAGGAAGTTGCATCACATGACATAAATGTTAGTTAGCCATTGGTAATTAAGTTCATGTTCGTTAGGCTAAGTTTTTTTCCCTTTTTCTTCCCTTTTAAGTAGATAGAAGGATCTTCATTTCCTATGTTATCATGCAAAGCTTAATAGGTAATGTTGGCAAAGATGATATTCCTGGCTGAAATTTTGTGGTTTTTTGCCTGAGTATTATGGTTTGGATATATTTGGCGGGTCATGGTTTAGATATAAGCAAAAATTGCGGGAGAAGTTTTAGTGATCTGGGTTGCATGGGGCTGTAGAACTAGCTGATTGAAAGAAAATGGAAGAGACATAGGGCTTCTCATCTGCTTGGAGATGCCTGCTAACATTGTAAGTTGAAGTGTTAAACATGGGAAGAGTGATAATTGGAAGGGCCTTGCAACCTTGAAGTCATTGATTTGAATCTTGTGGGTTGCAAGGGTTAAACAAAAAAGTTCTATGATTAAACACAACAGGATTTCTTGTTAAAATTCAAAAGTTTGTAAATGGAGGAATAAGAAGAGGCCTGGTCCCCTCTGAGTTATCTCTCTCCATATTTATGCTAGATTATATCTCCAACATCTAGTTTCTGTTTTTCCAGGGATGGGTACGCTGGGAAGTACTGAAGACTAAACTTTTTGAAGTGTGGTCTGGAACAGCTTCATCCTGTTTTTTATTTAAATTTTAAGCATTGTGTTGTCAAGTCTAACTCCTTTTGCTTCGTAAATTATGATAGGATTTCTGTTTCTCTACCATATAAAGGCTAAACCATTTATGTTGTCTTTTTAATGCCTGCCAACTGCAAGTATAGTTTGTTTGTGTGAGGGAATTACATTATTCTAGCAGCCTAATTGCAAACATTTGTGATGTTCACTATTCATGTCGATCTTCTATAGTAATGCTTATCTTTTCTGTAAAGATTCACCAATTTTGTATTGTTGATGTATTATAATTAGTCTATAGAACATATCTTTCTCTTTGTAGCATACTTGTCGAAAGACTTGAAGTTTCTGGTTTCCCATGACTGCGAGTTACTGCTAATTTTTTTTTGTAACTATTCCATTTTTCCAGTGTTCTTACGAATAGAAAGCATGATGAATCTTATACGGTTCAGGGAATGAAAAAATTCTGTTGATTCGGAAAAAAAAGAAGAAAAGAAGTTAATCTCCTATCTTGTTATGATATCTTATTTTAGTAGATGACTGTAGGGAAATTCTTGGTTCATCTGTGAAAATGTGTAGTTTATGGGTGCAACCTCAAAAGCTGATCTACAGTTAGTGGTTAATGTTTTATGTTTTATGTTTTCTACAAATGCAGAGCAAGCAGAAATCCCTTGCAGACAAATTTGAGTATGTCATGCATGGGCTGTTGTATAAGATGTCCGAGGAGAAATCAAAAGCTAGCGTTAAAGTGTATGTATTGGACACCCACTTGCTTCCTTTATTTGTCCATTTCAGCATTTTAGCATGTGAATATACCAGCTTGTCTTTAAACTTGATAATGGTCAAGGTATTGCTGAACATGTGCATCTAGGCTAATAATTTGTACTCTCTCCTTTTAAGGGAAAAAAAAAAAAAGGAAAAGGAAAAGGAAAAGAAAAAAAAGAGTCCTCTTGTAAAAATATACAATTTATTACGAGTTTGAAGGTACAACACAAATTAAGCTATCCAAAGTACCATCTTTTTCCACTTTTACCCCTTGTTTTTTTTTTTTTTTTTGTAATAATTAATTTCCAGATCACATACAATTATATTAGCAAGGGTATTAAAAAAAATAAATCAAAACAACTCTTTTCTTGGAATAAGCAACTGGTTGGATACATGACTTTTATTTGGGGATAATGGGGAGTACCTATTATGATTTTATCACTAATATCCCATGTTAGAATGCTCTTTTGTTTTTGTTTTTTGTTTCTAAACCTAACCAACATTTGATACACACACTGTTTCATAGTATCAGATTGCTGTTTAGTAGGAACTAAACAACGGGAGGACTTGTTATCCAATCCCTGTATTTCAGAAACTAGTAATTGTTATTCATTTTCATTATGGAAATAGGGTAGGTTCAATCTCATTTAGAAACATCTCTCGAAGGTCTTTTAATCCGCTATCAGTAAATTGATTTGATATTTTGGTGCAGGACTGCGTATATATCGTTTGGAGGGCTTCAGCTGATGATAACAGGTCCTCCTGCGAGGATGGCTAGGTACAAGGTTGATCAGAGGTTGTTTTTACTATTGAGGAAGATATGATAGGCTATTTTCACTATCGGGATAGAATGTGTTTGCTGTGATGAATCTTGGTAGATTAATTCGGTGGATCTTGATGATGAAGAATGTTATTGGAGTAGGAAACGCTTTTCACCGCAGAAGATTTGCCTGTGAATATTCTTGTCTCGACTGCACTTCATTCTGGGTCATTTCCCGTAATTTATTGAGAGATTTAACTTTTCTATGGCTTTATTTTATTTGTTGCCCTTTTGCACTGTGTTTAGAAGTGTCTTTAACATAAAATTTCTTTTGTATAATTTTGCCTAAATTTAGGCTTTAATTACATTAAGCTCCGTATAGTCATTTACTTTTTGTCCTAAAATAAATCAAAATAAACATTTTGCTCTCTTTGATCACTGGTCAGAGGGAGAAAAGTATGGTACGATAAATTTGTCCAATTCAGTGTTGACCTCATATATAATGTTAACTTTGTTTGTTACCGTTCGTGTTGAGAGATGAAAAATAAAGGATTAATTAATTAGGGTTGAGTTTACTTAAATAAATAAATAAGGGTTGAGTTTATGAATAATAAAAAAATGTTTTTACTTGTATAGTTAAAGAGTTATGTTTGTTCTTCAATTATATATTTCAGATATGAGAGTTTTTTAAATTTAATTTAATTTATTTTTATTTGAGAGGAATAATCGATTAAATAGTTGAGAGTTATGGTGACCTTTTATTATAGAAATAATGAAAATTTTCAGGGGTAATAATGAGCTTTATTTAAAAAATGCAGATGCCACTAGCTATATTTAAAAAAGTTATAGACATTCATCAAGCAAAAAACTTACAATCTAATGTAAGGAATTTGTGTAAAATCAAATAGCACAGCTCGTGCTAGGCTGTGTGGGAGAACCCCGTGTGAATAAACAAAATCCAACTGATAATCTGAAGCCTGCCTTATTAATACTTTCGTTAGAGCGTTCTTTGCCTTCACGGTAATTATGTTGAATGCGAAAAGGAGGGAGGAATTTGTCCCGGATGAGCGGAGCAAGATAACAAAGGTTCCACTGAACAGTACATTTTCCATTAACCCATTCCACCATATATTTAGAATCAATCTCAGAGTCGCGCACTAATCTCCATTCCAATCAATAAGGCCATAAATTTGTTAGTCTGCACCCCTAGAAATCGACCTTCAACTGAAAGAATACTGTAGTTCCTGCCGAATCCCTGACTATAATACCACAGCTTGCAAAACCCAGAGTCCCCATAGCTGATCCATCAATGTTTACTTTAACCTCCGGAGCTTGTGGAAGGAAAACCCAATTGACCAGCTTTGGGATACACCCAATTCGTGGCAATAGAGACCGCAAAATGCCGGAAGAGACCAACTAGTCACCACCCTCTGATTGCTTACGAAAACTCGATACTCTGCCAATGTCTGAAAGCATGAGTCCCACCCCACTCTGAACTCCTCTTCTGGTAGAAAAAACATTCTCAAAACAAAACTTGTTCCGTGTTTTCCATAGAGACCAGACAATAAGCAAAATCAGCATCCTCAACACCTTTCTCGTTGCTCCCAACGAATACTTCTCCCACAAAAATCCTATGAAGTCCCTAAAATGCTGCTGAGGTGCAAAATGTATTTTTGGGGTGCAAAATGTTGTGTAAAATCCTAAGAGTACTTTTGGATGTTTGATAAAAAGACATGGTTATTTAATATTTTCTTTGGATATGATAAAGTTTTTATTTTGTATTTAAAGAGGCTAAAAGTAAGTAGGGGTGTTCATTCGGTTGTTATTTGAGTTAATGTCTTATTTAGGTTTTTAAGAAAAAATTAAAAAAAAAAAGTTGAACCCAAGTATGATTCAAACTCATTTAAATAAAAACCCAAACCATTTTAATCTTATTCAGTTTGTGGCCCATTTAAGCCGAATAAAAACTAATTCTCATAACAATATGTCATTAAGTTCAAGTATGTCCATCAAATTATCCAAAACTTACAAGAATGAAGCACGACAGATTAATGTTGTAAACATTAACAATTACAACAAGATATGTTCAACAACAAATTACACAATCTAAGGTTACATACTACGTAATATATATATATATATATATATTATATTATATTATTTAGCTTATTTGTGTCCTTTATTTAGGTTGAGTCTAAAATTCAATTCCAAACCATTTAACCGTGTAAGAATTCGGGTGCAGCCATTAGCTTGACCCGAAAACCACATAAACCAACCTGTTTAACTTACATGGTCTGATTTGACTTGGCTTATTTGGTTTACCTATTTAATGAACACCCCCAGCCAAAAGTATATACCTTATAATACAAAGGAGTTTAACATAATATAATTACAAATTAAAATAATGAGCTGAGAACAACAATATTAACCCTAGCTGCCTCCCTTACCACTTTCTTTCACTGTTTGGATCTTTGCTCTAACTTTTGCTGCCAACGCCATATTTGAATCGAGTCGCGCCATGGAGCAACCATCTGTCATCCAATCACGAAAAATTGAATTAAGGTGATCTTATGCCCTATTTGGTAAAGAGACTCAAGCCATGGTTTGAGTCTCATTTTGATTTTATAATAGTTTTTCCTTATTTTCAATAAGCTTTTTTAATATTTTCAATAAACCTTTTTACATTTCCAGCACACATTTTTTACATTTCCAATGTAATTTTAATATTATAAAATCAAAATGTGATTCAAACCATAATTTGAGTCTCTTTACCAAACATAGTTAATTTATCCTATGTTTCGAAAGTTATTTGAACTTTTTACGAGTTCCATATAATTATGTAAAATTCTTAATTTTTTTTTACTAATCATGCTTGCAATACCATAAATATGATTTTGGTTCTTTCGATTAATAGTAATCAATTAAAAAGACGTCACCTTTGCGTTGTTTAGAAACCAAGCAAACAAGGTCTTCGTCTAATGGTGTAAACGCTAGAATTTCTTATTAATTTTTGAGGTTTGGAAAAAATGAATCATGAAAATGTACCAAGGATATTTTTTAATGTTGAAACTTGCATATATGAATATCTTAAACATATTTGAAAAGCAAAGTTTTGATTGGAAGTATATTTTAGTGAAATTCTTTACAACTCTGAGTGTTTAGATAAAAACTAGCTAAAAGTTTCACTTTAAGCTTGACTTTGACCATAAGTCAAAATTTTGAAAAACTTAATTTATACAGAAAATGTATAATGGTATTTGGAAATTGGTTGTAGAAGAAAGTTTTGCTGAAATTGGTAATTATGGTGATTTCTTGTTGCAGCCTGTTTTTGTCTTAAAAAGAAGGGCGATTCAAAGAGAAAATGTGCAGAAAATTCAGTGGTTGATTGAATGGAAGGAATTGCCTATGGCAACTTTAAAGCTTGACAAGCTTTATTTGAAGAAGAAGAGATTGTCAGGAATTGAAGTCTTAATTTGGGGGATTTCGGTGCAATTAGGGCTTAATTAGGTTTTTATCAATTTGGGGAAATCTTTTCCTTTGCGCACGTGAGATGCATGTTGATGCAAGTGATGACTTATTCATCTTTACATTTTGGGTTTTTATTCATCTTTTTGGCTGTAATTTCTCGTTGGAGAATTAATTCTAATCCTCCGGTTTTCTTCTTCTTTCCCTTCTTATTTTCTCAACCCTCTAAACTCTATTTCTTGTTTGGATTTGAGTTTAATTTTTAGGTTCTTATTCCTAACAAATTACGTGAGCTGCTCGCAGGCCTGGCCTAAAGGCAAGTGCAGCCAGGGCGAGACCCAAAATTATTATACTATACTATAGAGCAATGTTGTTCGGCTCGGCCCGGCCACCGACCCGGTGAGGCCCAAGGGTCGCACGACCTGGAGGGTTGACCCGGGTCAACTGGGGGTCAACCCGGATGACGTCATAAATAAATATATATAAAATATAAATAATATTAGTTAAAATATTTTTTCTTCACAACAATTATATATATTTTCGAATTTTACAAGTATCTTAAACATTAAAATTCATTACTATAAAACTCAATAAGTAAATAAATGATAAAATATTAGTTATATTCTAAAAATTATATTACTACATTTTCTTAGGAAAAAAAGATAAAATTTGATGTAAAAGAAATGAAAACGTATTTTAGATTAATACATGACAAAATTAAACAAGCTTTAAATGAAAAGAAAACAACTAATAAAAAATTACAGTCTTAAAATTATAAATAGTAAGGAATTACAATGAAATTAATATTAGTTTAGATGGTTCAATTAATATATTATTATTAGAAAGCCCATGATTCATATTAAAATATGAGTTAAAATACTATTTTGCACAAAAATAATCAAACAAGTCATTGTGGTCTAATGGTAAGTACTCTTATTGTTTATATTGGAGACCAAGGTTCAATCCCTACTAAAGCCAAAATTTTTAAAAAGTCCCTTAATTAAAATAAAAAAAAAAAAAGGCTGTTCGGGTCGACCCGATTCCCGGTCCGCCCCGGGTCTTGACCGGGTCACCCCACATCCGGGTTGCCCTTATAATTTGGCCCAGCAAGGCCTGCGGGTCGCGGGCGGACCCGGTCAACCCGCCGGGCCGGGCCGGGCCAAACAACACTGCTATAGAGTAGGAGGTTTAATTTATAAAATTTATAGTTTCAAGCCCAAGTAATTTTAGTTTATAAAAATTTTAATTTTAGGCCCAAATTAATTTTTATATGAAAGGTGGTAATGTAAGACTTTTTTTTTTTTTTTCCTCTGTTCTTTTCTTCTTCAGATGATTGCCCAAAGTATATATATTTTTCTTACTATGAAATTTAGTGCACTTGTTTTTTGACGGAAATTTTGCTACACTTTTCTCTTTTCAAAGTCATTTACTACACTTTTTTTCCTGCCAAAGCGTCATTCTCTTTTGGTCTTCTTCTCCATCGACTTTGGGTCCGTACGATAAAAAGTAATGCTTATATTTGAATGCTTAATGCTGAAATTATAATGATGAATTGATTAAGCACTTAACATCTTAATGCTGAAATATATTTTCTGAACCTCTGAATTACAATGCTTAATCACTCGATCTTGTTCGATAAATATGCTGATCTTAGTGCTGAAATCTTGAAATTGTACCATTTTACCCTTACATTGAATTTTTTATATTTATATATGCGAAATGTCAAATTTTATAATGAAACATAAATTATGATGAATGAAAAACATAAGGAAACAAAATAAGATAAAACACATTAAATTGAATGATTAAAATACAAAATACTAATTTATTACAATTTATTAAAATTCCTAAAAATAAAAAATGAGTCCACTATTGCATTCTAAAAGATATTAAAAATTTTACAATAAAAATCATATATAATTAATAAAATTATATAAGTAATATTAAACACATTGTACGAATGGGATTTATAAAATCAAGTAAATGATATAATTATTTTAAAAAAATTTAATACCAAAATAGAATAATAAAATAAAACAAATTTTATTGGACAATATTATGATGAAAAAGTTTAAAATATGTGGAAGAAAAAAATAAATAATAATTTATTCAAAATAAATATTTATAGTTAAATCAATATGAATAAAATAAAAGGGGTAATTTCGAAAATCAAATATGAATTATTTAAAAAATGTTACATGGAGCATTAAGTGATAAGCAATAAGCTAATTCTTACTGCTTAAATTTTTCTAAAGAAAATAAGCAGTGCTTAATCAAATAAGAGGTTTGAAATTTCGTTATCAAATACGACGGAAGTCATTATTGCTTAATCAAATAATATTAAGTATTAAGCACTGTTATCAAACATGCCCTTAGAATTTACCCGTTAGAGCTGAGAAATGATATGTGTGAATTAGGGATTTTTATTCGGCCATTAAATTTCAATTTTTTTTATATTCAAGTTACAAAACTTATTGAAATCAGACCTCCAATACTGAGCTTTTGCTACTGAACCGTAAAAACAAAGATTATTTTTTTATAGCCACTTAAATAATTGTTTCCTAAAAACAAATAAAATTGAAGACTCTTTTTATTATTTTGCCCGGGACCATATAAATGTAAGGACCGAGCTTGGATACTCGAACTTGACTTGAGTTTTATCAACTCGAGTAGAGTAAACCTTAGGAGTGGGCATGGTTTGGTCAAATTCGAAAATCGAACCGAATTTGAATAACCCAATTAGAATTCAGTATTCGAATTAGGTTTGGTTTGAAACCGAATTCGAATTATGAATTCAGTTTTAGATTGGGTTTCGAATTTGGTATCCAAACCGAAACCAATTCGAAAACTGAATTGGGATATATGATTTATATTTTTTTTAATTTTATACTTCTCATTTTTTTAATTCCTCTGCCCCACTACATCTCCCCCCCCCCCCCCCCCCTTCTTTTTCTTTCTTTTCTTTCTCCCTGCGAACTCACCTCTGTTCCCTCTTCTTCTTTTCATTTATTTTCTTTCTTTTCTTCATTATCTTTCTTTCTTTACTCTCCCTATTTCTTTCTCCCATCTCTCTTTCATTTTCTTCAAAACCTTATTGTGTTAAACTATTAATTCTTGAAACAAATTTGTGAATTCGGTTTCCACGGTCCAAACCGAATTCGATTTGGTTTCTTCAGTTCACAAACGAATTAGGTTCGGTTTTCGAATTGGCCAAAAAAATTTTAATTCGAGAAAACCTATTCATGGAAACCGATTCGTGCCCACCCCTAGTACTAAAGCTTGTTGACGCGAGCAGCTCAAATTCAATTTGGTTTGTGTAGAAGTGGTATCTTTAATGGATCAATGCACACAAATGTTTAGCAAATGATGGAAAATTATAACTAAAGGTTAAATTTTATTATTCATTATTCAATTAAATGATAAACTAATATTGTTTAATCTAACATAAGTTAATATGCATTGATAATTAATCTCGTTAAATGTTTTAACTAGGTATTGTAAATTAACTAATCAAAAATTTATTAGGCCTCAATTATTTTTAAGGATAATAAAAGAAATATTGTTGATGAGGCTCGGTTTTGCGGCCTATTGGGTGCTGAAGCCGCTCGTTAGTTTTCGAAGCTCCTCAAACAAACACCAGCAAAGGGTGGGGGCTAGTTCTCCTAAGAACTCCGATGCTTAAGCTAGTAAAGCGAATCAGAATAAATAGTGATTAGGGTTGCAGTGTATTGTGTACCTTTTGGAATAGCTCATGGCTATGTATTTATAGACGAGGAATTTCTCAATGGAGGTAGAGAGTCCTGAGGTGACTCTATAAGCCTCCTCGGTATTTCTTCCATATATAATAAGATGGAAGGTAAATCTTTCGGCTAGGATGAAGATCTGATTGAGAGAGATTGATTCCAAGGTGATCTCTTCTAGTTCATTTCTATATCTATCTTCAAGTGGGAACCATCGCCGTGCTGTTCTGGCCGATGAGGTGGCCCTTCTTGGAGCTAGGGTTATCTTCGTGGAGCTCCTTACCAGGTCGTGGGTAACCCCTTACCTTTGGGCTGACCTCCTTTTTGCTGGATTGGGCCATGCAGAATCCGTGTTCCATCAACTATAATTAAAAGACAATATGTCGAAACACTCATTAATGTTTCGCCAACTCACAAACACGAGAAAAGTAAAGTGTATATGAATGGTGCATTGTACATATCGACGAAGCTAATATGGAAAATAATAATTAATGAGTTCTGTTACACTTTTTGCGATACTTCTCAAGTTCATTCTTTTAATTGCAAGGCCTAAATGATACAAATAAAACAATTCATTATTTTTAAAACATGTATTTATGGAGAAAATTTAATATTTATACTGTGTTTTACAAATAATTTTTTCCTCCTTATTATCATAATTATCAATGTACAACATTTATAGCTCAATAAAAATAAGGGCAATATCATCGTTTAACAATCTTGAACGGCTAATCTTGTAACGGGAACTTGGATTCTCTAATCTTGTAATGGCTCGATGGGATGGTGTTAGGTGTCCGCTCCTCTGCTACTTGCGTTGGGCACACATCAGTAAGTCCTTTCTCTCTCTTTCCATACCTTATACTGTCATGATTTCACTTCTTCTCCTTTTTTTGTTTGCTTTGCTTTCCTATTTCAACTTCCTTCTCCGGTTATCTTTTTCCTTCATTTCCTTGTCTACTTCAATTTCCTTCTCCAGTTACCTTTTTCCTTCCTTTCTTTTCTTGTTTTACTTTGCGATTTTGTTTTAAAGCTGTTTTCGGTTCCTTGGGCCCTCAACTTTTTCTTCAATTCTCCTCTCTTTCTTTCTTCGATTGCTTTGCTATCGTTATGACTTGCACTCACCGAAGTTCTCTCCCACCTCATAACTCAGATTCAGGTGATGTGGGGGTGCTGAAGGGAGGCTCTTCCCCTTCGGCTCCTCGTGCTTCTAGGGGATTCGTGGACAGATCCCTTCGGGCTGTTGAGACACAAATGACAGAGGAAGAGTTGAGGGCTATGCATCTCAACTATAACCTTCCCGGCAGCCTGGCGCCTGGCGATCAGGCTGACTACGCAAACCACAGCTTCGTCGCAGTGTACCGCTCATACTTGGACCAGGGGCTGCGATTTCCTCTCTATCCCGTGATTCGAGAGGTCTTGGACTTCTATGGTCTGGGGTTGGCTCAGCTTGCGCCTGACTCCGTGGGCTTCCTCGTGGGCTTTGTCTGGCTCTGTAGTCGTTTGGCTATCATTCCTACATGTGCTTTGTTCCGGGCCTTCTATGTCCTTTGCCAGAGCGGCCAGTCCTCCGATTGGCTGATGTTTGCCAGGCAACTTGGCGTTAGTATGTTGGCTGCCACCTATGATGGGGGGCGAGAGTGGAGGCATCACTTCTTCCTGGTGTCGTCGGTTGCCTCGAAACTTCTGTGACATTGGCATCGCCTTAGTGGCACTTCTGCTTTGTATCGCTCACCTGCTGATGACGAGTACTTAGCAGGGGATTTTGAGGTCCTTCAGTTGTCCCCGTTGGTGTATGATGTCGCTCCTGCTGTTCCTAAGGACGAGCTTCCTCAAGGCCTCCCTTCGGCTAGGATTCCCTCAGCTTCTACTCGTAAGCTTTTTCATTATTTCAATTGTTCTTTGTTCTTGCAAACCTTTGCTTTGCTAGAAAACCCGAGGTTGTGGGGGACTTGTCAGACTCTCACTTTTTCATTGCTAAAATCTTAATGCTTCTCGGGCTTTTTGTGCAACATCTCCATCATTCCTTTCGCATTGACCTCTTCCGTTCTCTCTGACCGGAGGGGCTGAGTCATCCACAAATGTACCTCCTTCTCTCTCGGTGGGGTCTGTCCCTCCAAGTTTCTCTCATCGACTCACCTCTACTAAGCGCTCATCTCTAGGGTGTTGCCCATTGATCCCCCATTTTGAATCGGCTATTGTGAAGAGGTCTCGCCTTGAGAAAGTTACCGCGAAGGAGTCTATGAACGCGGCTACTCAGACTAACTTTGATGTTCCCCACCTTGGGCTTTCGCGGGCGATCTGTGGTGAGTTTCTTGCTTTTTTGTAGTTTCGTCCATGCTTTGGCTACCTTGTTATCCCACCCTTATGTGCTAGGCAAGTTATGTCTGCCGCCGAAACCCATCTTGCTAGGGCTCTTGCCGTTGCAGTCTTGAGCCTTTTTGTCGACATGGAACACTACTTTGGAGCGGACGAGGAGAAATTTAGGACGGATATGGAAGCTTTACGAGGAGCTACCGCCGCGTCCTAGGCTGAAGTAGACGAGAAGGTGCGGGAGGCAGCTTCCCAGGTGGCTTTGGCCCAGGAGCTGTCTGCTCGCTTGCAGTTGGAGAACGGGACCCTTGCTAGTCACTGTGATCGCCTAGAGCAACATGTTCGTCGTCTTTACTTAGAGCGTAGGCAGACCAAGGAGAAGTGGAGGGAGGAATTCCTCAATTCCACTGAGTTTAAGTCTTTCTTTGCGGGATGCTTCGAAGATGTGAGAGTTGGAGCTTATTCCGAGGCATGGCGAGATGCTCAGCGTTAAGCTTTGATGTTGACGACTGAGGGCTTCCACCAGCTTGTTCTTGACCTTGACCAGTATGTGATACCCGAGCATAAACGAGGTTGGTGAGACTCTTCAAGTATGGGCTTTGCCAGTTTTGAGCGAAGGGCCCGGCCTTAGCCTGGATCTTGTTGCCTTTGATCCTCATTCTGGTGCAGTTGGTGCGTCATCTTCGGGTGCTCGTCCTTAGACTCCCCCACCTTTGCCTGGTGATGCTGATGCATAGTTTTTGTTCTATTTTTTTTTTGGTTCCTTGATTGCTTCCCCCTTTTGTTGGATATTGGCTTCAGTCTTTCTTGAATTTTGTTCCTTCTCGGTGGAGGTTTATTTCGTCTACTATGCTTTTTCTACCTGCTTGTCCCGCTTTTATATCTCTTGTTATTATCCCCTCTTCCCGCCTTTTGACGAGCTGAGGCTTGCCGCCTGGGTTGTATATTTTCTCCTCGGGGCCAAGGTTGGGGCCTAGGGAGCTTTGTTGCCTTTTCTTGGCTGAAGGAGACTTTGCCTATCTGTGTGTGTGGCTCAGGGCCAACTTTTAGATATTTTTTGGGCTGCAGGGGCCGAGGGTCAACGTTTATCGGTGGCATAGTGCCAAGCCTTATTTTTTGCCAAAATGGGCCTTCTAGGTTGTGTCGTTTACTTTTGTTGGTACGTACTTTTTTCCTCTGTTCGAGGTTGTGTCGATTGTAAGGCTTTGAGCCAGTGGCCTTTGTTGCGATCCGTGCTTGATTAGGGCACGTCTTGTCTTTGTTTGGTTTCTTGGAAATGCCATTTGTAGTGTGTGGTCTATGAGCCTTCGTATCCCGTGGAACCTTACTCTTTATTAAATCACTTTAATGCAAAAAAACCATAAATAACAACAAGAAATTAAGAAAACATAATTCTATCTATAGGAGGTGTTTGTTTATACAATGCTTATTTGTCAATTCTACTCATCATGCTTTAAAAAGGAAAATTAAGTAAAAAGACACATGCTTCCTACCCGTCTCTCAACCTGCTTATGGTATCTATTGGGGGGTTTTCTTAAACGTTTGAAGATTGTTAGCCCCTTCTTGTGGCGAAGTGTCTCAGTAGCTCCTTCTCTACTAGGTGATTGGTCCTCCTTGCTTTCTCTTTGGGCCAAGTATTGGTGTCGCGCTCTCTCAGTTGATGCGAGATCCTCTCAGTTGATTCTTCTCGCAAGGCCCCAACTTGGCTCATGAGGCCTAGCACTGTTCATGTGTTTACGACAAACCACTGGCCTATATCGTGGCTTGTACCTTAGTACGAGAGCTTTTTAATTTCTTTTATTTCATTTCCTTCTATCTCATTCATAAAAACTATATAGACATTTATAAGTTTACCGGATTTATTTTTCTTATTTCGAGCATACAATCACAAAATACATTTATATTTTGGGAAATTTATAATATTTTTATAATTAATGACTATTTATCTATTCATTGGTTATTTTTTATTGAATATTAATTATCATGATACGATATTAATTATCACGATACTATTAATGAATGAATAGATTCCACATTGTCAGTTCTGAAATTAAAGTTGCTAGAAATTTATTATTAAGAATTTATATCATACTTATATATCTTTTATTGTTCTCTCTAAAATTTTGAATTTATAAAGACTTCGACAAAACCCTTTTGTTTAAAAAGGATGAGATTATTTCTAAACAAACAGAAAATACAGAAGAAACAAGGAAAGAGTCAGAATTCAAAAGGTTACTGATAGTGTTTATGTGTAAATCATTCTTAATTTTTTATGGTTAATGTGTTTGCTAGGAAATAATGTTTGATAGAAAAAAGTGCATTTATTTATTTCAATAATTAAAATAAAGTTTCCCAATGAAGTTTTTTTGATGTTGATAAAGTTGCAAATTAATAATTGTCTATTTGATTTTGATTTGCAGGTTTGAAAGAAGTTTTAATATGAAACAACACAGTCAGTTTGGCTAGAGTTTTGGCAAATCCCAACAGCAAGCACAGTCAATGTTCCAAGGCTCATATAGTGGCATAACCTAGCAATGCTTGCAAAATCCATCAAGGCAGTATGTGAGATCAATCCAAGAGTGCACATAATTCCCACTGGTTAGGCTTGGTAAGACCTACTTGTCAAAATGTAGCATCAATCCAAGGTCCATCCAAAAACATAACAACTCAAATGACCGATTTTCCCATCATCCATTCTCAGAATGGCAGATTAATTCCGAATTCATCAAGTAGTGCATGTTCCCACTGGTTTGGCTTGGAAAGACCTACTGCCTAAAATGTGGAATCAATCCAAGGTCCATCCAAGAACATAACAACTCAGATGGTCAGTTTACCCACGACCCCTTCTCAGAATGTGCGATCAATTCTGTGTTTATCAAGGAGTGCACGTTCCTAATGGTTATACTTTGCATTGGTCAAACTATGGGATCAATCCAAGGTCCATATAGGAACTTAATAACTCAGATGTCCAGTTTCCCCATGACGCCACCTCAGAACACGAGATTAATTCTGAGTTCATCAAAGAGTGGCCGATCTCATTGGTTAGGAATAACAAGACCTACTAGACAAAATGTGGGATCAATCCAAGGTCTATATAGGAATATAACAACTCAGGTTGCCAGTTTCCCCATGACCACTTCTCAGAATATGAGATTAGCTCCCATTTCATCAAGGCACTCTTATCCAGTACACCCACAAATGTTTTCACCATATGCCGGTTGATTCTTTGTCCACTAAGGGGGATAATAGTATCATGAGAGTGTTTAGACCCGCAAATGCCATCTTCTAACAATGGTAGCATAACCTCTCAGCTGATAAGCCCACAAATGCCCTCCTCTCATTATGCTAGATTAATTCTTGGTTCGTCAGAGAGTATATCATCTCAATTGATTTGCTCACAAATGACTTCTCAAAATGAGGACATAGTCTCTCAGTTGATAAGTCTGCAAATGTCCTCACATAAAAATGTTGGATTAGTTCCTGGTTTATCATGGGACATAACCTCTCAGCTGATGGGCCCTCAAATGCCAATTTCTCAAAATGATGAAATTATTCATGGTTCTTCAAGGGACACAACATCTCATCCGAGCCAATATTTCCCTGTGGTACCATCCAAAACACTTCAAATGGAAATGAGTGGCTAGCAAGGAGAAGAACCCTCTTTGCTAACAAATGTAGAAACAATTTGGATTGATGATGACATTTGTTCAGTGCCTCAAGTGAATTCAAATAAAAGATTAAAGGTTTCACCAAATTTTGTGGCGATAATACTTGAAGAGACTACTAAAATACTAAGTCTACTGGAAAGAATAGTGCCTTAGAAACCAATTATTCTCGTGATGGAGGGGAAACAAACTTGGACAACATCCCCAAAGGAAAGGTAGTCGTTGTAGGTGACAACTCAGTAAATCCTTAAGATGAATTTTTGAAAAATTTATGTTCCTTAATGGAAGACGATGACGATAGTGAGTGCAACTTAACTTTTTATTTTTGGGACGAGTCAGATGGTTAGGTGTAACTATGTGTTGTTTTAGTCTTTATTTTTTGTTTTTATTTTTTATCTTAAACTTGGAATTGGGGTTGTCAAGATTGTAGATGTAAATATTGGCAGCTAAACTATTTAATGTTTCCTAGATTCATTCTCTTGTATTTCTTACTATAGATATAAACTCTTGTTTTATGTGTTTCATCAAGGTACATGACTATTGAAAGGGGCGAATTCATATAAGAAATTTTTTTTATCATTAAATAAATTATGTAAAAAGTAAAATACATAATAATAATAATAATAATAATAATAATACAAACATATACACATAAACGACTAGTACTTGACATTTAAATAAGATGAGACAATTATGTCCAATGAGTCTACATAAGTTGAATATGTTATTAAATTTATTCATTTTTAATCGTGACAATATCATTTAAGTTAGTAATAATTACTCAATAATAAAAAGCATTCTCCAACAAATTTACATGTCATAAATAATGAAAAAAATTGTAGAACTTGTAAAACATAATTCACAAAATCATAGAACTAATAAAATATATATAATTCACAAGACATAAGAGATGAACATAAAAAGAACAATTGTTAGTGTATGTTGTGTGGTTGTGGTGTTGCATGAATGCTGCTTTACAGCTCTTGCTGATAAGGACCGGATTGAATGGGAGTAATAATTAAACAAATGAATTAATGTTAGTTGGGCTTCTAAGGGGGTTGGGTTTGTTGGCCCTGAGTGTTTTATTTTTTTCTTTTTTGCTTTTTAAAATCTCAAGTAAAACGACATTGTAAAAGTAGAAAGAAAGAAAACCTGCACATCATATTCTTCCTTACGACGCAGCAAGGGGCGGAGGAGATGATTGATTACTACCCCCACTTCCATACGTTAGCAGAGGTGAGGGTAATACCCTCATCTCCTAGAGAAAGGGGAGGCATCTGCACCGACTCGCCTCCCCCTAAATTCACCACTAGTTTTTACTATAGTAAAAGAAACATTATAATTAAAAGCCAATAAATTTATTAATCTTTTGCCAAACTCATAAATGCACGAAGGTAAATGACCAATCGTACATATCAAAGAAGGTAATTATAAGAAAATAATTAATGAATTTTTCTGCACTTTTTGTATCAGTTTTTAAGTTTGTTGATTTAATTTCAAAGTCTAAATTGTAAAACTAAAAGACTTAATTTTGAACACATGTATTTATGGTTCAATTTTATTATTATATTCTATGTCATCTCCTCTTGAATTGTTATAGTTATCTATGTAAAGGAATTTGAGACTGAGAAAAATTGAAGCAATAGAGTCAATTAATGATGAACTTGATGACTTTAGCGAGGCAAAACTATATTTTAAAAATATAAGGGAAAATTTGACACTACTCGATAATATGGGATATTTGAAATTAATTCCTAAAAGACATCGAGAAAGAATTTTGTAACCAAAGAAGTGGATTAACTAAATATACTACTACATATTTTGGAGCAGTTATTTGGATCAAACTAAAACACATAATTTCAATATTTCACATTTTATAAGCCTCGGTCATAATACAAAGATGTACATATGAAGCTTTGTCTCCCTTAAAATAGCAAAAGGAATTTCTTAAAGCATCAAATTTCAGTTCAAATTGATGAAAAGGTAATCTCACTCATCATATTTAGGTAGGGTGGGGGAAACGGGTCACTCCATTGGTTGTATAAAACTGAGTCACATTTATCAAGTTATGACCCAATTTATCCCATTTATTAACGAGTCATGTACGAGTTGGGGTCATACATAGGTTAGTTGGGTCATAATCGGTTTGACCGCGGGTAGGAATGACTATGGTTTTATAACCAACGATTCCCAATTCAAATATAAATGAAAGCAAAATTGAACCTTCTAGAGAAAACTTCTAGGTGGTTTTTTTTTTTTTTTTTTTGAGGGGGAAAGTAAAGCGCCATTAATGGTGCCGGAAAACGTCCAGCTGCGTTGTAGATACAAATGGTGGGGCCGTGGCCCAATAATACAGCTCCAGAGGACCATGGGCCCCCTGCTTAGCTAGTAAGTGCATGATGGTGTTTCAGACCCTATCTCTGCCTCCTCCGGGGAGTGAGCATTAGTTACCCGCTTAGCGCATCCTGCCAGCCAACCTCCCCCTGCGTCACAGGCAAACACACCAACTGCCGCGCACCCCGTCCATGGGTGAAAAGTCCTGTCAAAGTAGACATGAATCCCCGGGGGTGCCTTCTCCAAGAGAATACCAAATGCGAGGGTTGAGTCTTCTCACTCCGGGCATCTGTTAGCCGCCTTGTAATTCCTTAAGGAGGCTGCAACCATTTGAACCACCCCCAGGGGCTGCTGTTATGCTTCCCCATGGGCCCTCTTGTTGCGCTAGAACCAGATTTGGTCCAGGACGACTCCAATGTACTCCATCTGCCCACCTAGGACCGTGAGGATCATGTCCCGGGCCCACATGTGACCCTGGGCCTGGCAATGTTCATAGTCCGCCGCTGCACAGCTTGCTTGTTCCTACACCAGCTGGGCGAACCCACACTCAAAGAAGAGATGGGCCAGGCTATCCGGACCTGCCCCACACAGATGGCACCTGAACGGGCCAACAGCCACATGTCGGCCCTGTAAGACCTCGAACGTTGGTAACGTAGCAAGGCGGACCCTCCATAAGAACTGCTGAACTCGCGCTGGGATGTTGAGACTCCATAGCCGTCGCCAGAGGGGATCTGGCGCCAGCTTCCCAGCACCCTCCACATCTGCATCCCTCCTGGAGGAGATAAGTGTGTGATACACACTGCAGAATAAGTGCCGCCCACGTCTGTCCGGGTGCCAGACCCACCTATCTGGCCCGGCCACACTCTGGAGGGGCTGGGCCCGCCAAATCTGTGGTATAAGTCTCTAAAATTTGACAACTAAAAGGTGTCGATCACATCCCCACAGTTGAATAATGCTTGCCCTCAAGCATGAAGTGAAAAATTAGATCAAGGCCCTTCATTTGGCAGTTTGTTCATAGCTCGGCAGATAGGAGATTCAATCACAAGTAATTCACATGAACCACATCCATTATTGCACATGACTCTAAACTCGACAAGAAAAACAAGCAGACTCGAAGAACAACTCCAAAAAAAAAAAAAAAAAAATTGACTCAAATTTGACTTGAACATGACACAACAATCCTACCTCAATTCCTCCTTCTAATTTTACTCACACCACAGATTCAGAGCCAATCATTCATATGTAAGTTTTCTCACATTCAAAAGCAGTCTTAATCTGGCTCGGCAAAATTATGCAGCAACTCCCAAGTATGCACTCTATGACAATAATTCACACATGTCACCACAGAAATTCAGGACAGATGTAAATTCCTAGTCTAGCCAGAATCACAAAAGATTGATAGTTGACCATCGCCACAACATTAAAATGGGTAGTGCATAATTTTTAAGAACAACCTTCTCATCACAGGGACAAAACGAGAGCCAGGGGATTTTTAATAACATGGACAGGCCCTATGTGGTTCTAAGCTTACCTGTAAAAAACTTCCAATGTGCATAAACCAAATATGAACTTTACCATATTCTTCTTTTAGCATTGTTACCCCCTTCATTTGGGCAAATGAGTACGTGTACATTCTTTACCACTTGGGCAAAAATCACCCTTTGGCACAGACAAGTAGTGCAGATTCACAAAACATTCATATTTCAGCAACTTGTTACACCTTGCAACCACTTAGCTCAACACACATGCACTTTATTTATTTTTAGAACACAGCTCTTAGCTCTTTCTTTCACAAGTTATTTCTTTTTACCACCGTGGAGCTTTTCTTTGGGTACTTTTCAGTACATGCACTAGAGCTACCATTAGAACAAACAGGTCACCTTCTTCAAAATCAGCAATCAAGAATACAATTTACACTTCAACATGCACATTGGGGGCAAAAGAAGAGGTCAGAACAGGCCTTGCCTATTTATTTTTCTGACTCATGAAGAATTCAGTCAAGGCTTCAATTGGCTACTATGGATCAAACAGGTAGGTTCAGAAATTCGAGCCAAACTGGGTTAATCCTAAAGAAGGTCCCCCATCATCCAATTATGCACTATCCAATACCATATTAATAGTCTAACATGCAATCAATTGGTTCTCAATTCATATATTCATCTTTCAAGGCTCAGTACAATATAGTAGGCTTCAAAATAGAAAAAACATGCATAATTCAGCAAGCACAGAACAAGACTTCACAACTTTCATTAAAAATTTAGCATGCATATTCAAAATAATTCCTCATCTATGGTGCTTCTTTCAAAATAGAAAACAGAGTTTGGGTAGAGACTCAACATTCACGAAACACAACAAAAAGTGAAAAACAACTGAGACACAAAACAGCAAAACCCCCCTAAAACATCACCACACTTGAATAATGCTTGTCCCCAAGCATGAAGTTAAGAATAAAACTAGGTGGAAAGTTGTACACAAAAACAGGATTCCAAACACTTAAACAAAACAAACAACTGAGACGGACTGAAAAATTAAATAGAAAACGGACCTGCAGGTGGCTCACAAATGATTCCCGAAAAGGGACATGAACTGCTCGAACCTGGCTGCCATTTGGTCAAGTTGTTGCCGGACTGCGGCCAATTCACCCACGACTTGGGCCTAATCTTTCTGTAATCCAGTTATGGCCTGCTGGATTTGCTCAATTCCTGCACCAGTGGCACGAGTGGGAGGAAGGAACTCTTTACTATGAAAGCGTAGGGTCCCATCTTGGGCCCTAAAAATGAGCTCCGAGGCGGTCAAGTATGCCTCATCCAGTGTGATTGGGGATGAACATGGGGTCATGCAGGTGTTAGAAGCATCGAAGAGGTCCATGCGATGAGCCAGGAGAGCAATAAAATGTCCCAAAGGATTATGCATCTTCTGGTGGGAGGCAATGTCCCCAAAAGTGTACCCGATCCAGAAGCCGAGGTTCACCTTAACCCTCTCAATCATGCAGTTCAACAGATATCACTTCGGGCCAGTGATGACATGGTGCATGGAGGTTCTTCCAGTTAAATTTCGAGCAAGTAAGTAGTGGCAGAATTGAAGGGTAGGGTCCGTAAGCATATAGGCCTCTGATTTCGATGGAATGAAGGGGTCCTCTGAAGAGGTGAGCTTTGCCCAGACTTCCTTTTTCTTAAAGCTGGGTGTCATCTTCAATGGCCTAGCTACATAGTCTAACAGTTTCAAATCTTCCTGGGGCACAATGCCCAGCACCATATTAAGCTCATTCACTGATAAAGATCTATGCCTACCAAATAATGGTAAGAAATCATGGGAGCAGGCCTCCCGATACCTGGTTCGTTACTCAGTGATAGTGAAGCGGAGATTCCTGTTAACCTGAGCCATAGTGATGGGGGCAGCTTGGTCCGTGGAGGTCCCGGCGACATCAGCAGTGTGTTCATCTTCCGAGAAGGGTTCAGTCTCTTTCTCGATTTGCTACGGGGTTGTAGAAGTACTACCCCTGCCGCCTGCAGAGTTCTTGGAACGCAAAGAAGCCCACGTTTGTGGTGCTGACATTGTGGCCTTCGTATCGGTCATCGCTGGGGCCTCAGGTCCGGACATGGTGCTAGGTTGCTCTATTTCTATCACCGCAGTTGGTGTGGTAGCCGCAAGAGTCCGCCTTGGCTTCTTGGTGGGCCGGGTCATCCCGATGGTGGTAGCGGCCTCCTTATGATCAGAGGGAATGGTGACGGGGATCTGGCTAGGTGGCCGATACCCCTTTTTCAGCTTCGAGGCGGCAATGTGAACGGCTCGATGACCGGAAGGATGGCGGCGTGGTGGTTGACTGGTTTCTCCGTTGTTCTTTATTGTTGCAGGTTGTATTGATGTGCGCTTTGTATGAGGGCGATGCTTCTTGGACGACCCGGCAGTGGTAGATGTGGGCAGTTCATCGGGGAAGATGGTGGCAAGTGGTTCAGCGTCGAGTGTCACCGTGGACGATGGGTGGTCATCAGCGGTGCTTGGCTGCTGTGTGGGTTCCATCGGATGAGGGTAATCGGAGGGGGAATGGCGATGGTTTGGGCAATTGGTAAGGGGACGGTGCAGCTAAGGAATAATTTGTTGGAATGGTAAAGATTAAGGTAATTTGGGGT
This sequence comes from Leptodermis oblonga, assembly GCA_016801395.1. Taxonomy (NCBI): domain Eukaryota; kingdom Viridiplantae; phylum Streptophyta; class Magnoliopsida; order Gentianales; family Rubiaceae; genus Leptodermis; species Leptodermis oblonga. The sequence continues at coordinate 31,667,676 of CM028759.1, forward strand.
AGGTTAAAAGGAAGTGTGGGTCGGGCATGGATAGTTGAGTATTGTATGGATAGTTGCACTGGAGTCCTTGAAGTTTCAGGGCCTTCATAATCCGGCCCCCTAATTTTTCAACACACGGCCCTTGTACCTATTAATTGCAGCTCCACTGTAGCACGTCTGAGACAGCATCCGACCCCGTCCGCAACGTAGTCCCCTTGAGGTCGTCGAGACGACGTTCGACCCTGTCCGTGACGTCATCCTCCATGCAAAATTTTGCTTTCGACCCCCTGGTGTCCATTCAGCCAAGCTGTTGGCGGACCTTTCCTGTGGCGTAGAAGTACGCGTGACCCGAGTAAGACTCAGTGGCAGTGTCCTGAAGCAGTAGAAGTACTCGATCAGGGCTCTGGTACAGTTTTTGGATTGTCCTTGGTGGCAGTAGAAGTACTCGCCACAGTGTCTGGTTAGGCAGCCTGGAGTTCGTCCAGGACGTCGTCCCCTGAAACTCCCTAAAAGAAATAAAAGAAAAAACAAAAAAAGATAAAAGATAAAAGACAAAATAATGAAACAAAAGAAGGAAAGACTAGGTTGCCTCATAGTAGCGCCTTTAACGTTCGAGCTAGACGACACCTGATTAATAGTGATTCATGCAAGAGAACAGGGACATTTCATCCACTGATTTCACCTGGCCAGAGTTGTAGACCTATTTCAACCTCTGGCCACTCACTTTATATTACTCCCCCGAGCTGGGGTCCTTTACCTCCACTGCCCCACTCTGCCAAACAGCTACGACTTCCAATGGTCCATGCCACATACTTGATAATTTTCCTGCTCCGAACATCTGAAGTCGAGATTTGAATAGCAACACGAGCTGTCCGACTTTGAATTCTTTCTACCTAATGAGTTTGTCATGCCTCATTTTAGTTTGATCCTTGTACCAAGTGGCCATGTCATAGGCTTCCAACCTGATTTCCTCAAGTTCTTGGAGTTGGTATTGCCTTTCTTCCCCAGCTGTCATGGCATCCAAATTTACCTTTTCGACCGCCCAGTATGATTTATGCTCCAATTCCACCAGAAGATGGCACATCTTGCCTAATACTAATTGGTATGGTGACATCTCGATAGGTATTTTATAAGCAGTCTAGTAAGCCCATACTGCATCATGCAGTTTCTGATTCCAGTCCTTCCTTGAGGTATTCACTACCTTCTCCAAAATCCTCTTGATCTCCCTATTTGACACTTCGGCTTGCCCATTAGATTGGGGGTGGTAAGGTGTAGCAATGTGGTGTTGCACTCCAATCTTTCTAAAAAAGTCAGCGATGGTGTGATTACATAAATGAGTGTCTTGATCGCTAATTATTGCCCTTGTGACGCTAAATCTAGGAAAAAGATCCACCTAGAGGAAAGTCTTTACTACTGTCGCATCATTCTTAATAGTAGCCTTGGCCTCCACCCACTTTGAAACATAGTCCACTGTAAGCAGGATGTACTGCCTTCCATTAGAACTTGGAAATGGACCCATGAAGTCCATTCCCTAAACATTGAATATCTCACACACTTTAATTGGAATCTGTGGCATCTCGTCTCCAGCAGTGAGGGTGTCGCCCATTCGTTGGCATCGTTCACAATTCTTGCAGAAGAAATAACAATCTCTGTTTAAGCTGGGCCAATAGAACCCACTATCCATAATCTTCCTTGTTGTACGCTTATGCCCAAAATGTCCCCCACTAACTGCAGAATGGCAATGTTCCAATATGCTCTCTTGTTCCCAATCTGGAACACACCTCCTTATGATCTGATTTGCTTCGCACTTCCATAAAATGGGGTCATATGTTGCTTGTTGTCGCTGATAAACTTCTGCCTCTGCCCATGTGAATATTCTGGAGGCATAATTGTAGTTAGATAATTCACAATATTTGCATACCATGGATCAGTATGTTGGGCTTGAATTGCGGCAATGCACATCTGTTCCCCTTTAACCAGAGACTTCATTGAACATAAGAACTCCTCTGAAAACTCCTCTTTAATCTGGACCTCCTCCGCGGGCAGCGACAGCATGCTCAAATGGTCGGCTACCTTGTTCTCAGCTCCCTTCTTATCCTTTAACTCCCAATCAAACTCTTGCAATAATAATATCCAGCGGATCAATCTTGGTTTGGACTCCTTCTTGTTCAGCAAATGTCTCAATGCTGCATGTTCTATGTAAACAATCACTTTGAAACCCAACAAATACTTCCTGAACTTGTCGAAACCAAACATCACAGCTAACAACTCATTCTTGGTGGTAGTGTAGTTAACTTGTGCAGGATTTAATATCTTTGATGCATAGTATATTGCATGAGTTTTCTTACCGATCTTCTAGCCAAGAACTGCTCCTACTGCATGGTCGCTTGCATCACAATGGTTGAGCACATCTGAGGACTGGCGTCCTCTATGGACGACCTGAAGTAGCTGACCCGTCCTCACGGTTCCATTTCTTTTGTGCTCTGAATTACCTTCTTTTCTTCTTTCATCAACAACCTCTTAACCTGCACATAACCATGCAATACCTGGGTAAAAGCCCGTCAAATATGCGGGATAAGACTCTAAAATTAGGCAACTAAAAGGTGCCGATCAGTGACGACCTCTTGGGACTGATACTATCAATGCCAGAATTTGATGGAAGAAGAAAGAAGAATTTTGAGGGAAAAAGAATAAGGATTTTGTATTATTATTCTTTTGATACAATCGAACAAAGAAGAAAAGGAAGTGCAGAAAGAATTTAGGAAGGGAGAAAAAGAAGTCCAGGGGATCAGAATCGTGCTCTGATACCACTGTTACGGTTAGAATTTTGGGACAGGAAGAAAGTAGAAGAAAACAGAAGAGAGGCAGTAATTACTTTGTATTTTCATTGATATTTAATCTTAAGGTACAAACACAGTATTTATAACTAACTAAAAGACTAACTAAACTAATTGAGTTCCTATTATTTATGAACACTAACCAGTAATTCTAGCACTACTCTACTAACTGAACATGGGGTAAAACTTATCACTTAAGAGTCAAAGACTCATTCAACTCAATCAAAAAACCGTATCAGGTATTTCCAGAAACTTTTCTTAGTCAGAGCCTACAAACTAAAACATCTCTTCAAACTAGACTAACAACAACCGGTTTAGAAATCATCAGTTTTAGTTCCCAGAGAAGTGAAATTGGAATCAAAACCTTGGGAGGATAATTTCGGGCCAGTCTCGATTTGTGAACCAGGTCCATTCTGGTTCATAATTCTTTTGAAAAAAAGATTTTGGACTTTTAAAAATAAAAAAACTTGACAGCTTAAAAAGTTAATTTATAAATCTAGTTTCTTAGTATCCAATTAGTATCGAGTATCTACACTTGCTTATGTTAATAGCTAAATGCATGCTGATTTGGTGTCTCAAGTCACAAAAAAAAAAAAAAAATTTGTTTTATATTTTTCAATTTTGTGGGCTCTGGATAATTTGAACTTTTCAGGTATACCCTTTTTATGATAGACAGTGGAAAACCATGTATGAATAAAGTTATGTTCATAGACCATTTAAAATTTAAAATGCAATTTAAAGGATTCAAATGAAACATTTTGAAGATAAATGGTGAAATACCACTGCAACATCAATTTAATGGGCCATTGGAATCATTTACCCTAAAAACTACTCTTATATGAGCCATTCTTTTAGTAATTGTTTTTTAGAATCGGAACTATGATCGATTAGGTATTTTGGAATCGTAGTATCGTAGGATCCTACGATACGGCTGAGGATTCTGCAAACTATGACTGGTGTTGCTCCGCTGCTGCCAAAGGTCTAAGATATGCTACTGCTAATCATGGTTGTCTGGGCCGGACCGGACGTTGAACCGGTGAAGCCAAGGGTTCACTCGAACCGGGGGTTCGAGCCGGGATGACGTCATATATGTGTGTGTGTATATATATATATAATATATATAAATATATATATATAAAGAATATATTAATGATTAACATTCTTTAATTTTATTATTTGTAACATTTAAAATATATTTTTTTTCACATCAATTATATATTTTTGCAAATTTTACAACTAAGTTAAACTTTAAAATTCATTATTATAAAACCCAATAAGTAAATCAACTATAAAATATTTCTCATTTTCTATTAAAAAATATATAAAATTATATTACTACATTTTTATTAGACAAAAAAAGATAAAATTTGATGTAAAAAAAATTAAACGTGTTGTAATACTTGAATAAATTAAACAAATTTTAATTGAACAGAAAACAACTAATAAAAATTATGATAGTATTAATTTTATAAATAGTAAGGAATGATAATAAAATTAATATTAGTTTGGATGTTCCAATTAATAGATTGTTAGAAAGTCCATGATTCATATAAAAATGAGTTAAAACAATAATTTAAACAAAATTGAACAATGGTATAGTGGTAAGTACTCATATTTTCTATATGAGTGACCAAGGTTCAACTCTCATTGATAACAAAATTTTGTAAAAATTGTCAAATTTTGAAAAAAAAAAATTAAAAACCGTGTTCGGCCGGGTCTGCCCGGTTCCCACCCCGCCCCTGGTTTTGACCGATTTTTTATGGATCTAGTTTTTTTCCATGTTTTGAACCGGCAAGTGTGCCAGTTCGCGATCGGACCGGTCCGACCGGCCGATCCAGTCCGGCCCAAACAACGTTGGCCATACCAAATTTGCAGTCACGGCGTCATCGTTAGCTTGGTTGTCTCTCTTCAGTCTTCCCCATCAAAATTTTGTTTTTGTTTTGTCTTTTTTTTTGCATGTCAAGTACACAATTAGGATTCTTAAATTTAAAATTTCATAAAAGACAAATAACAATGTATTTTTATTTTAATAAAGTATCATAGTTATATTTGTAATTTATAAGGATTATTAATTTATGATATTGACGGGACTATATATTTATACAGAGATTTTTTCAAAAATTATTATCTTATTATTTTATTAAAATGTGTAGTTTTTTGAACTAGCCCGAATCAGGACCGGAGAAAAGTATTATCTCAAAGAGAGTATTAATTTGTAGAAATTTTGCCGTATATTCTCAAATAGCAAAAATAGAAAATAAAGCTTACAAACTAAATTTTGAATTTCATTTTTTTAATTCCGAATTTAATCTTAAAGTGAAATTGATCGAGCATTCATCTGAAAGAACTTTGAGGAGAATAAATCAAATTCTTGAAAGGATCCCGTTATTTGTACATATTGTGTGTAAATTATTGTGAACATAAGAGAATCTTTATATTATGTTTTACCTTATTACCCTTGAGTATAATTCCAAGATGGAATGTAACCTAGATAATTAATAATAAAATAAAAATGATATGAATTTATTTTAATTACATTTTAGTTTCCATAATGTGTGTATGTTTATATGGTATACATGAATATTTATGGTAAATACAAAGAACATTCCTATCCTAATTCATTGATGGAGGGATTGATTGTGTTGTTAATTTCAATTTTAAATTATTTAATAACAATTGTTTTGAGGGCATCTCTAATAGTTCTACCTCTAAATGAGGTATTTTGTTGCCACATCATCTGCCACTTCACCTAATACCTATAACCATATTTCTCTCCAACAATTCTACCCAAAAAGTAGGTATTTTATTGTCACATCATCTCCCACTATCAATTATTATATACATCTTATTTATATTTACTCATTTATTATATCATTTTTAATTCTGTATAATTAAACATCATTACTAATATTTTAATGAACATATTTTATTTTTAAATTATATATTAATAATATTTTAATAAATAAATTATTTTAATAAACATATTTTATTTTTAAATTATATATTAATTAAAGTTAATACATACATAATTTAAATAAAAAAATTTTGACTCTCGGACCAATTTGGGGAAGGAATGTTTGCATTATTGGGACGACTGTTGGACCGTTGAGAAGATAAATTTTCTTCGCCATTGGAAAAGTTCAACCAATTTGATATTGAATCTTTATCCATTTTTTCTAGATGACAAATGATAAATAAGTGCAGAAATTTGAGAGGGAGAATGAGAATTGATATAGAAGTGTAGAGAATGGAGAATATTAACATATATTTATAGAACAAAAATAGCCGTTGCTTGCTACTGGAATGCAAAAGTGAAAACAGCCAAAAAGGTATAGAAAAAGTCAAAAAAATACAATAAATATTCCACAAAAAGTAAAAAATAAAAAATAAAAAACAAAAGTGGCCCACCCCATTTCTTCTCTACCTGGGTAGAGAAACCTCTACCCAGGTAGAGACAATCCACCCTCTACCCCATTTCCCCAATGGTAAATACCTAATTGGTTGGGTAGATGCTGACTGCCATGTCAGCATCTACCCAATCATTGGGGATGCTCTGATTACTTTCTCGATAAACACTATTGTAATCGATGATTGCTTTTTTATTGATTCAGTGATTGTTCATTTTCGTTGAATGTTTTTATTTTTTATTTTTTTTATTGTGTCAATTTCTTTCTCTATAATAGCATATTTTAATCAATGAATGAGTGTTTTTTTGATTGATAGTGTTGTTAATTTCGGCTTCAATTATTTAATTTATTGTTTCGATTTCTTTATCTGTAATTAGGTGTGTTCAAGAAAATCGGAGAACTGGAAACCAGACCAAAAATAGAGCCGATAAACCATTTGTTATCAGTTAACCGGTTAATTGGTTTTAATTTGTTTCGGTTAACCAGTTATAAGCGGTTAATCAGTTCGGTTTCGGTTTTGAATTTTTTTCTATCGATTAAACCGGTTATATGTATATTGATCTTTTTTTATGTTTTCAAGTTAGAGTTTATTTACCTATGAATTATATTTAACGTATTTTATTAATAAAAAATATTTATTTATTTTTCCACGTCCCGAGTAATAAGAAAAAATTATTTCCAGTTCATTTTTAGGCTAAATTTGTGTGGAGGGCAATCAATATTTAGGAAAAGGGTAGCCTTTACATATTGATTGCCCTAGTTGTAAAGGAAAAAATGAAATCGTATTCTAAAGCATGCTTTTTAGTGTTGGAAAGAGTTGATCTATTATTTCGGTAAATTCCCATGGAAGCATGCTTTTGTGAATCCAGGTGCTTCATTAACGAAATGCAATTAATATATCAATTTACGCCAAAGTTGTTAAACTCGTATTATTGGCTAGAATCACTTTTAGCCTAGAATCGAATCGTAAAACCAAAAAAGTAGTTTAAAATTATATAAGTAATTTAAAAATTGACTATAAATGACATATCTATACAAATTGAGTTATAAACTACTATAATCATTTTAATTTAATTGTAAAGGGTATATGTGCATGTTTGGAACAAATATTGTTAGAATTATTACGATTAATATTTGAAAATAAAATAAAATAATTCATATTTTCAATATTTTTTTACTATATTATTAATTAATTGTGAGGAATTATAATTTAATAGGAACACACATGTTTTAGAGGGGGGAAAACAGCAATTGACCCTAAAAAAGAAATGAAAACTTAAAAGTTCAAGAAAAATATTTTAAAGTTTGTCGAAAAGGGTTCAAACATGGTTAGAAATTAGTAATTTAATAGGAAATCACAACTTTTAGAGAAAACAAATGTTATTTTATCAAAAGAGAAAATTAATAATGTAATAAAAACCTTCAAATTTTAAAAGAGAAGAAATATATATAAAATTTCAAAGGTTCAATAATTCAAATGATAATGCTTAGCCTTAGTCTAGTAGTAATTCAAGTTTGGCATATTGTTTTAAGTGCACTAGGGTTCAAATCCTTGTATAGTTTTTTTTTTTTTTTTTGCCCCTTCTAGATTGAGTCTCCAAGTCCCACTCATTTTTTTTTTCCCTACTCTATCCACTCTCCAAGTCCCCATGTTTTAAAAACCGGCTCGGACAATAAAAGAAATCGAAACAATAAATTAAAGAATTGAAATCAAAATTATCAGCACAATCCATCAAAAAAGCACTTCTCCATTAAGTAAAATATGTTATTATAGAGAAAGAAATTGAAACAATAAAATTAAAAAGAAAACATTCATCGGAAATGAACAATTAATTAATCAGTCAAAAAGCAATCATCAATTAAAATAGTGTTTACCGAGAAAGCAATCAAAACAATTGTTATTAAATAATTTAAATCGAAATTAACACAAATAATCCCTCCATCAATTAGTTAAAATAGGAATGTTCTTTGTATTACCATAAATATTCATGTATACCATTAAACATACACCCAGTATGAAAACTAAAATATAATCAAATAATCCATATCATTTTATTTTATTATTAATTATCTAAGTGGCATTCCATCTTAGAATTATACTCAAGGGTAATAAGATAAAATATAATATAAAGATTTTGTTATGTGCACAATAATTTGCACAATAATTTGCACATAATATGTGCAACCAACATTATCCTTCTTGAAAAGCTTCAAAAAGAAAAACAACACAAGAACGCACATACCAAAGAAAATTTTAACAGGTACAGAACTTGTCCTTCATTGATAGTTTAACAAGATGTTGTCAAGCTTCATATTTGGTAAGAGAAAATTTTGGGAGTGATTAATTGTTATCCTGACTAATTTTTAGAAACATTAAATTATAAAATTATTATTTTCATTTATTAACTATTCTATGTGAAAATTTAATTTATTTGTCAAAATTTTATTCGATAACTGTACCATGTCATGTCGTTTATGCATGCTCCCTCCGTTCCTAAATAAGTGGTCATTATAAAAAAAAGTTTTGTTCCCAAATAAGTGTCCCTTTACACATCTCAATGCAAAAAATTAAAAGAGTTCCAATATTACCCCTTAATTAATTGATCTTATTTAATGAATGTTATTTTAAATGCACGTACACACACATTCCCACTCAAAATGTAGTTAAACAAGAAAACATAAATAGGGGTAAAAGAAGAAATTCACCTATCTCCTTAATTTGTGTGATTTTTCTATAATTGACACTTATTTGGGAACAGAGAGAGTATATATCTAGGGATGGCCACGGTTCCGGTTTGAACCGGAGTAGACCCGGAACCAGACCGGTGGTTTTGGACTCAGAACCAGAACCGTGGCCCACGGTTCCAGACCCGCGTCTATGGAGGTTCCGGTTCTGGTTCTGGTTCTGGTTCCATCTTTGAAAGAACCGGAACCGTCGGTTCTAGAACCGGAAACTGGCAATTCTCTCCTTAAAATGCTAAAAATGTATAACACTTATATGTTGAAGGAAGATTTTGAACCCATGCCCTTAACTTTACAATAAAGCTTAAAAAGAGCTAAATAACCACTCCTTATACTTTCTTATTTGTTCTATTTTTCTTATAATTGATATTATATTATATGTTTATTTTTCTATAAAATACGTAATTATATAATATAATTATTTTATACTAAATATATTATAATAATATATAACTCGTGGTATAATTTACATTAAGTATATTATTATATCAATAAATATTAAATTAAATTAAAGTATATACAAATATAAACTAATTATTGAATTAAAATTACTTTAATTTGAACGGAATCGGAACCGTGACAGAACCGGAACCGTCCCAGAACTGGCGGTTCCGGGTTCGTCCTGGAACCGGTCCCCCAAGGTTAAAGTTTCGGTTCCACTTTCCATGGAACCGGAACCCGCTGTTCTGGAACCGTAACCTCCTATTTCGGAACCGTGGTCATTTCTCTATATATATATATATATGTGTGTGTGCGTAGAATAATTTCTTAAGGGCCTGTTCTTTTACTCAGGACTCAGTCCTGGTTTGAAACCCAAAACCAACCCAAACCAATGTTCTTTAGCCTTGGGGGTCAACCCAAGTTTGAGTCCAAAAACAAACCCAAAACCTCAACTTCTGAGAACAACCCCCACATAGCGATTTGGCTCGAGGTTCGGGTTTGGGTCGGACCTCGGGTCAGGGTTCGCGCCTCGTGTCGGTGTTCGGGTCTCGGGTCGGTGTTTGGGCCTGATTTCAGGTTCGGGCCTCGGGTCGGGGTTCGGTCCTCTGGTCAGGGTTCGGGGCTCTGGTTGGGATTTGCACCTCGTTTCGGGATTTAGGCCTCAGGTTGGGGTTTGGGCCTCGGGACTGGGTTCGGGTCTCGTTTTGGGGTTCGGTCCTCGGGTCGAATTAGGGCCTCGTTTCGGGGTTCGACCCTCATTTTCGGATTCGTGCCTCAGGTCTGGGTTTAGGCTTGTTTCAGGATTCGGGCCTCTGGTCGGGGTTCGGGTCAGGGTTTGGATCTCTGGGTTCAGGCCTTAGGTTTGGATTCGAGCCTCGTTTTCATGATTCGTGCTTTGGGTCTGGGTTTAGGACTCGTTTCGAGATTCGGGCCTTGGGTTGGGGTTCGGGTCTCGGTTTGGAGTTCAGGCCTCGGGTCAGGGTTCGAGCTGTTTCAGGGTTTGGGTCATCGTGAGAGTATCCTGAGCTACCTCACCGTCGGTGGCGAAATTGATGAAGGGATTTTCTAGGATTGGCCACGGGTTTGAAGCCCATGTTCTTTACTTAGGTTTTAGTTCTGGTTTGAAATCAGAACCCAGAATCCTATTTCTTAAAATTGGATTGAAACCCATTTAGGGCCTGTTCTTTTTGTTTCGTTTTGAAAACGATTTTGGTTTCAACAGTAAATTTAATATATTTTAATCATATTTCATCATTTCCAATACAACTTTTTACTATTCAGCATCTACTTTTTACATTTTCAATACAAATTTTATATTATAAAACTATTTTTCAAAACTTGTTTTTAAAATCGTTTTCAAAACTCCCAAAAAGAACATGCCCTTAGTCTTAAATCAGAACTCGTTTTAACTAAGGGCCTGTTCGGCACCTCAACTTAAAAACAATTTTGCCAATGTTTTGGTTTGAAACTTAAAAAAAAGCCCAAACCTATGTTCGGTTCCCAGACAATTTCCAAATCAATTTACTCTCTGTCTCCTCTCCCATTCACCTTTCCCTTCCGCGACTCCCCCTCAACACAAAGCAGCAACGGGACGAACCCAGCGACCAGACCCAAAAGAGAGCTCGACTCCGGCTGCTTGGTCCGATCCCCTGCGGCTGCAGACGACGGCTAGTTCGCGGTGAACCGGTCCTCGAACTGAAATCCTACCTACGGGCACTTCCGGTCGGCACTAGAATGCGGGAACGGGGTCGACCCTTCGTCACCGACATAGCCGACAAACATAAGTTTTGAACAGCCATTTACATGCTGTGAAAGGCCCATCTGCAACTTCTCTTCGACGCCGTATTTCAGCATCCGCAGTCCCTCAAATCTCCGAATTTTAGGTAAGTTGCACTGTTGACCTATCTACACATTTCCCTCCAAACTCGGTATTTAAGCATGGCTATGCAATTGAAATAGTTCTGCTATCTATACATATATATGTGTATAGACGTTGGGAAATTGGCACGGCTGCTGTACATTTGGTTGTTGATTTGCTGCTTTTATTCCTCATTTGTGCTATTTGCAATTTGATGTTGAGGAGATTGAGACTTTCCAAAATGGTTTCTCCTCTTTGTTTCTCTGATTTCCTTTCTGCAATGTTGAACTTTGTCCAACTGTTTGGTGAAATGGATATCTCCCCTGTACATAATGATCTCAGTAGCTATTATTAAGTTAAATGTACAGAGGCCCTTCATTCTGGTATTTGATTTTCTTTACAGAATGCAATAATTGCTGAATGCAATAATATAAACAGAATGCAATAATTACAGTGGCCCTTCATTCAAAACGAAAAAACGAAATGATGAATGCAATATATATATATGTCCTAGGATTACTTCTACTATACAGATTAAATGTATAGCACAAATGATTACAGATGCCCTTCATTCAAAACGAAAAAAAGAAGGGCCTCTGTAATTATTGCATTCATTGCCAGATTTATGAAATACAGAGGCCCTTCATTCAAAACGAAAAAACAGTAAATGATGAATGCAATCTGGTATTTCATTCTGTACAGAGTACATATATATATATATATATATATATTGCATTCTGTACAGAGGCCCATAGGTTTGCTTTACATTTAACTTAAGTGAATTTTACAGCTTTTGCAATGTCAAGTTAAATGTACAGAGGCCCTTCATTCTGGATTGCAGTGGTTGTAGTTGATTATGTTGTTGCTCATAATCAACTATGAATAGGAGCCATTAATGTGAATATAGGTTTGCTGCAACTGAAATCTAGCATATAGAGAATCCTTTGCTTATAGAATGAAATGAAAGACTTGGAAGCATTGGCTATCTTTACTGCATTGACCGTGTAATTGAATTGCTGACAGAACAAAACAGTGGAGGTAGTTGTAGGTTTCAAAACCTTGTTTGTTATGGTTGTTTTAAAATAAGTTCTGAAAATTATTTTGAAACTTACTTTCAAAACAATGTTTCTTACACTATGTTCTGAAACTTGTTTTGTTTCAAACTAAATCTAAAAACTGTTTTGAAAACACCTAAGAGAACAGGCCCTAAAGAACATGCCCTCAAGAAAGAAGGCGGGCTGACGGATTCGAAACCGAACCCTTAATTGGAAACACATACACACTCTAAGTTCGTTTCACGTCCGCTTACACTCTTCGCTGTGAACTCTCCCAAATCTCACAGCCCCGGACATTCGATTCGCCTCCCTCCAAACCATAACCCCTCTTGTCTACGCCAATTGCGTTGTTTCCGGACTTGATTCGTCTCCAATTTGTTCAAATTTGATGTAGTTTGGGTTAAATTTATTAAGGTTATTGTTCTTCAATCGTCGAAGTAAAGTGTGTGCTGGCTATGGATTATCCGCCGTATGATAGCAGCGGTGAGTTGCTTTGAACTTTTTCTCGTTTTGTTAATATTGTAAAGATTCTGCTTTTGCGGGATTGAAAATGTACTTCAAATTAAAGGAGAAAGAAAAAATTATGTTGAGACATTTAGAGTGAGATGGGCTATAGGATGACCACATTAACTAAATTATTTATTGCCCAATGTATGTTTAAAAGCCATATTTACTGCTCATTCTTCTGTAATTAAGAGAGCATGAATTTCTTGAAATAGTGTAAGATACCGAAGCATCTGATCATGGAAAGTAGTTCTTTTATTTCATTTCTCCAGCTGAGAAACCTTTCATAAGATTTCTTTTCTTCCTATTTTTCAGAGTTACCTATTTCATTAAATTTTGTAAGGGAAAGTAAATGTTAGGCTCCGTTCTTTTTGTGCTTGAATCAGAGAAAATTTGGTTTTGGGGAATGAATATTTTTTTGAGGGAATTTATTTTGGGGATTTGTGTAGGAAAGAGAAAAAAATGTATAATTATTATGTTATTTTTTAAATTTATGTGAGTGTAGATTTAGAGGGAATTTTAAAATTTGAATTTTAAATTAGCAAAAAATGAGATTATTTCTTTAGGTAAAATTTTGGATGAAAAAAGTGATGATTTTTGTAGAATGGGATAAAAAAAACCAGAGAGCAGTGTGACTAATAGAAGCTATATTACTCCGTTCTTTTGGTGACCCATTTGGGAAATTTTAGTTTTAGGGAAGGAGTATTTGTATGGAGGGAATTTCTTTTGTGGATTTGCGTAGGAAAGAGAAAAAAAAGTGTAATGATTATATTATTTTTTGAATTTATGTGAGTGAGGAGTTATTGGGAATTCTAAAATTTGAATTTTGAATTTACTAGAAAATGTGGTTGTTTTTCTATGTAAACTTTTGGAAGAAAAAGTGATGATTTTTCTAGAATGGAATGGAAAAGAACAGAGCCAGTGTTGATTTGATATTTTGTATCTATGATCATCTTTACTATTTAGCATACAGTTCTAGCTTTCCTACAGTGAAGTCTTCTGCAGAGTTAGTAAACTCAGACATGGAGTAGGATGAACTTGAAGTGATTATCTATAGTTGGGAAAGTTTTTCACATTCCTCTTGCCTTAGCTACTGTGTTATCCTTGATCAGGTATACCTGATGGACAATTGTGGGATAAAGGATCTTCTGCTTGTGAATAATCTTGTAAAATTGTTTTCTGCATGGCCAATATTACCGTTGGGGTTGGGCATTAGCCATAGCAAAATTTGATAGGAACTACCAGAAACTGCATTAAGTTTGTTCATATTCTAGTAATAATAATAAACTAAAATTAATGTCTTCGTATAAATTATAACCTTTTTTTTATTCTATATTTTTCTAAACTACAGGGCACCGTGCATAGCACAGTACTATTCGGCTAGTTACTCATAATATCTCTCCCCACATCTAATTTGTTTGCTATCAGTTGTTGCTGCTGGGAGATTTAGCAAATGGAATACAGAAGAATCAAGGATCATGTAGTCTCCCACTCTCTCTCTCTCTCTCCACTTTTTTTTTTTTTTTTTTTGTGTAATTGAATGAATGAGCCCTACTCTCATCTTTATCTACTGTACTTTCACTTGACCAATTTAATCTGATTAGTTCTGTGATGTCTCTTCTGTTGTTATCTGATAAATCATTTCAGATGTTGGTGGGTGTTTGATAATGAGATACCCGAATAAAGAATCAATTTACTTGTCCAATCTAATTTGATGTTAATCGTGATTCCGCACACTACATCGCTTGCTAGGTCTAGGAAGTAATTATGAAATGCTGCACCTCTCGCCTTGACACCCTTGCCTTTGAACTAAACTTATACACGTACTAACTGATTTACTGGATTCTTCCCTCAACCCTTTCCATAGCGTGTGACTATCTGGTGTTATTTCACTTCTCAGTTTCAATACTTTGTCTGCTATATCCATAGCATTTGGGTCTGTTTCTTATGAATTCTGATTCACATACGCAAACACATCAATGCTCTTTTACGTGTTTAGTTGGTCTCATATATTTCTTCTTTAGTTTAATTTTTAATTTTGCTGCTTATTCCATTCATGTTCTTGATTTTTCGCATTTCCCTTCCCACCTTTAGTTCCTGATTTTGTTACACTGTAACCAAATTACCTTATTAGGACAAAGATGTTGACCTGGAAGTAAATGAGGATAATGGAAGCTTACGTGGCAAATCTGCTGGTAACCTTCTCTATTTGCAGATGTTTCCTCACAAGCCACTTTCATGAGTAGCACTACTTTTTTTTGGATAATTTTTGTAATTTTCTAGCTCATTGCAGGCTCCATAAACAGTGTCCTGACCGCAGTGCCCATATCCAAGGAAGTACCCAAATGGAAACAGAAGTAATCACTCTTTTGCCTAATTTGATTGCTTTAAACTTTGTGTGCATGTTCAGTTATTACTCTTTTATTAAACACTAATGGACAAATCAGGTTCATCGTAACAGTTGCGTTGACCATCCTTACGAGTTCACAAGCTATACTCATTGTGTGGTCCAAAAGAGCTGGCAAGTACGAGTACAGTGTTACCACTGCCAATTTTATGGTGAAAAATCCATATCCCCTTCTTGGGCCTCTTGGCTGGATGGTTTCTTATAGTACTTTGATGCCATTATGGGTATCAGGATTCTGTCTGAAGTTGCTTCTGTATTTGACAATGATCTTCATTCTTTGTAATTAGGTAGAGGCTCTCAAGTGTGCATTATCCCTTTTGGCCTTGGTGAGAATCTGGGGAAGTGAAGGTGTTACTGAGGATAACAGGTTTTTGTTTTGACTGATCTTTCCCTCTTTGCCTTTGTTTCTCCTCTTTTTCTTGTCCATTACTAGTTAAGGAACAAGTAAAGATAATAATCTTTGATTTAAAACCCTTGCTGTGCAATATTCTTTTTGGATATTCTTCCTTCTGTAAATTGATTCCTTGTCGTGCCAACTGAAAATTTGATTAAATGACAACCAGATGACTAGTTCTTGATAGATAAGATTTTCTTGCCAAAAATTTGGTAGGGCCTAGATAATATCTGGAGGACTGATTTTAAAGGAATTTTATTGTGTATAACATCTCTAAGAAATTCCTCTCAATGGAATTTATCATTCTTTTTTCATGTAGAGATAGTCTAAGCAATCAAAACATATTCAATTTCTGGATATCATTTATATCATACATTGTGCTCTATATTGGGGTGAGATTCGTTTTTCCATGCATAGGTTGAGTACAACGCTGGATGAAGTTGGTGTTTACCCAATTCCTGCAGCTCTTTACCTTGTAAAGAATCTGTTACAGGCAGGTGTTAAGTATGTATTAATAACTTTACAGGCTTTGCTCTTTGTTGATCTTTTATTGAAAAATGCCCGTGTTTTGCAGTATTACATATTTGCATATGTAGATGCTCCAGGATATCAGATACTGAAGAATCTCAACATTATCAGCACAGGCGTACTATATAGAATTATTCTCAAAAAGAAGTAAGCTCTTCGACATTTCGAGTGGTACTAATGAATGCTACCTAAGTGCAGGATAAAAAGATGGAATTGCATGAATTTTTCAGCTTTTCCATTCAACTGAATTTTTTCTATGGCCTTTTGCGGCCTATGAAATACTTGTGTAAAAAGTAAAAGAAAGTTTTAAGTGCTGGGTTAAGTTAGAAGATAACTCTCTGCATGGGAGTGTATGGGTGTCTTGTGTCTCTCTGCTGATGTAAAATATTCGTCCCCTTTTACATTTTTAGCAGTTAGTCAGAAATAGTATTTGTTTCCACCTCTCATCTCAGTAAATTGGTTATTGATATTTATCATTGTATATTCATGTTGTCTGTTTTTGTCTTTAGGTTAAGTAACATTCAGTGGGCTGCATTCATTTTATTGTGTGCGGGGTGCACCACTGCCCAACTTGATCCGCGGTAAGTGCTATTAGGTCTTTATTTGAAGCATATTGACCTTGCCATGTTCTTAAGCTCTATATTGAAGTGCCATGATGTTGCATGTTATACAGCTACGCAATCTATGAAGTTGCTTATTTCCTCTTTAACTGTCCAGTTAAAACAATGAAGTAATCTTTGTTTTTTACGGCTGTGCAAATTATTATCATTCATCTGTCTTTTTCTCCGTGTATTACATATTTTGTGCAGTTCTGATCGTGTTCTTCAAACTCCGTTTCAAGGTTGGTTGATGGCAATTGTAAGTTACTAACTCTTCACAATAATCAATGGCTTTTTTCATCTGATTAGCTTATTAAGAACAAACAAAAACTTGATGAAAGTTTCTTGCTGAGAATGAATTTGGGTATACTTTTCAGGTGATGGCTCTTCTTAGTGGCTTTGCTGGAGTCTACACAGAGGTGATACCGTTAATTTGTTTTGTTGTTATGCTCATTTGAGAATTTGTTCCTGCTCACTACAAACAGTTAATGAATTTCATGACAGGGTCTGTTCAAGATAATAAGTAATTTTTTAATGAGTTATAATGGTTATGCAACGAGTATTTAGCAGAGTCAAAAGAGTTTAACAAATTCCTTGCTGCTGATAACTTTAATTTTGTTTTCTGCAGGCTATCATTAAAAAAAGACCTTCAAGGAATATTAATGTGCAAAACTTCTGGTTATATGTGTTTGGGATGATCTTCAACATCATTGCAATACTAGTTCAAGATTTTGATGCTGTTGCTAACAAGTAATTTATATTATTTTCGTCTCTCATTGATCACCTGAATGCTTAAGCATGATTTAAACGGAAAAATTCATCCATAATA
The DNA here is from genome assembly GCA_016801395.1 of Leptodermis oblonga. Lineage (NCBI taxonomy): Eukaryota > Viridiplantae > Streptophyta > Magnoliopsida > Gentianales > Rubiaceae > Leptodermis > Leptodermis oblonga. The sequence goes on from CM028759.1 coordinate 31,685,256, forward strand.
AAGTATAGAAATAAAAAATTCATGATGGTGATGCTTGAGTTCTTTTTCACTTTACTTGCTGAAGTTTTAGCTGCCTAGAAGTGGTGCATCTTAGGTAGGAGAAATTTTTTTTCTTCTTCTTAGGAACGTGGAAGTAAAAAGTCTAGTTGATTGTCAGCTGCATGAATTTCTTTTGAAAGTTTGACATCTATATTATATTCCTGACTGCATTTGTCTCTTGTGCAGTGGATTCTTTCATGGTTATTCTCTGATTACTGTTCTCATGATTCTCAACCATGCACTGAGGTATCAAACACTGACCCAAAACTTTCTCTGAATTTAGGTCCAAATGTTTATTGTTTATGCTTCAAAAATATTTTTTCAGAAAGAATGATGGTAAACAATAATGCACCCTCTGTGGACAGTAGTTCTTGAAATTAGTGACTTGTACTGCTATAGTTTAATTGTATTTGAACGCTATGATATCTCTTGAAAGTCATTGTATATGAATGCAGTTATATCTAATAGTAAACATTTTCGTTGTTGATGAGTGTTATCTTGGACTATTTTGTTGTGGCTGATGACTTTTGCATTTAATGTTGTTTCAAATTTTTAAAAATATTTCTCTCTCTCTTTCTGTACATATATATATATGTGTATATATTATACCTTTTATTTCTGAGATTCCTTTATTTTGGTTTCTCGTTAAATGATTATTGAAATTGATTTGTGGTAATTTTCTTGATCAAGTTGATCTGAAACAATCGGTGTTAAAGAGGCTTTTGCTGAGCATCATTTGTAAAGTGAGGTTCTTAGGTGAACAAAAGAACATGGTTATGGGAATGATTGTAACATAGCGGCTGCTTAGATTTATTTTGTTCTCATTTCACTGTATCTAGATTATACTTTATGAAATGACTTGGGTGCTTGAATTTGCTTGCATCTGGTTGTTCCTTTTTGTTTTTGCCCAGTTCTAACCATTTTAATTGTCTGGTTAAATAGAGCTAATTCTATTATTATTATTATTATTTTTATTTGGGTGCAGCGGGATTGCTGTGTCAATGGTCATGAAATATGCTGACAATATTGTGAAGGTAGACATGTGCTTTCTAGTTCACATTTGCCTGTTGGTGTAGTTTATTAAATGATATACCCTATGCATGAGGTTGGAAATTAAGGTTTGTGTAAATAGCTGATATGATTTTCTTGGGTAGGAAAATGATACCTTAGTTACTCCTGTTGGGATCACATATTTGAGGTCATTAGCTAAAGGTGTAGCCTAATGCGTCCATCTCCACTATATGAAAATCGATAAACCAATATTATCAAGTGCTCTTTATGAAGGGCCCTTTTAGCTCTGTTTGCCTGTATTGAAGACAAAACTGGTATGTTGATGCTGTAATGATGAGTTTTGGACCATTACTCTGTTGCAGTAGTACTTTACATGTCTTGTACTGTGGCTAGCTGCATAATCCATGTTTTTTTAGGTCCTCAAAGACACATTGATTTAATTCTTTTAAATGCTCCAACATATCAACTAGGTGTAGTTTATGTTATGTTTTCTCAATGCTCATTTCTTCTTTTGTGCACTTTCTTTTTTCTTTTCAGGTGTATGCTACATCAGTTGCAATGCTGTTGACAGCATTTGTGTCTGTCTTTTTATTCGGATTTCATTTTTCCATTGCGTTCTTGCTCGGATCGATGTAAGATCCTCTAGTTTTCACTGTCAATTCTTCACTTGCAAGTTCCTCTAGTAACGTGAATCACTAATGGAATGAATACCTTTGCTTGTAGTGTTGTTTCTGTCTCAATCTATCTGCACTCCAACGGATCAGTCCAGAGGCAACAATGACATTTGCATTCTTTGGTTTATCTACTTGACCAGTGTAAGGGCTAATATTTGGATTTCCTAATGTTTTAGAGTACTTTGTAGAAGTTTTTTCAGTAAGGTCAGTCAAATCATCTGAGGGATTGGGGCCTAATTCTCTTCGTTTTCACTTCACGCCTTAGATTCATTTATTGTGACTTTCTTACGGGTTTTGATATTTAGTATAAGAAAATCCCCGCAACCTATTTGTATTCCATTTATTGTTTCTTCGACTTCTGTCAGCCAAGAGCGAATTTATTTTACTAACTTTTTATTTAAGATAACAAAAGGATGACACATGAATATGAAACAGCGTTATTTTTCACATTGGTGTCTGAAAGTTGACAGGGATGGATATATGGTTTCTTTGTGGAGGAAGTAAACAATTTTTTTCCCTTTGCCAAAAGGTGTCAATTAAGATTGCGCTTTTTTGATGTTTTTATATTTTTGGTCCTTTTGTTTGATAAATTGAAAGAAAATACCTCCTACCTGCACATCTTGTTGTAGGTCTCACCGTCTCAGTGACATTCTATAGGTGGTTTTCCCTTAAGGTAAACAGGTTTTTAGAGTTTTCTTTTTTCTTTTAAACAAATTGAAAAGAGATGTGGTAAAATCTTAATTTTTTTAAATTAATCATGGACCAAAAGTGTAAATGCTCAAACTAAAGGGTCAAAAGTGTGAAGTTTCCAAATGTGAGGCATTTAAGCTGTAAACTTCTTCAAAATTGTTTTATTAATATTTTCTTGTAAAAGACAATATATATAATTCCTACAAAGAAATAATTGTATTCTTGAAATAGAAGAATTTGTCAGTAAAATCATCTTGAAAGGTAAATCACTTTTAACCCCCCTTGTGATTGTGTTTGTATTTTTATCGCACCAGATTTGTGTTATGTGCAAATTGTGTTTATGTGCTTGTGATCGTCTGTGTCTATACTTATCGCATAGGAACACTTGTGCATGCTTGTTTGAGATCTCAAATCCTGCTTAGTCTATCAAAAGTGACAAGTCAGCAGCAATAGGTCTGATCGTTCAGCTAAATGGTTGTGTTATGGTAACCTCGAGATTTACCTTCGTGCCAGTTGCAAATCGTGCTTATTGGGGTTTTGGTTGACGGAATTAATATCATGGTCGTGTTCTGTTCATCATCAACGTGTTCGCATGAATTTTGGAGTCTAAACTCCTAGCTCCGTTAATAAGTCTCACATAGAGGCTTGACGGCATTTCTGTTAGGCGTATCCTTTTAATTAAGTGCTTCCCCATATTTGCTAGGAAATATGTATTATGTGTTCATTTATTATGTATGGTAATGTTTTATTATGATGAGATCTCACTGAACTTTGGATGAACTCCCAAATATTCAATATGTGAACGACCAAAAGGTTAGGATGAGTTATCTAGGGGTCTGTTCTGTTGGCAGAACTGAGACTTGGTTTGGCCTTTTTTTGGGGTTCAAAACCAACCCAATGTTTCTTACCCATTTCTTAACCCCAAAACTAAGATCAATTTCATCTCAAAAAAACTTGAGACCCGCTGCCGCCGCCCTCCTTTGCCGGCCGCCTCCGTCTGCAACTGCCACCGACCTCCTCCTCTTCTTATTCTTCTTCTTAGCGTTCCTCTTCCTCTTCTTCTTCTTCTTCTCAACGTTCCTCTTCCTCTTCTTCTTCTTCTTCCTCCTCTGCCTTCTTCTTCTTCTTCTTCCTGCCAGCGAAGCTGGACCTCTTCTTCTTCTTCTTCTCGCCGGCGAAGCAGGCCCTCTTCTTCTTCTTCGCGCCGGCGGCGGCTCGGCCGGCAACGTAAGCTGCATTTCTTCTTCTTCTTCCTCCTTTTCTTCTTCTTCTTCTTCCTCTTCTTCTTCTTCTTCTTCCCCTTCTTCCTCCTCTTCTTCTTCTTCTTCTTCCTCCGCACTCAATCTCTCTTTATTTGTAATTAGAATTTAAAATTGAATCTTCAGTTCACATCCCATTTTGGGGATTTGGGGAAATACGGAATTCAATCTCAAAATTTTTGACTTGAAACAGAAGAATTGGATTTTGGGGGTTTAGGCCGGTGGTGGTGGCGGTGAGACGGCGGAGGCGGCGAGGTAGCGGAGGGGCGGATCGGGTGGTGGTGGAATATGTGTTTAAGTTTTGGGTTTAAAACATTGTTTTTTTGTTTTGGGCACAAATCCATTTGGACTCAGCTTAAAATTCAAACTTGGTCTCAACCCAATTTAAAGAATAGGCCCCTAGTGTTGAGTTAGTGTGTGAAAATCATTGCGAGAATTGTAAACTCAAAGTTAGTGTTTTTGTAATTTTGTCTAAGGAGGAAAAAAAAATTATGAAAAGCTAGTGTCTGAATGCATTTTATATATAAAAAAATTGATTAAAAGCTTTTTATCCACATTTATAACATTTAATTTCTTATTTATTTATTTATTATTTTTCCTTTCTAATTTTTTTTATCTAATTTCTTTTGAGAATATTTCCTCTTTTTCTTCTTATAATACCCATCTGGTTTTTCTTTTTATGATGGTTTTTCTTTATATGATGGTTTTCTTTGGATTGGAATATCCATTTCAAATTGACTACAAAATTGACCTAATTGATTTCTTTCAATCAATCTTTGTCTTTTAATTTGTTGATTTAATTTTATTTCATTGCATAATGATAAACCCTCTTGGACACAAGTTGCAATTAGTCTACCATAAGTATAATTTTCATAAGGAATTGTAACTCTATCTTTTCTAAGAGTTTTCCTAATTCTTTCAGCAAATAAGCTTGAAAGATCATCTATAAATTTTGACTTCCAATGATTATTATATATTAACATTCTAAGAACAAGATTATAAATCTGTTTTTCAGTATAACCATTTAAGTTCCATTCATAAATATTTTTACTACTATAACTATTATTTATAATAAATTCCTGTTCTTCATGTAGAATATCTACAGGTGAAGGTTTATTGTAATAATTAATTCTTTGAGTTGGCCTATCTGCAAACTTATTCTTTTGAGCAATTCTCCCTAATTTATTTATTTCATGTTTTATAATTATTTTATAATCAGAATTATTTTCTCTCTCTTTTGAAAATTCTTCTTCAAGAGTATTAAGTTTTAAATCTTTAAATTTTTTATTTATTAAATTCTCTAAATATGTAGTTGATTTAAAATTGAAATCTTTTATCTCAGGAGGAGGTTGAAGACTGGGAGACGCTATGACTCATTTAGTACTACTAGTATTAGCTATAGTTGTATCTTTATAAGGAATTTTATCTATTCTTTCATGTAAAGATATAATCTGTTCTCCTAATATAATTAAATATAAATTTGTATAATTTTGTTGTTCTATTATTTTATTTATTTGTTTTATAGTAATATGAAGAGTATCTTCTTCAAACAATTTAGAAAAAGTATTAAAATTTATTGCTATTTTATCTTTTTCCATTTGGAAAGATCCTTGAGGAGGATATTGACTTTTTAAAATATTACCATTCAATAATTTATAATCTCTTTCTATAACAGAAATATATGGTTCAATATAATTTGATACAAACCATGGTACAAAGGGAAATAAAATATTTTTATCTCCTAAGAACTTATAAAATTCTTCTTGAATATTTTCTTTTTCTTCAACAGAAAAGGATGGTAAAAACTACTTTCTAAATGGTTCCCATCTAGGAAGACTGAATTCAGCTTTAATCTTCTGCCTAGCTAAAGATCCTTTTTTAAAATTTATTTTGATTGTTTACTCATATAGAAAAATTCATTTCAGACTCGGTTATATCTATTTCCTTAGTATTATAAACACCTTTAACAATATTTTTTTGATTTTTATATAATAAATCAACATGATGATTTTTCTCTCACTGGAAATCATATGATGATTTTGCTCATCACCAAAATTTCTGGGCAGAATATAATTTGGAATATAAGAACAAGAAGCATTATGACGGTTATTCCCATCACGTAAATTACTGGAATTTAAATAACCAGAATTTAAAGAAGCAGAATTAAATGACTGTGAATGGTGATTATGCTCACCACCTAAAAATTAAAATCATGTAATTAATTTATAAATTATTATAGTATATGAAATTATATTAGTCTATATATAGTTATATATTTTATATGTAAAAATGTGCATATAATACAATCATAATAATACGTAATGATAACAAAAGGGTTGCTAAGAAGGAACCTGTGACAGCCCCGACCTTCGACCTCCCTGTTTGGGAGGGAGACGCGGCCGAACTGTCTGCCTGGTTCGCACTAGGACTCATTCAGGATACAAGAGCACTAATTAATTATACACTCAATTAAAATAAAATACATTTTATTTTACTAATACAAACTATATAAGAGTATTTCTATAACTATTACAATATTATTGCCTTACTTTCTTAATAAGAGAGTTTGTCCTATAATTCCGACACTTTTCATAACGCTGTCATTAATTCTTGTTACATGCAAAAGGTCTAGGGGGTGAGCTTCCATAAGCTCAGTGAGGTCGCACTATTAAAACATATTGACGAATAAATAATTACCGGCACATAGCAAATATTTCCTAAACACACAAGGGGAACACGTAAAGGAAATAAAGAGTATAAATAGTAAGCTGTAGCGAGGATCTATGTGATCTTTCGTTAAGCATTACTAATTATACTTTACCTGTGTTGGAATGCGTTAGAATGGGCGGCGGACACAATACATGGTGTGTCACCTCGTCAACTACGCCAGCAAACTTGTGCACATACACTGGTGCACGGAACAAAATGGCATACCTCGAGATAGTACCGAAAACGAACGCCCCAATCATTTAGTCAGGCACTCCAGCCCAATACCGACATACCCGATCTCAACAACTAGATACGCTTTGGGGACCCCAAATATGACACTCACGTAACAAGTAATAGGAAGCATGCAAACAACACGTAACATGGTGCACAAACACGGGTGCATGAGACACTAACATTTCATGCTTGACACTTATTCAAGGGTACACGATAAAGTTTAACATATATCTCACTTATACACGTAACTCGGCATTTACGAACAATCATGTAAACATAGCATATATATAAATATCTCACTTTTACATATAAAGATCATAATAATACATTTTATTTATAAAGCATGCATTTCACTAAACATATCAATTAAATCAATAAAACATGCCAACTCATTTATTTACTCAATTAAAATATTTAACCCTTTTAGTGAGAACACTCACCGTGAGTTTATAATACTTTTGGAGCAAATTTGCATTAAATTAAGTTTGTTTTAATAAAGTAATTTCAATAGTAATTAAACTATAAAAATAACAACTTAAAAAACTTATTTATTAAATTCCTTACTCCCAACTTTTCCCCAAATCTTATTAATCTTTAGGTTTCTCTTTTTCTCCATTTATTTCTTTTAACCACCCGTGAGCCCCTTTTTTCCATTTTTAGCCCATAATCTATTTTTTTCTTATTTTGTTTATTTCCTATTCTTCTTACAAGAACATGCATACAATAACTATTTTTTCCCTTTTTCAATAAAGCATATGTATTTGACCAAAACTTCTATTTTCTCTCTATTTCATATTATCATTAACTAAATAAGATTAAATCTAACTAAACATATTTTCCTTTAATTCATTTTGATGAAAATCATTCCTATAAAATATATATACATTTCTAATAATTCATAACATCTATATAACATCTAAAATCATATATTCAAATTAAAATTTAAGAAAACTCATAATTTTATAGTTTAAACTTATAGGCACTAAAAAACTGAATTCCAAAATCAATATAATTATTATTATGTAATTCAAAGATATGAAAATTATTTACTCATAATAAAATTTATTAATTCCATATTATATAAAAGCTTGTTAGATACATAACTATTATAAATAATTCCTCAAATTTTACAAGAAAAGCTAAAGAAATAATACATTCTTGAAAGCTTTGTATTTCCCTTCTTTCCCACTTCTTGACTCTTTCCTCTCTATTTCCCTTCTTTCTCTCTTCTCCTCTTCTCACGATTTTCCTGTGTTGTTGTTCTCTTTTCTTTCTTTTCATTTGATTCAATATAGTTACATGTATATATAGGAATGGTGGCTATGTGGAGAAACCTCCACCGCCTCTTCCTTTCCTTTTTATTTTATTTTATTAGTTAATCAATTAGTTTAGAGATAAAATAGCCCCTTTCTTTGACTAATTTATTATTATTATTATTTTTTTTTTCCAACACTTTATCTTCTCCTCTTTTTTTTTTCTAGCCCAACAATTGTCATTATTCCCCTTCTTCTATGTGTGTTTAACATGGTGAGTCGTGTTTATTTTATTTTATTTTATCTTATTTAATCATTATGTTTATCTTCTTCTTTTGTCTTTTCTTAGATATTTAATTGTATTTCTATATATTTAAATTTCTAACATTTTGTCGTATCGAATCTTACACGACAATAAGAGTCATTTTATTTTCTCTTACTATACATTTAACTAGTTTTCTATATTTATAAATCTTACAATCCTAAAATTACTCCTAATAGTTCAAAACTTAATTTTAAATTTAATATCTCAACTTTATTCGATTATCGAAAATCATAATTTTACGTAGTGTTAAGTTCGGTTAAGTAGATAACTTAAGGATTAAACTTAGGGTTAAAAGTACGGGGTCTTACAGAACCCGGGCCCGCGGGGGCAGGGGTGGTTTGTGACTATTGGGGTGGGTGGTTGTTGTGGCAAGCATCCACTTGCTGCAGGCGACTAGTGTCGCATCAGAGTGACGTTGAAACAGACTCGATGGTCTTGATGTGGGCGGTTCAGACGGGCTCGAGACCATGACGTAGCACAGCTTCTCTTCAGAAAGTGATGGAGCTAAGGAACCACTATAGGACTATTCGACATCTCTACATGGAAAGCAATGTGGTTGCAGATGCTCTAGCACAGACAGCAAGTGCTTAGCGCCGGATGTCCTTTTTTGTACGCACTAGTCTTCCGCAATCCCTATGTGGCCTAGTAGCTCTGGATGCTAGGGTTTTCCCCATGTAAGGCCCTAAAACCATCTTTTTGTACCGAAGGGTTAGGTTTATGTCCCCCTTCGGATGATTGGTTCCTTTTAATAAGGGCCTCATGCCCTAGCCGTTTCGGCTGTTTCGCCATTAATCAAACTTCTTTAAAAATTATTATAAATTAGTGAACAGTTGGTATGAAACTTTATTAATTTTTGGCCCTTTGTATTTTTTACGCTAGTTTTATTTTTTTAAGTTACTGAATAATTATTATTTTTAATCCAATTTATTAATATAATTTATGTATTTTATAATATTGAAATTATAATTAATTTGATTCAACTAATTAATTTACTATAAACAATAAATTATAGGTGAAGTTTTCAATCCTGCAATACTTATTGTTTTAACATAATTACTATACTTCAACAGCTCAATCCAATACATAAAAAGCTAAACTCGATCTGCACATTTTTAATACTCGTCTTATTAACATAACCGAGATTGTTAACAGATAAACTTAATATTTTACGGGCTAAATTGGATAGATATTTTTTTCATACTTGTTATTTTAATATAATCATGATATTTAATATAATCATGATATTTAAACAGTTAAATTCCATACGTGCACCTTCAGAGTGTCAAATCATGAAATTGGACCTAATAATATTGTATTTCCAATTATCTAATTTGATATTTTACACAAATAAACAATGAAATTAAAACTCAAGTCTTCAATTCTGTGCTATTAAACAGAGCCTAAATTTGTCTTACTATTTTTTTTTTTTCCCAATCCAATATATAATAAATTTAGGTAACATAATAATGAATATGATTAATAAAAAAAAAACTAATTTAAAAATAATATCTTGAATGAGTAATGCATAGAAAAGTGTAACAAAAATAAAGAGTCCAAGCTGACATTTTTTCTGCACTGTTTGGCGTTTGAGAAAATTTGCCAGCATCTCTCCCTCGCTGGAAGTTTCTGGACAACCCACAACAAACTCTTAACGTGCTCTGCGCTCTCCTCCGGAATGGCTGAACCACCGCCGTCTCCGCCACCAGTAGTTTAGGGTTGATAAAGAGTGAATTACTATTGAGAGTGGCAATGGAAAAACCAAAAGCACCACCGCAATCAATGGAGCTGCAGTGCGTGGGAAGTCTGGAAATCGTTAAACCAAAGCCAGTCGGTTTCCTCTGCGGTTCCATTCCCGTCCCCACCGACAAAGCTTTTCACGAATTCCACTCCGCCCTCATCCCCTCCGCTCAAAAGTACGCCCAGAGTTAATGCTTTTTTGTGCCTTTTGTTTTTTTAACCCTAGTAAAGTATGCTTATGATCATGTAGTTGAAGTTAGTAATATATGAAATATATGAAACTAATCGAGTTAGTAATTGCTTGATTCTGTGTATTTTGATTTATGAGATAAATGGACCTGCTTCTTCAAGTCATTGTATTTGGCCTTCTAGGGTGGAGGCTCCAAGGTATCGGTTGATTCCCACAGAGACTGATCTTAACGTGTTACCAGTTCCTGCAAGCATCCCCGATAAGATGCTTCCAGTAGGTGATGTACAGCCAAGGACCAATGGAGGTACTGTACATATAATCGAGATCATAGAAATTTGTTCCTGTAGATTTTCAGGATGTATTTCAAGTACGAAAAGACATAATATTGCTTTTCAGCATTTTCTAGCCTAACCTCAGATTTCACAACCTTTTGTGTTCTGTGTTTGTGTTTGCGTGATTTGGAGATGCATTGAAGAGGAAATACTTGTAGGATAAGATCGTGAAATCTGAAATTCTGTAGCTGTGCTTGTTTTGATATAAATTCTGATTGATATGGCTTGTTTGATCAATGGAACCATGACTTGTTTGGTCCAGATGCCATGCATGGATGTTTGCAGTATGTTTCTTATGGCCTGCTGGAACCTAGCCTCAGCTTTAATAAACTGGAAAAACTTGCACAAAGCCGGTGATAGGATTGGGGCATTGTTTAGGTTATGGCTCGCTCTTAAGTGTGTAACATTATGGGAAATGCATGGAGAGGTTATGGAAAACTAGTTAGGAAACATGCTCCGTGAGCTGTTGCTCCATAAAATAAATATTTTAAAAATTAATTGGTTGCCTAAGAGTGTAAGGGGGGTTACTGCTCTTCAATAACTAGCATAGCATTTACTACAAACCTGACACCAGAATATTGTTTTTCTTTGCCTTTTCTAAAATCCTCTGTAAAAGGCAAGTAATATTTTCTTGTCAATTCTTGTCATGGAGTTGTCTGAAGGCTGGGTAGAATTGATTTCAGGCATTTGAGTTATTTGGTTGAGATTAGATCTGTAATTTCATTTGTTACTTTTAAGACATTGATCTGGATCTTTTATGTATTATAATGGTGGCTACTAGTAGTATGCAGTTGATAAATTTTAACATTTTGCGATTTTGATAGAAGCACATTTGCTTTTGCATGTACAAGTCATTATTATTTCCAGGATTTCCCTTTCTGATTATTTCCATTGGTTCAGTGCTGTAGGTTGATCAGATAGAGTATGAAAATATGTTTTTATAGTGAAGATAGGAACCAAAATATGTCAAGAAGATGTAGTACAAAGGAAGCCTAGGCGTCGATGTCGTACAAAACTCTAGGAGTTTTTGTTAGGATGAGTAGGGTGCATGTTTAGTGATGAAAGGATAGATATATCTATAATTATAATGGCCAATATAGTTTTCTACCACAGTGGGCCATCATAGTGGTGAATCCTTTCTTATTTTTTTCCTGCAGATTTATCATGGAAAAATGGGACTATTACTTCAAATCTTACACGGAAGGGAGAGGCTCTTGCTGTGTCTGGCTTGGTGAAGTATGAAGATGAGATAGATGTTATTGCCCCTGCTGATGTTTTGAAGCAAATTTTTAAGATGCCGTACTCCAAAGCTCGATTATCTATTGCTGTACATCGTGTTGGACAGACTCTAGTTTTAAATACTGGGTAGTCTTCCTTTCTTTTTCTCTCTTTTTAGGTTGTCTAACAAAAGTCACTAGTCATTCTGAAGCAGTATGGAAATACAGGCCTGACATTGAAGAGGGAGAGAAGCTGGTCAGAAGACACAAGAATCAATCGAAATGCGCTGATAACTCTTTATTTCTAAACTTTGCCATGCATTCAGTAAGAATGGAGGCTTGTGATTGTCCACCTAGCCATCATACAGAACAGAAGGAGAAAACAGATTCTTGTGCTCTTCCTGCACAGCATGAATCTGGGAAGGACCCACTTGAAACTGCTGGACATTCGATGCGTGGACATAGTTCCTCTGGACAAAACCATCAAATTGCTGAGGAGGAAGATTTTAATCATTTTGAAGAGTATTCTGGTGTCAAACAAGGTGATGTTATTTGGGGGAAGAATAAGAGTAAGAGAAGGCAAGGCCAAAATGCAGTAAAAAAGGTGTCACAAGTTAAAGAGAATGCGAGGTGTTCAGTTCAAGATTCGGAAAAATATAGGACTGCTAAAGATGATAGTTTCATGCGGGTTTTATTTTGGCAGTTCCACCAATTTCGTATGCTTCTTGGCAGTGACTTGCTCATATTTAGTAATGAGAAGTATGTTGCTGTTAGCTTGCATCTCTGGGATGTTTCTCGGCAGGTGGATAGTTAAACTAATTTATTTTTGCTTTCCTCATATTGATCATCTTGGTTACCCTTTACTGATTGTGTTTATAGGTTACTCCATTGACTTGGCTGGAAGCTTGGCTTGATAATGTGATGGCTAGTGTGCCTGAATTGGCCATCTGTTATCATCAAGATGGTGTTGTTCAGGGTTATGAGCTTTTGAAAACAGATGACATATTTCTATTGAAGGGAATTTCAGAAGATGGAACACCTGCTTTTCATCCCCATGTTGTACAGCAAAATGGTCTGATGGTACTAAGGTTTCTCCAGGAGAACTGCAAACAAGATCCTGGTGCTTATTGGGTATGGTTCCTATTTCTTTTAGTGATATGCTCATTTTGCTTCTGTTGGTTGCCTAATTTGGGTCTTATTTTTCCTTTGGCATTATCAGTTATATAAAAGTGCTGGAGAAGATCTCATCCAGCTTTTTGATTTGACCATGATGCCTAAGAACCATTCTCCTGATGATTGTGATAATACACAAAGTGGTCTACCATCTCTAATTTGTAGAGGCAGAAGCGATTCCTTCCTTTCTCTTGGGACCCTGCTTTACCGAATTGCTCACAGGCTCTCGCTCTCAATGGTATTGTGCTGTCATCTTGGTCTCATATGATTGTTCTAGTTAATTAATTGCTAATTATCTTTTTCTTTTGCAGTCTCCAGATAAGAGATCGCGGTGTGTTAGATTTTTAAGAAAATGTCTAGATTATCTTGATGAGCCTGATCATCTGGTACATCTTTTTATTTATTTATTTTTCACCCCCAACCCTGAACCTATTTCTTGTTTGTTTTTGGAGGAAACTGCTTCTGTCTTGACATGAAGGTATGTTGAATAGGTTGTCCGTGCATTTGCTCATGAACAATTTGCAAGGCTCCTTTTAAATCATGACAAGGAACTGGATTTCACATCTGAAGCTGTCCATACAGATTATGAAGTTACACTTACTGAGGCAGAAGAAGATTCAGTTGAAGTCTGTTCTACCGTTGCTGAAGTTGAACAAATGAAAGATCTTGTGGCAACACAACGCTTGGACATTGAAAAATCTGCCCCTCAGCCTGTGGATACTGACATATCTTCAAATAGCACAGTTGCAATGTCAGGTGGCCCACCAATACCAATTTCTGTTGATGCACTCGGTACCAGCGGTGTGGGTTCTTCAATCTGTGATTCATTGGACTCTGTTAGTTCCGTTCCGCAAGCTATTACAGATCCAATCTCCTCTAAGCTGGCTGCAATACATCATGTTTCTCAGGCTATAAAGTCAATAAGATGGAAACGCCAATTACAAACTACTGAGTTAAACATGGATGATATGAACCATATTCACAATGGTCTGCAGACATCAATGGATTTTTCTGTATGTGCATGTGGGGACCCTGACTGTATTGAGGTCTGTGACCTTTATGAATGGCTTCCATCGGCAAAATTGGATGATAAGGTTTGGAAACTTGTGCTGTTGCTTGGAGAATCCTATTTAGCTCTAGGACAAGCTTACAAAGATGATTGCCAGCTGTGTCAAGCTTTGAAAGCAGTAGAGTTGGCATGTTTGGTTTATGGGTCAATGCCCCAACATCTTGAAGAGACAAGATTTATTTCTTCCATGGTTTGCAGCTCTCCAGATGGAACAAAGATTATGGGCAGAAGTGAAAAGAGTGAATGCCTGACAGGTGATGATTATTTTAATCTTCAACAGACATCTTCTAATTACCTGTTTTGGGCTAAGGCTTGGACATTAGTTGGTGATGTGTATGTTGAATTATACTCAATAAAGGGCAAAGAGATCTTGATAAAATCAGAGACAAAATCCTTCATCAGGGAAATGAAAATGTCATCTGAAGTTTTAAAGGAGGTTGAAAGGCTGAAAAAGAAATTGGGAGAATTCAGCCAGAGCTGCAGTTCCTGTTCCTTAGTGAACTGCAGCTGCATGAGTGACAGGGCTAGTAGTGGTAGTAGTGCGAGTAGTTCTTCGGAAAATGTACGTTCATCGGCTCCTGGCAGGAAGACAAATAAGAAAACATTTTCCAAGAGTAATGTGTATTCACCTGCTGGCAAGTTTGGGACAATCAAGCTCATCGGGTGGTGGAAAGAAGTGAGTTCCTCAAGGGCAATAAAAGTGAGATGTTGGGAAGTGGTTCTGATGTAAATGCGGATGCTGTTGGTGAGGAAAAGGTTGCTGCTAGCAATGCTGGAAGAGATGATGTAACTGGAAAAATGAGAAGTGGAGGACTTACCCTAGATAATCATTGTGGAGCTAGTTTTCCAGAAACGACCCAGGTGAGAGATGGTGGTATATTTAAGTACATCAGGAATCCTGTTGTTGGAGATGGAGACTACAACCTGTCTATTGCATTAAACTGTTATGAAGAAGCTAAAAAGGCTCTTGGTGGGAATTCTATTTCAGGGGAATTTCAATCTGTTAGAAAAAAGAAAGGATGGGTTTGCAATGAATTAGGTCGATGTAAGCTGGGTAGAGGAGATCTAGATGGTGCTGAAATTGCTTTTGCAGATGCAATAAAGTTATTCAAAGAAGCGGCTGATTATACCAACATAATCCTTATTAACTGTAACTTAGGCCATGGCAGACGAGCATCGGCTGAAGAGATTGTATCAAGGATTGAAGCTTTCAAGAAACATCCTGTCTTCCATAGCGCATACAAGCAAGCACTTGAGAGTGCTAAACTGGAATACAGTAAGGCTCTCTTGTATTATGGAGCTGCAAAAATGGAAATAGATACAGCTGAATTATCAGAGGTTGTTTCAAGTGGTGGCTTGAAGGATCAAGTGTACACTCAATTGGCTCATACCTATCTGAGACTTGGCATTTTTTTGGCAGCAGAAGGGACAACTGCAGAGGTTTATGAAAATGGAGTCCTTGAAGATTATACAAGCCCTATTGTAATCAGACCTAAAAAAGATGATCGGAAGCATGAGATTTCAGCTAATGATGCCATCAGAGAAGCGCTGTCTATTTATGAATCCCTGGGTGATTTACGCAAACAGGAGGCTGCTTATGCTTATTTTCAGCTGGCTTGTTACCAAAAGGATTGTTGCTTAAAGTTTTTTGAGTCAAATTTACAGAATAATAATCTATCTAAAGGTGAAAGCCAAAAGGTCAAGCAATATGCTTCCTTGGCCGACAGAAACTGGCAGAAGTCCATGGACTTCTATAGGCCAGAAACACATCCCTTGATGTACCTTACTATCATAATGGAGAGATCAGCTCTGTCTTTAAGCCTTGCAAGCTCATTACCTTTGAATGTGGTAAGCTTTCGATCTCTTTCCCTATATCCTGTCATTCGTTGTTATTTTAATAATAGTTTTAGTATAATACTGTGATTTGCACTCTGATTGTGATATGAACTATTTGAATCAGGAACTACTTAGCTGTACTCATTTTGAGAAATGATGAATGAGGAACAACCTAGGGAAATCAATTTTTTAGTTTGGCATTTACTGGATAAGTGATCCTTGGTGGACATTATTAATTTTAATGGCTGGTTTCAATTGACTTCTTTAAGTGCAGTAAAATCCCATTTGGTTTGACAAAATGTGTCGTAGAAGTTTGAAGTGTCTTGAGAGGTTTCTAGTTACTGGGGTGCTTTCGATGAACTGTTAGTGTTAAATTGAGTATCTTGGCTGAAATGAGAAGAAACCATTATTGTAGTTTTCCTTACAATTTCCTTCACTCGTGTCTTATTCAGCTATTGTTCAATTAGTTCTATTTCTAAATAAAATTGCTTCGTTATCTGTGTTAAATCTTGATCATGGACATGGTAGATCTGTCTTAATGAAAGTTTCGCATATTGGTGGTGAATAGCATTAAAGAAAGATTTCACATCAAAATATTTTACTTTTATCTGTTATCTCTATAGCTTTAACAGCCTAATGTGTTACCCTCCAAACAAGCTACTGCATACTATTTTATGCAAAAGTTGCCTCCAAGAAATGTTGCATGTATAATTCTAGGCAGGACTCTTTGAATTTAAAATTTTTTTTTTATAAATTTTATTGATCACCTTTTAATACATAAACATTTTAGGCTGGATTGCTAGTTTATTTCTGCTGAAGCATGTTTAAGGTGTTTAGAATTCAAGTTTTGTTTTGCAATGAGAATGCTGCATTGTCCACCTTATGTATTTGAACCTTAATTTGCTCAACTGGTGTCTTTTACTTCTTCTGATTTTTGTCCTGTTTGAAGCATATTAAACAACTTATTTCGCCATCGTGTAGGTGCCAGACGCATTGTTGAAGCATATTGTATGTTTAACTAAATTAAAATCAGGAGATACTATTGTCATGTATTAGCTTTTATGGGGATCAGGAATTACGTGCTTTGTATCTTGACGGAGTTATTTATTTGTGTGGCAGCACTTGGAATCTGCCTTAGCTCGTCTTCTTGAAGGCCATCATTTAACTGAAAACGATTCCTTAAGCAAAGAGAATCCGGAGGTTTGTGCTAAATTTTGGAATCAGCTGCGGATGCTGTTGAAGAGAATGTTGTCTGCTACCCTTTCCATTCCAAACAAGTCTGCAGAAGTCGCAAAGCTGAGGGAGCTCTACAAAATGTCCTTGAAATCATCTGAGTTCAGTCAGCTGCGTGCCATCCATGGTTTGTGGACATCGTGACATATTCATATGAATCAGAGTGCGAAAAACGAAATCAAAATTATGGGTTTGTACTGCCTCTGCTGCTCAGGTAGTACTTGGAATTTTCTTACTTAAAAGTATGTTGTAATGGTTACAAGAATATTATGTTATTTTTGTTATAGGTATTTCAGTGACTTAATAGGGTTTAATCCTGTATTGTTGAGTACCTTTATGGACTTTAGACGCGGCGCTGTAATGCACTCTCTTTGACTGAAATTTGGGTAGAAATTATGTCTATTTATAGTGTAAAGTTGACAGAATTATGCAAGAGTCTCTCCACTTCATTCTTCCCCTCTTACAGTTCCTGCCTTTAATGTAATAGATTATAATTCTTAATGAAAATGAAGTATTTCTTAAAAAAAAAAATTTTTTAAAAAAATGGCTAGAAATATAGACCAAAAATTTCCAACCCATATGCCTATATGGCCACAAATCCTACACCAAAACTTTGCATTGTGTTAGAAAATGCAAGATGGAAATCAAGCGACTTCAGAGGTGGAACAACGCTTTCAGTACTTCTCAAGGAGTTGGAGGCAGTTTGTTAATAGCAGTAAGAAAATCCCACCATATATGTAAGATAAGGTATGTAAGAAAATCGCAAGGAGTTACTCCTCCAGATTACAATCTGACACAATTCAGCCTTACAATTCTTGCTTGTTAAATGCAGTACCGGTTTATTATTAGAATGTAAAAAATCAAAATGCCCCTCAGCGATTGGTATTTGTATTATTTATTTATTTATTTAGTCAATACTTTCTCCTAAGGTCATGTCTCCTATTTTTTTTGAGGCATGTTATATGCAGTAACCAATTTGCTAAACGCAGTAACATTCCCTTGTAAAAAGACAAAAATGCCCCTGGAGATAAAAAAATTTTAAAAAAAAGAAGAAAAGGCACTGTAGCAACATCAACGGTGCAATGATTACATGCTGGCTGCTGTACTGTAGCCACAGTACAGCAACCAGCATTAAATCATTGCCAATTTGAATAAAAAAATTAAAAAAATTAAAAAAATGAACAAATTCATACGGGTTGCGCCTATAAATAGGCGCAACCATTTAGAGTTTTCTGCAACAGAAAACTCTAAATTACCCGGAATTGGATTTTCTATTTATTGCGAGTACGATCGATTAAAGGTTAGTGCCTCAATTTAATATTTCTTTCGGTATTATTTTATTTGCGAGATTATTTATTTGTTTCATTAATTTAGTTAGGGACATACCGAAATTCTGTTATAAGGTATAATATATCCGAATTTGTTAGTATAGAACACGGAAATATTTTGTTTTATAGTTTAATATTAATATTTCTTTCGGTATTGTTTTATTTGCGAGATTATTTGTGTGTTTCATTAATTTAGTTAGAGGCATATCGAAGTTATGTTAGAAGTTATAATATATCTGAATTTGTTAGTAGTGAACCCGAAAATGTTGGTTTTTTCCCCGAAGCGTCGTATATCTGTGAAATTGTCCCCGGAATAGAAGGGAAACCGTTACTGCGAGCAGCAGGCGGAATACCGCCGGATTCCGGCGGTATTCTTCTCGAATAGTACCGCCGGAATCCGGCGGTACTTTCCGGTAAAAATACCGAAACCGGTATTTTTGACGGAAAGTACCGCCGGATCCGGTAAAAATACCGGTTTCGGTATTTTCACCGGAAAGTACCGCCGGATTCCGGCAGTATTTTCCGGTAAAAATACCGAAACCGGCCGGCGGAATTTCCCTGCGAAATACCGCCGTCCGGTATCGGTATTTTGCCGGAAAATACCGCCGGAATCCGGCGGTATTTTCCGGTGAAATACCGATACCGGACGGCGGTATTTCCGGAGAAATACCGCCGCCGGCCGGCGGTATTTCGCCGGAGTCCGGCAACTTTTCCGGCCACCTCGCCGACGGCCGGCGAGCACTTTCTCCCCGGTCCGAAGTTTATTTTCGTTTATATACATGTACGTTTATTTGCGACGATACTTTAGAAATTCTGTAACTATAACCTTTTTCTGGTTCCTGTGATGTTAGCAATTATTTTCGTTTATATATACATGTGCGTTTATGTAATTGCAGATGGCAGAAACATTCAAAAAGTTGAAATTTAAATTCACCAGAAGCAAAACCAGCAGCACGGATGACAGTATGCTAAATGTTGATAGCAGCACTGCGGCGAGGCATTCCGTGTCGGAGGGAGTAGTCATTCGGAGACATCCCACTGTATCCGAACGGCAGAGGAAAGTGGCAAGTCGAGCGGAGGGATCTTCTCGCTTATCAAATACGACGAGGGAGAGTAACGTCGATTATCGCGACATTCCATTTGCTCCCCCATACATTGGAAATGCGGAGGATGAGGAAGCTAGGGAGAACGCGGAAAGATTTGAGATGGACATGTCCCAGTCGCAGGGGTACATGGGAGGGAACTCGGGGCGGTTGGGGGATGAAAATGAAGAAGAAAATTATTCCAACCAACGTAGGAGCGAAAAAGGCAAAGAAATAATAGGCTCCGGGCGTAGGTCGGTGACAGGGGATGGGACCGGTTCTGGGTCCGGAGGGGATAGAGGGTGGAAGGCTTACTTGCCTCTAGATGGGCCACTTGACGGTGGTCCGTCAGATCCGGAGTTGCTACGGAGTTTTAAAGGCCATGTTGCCTATTACGTATGGAATCGACAGGTATCGTTTTCACGATTTGTGTCATATTTTTTCCATATGTATTACTGTTTATTTTTTATGACAGGTAAATGTGTTATGTTATTCATTTCATTGCATAGGACCGTGGGGCATTGTTGTGTCATAATGGCTTCAACAATCTGCAGAAGTGGCGTTTAGAAGAAAGGGAAATGAAAACGCTGGTTGACCAGTCCGGATTGGCACATTTGTCCTGGGCTACGCATCCAGAGCTAGACGCTGCACTCCTAAGTGCATTTGTTGAGAGATGGCAGCCGGAAACTAATACATTCCACATGCCATTCGGGGAGATGAGTATCAGTCTCCACGACGTCGCCTACATCCTGCGGATTCCGATTGGCGGACAGCCAATTGGTTGGAAAATTAAGCCGGTCGAGATGAAGCAATTGCTGTTGGAGATGCTGGGGATTCATGAAGAAGCATTCGGGGATCGAGATTTTGCCTCTGTGAAAATGTCCCTCCTCCGCGAGCAATGTATGAGTGGTCAGGTGACGACGCCAATGCTGCCGCAGGTTATATGCTCTGGTTAGTTGGGAACACCTTGTCCGTGGATAAGAAAAAAACCCACGTCCTTGGGCACTTCTTGCCTTACCTGCAAGATGTAGAAAGCCTAGGCGGACTTGCGTGGAGGGCAGCCTGTTTGGCAAGCTTATATCGCAACCTCGGTCGGGCCTCTAGAGCGGACGGTGCCCAGTTAGGCGGGTGTCTGACTTTGTTGCAGGTTTGTAGGCATCGTTTATAACTGAATTCATTACTTATACTTATACTTGCGGGGAAAAATTAATAATTTGCTTTTACATTCTGTTATTAGAGCTGGATATACGAATACTTCCCCGCGTTTAGTCCGGCACAGCATAGATCCTGGGTTGCCGATTGGCCAGCATCGGCTAAGTGGCAAGTCGGAACCGGAAGGAAGCGTGAGCCAGACTGGGATCTGTTGAGGTACAGACATGCCTTGGACGGAATGAAATCCGAAGAGGTAATACTTGTTGTGGCATTTTAATTTTTTCGCATGTTTAAATCTGTAATTTCCTTACTCTCGAGTATCCACTGACTGTGTTTCACACGCACTAGGTCAATTGGCTTCCTTTCGGGCCGACCCCGCAGGAGCGCACGGAATAACCTTGTATAGGGGTCTTATTCATTGTCCCGGGGTCGCCGAGCCGTACATGCCAGATCGTTTTCTGCGGCAATTTGGATTCATTCAGGCAATCCCTCACCCAGTTCTCCAGCCTAAGAGTTGTTACAGAGGCCCCGAAATTAAAAGGTACTCCTGCGTCCATGATACGAATTTGAAGATCCCCCAAATGTACCCCAAGAATAAGGTGTTAAGGGGGGTGGCAAGGGCTAATTATCCCGAGCAGACGTGTCCTGAGTACCTTGATTACTTCCTGCTGCGGACGCACGTTCGTGTGAGTCCGGACGACATTCCTTCGGCTGAACCAATTGATCCGAAACGGCTATCTGCGGTTGCGGTAAGACCTACACATTTATGTTTTGCTTATGTTGATTAATTATATAATTGCGCCAATATTTCTAACATTCAGTCCATATGTATTCCACACGCAGCGCTTGCAATACATAGCCGGTAAAATGTATTATGCGCATCCTCGCAATCGGAATACCGTGACTGCCGAAGAGAGGGAGAGTGCTATAGAGGAGGTGTGCCTTCATTTGGAGGATTTGATGCCGTCACTGTAGTACTCTTATGCCAAATCCGAAGTGATGTAATTTTTGTTGTGCTATCGACTAAAATTGCACTGTATATGTAGACATCGCCAATCGCATAGAAGTTTATATAATTGGGAACAAATTCTGTAATGATAAAATGTATTACACATTTTATACTGAAGTTGCAGATCTTCTGTTTTCTAGACTAAAAATGTACAAAAAATAAATTGATTCTAACGTGTGGACGTACATAAGGCCGTGAAAATAATATCACATACTAACACTCAGCAGTCGCTTTATTCCGGTATGCAGCTAATTTTCCATCCAAGTGCGATTTCCAAAATTGCAGTTGTTGGCCGGCCCGGCTACTCCACGTCGGATAGATTGGGGGCAACAATACCTCTCCTGTAGTTAACAAAGCAATGAAATGATTATGTCTTATTAACCCCATGTTGATGTAACTGATAGGATCCGATGAGACGCCGGCCCCCCGCCACAGGAGCGGAAGGAAAGTATTACTCTGCTGGCCATATATTGTAACCACCCTCTGGTACTTCGTTGCGACAAGTATTCCCAGAAGATGAGTATCAAACCAGAAATCCTCGTCTGCCGTGACCTGGAACCAATCTAGTAGCCTCCATGCTAAACCGTAATCGACTTCCCCATGAACGAAACGCCAAAAATTTGCCTCATCCCGCAGTTCTTGCAGCAGGTCTCTACGCACTTGCGGCCACTGCTCCTGATTTCCATTGTGTACGAAATAGGAAATTACCCTGAAACCACAATGTCCATCGGCCACAACATTAAAATGGCCGGTAATGTATTCGAACACGAACTGTTTCAGGAATACTGGAAGGTCGTAAGGCCACTCAGACGCGTGCGGCCTCACAACCCTTCGTCTTCTCTGCCCGCCTGTGGACCGCCGGCCTGTGTGAAGCATATTAAAGTCTGTAGCTTTATATGTATTTGACAACAATGACATATTAAAAGTTGCCTAAACATATTCGTACCTCGTTGTATCGCATTCCTTTCGGCGTGCTCGTACCCTGATAAATCTCGTTGGGTCGAATTGTGTCTGGGACGTCCCCTGTGTGGCCTACTAACAGGCTCAGCTACATCAACAGTTTCTGGATGAAGCGCCGAATGCACAACACCCATGACCCTGTATATCTCAGCGCTCGGACGCGACATGACTTCCACAAAGATTTCATGCAGTCGGCCTTCAGCGGTCTGCCTCTCTTCCTGGGTTTCGGGAATTTCTGTATCTCCCAAATGCAGCGTCTTCCAGAAGGCGTCAACGTCGATAGGATCAATGGGTTGGTACGCGCGCACCAACTGTAGCATCTCACATGCACATGGCAGCCCGCAACTTGTTCGGAGTTCGCAACCACAAAGAGAACCGTCGTCCTCGATAAGGCCAACTCTTTTTGTATATTCGTCCTCAACCATTGTAATTCCATCGGACGACATTCTACCGTTCAAACGACTATAGAGTAGGTAGTCGCTCTTTCGGTATGTTTTGCTGCGCGAAGCTTCCATATTAGTACGAATTTCACCGAAGTGCAACTCTATCATTTTATGAATGTCGTGGAAAATACTTGGGAACGCCTTTCTATCCGTACCAATAGCTTTCTTCACCATCGCATGAGCACTCTCAACCCTAAAATACTTTTCACATTAACATTATGCATATAACATAAACCCATATTTAAAACATCGCGTAAGTATACAACGTACGAATCATAAATGAAAGCAATACATAACTTACATGTTCGTTGTGCGGCCGCCGTAATGCTTTATGTTTTTCGTCCAGTAAGACACGAACTTCTCCTTATGAGGATCCAACCATGTATTCTTCAAGTAGGGAATAATATGCCTAAACCTGGATTTATTCCCATATTTAGTATCAATATAATCCACAGCTTCCGTGAACCGTTCATATGTCAGGGCTTTCACAACTTGTCCCCAACGATATAGAAAGACATCAGTTGTAGTCTTGTCGTTCCCAGCTGACACTACATGTTTCTTGACATCCATTTCAATGTGTCTCCTACAAAGTAGCTGGGTAGCATGTGGGAATACTAGTGCCACAGCATTCAGTAATGCGGTCTCTCGATCGGTCATGACCACGTGGGGGACTCTGTTTTCCTCGAATAAAGTCTTCAACTGCGCCAATCCCCAGTAATAACTCGGAGTTGTCTCATCCATCATGAAAATGAACGCGATATGAACATACTGAGCTGTAGGTACATGAGCAACAATTTGAAGCAGAGGCATGTCATACCTGTTTGTCTTATACGTTGTATCCATGAATAGAACGTACGGAAACAGCTCAAGTAGACGACGCGCCTTCTTGTGTGCAAAGAAGATGTGGCCAACTGCATTGCTTTCGTCGTCGCCTGAGTACGCATAGAAGTATTCGTGATCATGCAGAAGTTTGAAAAAATACTGCATGTTAGTCATACCTCCCCTCGCGTCCCTTTTAGTTTTTGCTGCTTCGTTGTAAACTTGCCTTATGTGGCTCACATTTTCCGGATCATCTGCGCGCAATTGGGCCAATATATGCTTCGGCCTGATGTTGATACCGGACATTTCTGCAATCTTCTTCTTCTCCGCTTCTTTTAAACGTGTCTGCGACGAATGCCAATTTCTCGCTCCTTCTAATTCATGATTGTGCATTCCGTTTCTGACCTCTAACTTCCACTTTCCCCCACCAATTTCTCGGCCCTTCAGGTGGAATCGACAATTTGTCTTCTTACTGCCTGTATTGCCCCGTCTACTACTCCCTTCCGGTATGGGTGCCTTATCCCTAACTTTTCCTCCCCTATCGCACCCAATCTCAACTCTACCGCTTCTCCCTCTTGTTAGGAACAACCCCAACATTTTCGCTGAAGATGTAATTATTGTCGTCATATTATTTTCAGCTGCTCGTGCTTTAACCCATGCCAGCATACCTTCTTTACTGATAAACTCTTGGGCCGTCCGAAATACTGCGGTGTGGTCAGCATAAATCTCATCACTCTCAACACGGTAATCCTTTCAACAACATAAAAAAACCTCGTTAGCAAACTTATACACTAAAATTTCTATTCAGCTAATACATTGCGCAATCATATTAGAATAGGTTCGTCCAGATATTGCGGCATGTCTCGAAAAAGTAGCAGAAAAAACGCAAACCGGAGGAAATTTTTGGCCGGAAATATCGCTGCCGGACAGCGATATTTCCGGCCTAAATTTCGCCGCCGGATGGCGATATTTCCGGCCAAAATATCGCCGTCCGGCAGCGATATTTTCGCCGAAAATATCGCTGCCGGACGGCGATATTTCCGGCGGAAATACCGCCGCCGGACGACGGTATTTCCACCGGAAATACCGCCGGTGGTATTTCAGGGGGAAATACTGCCGACGGGAAGCGGTATTTTCCCCGTAGTAACCGCCGGCGGTATTTTCGGCGATAATAACGCCGATCGCCGGCGGTATTTTGGCGGTATTTCCGGCGATAATATCGCCGGTCGCCGGCGGTATTTCCGGCCAAAATACCGCCGGCGATCGGCGTTATTTTGGCCGGAAATACCGCCGGCGACTGGCGGTATTCCGGCTATTTCGGACTGGGAGTCCTTCTCCCGGTCCGAACTGTTTTAAAATCCGCGAAAAAACGTCCAAATTATCGCAGATCCGGGAAAAAAAATCCCCCTTACTGGATTTTTTTCCCCGAAAATTAACGTGACAAATGCTAAAAAATAGATACATAAATTACGCACACTGCTATAAATTAAAAAAATAAATACAGTGTTACTTACAGTGTAATATGGATCGTACTCGGGTATACCAGCCATATTTGAATGAACGTTTCAGTGATCAAATGGAAAATAATTGTTACTGCAGTTTAATGTAAATGTAAAACAGCTAACTCTGAACGTTTTAGAAAACTTCTGACTTTCACCTTTACTTATAGACGGAAACTGATACTGTAGCAACGAGGTACTGTTCATGAACAGTAACCCACGTGCTACAGTACCTTTTTATATTTTTTTTAAAATTTTTTTGCTTCCAAGGGTATTTTGGTCTTTTTACAGAGAAATGTTACTGCGTTTAGTAAAATGGTTACTGCGTTTAACAATTCCGTTTTTTTTTTCCAGTCAACACTCCCCCCTCTTTTTCTTGTGAGGTCATGTCTCCTTTTTTCTTCTGATTTTCTCCTTTCGCTGCGAGTCTTTCAACTTTTACTTTTGTAGTTGTCTTTTATTTTAAATTTTTTTTTTAACCTCCTCCATATGTATCAGGCATCATTCAATTCTTCCTCTTCATTCGTCTCCTTATCCTCCATTCTGCAATAAACGAGGGATTTTTTGATTTCCCCCCCCTTGTGCCTTGTGTTCTTCCATGCATTTTGTTATATGTCCAAAAAATTTTAAAATTGTTTCTCTCTTTCCAGACAAATAGGGCTCTAGACGAGAACTCTTCCAAACATTTTCATTCTCATAGTCATTTTTCCTTCCCCAATAAAAAAAAATTAAAACATTGATTGTTGAATGAAAGATGGAAGATCAAGATGAACACGGCCCATATTTTAAGGTAAGTTAGCATTTTTACATACTTTAGAATTTAAAATTTTTAACTATTCACATACGGGTAGATAGAAGAAGAAAAATCGGGAAAAAAAAAAAAAAATTGCTCATCCATCTTAAGAAAAACCTAGGCGTAGATTCTCCCAGGAAAAAATTATAGCTATTTATTCTTTTTTTTAATTTTTATAGTTTTTAGATGTCCATTTTTTAATGAGAAAACAGGAAAAAATTCTTATCATTAGTGTAATATGTATCACTATTATTGTAGACATTTTTCAATGTTTCAACTAGAACATGATTATATTATTATTTTTAAAATTTCTATCATTAAGAATAAAAATATTTATAAATGAATAAATTAAAAAGAAATAGTAATTAAAATGTATATAAAATTTCTTTTTTAGAAAAAAGGAAAAAAAACAACCCCAGGCCGACGTAGCCTGGGGGTATGGATGACCCTATATTTTATCCCAGGCAACGGCGGCCTACTGTGTGGCTTACCCCTGGATGTGGCGGCTTGGGGTGTGGCTTAATTCCAAAGGGGAGAACATTAACAGACAGGCTTGCTGGAAAAAAAATTACCTTGCTAGAGAAGAGAGGTGAAGAGGCAGCTGCCGGAGAATAAAGGAGAAGAGGTAGCCGCAACCGCTTGGAGCGAGGTGACCTCTGAGTCAAGAAAAGAAAATTTCCAACCGTCGGAGAAGAACGCAACACACGAAGTAAAAAAAAAAATTACCTGCTAGCCGCAGAAGAATGGAGAAGAAACGACAGGCCGCTGACTGGAGAGGAGAAGAGAGAGATGGGAGGGGCCGTTTGGTGTGAAAGGGGGAAATAAATAAATAAATAAAGGAAAGTTAGTAATTGTTGGACTGCATTTAATACCCCTGTAAATTTAATTCTATGTTGCATATCTTTGGATTTTCTTGCTTTAATAAGACTTATCATTATATTTTCTTCTGTGTTTCACTAGTATTGAATAAGGCTGGTAATTTCCGTAACGATAAGAAAATACGATACAAACCCGACACGATATAAACGGATTTGGGTTAAGCCTTGGCGAATTCACAGTTATATGGGTCGACCCGAATAATATGAATAATTAAACGGATAAGGTTAGAGTTGAAAATATAAACACGAGAACCCGCCACCCAAAACCCGACAAGAGTAATTTATACTACAATACGAACACACGGCACGAACACTAAATGTCTGCGGGTTAAATGGGTCAACATGGATAACTAAATGGGTAAAGTTAGAGTTGGAGGGTGTCGTCACGAGAACTTGGGGAGTGGAAGGGAAAAAAAAAAAGAATCGATAATACAAAGGTACGTTATAAAAAGTTTCTCACAATCCTGTTCTTTCTTTGCGCCCTTATTGTATCATATATACGACTGTCACGGTATAAGGTACCCATAGGATGTCACGTTGTTAGAAAACGAGTTTCACCGCTGTCAAAATATAAAAATAAAAGAAGATAGAAGGAGCTCTCATCGAAAGAGGGGGCAGTTTTGATCTGAACCCCGAGGATGGTGCTCCTACTGCATCGAGTAATCCTGTGCCCAAAAATGGATTCTCTAAAAGCTGCAAGAAAATGAAACACAACAGAAATGACCAGGGAGTCGGATGAAGTACGTAGAAAATCAGTTTAATCCTTCAAGGAGTTTTGACTTGTTTTCTTGTTGAACAGGACAGAAGCTCACGATGCAGAAAAATCAAAATAATAGCTGATATTTTAAAGAACCGGAGGATTTGGGGGGTTGGGGGGGGAGGGGTATGTGGAGCAAAAGCCTGCCCTTTTGCCCACAAAAAGTTGACATAAAGACTGAAATTGGAGAGTTTTATATATATATATATATATATATATATATATATATATCTTTTGATGGACCTCTTCAGCAAAGAATTGTCATAAAACTCCATATAAGGGTAATATCTAGAAGACACATGTTTTGGAGTAAACATGCATACCTGAAGTAATTTGTCTAGAAGATATATAGATGTCAACTGGCAGCTACTAAGATAATTGTGACACTGGAATTGGCTTCATCAATAAGAAATGCTAAGGGAAGTGAGGTTGTTTTCCAAAAATGAATCCGATGTCCGGCTGCAGGAAGCCGCTGGAGATACTCTTCCAGCCATGTCTTTCACCTACAGAAGGAAAACAGCTTTAGACACCTTTTGTACATCAGCAAGGACTCGAGAGTTACTGATTTGTGGAAATAATTCAATGGAAACCGTATGAAAGCCCAGACAGAAGTTTAGTGGCTAAGTCAAATAAATTATAAAGAAATTCCCAAATTTTTAACTATTTGAAATCCTCATCTAACACGTCCAAATCCACACTCTACCATCTGAATTTATCGTGAAATGGAAACAACACTGATCTATGATTAATTTTCTGGTTCCAAGAAGTTTTCAGAATATTTTTAAAGGCAATAGTCTGTTGAATCATTTATATGAAGCAATCTACTATGAAGTTCACAAAGTATGAAATACTTGTTACACCTTTAGTAACTTGTATAGGTCATGATATGACAACGTTCGGTTTTTCAGTTTTACCTGATCCATAAGTGATTTGATCACTTTCTTTGCAGCATTGTTTTTCTCTGCCTCAGCCCTGGCTAACTGCGTCGCAACCTGTATTTTGCTTGATGTTCTTTCCAGTTCAGAAGCCAGAAAATTAGATCTGCGGCTGAGAAAATCCACCTGCATATATACCGTTCATGTTACCGTTTGATAGGCAAATTTTGTTACTGGCCAAAAAGTGCGAAGGATTTCTATTCTTTTTGTTCTGCAGAACAGTGTCATCAATTTTTCAGTTGCAGAACACTCCATATTTTATTATTATAAACTTTTCCCCGTTCTAGTCATTATCATACAATTTTCACTGATGTTACAGTAACCTCTAACAAATTCATTTCCATGCAAAACGTTCTAGTCATTATCATACAATTTTCACTGATGTTACAGTAACCTCTAACAAATTCATTTCCATGCAAAACCAACTACAATCATCAGCCAGGGAAAGACCATTATCATCCTGCTAATTAAGAAAACGACAACCATATCTGATACTCTCTCCGTTCCATGAGAAGAGTCCACTTCGTAATACATTTTTCAGTATTACCAAGTAGACTCTTCTAATGGAACACAGAGAGTACATAATAGAAACTAAGACTAACTTTCTAAGTTGCAAGATCCCCTAGATCTACAAGAAAATGTTTCTTCCTAAACAATTTAACGCTCGGCAATGTGCAGCTTACTGTTAGTGGAGGGCATAAAGAATCCAAAAGAAAAGATGAACTGAACACTAAAGCAGGGGAAACAAGAGAGGAAATAAAAATTCAGGAGCAACTCAGAAACTTTATTATTCAACAACTCAACACCCAGTAATACTGGAAAATAACCAAGGTAGAAGTAATTGAGAAGATAGCCTCTTTATCAAATTACAGAAAGACAAGAAATCTACAAATGCTTGCATCAGTTTGAAGAGGGTAGAGTAAAACTGCTAAAATTTAGAGAGACAAATTGAGATTTGTTATACATAGTTCCATCTGAAAGCATCATTATAAGCTATCCACCATTTTCCTGCCAGGATATGCATAAAATATAACAGGTGCAGCCAAGTGACTTCAGACAGATAGGAGGGACAAATAAAGGTTCCAATGTGTTTGTGTGTCTTCAGAATCCACAGTAGCCAATTTAACCAGTACAAAAATCTTTCACGTCCACATGGTTTGTGGTGATTGTGAGGGTTATTCATAGGAAGGATAAAAGAGCTAAGCAATTAAACAGATAGGCAAGCTTCAGCAATAGTAACAGCTTACCTGTTCTCGTAAGAATGATACTTCATCTTTTAGGTCATCATTCTTCAGCTTTGAATTGTCATTAGCTGCTTCTAGAAACGAAAGGGGAGAAGAAGAAAATCTAACCAATGGCAAACTGAATGGACTTGATCCTCCAGAGACAGGAGATACTGCTTGAGAATACACTGTTGACAGGTCACATTGAGAACTTTCACAATAGCATGGAGATTCATTCCCACAGATTGAGTTTGGCTTCTGGCTCTTCTTGAATTCTTGTACATCAGACCTTTTGGATGAGTCAAAGGAAGATAGTTTCCACAGCAGGCTTCGAGACTTAATCTCCAAGGGTTCTTTTGCCTTTGTATCAACAGTACTCCGTTCCTTGTTTCCATTTGTGGCCTTCGGGTTTGGAGGTAGAAAACCCAAAAAAGAATCTGAGCCTTTCTTTATTTTGTTAAAACAACTGTCACAGACGTGATATGGTTTGTTTTCATCTGGAGCCAAGGAAGCTCTAAGCGATTTTTTACTGCTGCATGGCCTGCAGAAAGAAAGTCCACAATGGTAGCAATTGTGGCGCTTCCTCCTAAAACTAAATGGACGAGAGCAGCCTGAACAAGTTGAATGGTCTGTAAGAGACAACCGTTTGTAAGGACAAATGGAAACAGTGAAATTGTTCCCACAAAATACAGCCTTCACTTTCCTGTTTTTCAGAGCTTCAACTAGAGTGGGAGTGTCCCTGTCAGTGCTGTCCCCATGCCCTAACTGGCCATTTCTTCCCTTTCCCCAGGTGTAAACTTCAGATGTTGAACTCAGGGCTGCAACATGAAAAGATCCACAAACTATCTCTTCTACATAGATGTTCTTGATTTTTCCCTGCACACAAGTGGGCAACCTACCATTACTTCCAGGGCTTCCTAGTTGTCCATATTCTGCTCTTCCCATTGTGTATACTCTACCTGAAGTTGTAAGAGCAACTGTCAAGCTGTGACCACAGGCCACCTTGCAGAAGCATGCTTTGTCTAAAGTATTAATGCAGCAAGGTACAAGTCTAGATGTTTTATCCCCATGCCCAAGTTGGCCATCATCCCCATTTCCCCATGTGAAAAGCTTTCCATTTGTTAAGCCAACAGAATTTGTTGTTTTAGGAGAAATATCTACTACAGCAGCAGTGTGCCAAAATCCGCAAGAAACCATGAGTGTTCGAAATCCTTTCAAAGTTTCAACTTCCCTGGGACTACTGGTGCTGCTACAATCTCCATGACCTAAAGCTCCAAAGGAACCATCTCCAAATGTAAATAATTGCCCCAATGATGTGATAGCTGCTGAGTGCCAAGGTCCACAGGAAACAAAGGAAATGAGCACACCCTCTATCTGGCCAGTTACTTTTTTAGGAGTC
Organism: Leptodermis oblonga; assembly: GCA_016801395.1. NCBI lineage: Eukaryota > Viridiplantae > Streptophyta > Magnoliopsida > Gentianales > Rubiaceae > Leptodermis > Leptodermis oblonga. The sequence continues at coordinate 31,716,514 of CM028759.1, forward strand.
CAGTGACTAACTTCATTTCCATGACCAAGTAGGCCTAAGTTATAAATTCCATCACCCCAAGTATAAAGGTCACCTGATGCTGTGACAGCACAAGTATGATATTCTCCACAAGCAACCGCTTTAATATTCACTCCGCTGAGAGTATCCACAAGTTTTGGGTTGTGAATGTCAGCTTCTACTCCATGTCCTAGCCTACCACCTGAACCCTCTCCCCAACTAAAAACCTCTCCTTGTTTTGTGACTAGAACAGCATGTGTGCTCCCACAAGCAATATCAAGAATATCTAGTAACTGAGCGGATCCCAGAGCCTTTGGCAGAAAAGCATCTGCTTTAGCACCAGATAGACCTACAGATTTGTGCTGATCCCCACCCAGCAAACTATCACCAGTTCCTTCTCCCCAGATGAAAATATCACAAAGGTTAGCAAAATCTTCAAAAGAGGACTTCTGGCTAGATGTAGAAAGTGCACTGGAGGAACTAACTCGTGAATGATTAGCAGAGCTTTGCCCAATTGCATCATCTTTATTCCTGTATAACATCAAACTCGTTGAGTTTGTGAACAAATCTCTCTGAGGAGAACATTCTGCGGAACTATACAGTAGCAGGTCAGAAAATGCCCTTCCCAATCTTCTCTGCGGAGATCCATTACATGAAAGTGGACCACTCTGTGATCGGATGGAACCCTGTTGGAATAATATAAGCTTGATAAACTTGATTGAAAATAGCAGTAGGAGAGAAGTCCAAGGTTCATTGACAAGCAGAGAAAGGAAACCTCATAGGACTTATCTCCACTGCTGCTTGAATATGAATTTTGTGGAGTAGCAGAACTTGTTACGTTAGGTGATTTACTGGAACTCTTTATTTCACTTCTCCATTTTTGGAAGTTCCCCTGTGAGAGCAATGCTTGAAGAGCAACAATCCAGGTCTCAGCCTCGTCCTTGTCTTTGCATATCTGTCAAAGTTATTCAGTCATCAATGTAGCTGTAAACTATAGATAGTATGTTTTTCTTGAAAGTTAGCAAACATCTGCAGTATATATATGTCTATCTATGCATCCACAGAGAAGTCATTTAGTAAGATCTGGTAAACAACATTTAGTAGATAGACATTAATTACATGTTAGTGAATTAATGACCTTCATCTTCTCACAAGTATTAATTATCTCAGTACTTTTGCCTCCCTTGTAGTGATCCAAACAGCAATCTTTCCTTGGAACAAGAGTCTCTGCTATGCCTCATAATACATAACCTATCCTGGAGTCAAGGGTGGGGCTTTTGCAACATTTCCATCTCATGCATTTGAAGATTAGAATTTGATGAACACAAAATATCATGTGTACACTACATGGAAGAGGACTTTCATGGATCAATCATAATTGCTTGAAGGGAAAAAGAAATAGATTAAAAAAGGCATCAGAGCCCAGTTCAAACCATATTTGCCTCTGATGAAAGATTTTCAATATTGAAAATTTCAAGGTGCAAGTTTAGGGTCACAGCACATTGCAGGACTAAGTGTCAATTTCTGGAAGTTTTCTGTGGTTTTACAGAGAACTTATCTTCTAACAACTTCCATTATAAGTTTCTTTCATCCTAACCTAATCCAAATGGTAAGAAACTCATGGGATGTCTGAATTCTATAAAAAGGTTCAAATGGGTTCTTTTACAAAAAAGAAAAAAATCCCACACTGAGAGAAAGAGCCTACGTTAACTGAAAGCATCCCTTAGAAGATCTTTGCTCTTCCTTCCATTGTTTTGGGAGTTGGCATATAAATGTGCCCTTTGATCAACTAAACTCCATTTAATAATAAAGGATATTCTTTTTGTATCATTTGCACCCCAAAAAGCCAAATAAAGCCTTAGGGAAAGTGTCTAACATGATTTTGAGATCCTTTTATTTATCAATAACATTGCAGCCTTTGTTTCTTTTACACTTTTCTTAACTTCTAGTTTCTTGTTCCCTTTGTTATTTTTCCAAACGCCTCTGAGCATCACAAGTTACTCAGTAGTATCCAAACATAGCAGAGTTCATCATGACAAAAATAAATAAATAAATAGAAATCCACAACTCTTTTTGTTTTTGTAGGTTCAACATCTTAATAATTTTCAATCATGTTGAAAGCATCAATAGTTACACTCACAAAGGACGCAAACAGTGTGTCCAGTAGAAATGTGGAAATGATCATGAGGAAAATAAAAATTAAAATATGCATAAAACTTATTCTTTAGTAAATAAATTGATTTACATACCAAATCCAAGGACCGATTGCCATATATTAGAGAGAATGACTGATATTCCTTCTCAGGTCGAGGAAAACGTTGAAAGACTGCCTGCAAAGGTAACCATGATTCTGGTCAATTGCCTTGTACATGGAGAGAAGGTTAGCTGGATTATTATAATACCAAGTTAGAAGGAGATTAATTTTTTTCACAACGAAAGGTAAATATACATTTTGTGAATGCTTCATAGTAAAGAAATCACAATGTTAAATCTTCTTGACTTTTTAACTACCAAGCTGTAAGATATGCACATCATCCCCCAATATGATTTTGTGCTGTATTCACCCTTCAAAAACCCTAAGCAAGTTATAAATATGAGGACAACAAATCCTGGAAAATGCAGACTATTTTGAAAATTAATAATTCTTTCTCGTGATGTTCCTGATAGCTACATGATCAATGCCAAAAATCAAACAAAAATTTGATTCAGTGCAAGTTCAAACCCTTAAAATCAACCAAATTCATGTTTTTTTGGAGGGTAAACTATCAAAACCCCTTGAAATTTGTCCAGATTACCAAACCGACCCTGAGATTTCAAGAAATTACCAAATGACCCCTGCAAGGTCTGCTTAACAAAATGAACCTGAGGATTCGTTTTGAAATCGAAACCTCAATGTTTGTCTGGTAATGTTATCAGATTATGCGGGGTTCATTTGGTAATATCTTGTGTTGGAAAAATTAAATCAAGCTTAATTAGGAAATTCTAGTTTTGGTAAGATTTAATAATTATTTTGAATATTTATTGTTGTTATATCCTACATCTTGAAATCTCAGGGTCCATTTGATAATGTGGACAAACGTAAGGGGGTTTTTGGTAATTTACCCTTCTCAAAAATAATTTTCTTCTGATTTTCAATGGTGAACCACAACAATGTTGAGATCGAACCCATTCAAACACAAATGAGAATTACTCTACTTAGATGGACATGCAACAAGCTTACAGTACGCTGTCCAGGTATAATTCTTGAAACATCTTTTAGTATGAGCCGTTTCTCCTCTTTACCATCATACCACATCAGTGCTGTCTCATCCTGAAATAAAATGTTAAAACACCAGGTTGGTTATGAGTTGTATCTGAAGAACTCGGTGCACAGGGGCAGAAGTAAAAGTCCAGCTCATAAATTCATTCTTTCAATGACGAAAGATAACCATAAACCCTCTAGCTATTTTGTTTCACTTTGCTAGCAAAAAGGAGGCCTCTACACGGAAGGCAATGTTGAAGTTAACAAATACTCCCCTTTGGCTCAGAATCATTGGTCGTCAAGAAATGTGATACCTACACGTCCCCACCTTAGAACATAACAGCCTAGACGAAAAACTCCTTTCACTCTCCCATAATCATCAACAAATCCTTGTATATATACAGACAACCAATAATCTCTTACAATTAAATTGAGTCAAAATATGAGTAGAAACCATCAGCATATGCAATAGTCACCAAGCTGTCAAGTTTTGAAGCTTTCCAAATATAGACATGGACTGGAAAACTGAAAAAATAATAAAGCTAACTTATGAGAGCCACAGAGTCACCACTATAACCAGAAAGGTGCTAAGACACCTGAAATGTGCAACAAAAGAATGCCAGAAGTCACTCAAAGGATAGTCCAGATATTAGTGAACCAGGAGCTTACATTAGAGAGATGAAAGGGGCAAAATTTGGGCTTTCCTCTACGCCCATACTTCAGTAGATATGAACCTCTTTTTAAGGCTGTAATGGCCTGTACTAGACATACAACAAACGAATGAGACAATTCCCAGCAAAGAACAACTTTAATGATAAAAAACAATAGATTTTGTAACTGAAAAGATGACTACAAAAATTAAAAATCCATGACAAGGAAATGGGTCAATGTCAAGCATTCTGTTGCTGCTGGTTCTAACTTTCAGAACCATGAAAAGATAAGTAATCAAACTTTAAATTTAACAAGTATAAACAATACTTTAAAGTTTTGAATTCAAACACTAAGAAGTTTAAGGTCTATCAAACACTGTTTGTTATATACTAAATTGACTGAAGCTAATGAAAGCTATATGAATGCAAATCAAGTAACCACTGCAATGATCAAGTTTTCTGAACAATTTCCAATATCAAGGTCAAATGTCACCAATTTACTTATTTCAGACATACAAGAGAAAAACTATTCTGCTTTGATCAACTTTAAATTACTCACACCCAGTAGAAAAACCCACTGAGTTCACATTCCTAAACTTAAGGAAAGGCATTAATTACTTCTTGCTGGAGATAACATGTTGAGTATAAAAGCCATCGATATATTCGGTAATTGTTTACTGATGCTAACTGAAGTTTTCTAGTTAAAGCAGCTGAAGAAGGGAAAATTCAGGCTAAGAATTTTACCTTCTCAATATTCCTTTCACCAAGACTGTTTCTCTGTGAATTAGTCATTCAGGCTGCAATATCAAGCATGACTCTTCAAGCACGATCAACACCATCTGCACATTGCCAAGCCTCTAGAAGATGAGTAAGCGCTGCCAAATGCCAACCATGAAAGCTTTACATACTATATTGAAGTTCAGATATTTCCACCTCTAGTATTATAACCTCAAAATTGTAAAATACTACAGAAAGACAGGGAATATATGCATAAATAAGCAATTAAAGCCCAACATTAAAATGGACATTAATTCAACGTCTCTATAGATCATATTACATTGTACTGCCGTCAACATCTTCAATAGATACTCCTTGTATGAAAACCACCTCATACTTTGAGCAAATATGAGCATCAAATTTAAAATTCTCAACTGAAGAAACACCATACCAGCCAAAATAATAGTTGAAATTCTACACGATTTACATCATAGGAATATATGAATAACCAATATCATCACTTTTAATTGCTTCCTAACTAGAATCTCGCGAACCTTACATGTATCACCAATTTTGAAATTTTGAAAAACATTTTGAATACATATGTATATCAAATAATTATAAACATAATTCAAATCATTACTTGAAATGAGTTGAACTGCACATTTAATTCCAAAACAAACAAACAAACAAAAAATCAGAAATCATCGAGCTGCATTCACAATTTACTACAATTACGTGCACGAGTAAAAATAAACCTAATCACAGAAATAGGCAGGCGGGAATGCAAAAATTCTGAAACCTTCCGCGCGAAAAAATTACAATTCACAACAATTACGCGAAATGAATCCAAAAACAAGCCATAAGCAACATTTGTACCTACACCTACTTGAATATAAAGAACAACATTGTTACATTTTACCGTCAAGTTGAAGAAGCAGGAAGAGAATTCCGACTCGGAGGATTCGCCGAAGAATCCGCGACGATTTCAGCTCCGGAAAAACACCGTAATCAAAAATGTAACTCGATCGTGAAACCGCAATTGAGAATTTGAGAGTGTCGCAGAGCGTGACTGTGTCCTTCTGCCATTCTCTTTCTCTTTCTCTCTGTGTCCTCTGTTTCTCGCGGCGATTTTGTAGCTCTATATATAGGGAGATGTCCTAGTTGGGGAAAAACAAACAGCTGATTGGCGCGTTTTTGAACGCCCAGCTTGTTTGTCTCGGGCTGGTTCGCTATTAGTTGACTGGCTGACTATGCTAACTTTTCTTTCATTTAAACATTATACTTAATTATTCCAAAAAAAAAAAAAAAACATTACAATTAGTTCATTGTGATCGATTAATTATAGATCTTTAATTATTTAAAATACTATCATTAGAAAACTAATGGGGAAAAAAAGACTAATTCACTTTGAAATATGCCAAATAAACACTAGGGGTGGCAATTGGACGGGTTGGCCGGGTTATGGGCTGGGTCAATTTTGACCCGCACGTAATGGGTCATGACTCAACCCGACCCGTTGACAAACGGGTCAAGTATGGGTTAGGTCATGTTCGGATTGGGTAATAACCCGCTCAACCCGTAATTTAACCCGCAAATTAATATTTTTTAAAAAAAACTTTTTTCAATACTTTTAAACCATATGCCTTCCAGTCCACTACCACCCACCCACCCCATCCCCCACCTACACACACTCCAGTCCTCAATTCCCTTCCAAACCCGTACCCCCAAAACAATTAATTATATATATAAAACAAATGTGCTATAGCGTATTTACAGTACTTTTATATATATTCATATGCATGTATACTGGATTTATATATGTACGCATATACTCTATATATATTTACACAGTCACACACACCCTCACCTGCACACCCACCTACACACACACACACAAACGCACACACAGAACACAAATCAAAAATCACATATGCATCATGTGACCCGCGGGTCAGATTTGCATTAGTGAAGTCTGACCCGCATGGGTCAGTCATTAACAAAAAACAAATGCGTTGGGGGTTGTGAAAAAAATAAAATTCGCCGGTTGACCCTAATCTGACCCAACCCAATCCGCTAAATACGAGTCAAAATTCAACCCATGACCCGTTTGATTCATAACCCGTTCAACCCAATCCAAAAAATTAAAAATGCGGGCGAGTTGGATCGGATTAACGGGTCACGGGTCAATTTGCCAGACTTAATAAACACTAATTCATTCAAAATATTATTATTATTTTTTTTTGAAATTCTCCAAAATACTATTGAGTTTCATAAAAATGTTCATATTGAGCTCCATAATACGCCGATGGATAGAGCATTTGTGAGAAAATATTCAAATGCAGAGGATGGATTGGATGATTATTAATTGGGAGAATTATATTTGGAAAGGGTTAATTACGCAAAACCTTCATGTAGTTTACGAAAGTACATGATGACCCTCCTATGGTTTAAAAAACTATGCAAAACCCCCCATGTACTTTCCAAAATAGTGTAAAGTGGACGGATTCTGTTATGACTAACTGTCAAAGGAGCAATTTTGTCATTTTACAAATTTTCCTTTTTATATTTGTTTAAAGACTAAATTCCAAACATTAATCATAAAACCTAAATCCCTTTCCCTTCTCTCCTCTCATTCTCTCCCTCTCCGCCTCACTCACCCACTGCTGCCTCCGTCAACTCTCTCTCCGCCGCTTCCATCACCTCTCTCCGCCGCCCTCACCTATTTCTCTCGTCACCGCCGCCTTCATCAACTTTCTTTCTCGCTACCGCCGCCTTCATCAACTTTCTCTCTCGCTACTGCCGCCTCCACCGCCTCACTGGCCAACGCAATGGGTTCAATTTGGTTCGAACTATGAGGGGTGGGTGTAGGTTTCGGTTACAGATCTGTGTTTTCGCACTTTTTTTCTGGGAAGAAGCAAGGGCCCAAGTTCGACGAATTTGGAGTGTTTTTTTTTTTTTCCTTGATGTATGATTTTTGTGTTTTTTATTTCTCTTGAATCCGATGATGGTGGTCAGTTCATGGTGGTTAACTCCTGGATCAGATTCTCCTTTTTCTTTTAAAGTGTGTTGATGAGATGTTTGTGATTTTTTATGGTTTTATGGTGGTGATTTTGGTTATGGTGGCGATGGTGGTTGTGATGAAGCTCATGATGGCGGGTGGTGGCGGGTGGCGGGTGGCGGTTGTGGTGATGATGATGAAGGTAGCAAGATTGATGGTTTTAACCAAGGAAATTATAAAAGAAACTAATAAGGAAAAGGAATAATTAAGGTATACAAGATATAATTTGTAAAAGAAATGGAAAGTAATTTTTGATATTGTAAGATTATGATTTTTACAAGAAAAGAAAATTAATAATTATGATTTTTAAAAACAAAATTTAAAAAGGAAAGAAATAAAATATGGAAATCACAAATTATTAAAAGTAATAATAATATATAAAGTAAATTACATTTTAGCTTTAATTAATTGAAAATAAGGAAGAGAAAATTAAGAAAAAGCCAAAAAGCCTTATTTTGTTAGTAAGGGTAAATTTGTCATTTTATAACAAAAGTTAAGAGAAATAGTTGAACTTTTTAGGTTTGATCGTTAGTCATAACAGAATCCATTCACTTACACCATTTCAGAAAGTATGGGGGATTTTGCGTAGTTTTTTAAACCATATGGGGGTTATTCTGTACTTTCGCAAACCACAGGGAGATTTTGCATAATTAACCTTATTTGGAAATAAACCTATGTAGCTTTGGAAATAGAGTGAATTGCCAAAAATTTCACTTTACTTTTTTATAATTTCTCGTTTGATTACTAAATTTTTTTTTCTCCAAAAATATAATCATACTTTCAAAAACTAGCCCAAAATGTCATTTTGCTGTTAGGTGCTATTAGTCTTGATCGAAAACTCAACATGTGCAAAATCTTAAGGGTATTTTCGTCCATTCATCATTTAAAAGGAAAAAAAATCCTTCTCTCCTTCCCATCTCTCCTTCAAACCTCCGCCTCCTTCCTCCTCTCCACCTTCCTCCTCCTTCTCTCACACCCAAGTCATCCCTCATATACCGTAATCATTTCTGATGCCCATTAAAATCACCCAACCACCCATTCAAAATATCATCATCCCACACGAATGACTCCCCCACCTCCAAATACCCATGCTATTCAAATCCACCACTACGGACCACCTTCTCCTCGCCGCCATTCCTCTCCCTGATGCCCATTCAAATCCATAAAGAAACCAATGCATATATCCATTAAATTAAAAGTTAGAAAAAGAGAAATCCAGAAATTTTACGGCGTTTGAAAAAAAAAAATTTAAAACAGAGAAGAAGAAGAAAACGTCGGGATTAAATTATGTTTGAAGTGGATAAATTCGACAGTACATGAGTGGTGTGCATAAAATTGAACTTCCATTGGGCTGGCCCAATGGACTAAAACGAAGATAAACAGTAAAGGATAAAAAGACGCATAAGAAGTCCAGAACCCTGCTTAGGTCGGATAAATCATCAAAATCGAGCCAAGCGGTATATTGGTCACGAGTTTAGGTCGGATAGATCTTTAAAACCGAGCCCGATAGTATATCACTAACAGGTTTAGGTCAGACAATGATCTCGGCATGCCTTATTAGTTTCCCTCACATCTATATCATGATAATCGATCTAACCGAATTAAGACCGTTAGGTCGGATTAAGCTGTTTCACTGACACAGTAGACAAAGCTCATCATAGGGTTAGGTATATATTTTGAAATATATGCAGAGATTTCCCAGATTTTCAAAGAGAAAGAAGCCCATGAAATCCGGTCAGGACAGTACTAAACGTACACGCCACGCTAGTCAGAGGGGAGCAGGTGAGCGTGTCAATCATGAAGGCTCAACGGGCACATCTCAGTTTAGAGGTATATATACTAAGTCTTCAGACTTAGTGAGGTACGCAATTTTTACCATTTTGAGCAATTTGTCAATACTATTCATCTTCTTCTACCTCTCTAACTTGATCGTCGGAGCCTATACAGGGGGGAAAGCCCCGCTCTTCTCTTGGTTTGTGACAGTTGTTGCCGGAACAGTCTTTAATCACAGTTCTTTTCATCCTTCTTGCTGATCCGAGCCACCCAGCTCGGTCCCCAGTTCGTTTATCTTCCTTTGCAGTGAAGCTTCCATTATTTTGGGCCGCGTTGTTATAGAGATTTTCTTGGGACCGTGAGAAGCATCCCAGACGAACATTTTTGCGTCACATCAACTGGCGCCGTCTGTGGGGAACGTTTGATCAAATTATTTCATCAACTTTTTTTCCACTTTTAAAGAAATTTGTTGAAACCATGACGCAAGCTCAAGATTGTTCGGGAGTGGGTGCTTTTTCTTCTAACACCACCGCTGATCCCATCGTTACAACCGCGATAGTTCCAACCGTCACCGTAGTTTCTACCACCACCAACGCTCCGCCGACTACCGCCACCGCTGTTGAGCCTCTCACCCCCAGCAAGAACAAGCGGAAAGAGAAAAGTTTTACCGTTTGTTTCCGCAATTATTTCATCTGATGAACCATAGCATTCCGGTCACCTTTACTCCCAATTTAGAACTCCCCATATCAAATATTGCAACCACTACCCCGGATGTAATTAACATAGAACATCCCTTTAGTTCACAAGTTGTCCCCACTGTTCCCTCACCGGGAGCTCTGTTCACTCCCATGCCCGATCCCTCCGTTGTTTTGATTTCTAGTTTTCCCCCCCAGTCTATCGCTGTTTCGGGGTGCCCTCCCCACTCTGGGGGAGCTCATCTTTTCTTAGGATCTAACTACGAGCTGGCCTCCCTACCCTTTCTACTGCACCTCCTGTTTACACCACCTTAGCCCATACCCAGGTCACCCCTACCTTTCCAGCTCCTTTCATGGTTCCTACCGCTCAGCTTAATAATTACCCTTTCATGTCGGGTCTGCCTTTTCCAATGTTAGGACAGCAGGTGAGTCAGTTAGGTCAGCCTGGCTGGGCCCACAGACGAGTCAAATAGGTCAACCATTAAACCACTTTAGCCACCTTGGTCCCGAAGTTAACCAATTAGGATATCCCGGATACCTAGCTCCGTCAAACCTAGTTCAGTTTCAACATTACGGTATATGCACCAGCGAGCCATGCAGCCCCCCACAGGGTACTCTCCTTTACTTAACCAGAGCTATTACCCTCGGGCTCAGCGCAGGAAACTTCGCAACTGGAGAACCACTACCTGTTTATCCCGGAATGGATGGATACCCTTTAGGTCAAACAGGATACCCCCAACCCGGTCAAGCGGTCCACCCTGGATCCGGATATGCTCAGTTGGGACGAGTTGGGCCCACTTCTCGGGTGTCTCATCCATTTGGTTAGGAAATCCAAACAGCACCATTCCCCCCCGGGCTACAAAGGTTTAGGTAAGGTTGGTAAGTATGACGGAACTACCGACTCCACGGCTCATTGGATGCAATGCATGAGTGTCATGGATGCCGCCAATTTGTCTGATGCCAACCGCTGCATGACATTCCATCTAACCCTAAAAGGTCAAGCTATAAATTAGTATTGTACTCTGCTTTGAAACTCCATTCATTCATTAGATCAATTCGGTGATTTGTTCTTGGGTAATTTTATGGGTAACAAGATACTATCCAAACCTATTTCCCATTTAATGAATATAACTCAAAGGGTAGGAGAGGGGTTGCAGGCCTACATAGATCGATTTAACGTAGAATCTAGACAATGCCATGAAAAAGATGATAGGATTATGATGGGATCGTTTATTAACGGGTTGCGATCGGGACCTTTAGTTACTGAACTTGCCATCCGACCCCCACACTCTTATTTTGAAATGATGATCACTGCTGTTAACTTTGCTATTATTGAGGATGCTGCAGCCATAAAACAGGAACGAGAAAGAGGTTTTTCCGACTTATACGGTACGAGAAAAGTCTCTTCCCCGATTCCTCCCCCAGGAGGAGGTAAGAAGCAAAACTTTGTGAGTACTACTAACACTGGCCAAAAGGCTGGGGTAAGTATTAATGCCGTGCAGGTAATCGAGCCTTTTTCGGTGCCACGAGCCGACATATATGCGGCCATCCAGCATCAAAGGCTGCTACCTCCAGCTCGTCCCACGACGGGTCCCACAGATCAGCTCAATCCTGGCAGGTATTGTAACTATCATAAACACATTGGTCACAATACTAATGATTGTCGAGATTTGGCTGCAGAGATAGCAAAGCTTATTCAAGCTGGGAAACTGCCCCAATATACACAAGTGGCACCTTTGCCCAAACCCGCGGCTTCAGCAACCCGGGAGCGACCTACCGGATGCTACCGGTGTGGAGAGTCCGGTCATTTTGCCCGAGAATGTTCCTAACCCGACTCCCGAGCCCCAAAGCTGGAGCCGACCTGACCATAGCTGGGGTCGTGAATACCATAGCTGGAGGGCCGACCCAGGGCGACTCTAATCGCCAGAGAAAACAGGTATATCGGCAAAGAAACAACGTTTTAGGTAAGCGTAAAGCGAAAGCCATGGCACCAGTAATTACTTTTGATGACAGTGATATTTTCTTGCCTTATAATTGTGATAATCCACTAGTGATCGATTGTTATATTCCTAATTATCAAGTACATAGGACATTGTTAGACACGGGTAACTTTAGTAATATAATTACTACCAAAGCATTGGCAGGATGTCAGTTACATAAGGCACATTTAAGTTCAGTACGTACACCCTTGATTAGCTTTGGCAACTACCATGTTATTCTTGTGGGACAGTTAAACATACCGGTCACGTTGATAACTGGACAGCTAAAACGTACAAAAATCATAGATTTCGTAGTCATTGATGAACCCTCACCCTATAATGTATATCTAGGTCGGCCTGGACTAAATCAATTTCAGGCCATTGCTTCTACCATGCATATGCTTTTAAAATTCCCCACCATGGGTGGGGTGGCCACTCTTCGTTGTGATGTCATATAGGCTAAGCAATGTTACACGGCTTCCCTAAGAGAACAGATACCTATGGATCGGAAATCAAAAGTTGCCTCTGCAGTCGCTCCGACCCCCGCACCCCGAGCTTCGCCGCCTACTCTTCCAGGAAGTATTGCTCAGCCCATTAACATCACCGACCTGACAGGTAGCTCGGACCGATCCATTGAAGCAGGGGCTGAGGTGAAGATCGTCCCCCTGACTGCTGACCCAAACAAGTCGTAGGCCGGTTCGTCAACGAAAGCGTAACCTTGGAGGAAAACGCAGCAAATACGTGGAGATCGAAGTCAACGCTCTATTGGAGGTGCGTATCATTCGAGAAGTAGATTATCCTGAATGGTTAGCTAACCCTCTGTTGGTTCCCAAGCCCGATGGTTCATGGCGTATATGTATCGACTTTACCGACCTAAACAAAGCCTGCCCCAAAGACTGGTTCCCTCTACCCTTGATTGACATTCTGGTCGACGCCATAGCTGGATTTCGCTTCCTCAACTTCTTGGATGCATACAAGGGCTATCACCAGATCTTCATGGCTAAAGAAGACGAGGAAAAAACCTCCTTCATCACGGATAAAGGTACTTATTGCTTTATCACTATGCCTTTCAGTTTGAAGAATGCTGGGGCTACTTTTCAACGCCTAGTAAATAAAATCTTTAAAAACCAGTTAGGTCGGAACATGGAAGCATATGTTGATGATTTGCTTGTTAAAAGTAGGGATGAGTCTGCCTATTTGCTTGATTTACGTGAAACACTTGAAACTCTTGTCCAATATAAATTAAGGTTAAATCCAAAAAAATGTGTTTTCGGGGCTACTTCGGGGAAGTTCTTAGGTTACATGGTTTCTGAAGGGGGTATGTCGGTTAATCCAAAGAAAGTTGAAGCTGTTCTGCAAATGCATCCACCTAGATCAATTCGTGAAGTACAACAATTAACGGGTAGACTAGCAGCCTTAAATCGGTTTCTAGCTCGGTCGACAGAACGAGCTTTACCCTTTTTTAGCATTTTCACAGATAAATTTGTGTGGACCTCAGAATGCCAAACTGCTTTTAAACAATTAAAAACGTATTTAGCTTATTTGCAATCTTTAACCATGTCAATTCCTGGAGAACAATTATACATGTATATAGCTACCACTGAATTAGTAATTAGCTCGGTTTTGCTTCGAGAAGATAACCGGGTTCAAATACCCATCTATTTTGTTAGCAAAGTTTTGCAGGCAGCAGAGAAAAACTATTCCAGCCTGGAAAAATTAGTCTTGGCTCTAGTTCACTCCACACGACGTCTTCGGCCTTATTTCAACTCTCACTGAGTCACCGTCTATACCGACGCACCTCTTAAAGCCGTCTTGCAAAAGGCAGGGGTCTCTGGTCGTCTCACCAAATGGGCCATCGAATTGGGGGAGTACGACATCACCTTTGCGCCTCGCACTGCAGTCAAAGGACAAGTATTGGCAGATTTCATAGCTGAGGGAGTATCAGACATCCAGGAAGGCACGCCTGGCCCGTCACAAGAAACCGACCTTCTTTTAACCGTAGCAAAAGACGATGATTCATCGACACTCTACGTAGATGGTGCCTCCAGCCAGTCCGGATCGGGTGCGGGGATCATCCTTACCAGCCCTATTGGGGAAGTCCACACTTATGCTTTACGGTTCTGCTTTACGGTCACCAATAATGAACTAGAGTACGAAACCATGATAGCCGGTCTAAAATTAGCTCGGAAACTGGGGGTTAAAAATTTAAAAATTTGTTCAGACTCCTAACTTGTAATCAAACAAATTTTGGGGGAGTATAAGGCTAAGGATAGGCAAATAGAGGAATATTTAACACTGGTGCAGCAGCAGCTGAAATTTTTTTCAAAATGGACTATAGAACGGGTTCCACAGAGTAAAAACACAAATGCAGATGCCTTGTCCAAATTGGCTTCTTCGGTTTTCTCTCATCTGACTAAAAGCGTTCTAGTGGAAGAAGTACAGACTAGGAGTACACCCGAGCCAACAATCTTGTCCATAAGTAAAGGTCAGGATTGGCGATTTCCTCTATGGCAGTATTTGCAAAATGGTACTTTACCAGATTCACGAAAAGAAGCACAACGAATACGAAGGAAGGCTGAGGATTATCAAATAGTTGGGGAGGATCTATATAAAAAGGGTTTCTTGATGCCCTTACTAAAATGCCTGGGTTCGGGAGAAGCAGAAGCCGTGCTAAAGGAAGTACATCAAGGAGACTGTGGGTCTCACATTGGGGCTCGAATTTGGCCAAGAAAGTTATTGGGGCTGGGTTTTATTGGCCTCGGTTATTTCAGGAAGCAGTCGAATATGTTCAACGTTGTCCCAGCTGCCAATACAAAGCGACAATTCACAGGTTGCCAGCATCCAGCTTTACGGGGATAATTGCTCCATGGCCTTTCGCGGAATAGGGGATAGATCTTATGGGGCTGTTTCCTAAGACCGGATCTTGTCATTATCTTGTTGTGGCTATAGACTACTTTACGAAATGGGTGGAAACCGAGGCCTTGACGAATATTACCGGGCGAACTGTAGCTCGGTTTCTTTGGAGGCAAGTCATCTGTCGGTTCGGCGTGCCCAACTCGGTTATCTCGGATAATGGGACCCAATTCGAATCCAAGGAATTCACGGCCCTGTGTTCAAAGCTTGGTATCACCCAGCGCTTCGCATCTGTGGCTCATCCTCCGGCAAATGGGCAAGTGGAACTCACAAACCAAACTTTGTTGCACGGGCTGAAAACCAGATTAGAAGATAAGGGTAAGAATTGGGTAGAACAGATGCCTCACGTACTATGGTGCCACCGGACTACGCCTAAATCGGCTACGGGAAAGACTCCTTTTGAGCTAGCCTTTGGGGTCAACGCTGTCATACCCCCAAAAATATAAAGTGGTGCGCCCCGAGTCATGCACTTCGAAAGGGACCAGAATCAGAGAAACTTGGAGCTTAACTTGGACTTGATGGAGGAGACTCGGGACACTGCCTATGTACACCAACTAAATTACAAAAATTTAGTTCGGCAACACTATGACGCTCGGGTCAAACATCTGGCCTTTGTACCAGGAGACTTAGTTTTACGAAGCCGGGCTATCAGCAAACCGTAAGATCAGGGCAAGTTAGTATCTAATTGGGAAGGGCCCTACCGGGTGATTGAAGCCCGACTTACTGGCAGTTATGTCTTGGAAGATTTGTAAGGACAGTTGATTCCGCGGGCTTGGAACGCAGCACACTTGAGAAAATACTATACATAAAGTAGTTAGAGTTAAGGTTGGGAAAAATATTGGACTCAAGATGGTAAAAGAAGAAAAAAGAAGGCATTTATTCAAAGAATGGGCCTAGTACAAAGCTGTTTCAATCAAAGTTTACAAAAATTCTTCAAAAAGTAAAATACAGATAAAAGCTAAGAATGAGGAGCTTGGGAGGTCGCTTCTTCGTCGGCTGCCTCGTTCGGGTCGGCAGCGGGATCTTCCTCTTCCATATTTTCCGGCAAAGGAATACCGTTAGCCCGGCACTCCTGCTTGACCTCCTCTATTAGGTCGAAGGAGTCTCGATCCTGAGCCAACAAAGAGGTATGAGCCAAGGAGTCCTCTGGAAAGCCCTCCACCGATTTGGAGCCCTTAAGTTCATCCCAGCAAAGGGTATAGCCACACTGAATTAACTCCATGAACCGACGGTTCATAAGATCAAGCAGCGCCCCCCCCCCCCCCCCCCCCCCTCTTCCTTGAAGCTTTCTAAGGCAGATTGGCGTGCAGCTTCCACCTCAGCCGGACCCAGCAACTCGGAAGATTTCTTCTTCTCCTCCTCCAAAGCCTTTTCCAGGTCAGCAATCTTCCTCCCCAGCTCGGACTCGTTCTGCTTTAGCCCCTCCACTTCTGCCTCCAAGCCTTGGACCCTGGTGCTCATCTGGTTAGCCTTGGTACCGAGCTCTTGGTTTTCTTTATAGAGCTCGATATTTTTGGCCTGGTGGTCGGTCACCTTACTGGACTCAACTCCCAGCCTCATCTTTAATTCCTCTATCTCCTCGGTTGGCCTCTTCAGTCTTTCTTGCTCATAGCTTTGGGCCAGAACATCCAAAGCTACGGTCCTCTTCACAGTGGCCGCGTAATTTACACCGACCTGCAGAATCAGAATGTGAGCCTTACAGAAATATTACTCGGAGCAAGCATGCATTTCAAGGAATGAAATAAACGATCTGAAGTTTACCCGTTTTATCTGCGAAGCCAAGAAGGCTTCCTGCTGGGCCAGCTATTCGATACTCTTCCGTATCTGGTTGCTCGTCTAGACAATCTCCGTAAAGGAGCTGTGGGAGTCGGCCACCAGCTCCGAGTACGGCCGAACATCTTCGAGCAGAGGCCCCGTCGAGTGGGGCTGATATACAGGCCGGGCCAGGGAACTTGGTTTTTCCCTTTGCTCTTTCAGAATTATAACTCTTTCCTTGGACGACGGGTCTAAGGGCCCCAATAATTCATCCGGGCTCGGAAGCTTAGCTCCAAAAGAGGAATTCGTCAGCAACTGCGGAGCCTTGGCAGCTTTCGCTGCCTGAACTTCTGCGGGGGTCGGCCTGCTCTTTTTAGACGCCCGAACGGTCAAAGCACCAGCAGGAGGGTCAGCAGCTTCAACCTCCTCCGTTAAATCGATTTCAGCAGAAGGTCTCTTTGAAGACCCCGAAGCCGCTGCTGGTCTATTGGATTTTTTCTTCCGACCAAACCCACTGAAGCCACTTGAAGACAAAAGACAGACAAAGGTCAGAATCACCGATCTAGGAAGCTGACCCAAAATCGGGAAGACGATAAGTAAAAGATCAGAGACAGGTATTTACATTCTTCCTCTACATCGGGGGCTTGGCTCAGCTAGGCCCAGACAAGAAGGCTCTCTGAAGGGTACTTAACCGAGTATTTCTCCGAACTGGTGAAGGATCTTAACGCCTTATAGTCCGACAGCACTATGGGATTGGACTTATCTCGAGTTTGATCTGCCGGCACAATAAACTTTGACCAGCGGCAAGGGAGATTTGCTTCGTCGGCTTTCACCATAAAAAATCTTACCCTCCAATGTTTATTAGTATCTGGGGAGTCGGTTATAAGGATGGGCCAATTTCTACGTTTTTGGAAATGATACCCACCCCGGCCCGTAAGGATATTGGCGGACGGTGTAAAACTGGAAAAACAAATCCACGGTGGGTCGGATCTTAGCCCCGAAGCAGACACACATGAACCCCACCAAAAATCTAAGGGCGTTGGGTACTAACTGGCTCAGTCCGATTTCTAAGTAGTCGCATAGCTCGTTTAAAAAATCCGGGGCAGGAAACCTTAACCCGAATTTTATATGGTATTCGTATACACCGACCCAACCCCCGGAAGTACTAGTTATTCTTTCCTCGGACGTGGGCAGGTGGGTTTGGATGGCCGGGTCAAGATAGTGGGTCGATCCTAGGGTTTCTAATTCTACCCTAGTAAGCTCGGAAGCTATCTCTTTGGGATGAAATTCATATGATATGGCAGACGTATCTACAGGAAGCATTACAAAGAGATTCATGCATCTAACTTGCCGGAAAATTACTCCTATGCCGGTGAATCAAGTGTAACTATTTAAAACAAAGGGGAAGACCAAACTAACCTGAGGATGGATTCTGACGAAACGCGCCGGTACCAGAGCTCCTTTCTTCGGCCATGGAGTTCTGCAAGAAATGTCGTAGAAGCGGCGAAATGAAACGGCAACACAAACGGAAAGAGCAACACCGACGGACACAGAGGAAAAGCAGCCACTTACACAAACACACTCACCGCAAAAGGAAAAAGAAGGATATGATTTTGCTTTTCTCTGAAGGCGCAGGAGCAACAATGACAATTCCTTCGTATTTAAAGGAGAGCCTCGAGGAGACTGAACAGACAAGAAGGCAGATCAAGCGTTGGAGCCTTTAATATCACCTCGAGGAAAGTAAAAGCGTGGGAAGTCGTACCGGCTGCCTCAATAATCGTGAAGACGTGCCCTGTCACATCCCGACTCTTTAAAAACCAGATTTCGTGTGTCGTGACGCAAAGGTACGCCTTTATTGATGCCTTCATTAATTAACTCAACCTCTTTGGGTCAACAATGCCATTATTACCTATGAATCGGCTGACATGTTATTTTTGTAGGTCAGATTTCTTAGTTATATCTCGTATTTTTTCCTTGTCAATAGTCTATAGGTCGACAGCTTCTTTCTTATTATTATTGGGATAAAATTGGTTATGGCCTTTTATAGACATGGGTCAGATTGGTTCACATTTCATGATTGCTTAGGTCGGAAGAAAAACCTTAAGAGGTATCTGAACATAGGTCGGATGAACAATTGATAAATACCTTAGTCAAATTTTTGGCTCAGTAAAACACCAAAAGTATTAAGTTTAGCTCGGAAAGTTGGCTCGGACAGATATCAGGGGAATGCATAATAAATACCTTAGGCACATTTTTGGCTCAGAAAAACATAAAAAGTATTAAGTTTTATCCCGGTAAAACCTAATACTGGGGGGACTTGTTGGTGTGCATAAAATTGAACTTCCATTGGGCCAGGCCCAATGGACTAAAGCGAAGATAAACAGTAAAGGATAAAAAGACGCATAAGAAGTCCAGAACCCTGCTTAGGTCGGATAGATCCTTAAAACCGAGCCCGATAGTATATCACTAACAGGTTTAGGTCGGACAATGATCTCGGCATGCCTTATTAGTTTCCCTCACATCTATATCATGATAATCGGCCTAACCGAACTAAGACCGTTAGGTCGGATTAAGCTATTTCACTGACACAGTAGGCAAAGCTCATCATAGGGTTAGGTATATATTTTGAAATATATGCATAGATTTCCCAGATCTTCAAAGAGGAAGAAGCCCATGAAATCCGGTCAGGACAGTACTAAACGTACACGCCACGATAGTCAGAGGGGGCAGGTGAGCGTGTCAATCATGAAGGTTCAACGGGCACATCTCAGTTTGGAGGTATATATACTAAGTCTTCAGACTTAGTGAGGTACGCAATTTTTACCATTTTGAACAATTTGTCAATACTATTCATCTTCTTCTACCTCTCTAACTTGATCGTCGGATCCTATACAGGGGGGAAAGCCCCGCTCTTCTCTTGGATTGTGACAGTTGTTGCCGGAACAGTCTTCAATCACAGTTCTTTTCATCCTTCTTGCTGATCCGAGCCACCCAGCTCGGTCCCCAATTCGATTATCTTCCTTTGCAGTGAAGCTTCCATTATTTTGGGCCGCGTTGTTATAGAGATTTTCTTGGGACCGTGAGAAGCATCCCAGATGAACATTTTTGCGTCACATCAATGAGTGTTTGGATCTGGAAATTTCATGTGTTTTGATTTAATCAGTCCAAATTAAGTTGTATTTGGGTTGGTGAATTCAAGTCTGCATGTGGGCTTTTTTTTTTTCAAATTGATTTGGAATTGGAATTGGAATCGGAATTAAAAATGATCAAGTGTGTGGAAGTGAATTTGGAATTGGCATGTAAATTGATGGCTTGAATCACTTACGAATCCTGAGAAGAGCTTGCAAGTTTGAATTATTGGCTACCTATGGTAATTTAGGGAACTGAAAAATCTGAAACTTGCTTGGGTTTTGTGAATTACTTAACAATTTGGAGAAGAAGATGAACCAGAAATTTGGGGAAGAACATGACAAATAAATTTGAAAAAGAAGAAAAAGAAAATAGTATGAACAGTACTGTATTTTAATGGTGAGGATTTTAAGACAAAAATACCCCTTAAAAGTGGCATGTGAATGGCACACGAAGCCATTTCCGTCAAGACTAACGGCACCTAACACCAAAATGACATTTTGGGCTTGTTTTTTAAAGTATGATGACATTTCTAGGAAAAAAATAAAATTTAGTAACAACAAGAGAATATAAAAAAGTAAAGTGACATTTTAAGCAGTTCACTCTTGGAAATAATAAATACCTCCCTACGCGCCGAGTATTAGTGCATTCAAACTATGATTGTTTATTAAATAATCGAGTTTAAAATTATGTTCATATTCTTTTATTTATTAAATAAATACGCTCGAATTAAACTTTACAAGTCAATCCTAAATTTTAGTAACAAAATTTATGTTTGTTCTCAACCATAACTAACATAGATCGATTTTGTAACCGAACCACATGAAGGTATTTTTAATTCATACCACATACTTAGTTGGTTGAAGTTGTAATTTAACCAACTAAGTTTTAATTCATTATATTTCCTGATCTATTACATCGAATGCAAGGGTTGTGAGGAAGGGAAGAACGAAGTGGAGAGTCTCCTGCAAAGTCCTATCAGCTTGCACTCTAAATAGACAGAACTGACAGAGATAAGAATCGAATTCATAACATTTGGATGACCCGCTAAACATCACAACCGTTGAGCACTAAATCATCACAACCGTTGGAGTACTAGGTCGTTCATTCTGTTTATGTCTTGAGGTGGTCTCACATCGAAAAAGTTTTCACTTATTCCCATTTCATATAATCCATCTTTTCTGACCCATTCCTGCATATCTTTGCCATGGCTAATTATTCTCTAAGATTATTTGTACCTTCTCTCCCTCTTTTTGCCCCTCTTATTGATGTACTATATAACCAGAATCTCTCCTGACAAAGATACTTAACGTAAATCTGCTAACATTGAGAAGGCAAGAAGAACTAAAATGCTATGAATAAGGCCCTGTGTGGTATGATTTCCAAAACATGATTTTGAAATTTATTTTAATTTTATAATATTAAAATTGTATTGAAAATGTAAAAAGTGTATTGAAAAATATAAAAAAGTGTATTGAAAATGATGAAAAATTATTATAAAATTAAAACTTTTCTCAAAACCATGTTTTGAGAATCAAAACAAACAGGGAAATATTACAAGACTAAGTTAAAGAGTGATGCTATGGTATTCCATTTACAAGACGCTTTTCCCTATTCAAAGTTTAGAACGAAAATAGAAGCAAAATAAGCGTGGAAATTCGAAGTTATGACAAACAGAACTGCTAGTTTATGACATAGCATCTACAGAAGACTAACATTGGACACAAGTGGTATTTCTGCACGCAAAGCTCTCTACAACAGAAGAAACATACTCAGGACATGGCCTAAAAGCTTTCGAGTCCCGAATGATCAGTATCTGTAGTCATCATCATAGTAAGTGTGATTGTTATTGCCGTAGGTGGTTTCCCGATCAGCCTACGCAATATGATGGTCAGTAAAGAATAAGGGATTATATTCATTCATACAAATACAAAACTAAATCAACCGTGCAGAATAGCATTTCAGATCAAGTCCAATTTCGCCCGTTTCTCTAGTTGGATAAATTGCTCATTTTCTGAATTCATGAATGAAACACTGCACTTACCCTGTGAATCAACTTCTCAAATTCTCCAGTTCCATGCTCCTGCATGTATTTCTCGGCTGCAGTGATAATGTCATCTTGCTTGCTAAAGGCATCCTTCTTGCGGGGTACATACCAAATGTTGACAGTTTCTCTGGTAACAAAAGTAGGCCTAACAAAATGCTCATAGACATATGCAGCTCCATTGAAGTATGGTATGACCAACCAGCAGGTTAGAATCAGTTTTGCATACGACCAGATAGGGATCCTGTCAATGTTAGAGAAGTTAAGTAGGCCTGGAGTTCCCAAGAAAAAACGGCTACAATAGAGAACAATTACAACAGATCACAAATCATATCTGATGCAATAATTATTTCCACTAATCTAACTACGAAAAGATACCATGCGGAAAGCCAGCTAAAATGACTAGAAAAGATAAATCTTTAAGCAGACTATGGATATTCTACTTTGCTTTCTCTTTTCCACGCATAATCTGAACAGTTCTAAGCTACATCTGAAGTAAAATTTCAGTTGCTTGAAGTTGTGCTTTCTGCTCTGCAACAAGATACCTTCAAACCTCAACTATTGCTAGCAAAATTGATGATTTACATTGACCAGCAATGTTGAATATGTAGTAAAATTTGCATAAAATACTGATTAGCCTCAAGTCAAAAGTTCATCACCAGAATACAAATTTCAGAAGCCTGATTATTTTGTCACTTATCAACGATGAATGAGATGGAACTGCAGGTATGATCACCACCACAGAAAGTCATTTGTAGCAAAATGTACCACAAACAACATACTTTTGGCTTTGGACTTGTACTTCAGCCACTTCTCCTATATTCCAGTTGCTAAAAACTCAAATACCAAATTTATTTGTCATATAAAGCATATTAACTCATGAACCACACCACTTTCAATCAACTGCAAACATAGAATCCAATTCTGACCAAGTGTGCTAAGAATTCAAGAGTTATGCCTCTTTTGTTGGGATAGCTGGGAGGGTAGCCTGAGACCTCTCAGTTACAATCTCTCTCCGTATAATACCCAACTCTCCTCCCTCCTACCCGCCCCTTTTCAAGTTACATCTCTTCAGTTCTCTTCTCACTTCAATCACACAATCAATTGCAGAGTCCAGAGTAATAAATTATTTATCTTCCATTACATTGTATTGCACTAACACTGAGAAGCAACAATGGAAGCAACAAACTAACATAACTGCAAGCAAGAGCCAATGCAGGGCAAAACATCGAGTAGAACATACATGTATAGCACCAATTAACAAATTTATACCCTCATTAAATCATAAAATACTTTAACATCTATGATAAGGCCACCTCCATTCATAGAAGCAAAAAAGTAGAACTACAAAGCAAAAAATACCACACAGGAGATCTGTAAATTGTTTGAGAACAAAGTAGAAGGCAATAGCTCACTATTGCAGCTCATTGCCTCTAATTCCAGTGTATCTACAAAGAGCACTACATTTGTTTCATGTGCAAGGGCATACTTAGATATCTCACGCTTAGAGAAATCATAAAGGCACTTCATAGTACTTTCTATGACTCAACTATATCAGAGAAATGCGAATAGTAGCAACTTAGAACTGGAAGCTCAAAAGCCAATCAATTCAACCAAATGCACTGATCAACTTACCAAATGAAATGAAATGCACCATTTAAAGGACAGATAACTTTCTCCAACAAAAACAGAGAGTAATCTCAGTGGTCCTGAGAGAAACAAACAGTCCGACGCCGACTATGAAGCAGCTCAAGTACTTTTTATCCACACACTTACAATTTGTATTCTTTAAGTGCCTCAGTGCATATTATTGATCAGCATGCGTTTATCCTGTCCATCCACTAAGAACCACATACCTCACAACTGTCAAACAGTTGTACCAGGTTTAATTCTGATTGTCTAAAAACCCTGTTGGTGAACATTATGAATTTAAATCCAAACAAAATCAATTGCATAAGCAGTATCACTGGATAGACATGTTTTTCATTGTTAGTTCACAAACAGCTGTGTAACTCTCCTATATCTAACAGACAAACCAGGTTCAACCCTTCATAGTCTTAAGATCCTGTTGAGTGTTGACCAACAATATGAATTTCAACTAATAAGTACCAACCAAGAAAATAATCCATAATTATGTTTGTAACTAAATGATCCATCTTGATGTTGACACGACATCCCAGATATAAACATTGAAAAACTATTGAAGTTGAGTTAAATGCAGAAAACGGTAAATATATAGGCTATATCCAAGAAATTCGTGGACTAAAATGAGATTTACCACTCGATGACTCTGGCAAAAGTCAGCTCGAACAGGGTGATCATGGAGTACAAAATCCAATAAGTTAGCCATTGCTGGTCATCTACAGGGGACTTGGTCTCGATTGCCCTAATCGAAGCATAACTGCCAAAGAATTTTCAAAAGCAGCAGCAAATTTAACACATCCACAGTCCACCACCAATATATAAAATAAAAAATTTTAAAAAAAACACCCCAATCTTTCTCAATCTAGGCTAATATAAAACACTACAACCGTAGAATTATACGAATTGAAATTTTCCGCAAGACTTACAGAGGATAAACCAGACTGACCACGGGCCTGCAAGAATCAACAAATAGGAGACCAAATTAGGGAACCCTTATGAATCAATCGCTCAAAATAAGTGCCCCTTTAGCCTATTCTTGTCAAAAAGGGAAATAAAATCAACAAAATAAAATCTTTGGGAGAACCCACAAATTTTAAAGCATGAACATGTGATCTTAAAAGCAGCAAATGTGGGATAACGGAAAGAATCAGTGGCATACCCAGCTAGAACATCAAAATTACTGGCCACAACTTTAAGGAAGCTTCCAGCTCCAGATCCTCCCATTTTCTAACAGAATATTGTTTGGCCAATTAGATGTATATGCCAGCCAATCAGCAGTGGAACAAGAGAGTGAGAGTGTGGATTTCTATTTTCTTCAGTCAGAAACTGAAACTGGAAGAGTGGAATTGAACTGAACTGATGATGAATGAAGTGATGAGCAAGCAAGTTGGGAAATGAGAGGAAAGTTGTCTGTCTGTGTGGCTATGTGTGGGTTTGTTTGGCTAGGTGTTAGAGAGGGAGAAGGCCACCATGGACCGCCACTGATGTCATGCGTCACAATTACGTGAAAATACGGCAAAATGTAGTAAAATCATTTACTAAAAACTATCAAATGAAATTTAATCACCTACACCGTACATCATAGGCTATATACGACATGTAATATGTTTTATAATACACACGCTATACTTTTAAAGCTAAATTTGATGGTTGCGAAATTAAATAAAAAATATAAACATGTTTCTTAAATATTTAAAATGAAAAATAAATAAATAAATACACATTAAACGATTTGGTAAGTGGAATTTTGTAAAGAATTGATCATCAAAGGATATTAATGTTCTCAAGAGTCATTTGATAGTTTTTACAAATTTTGATGGGTAATATTTACCACCCTAAACTTTAGGTATAATTACAAAATTATTCTTTTTGTTTTAAAAATTACATTTACCTTCGTGAATTTTGGATATCATTACATTGTAAATCAAAGTCAAACTCTTAATTTAGAACATATATGTAATTGAATGTAATATTTTTCATATACCATAATACATTTACAACTAATATTATGACATCATTTGATTCTTTCATCTGATCCGACTGAGTAGACCATTTCTCTCCACATATTCATTATTCGTTCAAGTTTTCAAAACACTGATACTTATATGATATGATAATTTTTTGTTTTATAATTTTTGAAACAACAAGGTCAATTTTGTAATTATACTCAAAATTTAGGAAATAAATGTTATTTTTAGAACAACATGAATACGTTTGTAATTAACCCAAAGTTCAGAGAGTTGTTTTTTCTTAAAAGGACCCAACGATGGATTACCTTTGAGGTAAAGCAAAGTATATACTGGGGAAATGATTCGCCACATAATTTTAAGGATTCCGATGCCGATTCCGGGAGCGCTTCTTTTTCGGTTGTTGGTACAGCTAACTAACTAGACCATAAAAAAAAGTAACTACTTTTCCAAAAAAGAAAGAAAATTCGTTGTAAAGGAATAGTTTAAACCTGAAACAATTTTATTATATTTTATTAATCATGCACAATTCATATTACTATATATAATTAAAATTTTAAAATGTCAACCAAAAAAAAAAAATATATATATATATATATATATACATGTTTAGTTGTCCATATAATGTATACTTTAAAATTTGCAATAAATTTGATCATTTTTATTAAAACCGGAGAGAGTAAAATAATTAAAAAGATTGTAGCTAAAATATTTATTTTCCTAAAATTGTCAGTTTGGAGATCAAATTCTAAATTTTCAATTTTTTATTGATATTGCACAAAATATATATTTAAGTTTTAGGCTGCTGTTATTGCCAGAGCACAAAATAGCAGCCAGGGCAATTTTTTACATTTTTTCCTAAAATACCCTTTATTATTCCAATTAATTATCTTCTTCTTTCCGACTCTGTTAACAATTTTACTTCTACAGAAATTCTTCTATGACGTCTCCCTCTCTTCACCTTAATTTCCTCTCACTCTTTCCTTCCGCCAGCAGCTTCTCCTCTTTTCTTTTTTATGGCTGCCACGATTGCACCTATCCTTCATTACTGCCGGCTTCAGTCATCTCTATCACCATTGCAACTTTGGGAATACAGAATAGCAAGTCTAGGAGTCTTTGTTTTCTGAAAAAATTGGGGAAGATGCTCAATTTTTGTTGACCTTACAGGTAATCGTTCTATCAATTTATTCCCTCTTAAGAGAAAACGTCTACTTTAACTATCAGGATCAACACTGTCTGAACAGCCCAAGGTGCTCTATTTTGTTCTTCGATTTTATTTTTATTTTTGGGTATGCGAATGTTGCATCTTTAGAAAAAATTGTAAATATTATACTGGACTGGACTACAAGCTTGGGGAAGTCATTATTGTGTATTTTTCTTTTCATTTGCATCACATGCCTATAGTTATATGCTGTGTAGATTACCGTGAACATCGCAGTGTACCGATGGGGTTTGTAGAAATTTTTTCATCGTACCTATGTAGATTACAAGTGATTGGTGATTCTCTGACTGGCTTGGCGAGTTTGATGTCCCATAAGTGATCTTCACGATTGTTCTGCAAAATGGAGTGTTTGGAAGTTTTCTAGAAGAGGCTGGCGGTGAATCATGTCGATTGAGATCAAACTTTCCGACCAAATGAACCTTTGGAAGGAAAAATCATAGCGAAGCTTTCATCTTCAATCTCTCACCAAGGAATCAGACTCAATGACAATGGCTCGATCAACTTGCAGGTTTATGGAGAATCAGCTAGAGTGGTAAAATCATTTTATGGTGTTGTTAAGCCTATTCCGATTGTCAATAAGATCATTACTGTTCAGCCCTCTAGAAAGATTGCCTCTGGTATAACAGAGATGCCATTTTCGGTGATAATGTTTTGCTAGGAAAAAAAAAAGTGTGCTAAGACAATTGCAAAGCTTTATTGGAATAGATTGATATGAATTATTGATTTTCATATGGATGGGACATCTGGATGGGAATAGATAGGATGTTTGGAAAGAAATCAGCGATGAAGAGAACAAACAACAAAATTTAGAGCAGCAAAACTGAAGTGGAAAAGGAGAAGATAATTAATTGGAATAATAAAGGGTATTTTAGAAAAAAATGTAAAAGATTGCTCTGGTTGCTATTTTTGGCTCTGGCAATAACAGCAGCCTAAGTTTTATTGTGAAATTTCACTCCTCAAACCCGACAAGTCATCTTCATTTTGCCTACTTTTCTTTTCTCATTTCCCACATTTGGAGTACGATGAAAATTGTTTTCTTTTCTATAATTTTATATCTGTTTTATTTTCATTTCCGTTCTATCTTATTAAGTGATTGTGTCTTCCTAAATAAGTGATAGTTTCTTTCTAATATATATAAATTAGTATTTCATATGTCATTATATTCATATTTTGGTACAAGATTTGTCAAGTGCAATGACAATTTTTTATTTTACTAATTATAACTATATATATGGGATAGTATTTGTTTAGGTCGGTATATGTTTGATTCTGTATATTTTCAACTATTTGTATTTAATTATTTTCAAATTAAATTATACTCAATTACATGGACAGTCTCTGTTAAGTAATTAAAATAGGGTGAAATATAGTTTTCCCCTTGTAATTTTTTATTTTGGACAGTTTCTCCCTCATGATTTTGGATTGGAGTGTCCACTTAATAGAGAATTGCATTTCTAACGGCGTTAAAATATATAAATAATAACCCTAGGTAAAAAAGAATAACTATGGACATGAATAACCCTAGGTTTATTTCTTTTTTTTAACGCCGTTAAAGATGCAATTTTCTGTTAAGTGGATACTTCAATCCAAAACCATGAGGGGGACTCTGTTCAAAGCAAGAAAGCACAAGGATGAAACTGTATTTCACCCATTAAAATATGAAATTTATTGTCTTAAAAACAATTACGATAATTTGCGCTTGTTTCCACATTGAAAGGTTGATTACTTTGATATATGAGAGAATAGGTTTTGTTAATGTGATGAGAACGAGTAGTCTTTATTGAATCAATTATGTAATGGCTAATGGTAACAGTAGTTGACTAGTTGGTAGTAATTTATTTATTTATTTTGAAAACCAGGTTCGTAGTATTGGTAGTATTGGGTTGGGTGAACAGATCAACCACAGAACCGGAATAATGGCTTTTAATTTTCAGGAAAAAGGACTCACTGTGCACTACCGGACTATATACCCTAAACCCTAAAGTTACGCTTGGTTTATAAAAGGGAATGAAATGAGAATAAAAATAACAATAGTAAAAAATGATAGCAGAGGTAAACATTGTATTAGTGTTTAATTTGTAATAGAGACTGATTATTAATATCATTGATGGTGTTTAGTTCACAAATAAAATTTTCAAGAATAAAATTTATTTTTTTATATTAAACTTTTAATATATATTATGATTATTTATGCTTAAATATATTATAATGATAATTTTTACTATTTAAAATTTTCTAAAAATAAAAAATATACACCAAAAATAAGTTTACTAGGGAATGATCTCATTCCACCCAAAATGGAGGAGAATGAATGATGGGAGCAAAGTGGGGTTTGGAGAATGAATCACCTCAACCAAGCACTCATCTTTCATTCTCATTCCCATTTCCCACTCTCCAATCCTCCAACCAAACACACTTAAAGCCAATTTTTCGTAGATTTTAGGCTTAATTACTTTTTGCCTCTATATTCATAAGATTGTTTGACCTTTGCCTCTATATATTTTTTAAATACATTTTTTGTTTCATGAATTGTCAATCTCACAAAACTATTGCCACTTTTGCCTCAACTTTCACAAACTTTAACATCATTACCATAATTGATTGTAAAAGATTTGTTGACATCAGCAAAAGTAAGTAATAATGTTAATTTTTATAAAATATTAACAATTTAAAGGGGAAAAAATTGTATTAAAAAAGCAAAGAGGATAAAAATTAAATAACCAAATAAACACATGGAAGCAAAAAATAATTAAGCCTAGATTATTTTATAGTTAAAATGACTATAGTGACACTACACTTATCTTTTAAGAAAGACTTTTTTTTTTTTCTTTCATTCTTTCTTATAAATAAATAATAAGCTTAACTGAGGTTGAATTGAAATGCGTGGGTCGCTGGCGGGTAGGTTTCCTCCTCCAGGAAGCCCAGAGCCCTTCTTCTCCACGAAGGCCAGCGTGCGGCGTCATCCTCATCTGATCGATTTTGAATATCGATCTTATCCCGGCGAGCACAGTTGTCATCCTTATCTCGGAGGTAAGCTTGATCTATGAGGGAGGGGATGGCTATATACTGCGCCCGTACTGCTTCCGATCTCCTCATCGACTGGAGTTTTTGCTTCTCTTTCGTGGCTGTGTTCCCTTGCGCTGCGTCAGCGAACGTTGCCAATCTGGTTTTTGGTTTTCCGTTTTGTCGAGTTTTTCCTTCCTGTGTGTCTGTGATTTTCACCGATCATTGTCCCGGGTCTCTTTTTTTGGTTCCTTTTTGGTTTCTTTGTGTCGGATAACTTCACCAACCATTGTTTTGTGTGGTATTTTGTTTGGCTTTCTTTCGGTGGTGCTGCACCTGCTCCCCTCACCGACCAGTATTTTGTGGGGTCTTTTGGTTGGCTTCTTTCCCTTGGTGCACTTCTCATCACCGACGGGTTTCTTGAGGTTTATGCTACATCGGATCTGGTGTGTGTGACTTGTGCTACATCGGGTTTATGGTGTGTGGCATTAGATCTGCTCCTCGACGGGTCCTCTGTGCTGCTCACCGACGGGCCCTTTGAGGTTCTTTTTGCACACATTATTTATATTGTTTGCTACCATGGCTGACGATCTCTCCTTCCAGTTGGACGATGTCTCTCTCACGGAGGCCGAGCAGCATGTGTTGAGTGTTCGCAGGGCCGTGCCAGCGGTGGAACACCTAGCTGCAACGTTGGTAGGTAGAGTTCTAGCCCTACGGGTGATCCCTTGTGGACAGATCGTGGGCGTGTTTACCCGAGTCTGGGTGCTGAAGCATGGCCTGTGCGCCCATCAGGCAGCTGAGAACACTATTTGTTTTTAGTTCGGGAATGTGGTAGAGAAGCAGTGGGTCCTCGACCGTTGGCCGTGGATTTTCAATCGCTGCTGCTGGTGCTCAGCGAGTTCGAGGAAGGTATGGTGGCGTCGAGGTTGCAGTTTGACTATTGCCCATTCTAGATCCACATTTACAAACTGCCAATGGACATGTTGCATCCTGACTTTGCTCCGGAGGTGGCCAACATGGTGGAAAGGTATCTGGAGATGGATCTGAACGATGCCGGGACATGCACTGGGGAATGGCTGCTGGTGAAAGTTGATCTGGATATCACTGCTCCCTTGAAGCATCTGATCCCGGTGGACTTTCAGGGGGCCACTCATCGCTGCCCGATCCGGTATGAAAAGGTTCCGGATATGTGCTATCTCTGTGGTCAGATTGGCCACACTCTAAATGCCTGCCTGCAAAAGCCTGCGCCAGGGGTGGCACTGACCCAACCACTCGGGTACGAGGAGTGGATCACCAAGGTGGGTAGGCTTCTTTCACCCCCTCGCCTCAAGGGGAGGCTTTACCCAGCGGTCCAATGACACTGGCCTCGGAACACAAGCCCCCACGAGGCTGCTGGATCAGGGCGGTCAATGCGGGCCCTGGTCATCACTGGAAGTGGAAAGGGCTCGGCGATAAGTGGTGGACCTCGCGGGAGTGAGGCGGGCACGGCGAGGGGGCAAGCGGAGGTGCCGCTCCAGCATGCCCTGAATTGCCTGAGCAAGGATATGGGTCTGGGTGGAGAGCCGGGAGAGGAGCGGCGTCAGCTGGATGCTCAAGGTCATTGCTACTCCCTTACTGGTATTGATAGGGGGCAGTCGACGGTGCTGGGGGGTTTAGCCAGGGGATACTCGACGCTCAGGAAGTACTCATGGGACTGGCAGCATCGAGGGGCATACAGGACGACTGGGAAGCCCATACGGAGTACCGATGGTGGTGGATATTAGTGACTCAGATACGGTGGAAGGAGGAAGTAGCGTTCAAGGGTACTCGGTAGGGGGTGATATGGTAGGTGATGAGGACCAAGTTACATCGGGGAGGGTGAATAGGGCAGAGGTGAAGGAGGAGGTGGAAGAGGAAGAGGAAATGGAGGAGGAGGAGGATGAGGAGGAAGAGGAAGAGGAAGAGGAGGAGGAGGATGGGCAGAAGGTGGTTGGGGTGTAGGAGGGAAAAGGGGAGAAGGACTAGTTTGGGGTAGTTGAGGATGCAGGCGATGAGGTGGACCGCGGTCCTGGGCCAGCAAGCGGAGGTGAAGTTGGAGGCGGGCATGACCTAGGATCGGGAGGCACTAGTGTGATGGGCCGAGTGGATGAAGCAGTGTTGTGTGAGGTCTAACTGCATATGGACACCCAATCGAGGAAGGTTGCGAGGAGTAGTCGAGAACCTCGCCATTGGGCTCTACCGATTTAGGCTTCGGGAAGTGCCCCAAAGTCGGGGGTTAAGCATCGGTTGGTGCTGGTAGACGTGGAGAATGACAATGCAGAATGGCCTGCGGTGGAGCTCAGGCAGAAGAAGGGCAGATTGACTGATCCACAACAAGGGAAGCCAGGAGCGAACACCGCATTTGGGGAGTGTCTTCGAGGATTAGGTTTCCGTGTCTGAGTGAGGGGGCCTTGGTGATGGCACCAATAAGCAGGTGGTTGTTCTGGACACAGGTGATGATAAGGAGAACCAGGGGGCTAGGATTAGCCATGATGCCCAGTCCTGCCCCAAGACATGAGTATCGTATGCTGGAATTGTCGAGGGTTGCGAAACATTCTAACAGCTCGAGAACTGGTGGGTTTATCCGCTCTAGGAAACCAGATTTAGTTTTTGTGTCTGAAACAAAGTTATGTCATTCTGCTGCTGAAGTAATAAAATCGCAATTTCATTATTTTGGTTTGTCTATACCGGCACGGGGCAGCTCAGGGGGGCTATTCCTCCTCTGGAAGCCTGAGGTCTCTGTGTCTCTTAATAGTTTTAATTCTCAGTTCATTGATGTGGATGTTGTGTTAGCCGGGTCTTAGTTCAGGTTCACTGGTTGGTATGCAGAACCTGCGTCCATATACAATTCCACAAACAGCCTCCCTCCCATCGTGGGGTGTCAAGGGGTCGAGGGCCCAAGTTTGAAGCACTCTGGGTCAAAGCGAAAGACTGCAATAGGATGGTGCGGAAGAGCTGGAACACGGGTCTGGAGGATTTGCCCACTAAGTTGGACCGTTGCTTGGTCAGTCTGGTGGCGTGGGGAAAGTTTCGAAAGAATCAGGCATCGGAGTAGATAGAGACGCTCCGGAAGGCCATTGTTGAGTTGGAACAGGGGGTCATCACGCCTCCTATCCAGGAAAAATTGTCCGGCCTTCGACGCCACCTTGAGACTTCATTGGATCAGGAGAGTATCCATTGGAAGCAAAGGGCAAAGCAACACTGGTACAATGAGGGTGACAGGAATACGGCGTACTTCCATAGATATGCCTCACGACGACGAGCCGTTAACACAGTGTTAGGACTAGAGGACAAGGTGGGGGTCATGCAGGAAGAGCTGGAGGCGATATAATCCATTATCTTTGAGCACTTTCAGGGTATCTTTACCTCCTCTTGGCCCCCCCTCGGCGGACATCGACTGGGATCTAGAGCGTATTCGGCAAAGGGTCTCGGAGGCAGCTCGCACGAGGCTGGAGTTGAGGTACACGGAACAGGAGGTGGTGAAGGCGTTGAAGACTATGCACCCATACAAGTCTCCTGGCCCGAATGTTATGAGCCCTGTGTTCTTCAAGAAGTTCTGGCATATAGTGGGACCATGTGTGGTCTCGTTTGTTCTGGGGATTCTGAACACAGGTTGGCTGCCGAAAGGAGTTAACTACACCCATATTGTATTTATCCCGAAGGTGAGCTCGTCGAAGCGCATTACGGAGTTCAGGCCCATTAGCTTGTGTAATGTGGTTTACTGCCTGGCCTCAAAAGTGGTGGCCCTCCAAATCCGGGAAACACTGCCTGCGATCATTAGTGAGACGCAGTTGGGGTTCGTGCCAGGACGCTATATCACGGATAATGTTCTGTTGGCCTACGAGACGCACCACTACTTGCTGAACCAGGGGGTTGAGGGGCGGAAGCTCATGTCTCTGAAACTAGACATGAGCAAGGCATTTAACCTGGTCGAATAGGGGTTTGTGGGGCCCCTGCTCAGCAAGCTAGGGTACCCGGATCGGTTGGTGCGGCTGATCCACAACTGCCTATCCACAGTATCATTCTCGTTCCTGCTGAATGGAAAGTGCTTTGGGAATCTCACCTCGGAGTGTGGGGTCCGACAGGAAACCCTCTGTCTCCGTATCCCTTCATACTGTGCAGTGAGGTATTCTCCGCCATGCTTCATGATCTGCAGTGCAGTGGGCTCCTGAGTGGGATAGGGGTGGCTCGGGCGGCACCTAAGCTCTCCCATCTATTTTTTGCGGATCACACCCTGTTATTTGGGGCGGCGACGGTGGGGGAGGCGAGCTACATTCAGATGGCTATTGATGCGTACTCCAACATTAGAAGCCAACGGATAAATTTTGACAAGTCTGCAGTCATGTTTAGTGTTGCGACGGATCCAGTAGTTAGGGAAGAAATTTGCACCCTGCTGGGGATGCGGAAGGTGGAACGGCACGATAAGTACTTGAGCCTGCCATGCTTGATCAGGCGGAATAAGACGGAGGTGTTCCAATCCATCAAAGATCAGGTGGCAGTTCGTTTAGAGGGCTAGAAAGCAGAATCCCTAAGCAGGGCAGGGAAGGAAGTCCTGATTAAATTTGTGGTCCAAGCCATCCCGACCTATGCCATGTCTTGTTTCAAGCTCCCGGATGGGGTGCTTGATGATATACAAGTCATGGCGGCCCGATTCTTCTGGGGCGGATCGGCTGGCACTGAGTAAGATACATTGGGTGGCGTGGGAGAAGATGACTTGTAGCAAGCAGGATGGGGGGCTGGGCTTTCGCCAGATGCGTGCTTTCAAGCGCGCCATGTTGAGCAAGCAGGCCTGGGCCCTACTTACCAAGCCCCATGCTCTGTGTTAAAGGCCAAGTATTAACCATCGACGTCCCTATTAGAGGCAAAGTTGGGCTCCCGCCCATCCCTTACCTAGTAAAGCTTGTTGGAGGGCCAGGAGGCGCTCCGCATGGGGCTTCGACGGCAGATTGGAAACAGGCGTAGTACTAGACTCTGGGAGGACCCCTGGGTTCCTGGAATTCCGTGCCTCCTGTCGCCTGTGGACTTGGAGGGAGTGACATTGCCCAGCTTGGTGAGTGACTTAATTGACCCGGGGGGAGGTGCTTGGTGGGAGGATCTGCTCCAGTAGCTCTTTTCCCCTGATTTGGCGGGAAGGATACGGGCAATAGCACTCTGGGCCAGCACCACTCTAGATTTGTGGATATGGCACTGGGATAAACGTGGCCGGCACTCGGTACGAGGCACTTACCATGTGCTGGTTTGGAGCCAATGGAGGCAGTGAATAGGGTGCTTGCAGGGTACTCTTGGGACCCCCTATGGAAGCGGCTGTGGTCACTAAATGTGCCGCCCAGGGTCCAGTAGTTCCTTTGGCGGTTCTGCCTAGTAGCGCTGCCTTCGTTCGTGGCCTTGCAGTGACGCCAAGTGGCAGTAGGGCTCCCTTTGTGTCATCTTTGCTATGGGGGGCCAGACACATTGAAGCATGTATTCTTTAAATGCGGGTTCGCGCAGGCTGTATGGACGTTGGCAGGGTGCGGGGACATTGTCCAGGCACATAGCCAGGACCAGGGGCATATCTGGCTGCGGGAGCTGTTGTTGAGTGAGGGGGGTGGGGTGCTTGAGTTCATGGCTATGACCTTGGATATGATATGGTTTCAGCGAAACAAACGCCTGGCAGGGGAACGGGGGCAGGCGCCGATGAGTGTGGTGCAGGCCGCGATAGCCTAGCTACGCAACTACCAAGTAGCCAGGGTGTGTCCAGAGCGGGAGTCTCCGACTCTAGCTTTTGGTTTGCTCATGGAAAAGGCACCCCGGGCATTCGGGTTTATTTTGACGCTGCATTTCACTCTGTGAAGGGAAGGGCAGCAGTGGGAGTGTATGGGTGCGACAGGGAGGGAGGATGGTTAGAAGGCATGGCTCGCAGAGTGTCGAATGTGTACTCCCCCGAGGAAGCAGAGGCCATGGTGGCACTGGAAGCAGTCCGGATGGTGCGGCGCCATGGATGGGGGTGGTGCTCCCTGATTAGTGATGCAACGACGGTGGTATTGGGGGCCCGGGGGGAGCTTGCCCCCTCGGCGAGGGCACAACATCTTGTCTCTCAGCTCAGAGCTGAACTTCTGGTCGACAATCACAGGGGAATTTTCTGGGTTGAACGTAGTTGGAACACTGTGTCCCACTTGCTAGCCAAATTTGGCTCCACAGGGTCACACGCGGAGACCTATTGGGGCACTATTCTACTTTTTGTATCTTAAACGCTGGTGGACGATTTCCAGCGCCATTAATATTATGCACGACTTTCGCCTCAAAAAAAAAAAAAAAAAAAAAAAGGCTTAACTTGTTATTTTTCCATTGTATTATAAGTAGACATGGCTACGAAATCAACCGACACCTGTGGCAAATGATTCAACAATTGGGACAGTAACTGGTCCTAGATGAGCCGATTATGATTCAAGCTTATGAAAAATTGGAACAAGCGATTCCATGGTTTTATAGGTATTTTTTTTTTCTTCTTCTTAATTTTACTAAGGGAAAATTCTTATTAAGGGCGTAATAGAATTTAAAATTCTCCAAAGGGGTGTTAAACTTTAAAAATTCCTTCTAAGGGCATGAAATATTTTAATGCTATAAATAAATTGTTATTGTCCACTTTTACCTTTTAAAAATTGAAGGTGATGTGCATAAAATTGAACTTTCGTTGGGCCTGGCCCAATGGACAAAAGAAAAGATAAACAGTAAGGATAAAGAGATGCATAAAAAGTCCAAAACCAAATTTAGGTCGGATAGTTCTTAAAACCGAGCCAAAGATTAGATCGGCCAATGCCTTAGTATGCCTTACTAGCATCTCTTACATAACATCATATCGGTCACCATAACCGAGCTGGGAAAGCTAGGTCGGAATAGGCCATAATCCGCTAACACAGTAGGTAAAAATCATTATAAGATTAGACATGTATTTTGAATGCATGCAGAAATCACTCAGCACGATAGCGTGAAGGAAGCCAAAAGTCAGGTCATGATGACAGAAGCAGTTGGATGTGCAGAGAAACGGAGCAGTTGGGAATACAGGTCATCATAGCTCAAACGTACATATCCGAGTCTTGATATAAATACTAAGTCATAAGGCTTAGAAAGGTACTCAATCTTTTACATTTAAGCTCTTGGTGAATACTGTTGATCATCTTCAACCTCACTAACTTAACCGTCGGAGCCTATATCGGGAGGAAAGCCCTGCTCTTCTTTTATTCATTAACAGTGGTCACCAGAAAAGTCTTCAGTCAACGGTTTTCTCTTCGTCTGTGTTGTTCCGAGCCATCCAGTCCAGTTTCCAGCTTTGTTTTCTTTCTTTTGGGTTAGCAGTTACCCAGTTGGGCTTGATCATTCGAGATTTCTATTAGGCCACCCGAAGCATCCATCAACGCACATTTTGCGTCACATCAGAAGGTAATATTTTATTCTCCTTATAAGATTTAATAAAATAAATTTAAAAACCTTTTTTCATAAAATACTAATCAAACTTAAACTCTCATAGGATTCTAATTTCTAACATCAACCAAATTCTCTTGGAGAGTTACAGTAGATCTATATATGCGCCTTATTTGGTATATCATCTTATACAGCTTTTAACAAGCCAAGACTGAATTATACGTAACCGTAGATGTATCTAGGATTCATTCGATCAAGTACTCTGAAATATGAATTCAGATATTGATCCCTAATTCACTATAGAACTTTTTGGCTTTGCATAGGGAATTGAACAGTTCCGCAATTGTGTCGCAGATATGAAGTTTGGCAAGAAATTGTTTTGCATTTCTGTCCAAATGAATGAACAAATCCGACTGGAGTCCAAAACATTTTCTTGTATTTCATTCATCGTAATTCGTAAGAATGATTGTAAATCATCTGCAAGTTGTAAGAGGCTGAGAAGCTTCGATCTCCTCCACAGTTGCGCACACAGGAGAAAAGTTACCAAACCAGATCTGAGAAAAACAAGAGAAAATATGATATTAATTTAGATGGCCACCAACGATCAATTTTATGAGCACAATCTTTATCGGAGAAAAAGGTGGCAAAGTGCCGGTGCTTGATGGCTTTGGAAATTCATCCCAAATTATTTTCGATTGCATTAAGGCTTGAGCGTTTTGACTTTTACGACTCTCCATTAAAAAAAACTGAGTATAATCTTTTATTTTAAAGGGTAAAGCGGACATTTCAAATTTATTTAAAGCATTAAAATATATTAATGCCCTTAAGAGGATTTATAAAAGTTTAACGCCCTTTTAAGGAATTTTGAATCTTATTACGCCCTTAATAAGAATTTTCCCTTTTATTAAGTATATGTGTGTATATTATACTAGATTTGTAAACATTTATGGTATTTCTTTTTATCAAAGTTAGACATTGTACACAATGTTAATGGCAAATTATACATTTGTCCTTTCTTTTCTTTTTTTTTTTGAAATATAGATTTAAATAAATTAGTATTAATACAAATTTAGTAAGTTAAATTTCGTTGGAAATTTTCTGATGATCTTATAGAAAAGAGGAGTAGGTTCAACGTCAAACTAGTCTCGAGGCAAAGTCCTCAGACGATGCAAGACCGGGGCGATGTTGCACCTAGGTTTCGATTCAAGCGGAAAAGAGATTATGGGAGTTGACAAAACTCCACAGATGGCTTGACACCAAGGTCGACGTCGAAGCATTGCAAGCTTTTGACGTTGAACGGCGATATTGAATTGGCTTCTCCAGTATTCTGAAAGTTTGCAACTCATTATGAAAAGTGAGATTTTGAGATCAAATTTTAACCGAATCAACTCAGGTTTTTGCCTTACATTTAAATAAGAGTTGTTCATATTGAATAACACCCTTTGATGTCTATAAATAGACCCCATAGGGGCAGAACTTTGAGACATGAATCAGTGATGAAATCCTTGTCAAATTAGACACTTTCTTACTCTTTCTACATTTGTTCTGTGTTTAGTTTAAATCAGTGCAAGTTTCAAACAAAAGTTTTCATCTTATCTTGGAAGGATATTAGTCTCAAAACCTTTGCACAATAAAGGGGACTAATAAAGTCTAAAGGAAAGTGTCAAACACGATTTGAAGAATTAATTTCCTTTGTTTCAGTTCTTGTAATAGATTAGTAGTTTGAAATTAGTAAAGATTTCCATGTTTTTTTCTTTTTTGTTTTTGTCTAGAATCCCCTTATTGTATTAAATATCTAACAAATTTGAGTTTTCATTGTGCTCATACTAAAACTATTTTTGTATGATCTTTTTTCTATCTACCCTCACACAATTATAGCGGGTGAGATCGTGATGAAGTCAAACCCCTAATATTATGAGGGGCAAAATATTAGGACAACAAAAATTTTTAAGGCATACTAAAATTTTGAAAATACTATGTTTTTTTTTGGAAAATCCACAAAGGATAAAAAAAAGAAAAGAAAAAGAAAATCCCCTAATTATTACTCCCCCCGTTCTATTAGAAGAATCAACTTTAAGAAATTTTTTTTTTCCATTAGAAGAGTCCACTTTTAATTTTTTTACTTCTCATACACTTACTAATATAATCACGGGTGATTCACAAGTAGCCCATACTTAAAAAGTAAGGATCTAAATGGCACAGATGGTGTCAAATTAACTTCTTTACGTGTTGTACCTTTACATTCATAATAAGTCATACTTTTATCAAAATAGACTTTTCTAATGAAACTGAGGAAGTATACTTTTTGGTGGAGCAATTACTCAAATATTCCTAAAATTTTTAAAAATTATACAAATTGAGAGTTATTTTTTATCATTAAAAAGACCCGTTCCCACCAGGCTACAGTGTGACACCACCACTGGTGGGACCTATGTCACATCATGAAATCTTTTTTTTTGAAACAAAAATAAAATATTTAAATTAACGGGCTGAAAATATTGTCCAGCAGCGATTTGACAGTAGGCCATGAGCCAAGCAATACAATCTAGAAGTAAAGTAGATCTGAAAATCAGATCGACCATCTAGAATCAAAGTAGATATGAAAAACAAATCTACAAACTGCAAATCTAGCCTATAGCTAAGCACAGAGCAGCAAAATTGCAAATAGCTGAGCAGATCATCTGACCGGTGGTACAGGACTGCTACTGAGTTCTAATATAGCGCCAAAATTGACCCATGACATAAGGGATCTATGGGATCCCTGACGAACAACTGACGAAGCCAACCTCTGTCGGTTTTATTTTCACCATCTTCTTCATCAACAACTACATCCCATAGATCTGAAGTTAAATATTTCAAAAATAAGTGAAGAACACAACTCCAAAATCGGAACGGACAAAACTCTATTAAAGCGAAAAATAGAAAACTCTCGACAAGGAGAGATAAGAAAACTCTCAACAAGGAGAGACTTATTAGATGGGGGAGAAAGGAGCTCCCCCATCCTCCAATGGAGGATGGAGGAGAAAGGAAAATTGAGAAGCGGAGAGACGGCAGAGAAAGAAAGAGAAGAGAGAAGCCCGATGGCATCATGTCACATCATGAAATCTAATTTCTCATTTTAATAGTAAACATGAAAAATACAACAGAGTAAACAAGAATCTTAAGGGCAGATGTGTCATGTCCATCCAGATTAGAGTTAGACAAAGATATCGCAAGTTGCTTAATTATGGCAAGCAGAAAAAAAAAAAAAGTTGCGTAATTGTCTTGGCTTGTAATTTTCTTCAATTTCGTTGGCCTTGCTATTGTGCCCCTCTCATGTACGACCCTTTTGGACTAAATAGTTAGGTTAGTCAGGTCCTTTCATATACGACTTTTTTGGGGGTAAATAATTAGGTTAGTCACCATGGCTTTTGATGTTCTCCAATGGTGTTCCACTCAAGGTGTATGTGTTTTGTGTGTGTGATTTGTTTTAAAAATTGTTTAAAAAAAAAAAAAAAGATTAGGTTAGTCAAGTCCTTTCGTGCAGAACCTTCTTTGGATAAATAATTAGGTTGTCTAGTCCTCTCATGTACGCCCCTTTTGGAATACATAATTAGGTTAATTAAGTCTTTCAACAACTTAAAAAAAGTTTAATTAGTTCATGAATTAATTTGTTTTAATATGTAAATTTCTTTGGTAATTTGTTTAGAATTAATTTGTTTTAATATGTTAGTAGTTAAATTTCTTTTCCACCATATAGGTAACGAAACACTAGTTATAACTATGAGTTTGTGAGGCCGAATTATTCGGTTAAATTGATTTACTCCCTTTGTTCCATTGGAAAAGTCAAATTTGGGTATGCACAACTTTTTATGAGCGGTAAAGTAGAACACCTAAAATATGTAATTTACTATTATTTTTTCACTAATATCCTTACTTTCTAAATGACAATTAGTTGCAATTCATACATAAATTATATTAGTAAGAATATGAGAATAAAGAAATCCAAACTTGATTATTCTAATGTAACAAAAAAAGCATTTTCAAAATTGATCTTTCTGATAGTATATGAGTTCTTAATTGTCCTTTGTGCTTAGAAAATATATTTTCAAACTGGACTCTTCTAATATTGAACGGAGAGAGTAATTGTTATTCCCACTAAGATCGACGTTGCCTACCTATGTGCAGTCACGACTGAGGAAAGCCCTCGAGAGTTATTATAGTCTTTCTATATGAGAGGGAATCATCTGGCGAGAGAATCCCCTGTATACTCACAAAGTGATAGAGGGAAAGAAATGTAAATATGATGGAGGGTAAAATGAAAATGGAATGCCTTTCATTTATCCCCAACTTTAATTTGTGAGGGGAAAGGACTACTTATATATGGATTATGGAGTCCTTTGAAAAGTAGTTCACAATTCACAAGCTACAAACAAATTATCCAATGGCCATACAACTTCTCTTCACTCTCATCTTTGTTCTTTGTTACTTCTGCTACTACTATTTTAGTAGTCAGAAATATCAATCACAGAATCCATAGCTCTGTACCTACAAATTGGCCAGTCATCGGTATGATGCCAGCGATCTTCCGAAACGCTCACCGCATTCATGAATATGCAAGTGAGTGTTTTGTTGAATGCGAGGGAACATTTGAATTCAAAGGGCCTTGGTTCTCTAATCTCAACATGGTTATCACTTGTGATCCTGCCAACATCCATTACATCCTCAGCAAGAACTTCTCCAACTATCCCAAAGGCCTTGAATTTCGAAAGTTTTTGGATATCTTTGGCGATGGGATCATCAACGCCGATTCAGAATTATGGGAACTTCACAGAAAAGTTACTCTCTCAGTTATGCATAATCCCAACTTCCAGAAACTTATGGAGAAGACTGTGTTGGAGAAAGTGGAAAAAGGACTCTTCCCCGTCTTGGAGAATTACATGAACAGAGGAGCTCCGGTTGATTTGCAGGATGTATTTCAGAGGTTCGCTTTTGACACCATTTCCAGGCTGGTTTAGGATCACGATCCGAAAAGCCGGCCTGTCTGCGGATTTACCTTACATTCCATGCGAGAAGGCGTTTAACGATGCGGTGGAAGCCGGGTTTCGGAGGCACATACTGCCTGAAACTTTCTGGAATCTCCAAAAATGGCTCGTAATCGGGAAAGAGAGGAAGGTGAGCGAGGCCCGGAGAGTTTTCGATCAGTTCACATACCCCTGCATCGAGCGGAAACAGCAGCAAGATAACCACTTCGACTGGTTAACCGCATTCATTGAGGCTTACAAATTAGCAGCACTCAAAAGCTCGAGCTCAGTTAGTACTGCGCCTATAAGAATTACAAATTCGTTCCTCTGGGACGCGTTTCTCAATTTAATGCTTGCGGGAAGAGACCCCCCTAGTACTGCTCTTACTTGCTTTTTTTTTCTTCTAGCCAAACACCCTTCTGTTGAAGCCAAGATTCTCCGGGAGATTGAAGCTAACAAATTGAACTTCCAACGTTGTCGGAACAACAATAAACAGATGGTAGTATTCCACGTGGAAGAGTCTCACAAGCTGGTTTACCTCCACGCCGCCCTGTGCGAAACTCTCCGGCTTTATCCACCGGTGGCACTGAATCACAAAACTCCGATCAAGGCTGATATTCTACCGAGTGGGGTTCGTGTCAACCCAACACCAAATTGATTATGTTGTTCTATTGTACGGGAAGAATGGAGTCCGTATGGGGCGGAGATTGCTTGGAGTTTAAGCTGGAAAGATGGATATCGGAGGGAGGAAGGATCAAACACGAGCCATCCTACAAGTTCCCGGCGTTTAATGCCGGACCGAGAACCTGTGTGGGGAAGGAAATGTCATTTGTTCAGATGAAAATGATTGCAGCCTCCATAATCTACAATTATCAAGTCCGGCTCGTGGATGGTCATCCTGTATCTCCTACTGACTCTGTCGTTATACAAATGAAACATGGTTTGAAGGTCATGATTTCTGAAAGAAATTAAATTGATGAATAAGAATAATCTTGATTTGGTATGATAAATTGATACGGTTAATTTTTTGTTCAATGGTTAAGGTTCAATAGTAGCTAGGATTAACTAGCTAGTATGTTATTTTTATTCTGTAAAATAGTTTGTCAGGATTTACTGGCTATAATTTAGTTAGTAGCTTATTTTTAGCATAGTTACTTAATTTTAAGATTCGAAACTATTTATACATTTCTCGTGTACTTATTTTCTTATGAAGAATCTTTCCACCCCCCTAATTTCATTCCAATCTTATTTCTACTTACCTTTGGATAAACTATTCATATCTATCTCCCTTTTTTCTTTCTTTATTTCCTATTCCAAATTATAACTATAACATAAATTTCTCGATTTCAAGTATGCGATTCGAAAACAGTCACGTGGACTACAAAAAGCTTACTTGAAAAAAAAAAAAAAAACTGCAATACTTTTGTAGCTAGTATCATTTCCAAGTAAAAGATTTTTATCTCTAGACTCTTTTTTAGTGTTATTATAACAAGTCATAGTTTTCAAGAATAATTAGATACAGCACATTGAAAATGTGTACACCAATTAATTAGAAAGCCAATAAATAAAGGTATAATTTAAAAAAAATGTGCAATTTCATTTAAGGATGTGAAAAACGATACGTTTTTCGTGGAACAAATTTGTAATGATAAAATAGCACTTAAATTGTGTACTATTTCTCAAAACTTGAGATGTAAACTTTTTGAACTGAAGTTGTAATGCTTATGAAAGTTCTTGTCAATATTGACCGTCTTTTGAATGTTGAAAATATACCTTCTTTTTTTTTGACCGGTTAATTACTACAAATATCTTTCTAAAGTATTATTGATATCAATATAAGTAACAATAATAATGTCAATTTATGAACAGACTATTACAATTCAAAAGGCAGATAAATGTATAGTATAAGTGGCAAAGTCAATACTACCCCCATAATAGGAGAATGATTTTCTGGTCTCTAAATTCAACGGGTGTCCGCACTTTTATATTTTTATTATACTTTTTTACTTATAAATTTATTTTTCAAAACATACTTTCAAAGCTATATCAAAACGAACAAGACTTAAAGTCTCCCCTTTGAGCTGTTCACTAACACGATACCAGAAAACTATTGTTAAATCCCTCGACTAAAGAAAATTGGTTATTTGATGGATAATTACAAGAACTCAAAATCAATTCCTCCGCTACAAGATTATTCATCATAACCAAAGAGGGACGATAATATTTACATAGCCCTCAGTTAACAAAATGGGAAGAAACTCATGCTATGGACTAAGACGACTAAAGCCGAACGGCCCGAACCTATCTAGATTACCGCAAACTATGCCTGCACATCAACTACAGGAGCTGCCACAATGTTCAGATCCTCAACCCGATTATAGTGAATTCTTTTCAAGGAGTTGTGATGGCCATGTATCAGCAGGAGTGGGGTACCTTGGTTGTGGTTTGCTCACAGTTGTTACAGGTTTCAATGCAATCTCTGCATTTCCAGGTGGTTGGAAGACGGGTTCAGAACATAATGGGATGACATATACAGATTTTAGGCTCTGCGCTTGCTGCATCGCCAGCTCCA
The DNA here is from genome assembly GCA_016801395.1 of Leptodermis oblonga. Taxonomy (NCBI): domain Eukaryota; kingdom Viridiplantae; phylum Streptophyta; class Magnoliopsida; order Gentianales; family Rubiaceae; genus Leptodermis; species Leptodermis oblonga. Next base: position 31,761,295 of record CM028759.1, read on the forward strand.
TGGAAGGAAATCTGGAGCAATCATCCACATGACAGGGAGTCAACTCAGGAGGAGCTGTGTTCAAGTCCACTACAGCTTCGCCTGCTCGGCGTTTTAGCTCGTTTTGCAGTTCTGTGATTTGAGACTCTAAAGAGTCATTCTCGTCTTGCAGCTCCTTTTTCTCCACATCTACCTGTCCAAGGAAGGAGGGTTAAGCAATTGAGCAGTCCTATATAAACATTTGAAAGGAATACACAAGAAATCTAATGGGAAACAAAAGATAGTAGTAAGATATAGCATGGATACAAGATACAGTAATTTATCGTTTTCATCACGAAACTTGATTAAAATTTTATTTCAGTATATACTACAAAATCAGAATAGGAGGATAAGATACTTACATATTGAGACTCAGACAATAATGCTTCATTTTCTCTTCTAAGAGATTCGACCTGAGTGAGCATGTCCTTCACATATCTAGTAGTTTCATTCAAAATCGAAGCCTTTCCATTTGTCTCATGAGATAGTTCTGGAAATAATTTTAGACCTTGTTATTTTTCGCAGCAAAAGACAGGTCAAGCTAGTTTCATGATTCCAATGAAAAAGATACTACAAAGAATAAGTAGCATGTTCACAAAGTTGGAAAACCAATAAATTACCAAGAACATTAGCCAAAGAGAGAAAGAGATCATTCAGTTGCTCTCGCTTCATTTTCTCCCTCTCAGCCTTGTGAATTCTTTTTGGAACTTTTAACTGGCTCTTCCGCCCTGATTGGGACCTGAAGTAAGCTTGATTCAGTGGTCTAGGCAATGATAGAATGATTGTTTGTCCAGGCAATACAACACAGTATAAAGCAAGCTTCAAGATAGCAGCTAAATATATTCCAAGCATTTAAATTGATAATTTCTGGAACACATCTCCATTCAACAATCATTAGATGTTTATCACTGACATTTGAATAATGCTCACAAAGAAGTTTTCCAGGAATGTCCTCAAAACTTGCCAGAAGGAAAAATGTCAAAGAAAACGTACTCTCATGAAGAGAAAAAGTTATGTGCTGGTCTCTTAAGCTTATTTCATCGACAAAGAAGCAACCAATTGGCAATTGATTAGACTTAAACCTTAGTTACAAAAGCAAAAGATAAGAGCATACCAAGTGCAATTCAACTCAGAAAAGTTAAGAAACTTCATTATTTGGGATAGGCTTCCAGGTCAGTGTGACACAAAAACATCGCCAGATACTTTTAGGAACAACAGTTCTAGCTCACCTTTGACGGGTTCCAACTCATGGTTCACAAAGAAAAAAGAAAAGAAAAAGAAAGAAGCTCTGTACTCTGTTGCAAAATCAACACTCTCACATGTCACATACAAAAAGCCTATCTCATCTACCTAATTTCTCAAAATTATACTATATTACTGGTTACAAGCTTTGAACAATTGAATTTCCATGACCAGATGAGGATTCAACACTGGGCTGGAATGGGTATAAGAGCAGCACAAGCTCTAACAGAACCTTAATGCTAGGTTATGCACTTTACATCTAAAACAGTTCAATTTTGTAAGGTTTTTTCTCATGACTTTGCTAACTTCTTGTCAGAATAAAAGCATTTTAGCTACACACTGTTCAACATTAAACAGCTAGCTAATCCACTCTATTCAGAAGCTGTTACCCTTTTCATTGAATTTCAAGAATCCTTCTTTTCTTTCTATCCGAGTTCATAACCCACATATAAAAACAGTTTCAGTGAACAAAGAATCTAAGAACACTTACTCCTTTGTTGGTTTCTTGACCGCCTTGCTGATATTTTCGCCTGTCGATCCAGAGTTGTCCTCTGAACTCATACTCATTTGAGTCATCCCCCACTAATCTAAAGCTTTACAAAGGATCACTGTCATCACGGTGAGGAGAAAATCAGATAAAGTTCAGATTTTCCAGAACAAAACTTAAACTACATCATCTTCCTAGAGCCTAACAAAATTGGGCACCCTCAAAAAATCTAAAGAAAACCGATGGCCACACAAATTAGTCCCCACCATTTGCTTCCATGATTTCACTAAACACTTCACAAATGAAAAGAAATCGAACACCCATATCTCTGTTAGTCCACACACACACACACAAAATACAAAAAAATTCTTCCAATTTAGTAACGACTTGCAGAACAACCTTTTACCCCAACCCCAATCCCATAATGGTTTTGATGCATAGAAATTAAGCAAACAAGACGAAACCCATCACGAAAATGAAAAGAAAAATCATACCGTCCCCTGAGACAGAAATTTAGAATACGCCGGATTAACAGTGTCCGAAAAGATCAAGGTTTGAATTATGAAACTTGTTTGCAATTCTTTGCGTGTGGAGTAGAGTTGTAGGCGGGGATCGGTGTGGGGGGTTTCGTCGTGATTGTGGATTAGAGTGATGAATGAATGAAGGAAGAGGGAGGAGGGAGGAGGGAATGAGGAAAGTTGAGGTCGGGCGTGTGGCGAGCAGCTGCGACAGCGAGCAAGAAAAGGAGTGAATTCCCATGTCAGCACTTCTTTTTGAGTGATTTGCTACTCGTCTCCACGTTGCGTTGACGCTTCTTCGGGACTCTTTGCTAGTAGGGGGCTTCAGATCACCTGTGCAGCAGATGCTGTGCCATTTGTGTGCATCAAATGGAACGACGCCGTTTTCGGTCGTCATGGCCTTGTCCCTTTTTTACGCTTTTTTCCTTCTTTCCCGCTTTTTCTCCCTCCCAAATTGTTTATGGACTTTCGTCATCTCCTCCCCAATTGTTTAGGGCTTGGTACATCACACGAGGAAGTAGATGATAGAAGCGGCAACGACGGCGACGACACGAGGAAGAAGAAGACATCAGCGATTGTTTAGCAATGACACGAGGAAAAGAAGAAGATAGCCGAACGTATCAACCAGATCTGGAAGGAGCAGCAAAGATTTGCGGATTAAATTCTTACATTTCTGAAGCAGCGACAACGCATTTCACTACATTAATTTGTAAGTTTAATTTCTTTTTGCTACAGTTAGTTCAGTTGTAGTTAATCTTTATTTTGAGATAATTCTTCCTAAATTTTGCGATTTGTTTCTCTTACAAAACCCACGCCTTTCTCTCCTTGCTGCTTGGCCGAATTCAGGCTGTCCTTGGTGGGACGACTGTTCACCGGACTGGGTTGTTCACTGCCGACGCCAAACTGCTGGAAAAGGTGTGGGTTCCCCGGAGTTGGAAGGGAAGATGCCCGGTTTTCAGTTGAAACTGCTCATTGCCGCCGGTCCTTAGGTACCATAGCTGAATTGGACATAAAATCCAATTCGGATGCAGGTAAGAACTTTGGTGTTTTCTCTGTTTTCTTGGGCCGCCGGTGTTAGTGCCCCTACATTTCAGTTGTGGAATTATAGCTTGAATGCTCCTTGGCTGCTGCATCTTTCCCTGCTCATTGCCGTGTATTTCTGTTGCTTATTTTAGCTGGTGGAATAGGTATTTTTTGGAAAGATACTTGGCATCTATTAGCTGGAAATTTGTGGCTTTTGCTATATTTCAATTCTATATCTGTTTTAGAACTGTTGTACTGCTTGAATTTACTCCAAAGTGCTTGAATTTTCCTAGGCTGCTGCTCTTTGGTTTACTTGCATCAACTTGAATTATCGAATTGGTAGGATTATGGTGCTGTAAGCATGAATTTCGCTAATGCCAATTTTTGGTTGCATTTAAAATCAAGCATCTTAGGTAACTGCGTATGGTACTATTCTGAAATATGTCGGAATGCTATTTCTGGGTTCTGAAATCTGGTATTAATTTCTGAATTTGTGGTGTAGACTTAGATGGGCTAGACTTAGGAGTACTATTCTTTGTAGCTTGAAATAAATAGTAAAGTAACCAATTTGAAGATGACAGTTTGTTTAATCCCTTGATAATCTTATATGATTGATACTAGGTGCTTATTATGATTCTTGTAGGCTGCAATAATGAGAATTGGTTTGAGAGAAATGAAGGCCTTCTGGAAGCTATTATTCCCTTCCCTCAAAGACAACATTTTCTTTGGAAGCTGGTGTTTGCAAATCTAACCACAACTTGCTTTGAGCAACAACAAAGGAGTGAGAAGCAACAACAACTTAGCTAACTTAAGCTGAAGCAATTATGAGGTTTAGCTAAATTGAGCAAAACAGAAATGATCTGCGTAAGCCAGCTAGGGTGACAAGGGACATGTGCTGCTGATAATTGACGCCAAATTCAGCTTGAATATTTAGCTCGTATAGCAGTTTGTTTGTATAACTTGGTATTAGCTTAGTTTAGCAAGTTCAGCACAGCGCAGGAGCTTATGTACTGTAAGTTAAAGACCATTGTGCTGCTTGTTAATCACCGTGTTTCTTTTATGTCAGTTGTGGTGTTGGTTTTTTTACATTTTGTGTTATAGAACTCTTCTCCAGTTCAAATAATAAGATTGGTTAAGGTTTGCTGCAGAGAGTAATATGTTTATCCAAACCAAGTGAAAGCCAAATTGAGGCTTTTTTTTTTTTTTTTTTTTTTTGAGGAAAGGTAAATGATTTATATTCCACCAAAAAATAGCGGGTCAAACCCGCAAGATCAACAATACAACAGTGCAATAATACATCAAAATAGAGGCATACCCTAATCAAACACATTACATTGAAGATTAGCCTCAGTAGCTACAAAGGAGCTAACAAAGGCTATGTTTCAACAGTTAGAAGGAATCCTCTAACTAAGTTCATCCGAGGTTCAGCAGCAGTATAGCAAGCTAATATCCATCGTTCTCCAAATCTTCAAATTTTCCAGCAAACCAATGTCTTCAAAATAACACAAAATACCCGAATTTGCAACACCTAGTTCAGCCAAGGAAAGCACAAAGCTCACTCCAACAAAACCAGCTATCAAAATTTCAGCACTTCCCTCAAATTTCTACAGCCTGGATCAGCCAGGGATTGCACACAGCCTACTGCAACAGATCCAGCACTCATAATTTGTCAATCAATTTCGAAGCTCAACCATAAGTGTTCTGTTGGGGGTTATTTGTCATCAAGTCGCCAACGTCATGAGGTTGTTGTGCCTAAGATAATAATATAAAAGGCAAAATCATTACTAAAATGTCATAGTTAACCAGAAAAGAACATTATATCAATGGTATACTTGTTAAACCACTTACCAATATTGAATTCGTCAAGGACATTAATAATGGAGCACCTTCAACTAAGCAATGTTGACTTGAACTAGCTGAGACTATCTACAATGGAGAAAAAAGAAGAAGAAAACGACGGGGAGATAAGCACTCACAATACTTTTGCATAAGAAGAAAAAAAATGAAAGCTTCTGTAACTAAACATAAACAAGTACCTGAAGTTGATCTTTAGGTAAATAATACGATTGCTGAGCCTGAACCTGCTGTAACTTATCAACATAAATGATGGCCTGCTGCGGTTGATTTGTATGCTAAAAAAAAACAAAAAAAAAAACTGTTATTAAGAAATTTAACAACATGAATGATGCAGTTAAAATTACTGCCACAAACCTCAAGAGTTGAGGCAAATGCTGGTGTAGAAATTGTGACAGTTGCAGAAGGCATAGCCTGGCTGGTTTTGGTTGATTTCTTTCTTTTTGAAGCCTTTTCTATTCCACCCCTCAATCTTTTACCTGAGACAGGTTTCTTCTTCGGTTTGATTCCTGCAATTCCAGTGGTGTTTTTTACAGTAGCTTCATCTATACATTTAGTTGTAACACTTGAACATTGAACAACCTCTTCATCTGGTAATATTTCATTTGAGTGCTGCACAGTTGATCCTTTAGCTTGTAATATAGCATCCACAATATCAAACAGCTTCAAAATATCATCTTTAACAACTTTGTAACTTGCTTCACACTCTGCTGCTTTTGTGACCAATTGAACGTACAATCCACACAGTTCTCTATACCACATACTTTGACATATTTTGGGATCCACACTGCTTCCATTGACTCCAAAGTAGCCAACTTTTGCTTTACGAGTCCATCTTTTTACTACATATTGACTTGGGATTTCCATAATATTCCTCACAGTAAAAACCTTCAAAACATGAGAGCATAAAATTCCAGCAAATTCAAATTTCCTACAACTACATTCAACTTCCCCATTTGATGAATCATAAGTTACCGTATGATGATAGCTTCTCTTGGGCGGCATAACTCTGTACTTTGTAAATGATCCAACCTCCTCACAAATCTCAATACTAGAATCATGAGACTTATACCATTCAGTTTCAAAACACTTAAACACCTCAGGAGTATAAACACTTGCCGCATGTTTTAAAATTGCAATAGGAAATGGCAATGATGGAATGCTCGTTTTCATTCTAAAATCAGCCTTAAGCTCTTCATACCTACGATCTTCGAGAAGTCTTTCAAAGTTATTAAAAAACTCTAAAAACTTGTGTTTATAAGTCACATACCTCTTTACAATACTATTCATGCTCTCACTTCTTTGAGTTGTCGTCATGTCTGCACAAAACATTTGTCGGCCATATACTAAAGCCCATTTTTCCCTTATCCCAAACATGCGCCTCAACCATTTGTTGTCTTCAAGTGAATATTTCCTCAACATATCATTCCATGCATTAAAAAAATCTTCTTCTTCTTCAAAATCATAAATGCATGAGCTAAAATCTTTAGAGAAATCTTTGAATTCAGCGAAAACATCCTTTAAATGGATGGCTGCATTCTGATAAATGTGCCAAATACATAACCGGTGATTTGTTTCAGGCCATCTCAATGCCAAAGCCTTTGCCATCGCTGCATCTTGGTCCGTAAGAATAGTTTTAGGTGTTCTATCACACATAGCTCTAGCAAAAGTATCAAACAACCATTCAAACGTGAGTGCTGTCTCATCATATAACAATGCAACACCAAAGAGTGTCGTCTGTTTGTGATGATTTACACCAACAAATATTGCAATTGGACGGCCTTCATTGTTCTTCCTGTAAGTTGTGTCAAAGCAAACAACATCCCCGAAGTTTAAGTAATCTGCTCTCATCTTTGCATCTGACCAGAAAAAGTTGGTTATTAAATCATCTTCATCAACTTGGATGGCATGAAAAAAATTCGGATCATCAAATTGCATCTTCTGCAAATATTCCAAAACACCTCCTGTATCCCCTTTTTTCACATCTCTTGTTCTTTTAGACCGTAAGTAATTTCTATAGTCCTCTGGGATGAAACCTAAGTTCTCTCGACCACCCACTTGTCTAACCATGAGATCATGAGATGCTTTAGGTGGAATTCCTACAGCATTTGCCATTTCAATTTGTACTGCTGCAGTTGAAGTTATCTTTCGGTGAGCTCTGAGTAAATGTGTCTTGCTTGGACTTGAGAGATAGTGATTATGCTCCTCAATAAACTGAACCACACGAAGCTTTCCATCTCCTCGACTTGTGATTTTCATTCTTGCTTCACAACCAAACCTTGTTTCAGGACGTGGAGCTTTTACATATATACTTCTCTTGTCCTTTTCCCTTTTACCTTCAGCACTACAGCAAAACAATCTATCTATCAAGTTTCCAGATTTATCATTGAGAAATCTACTTCTTCGTATTCCAAAACCAACTTTTTTAGCATATACCAAATAGAATTGGTAAGCATCTTCTTCAGACTCAAACCCCATACCAATTTTTGGAATGATTTCTTTCGTTACTAATGAACAAAAACTGTGCAAATTCTTATCACTGTCTACATTCATGGCATCTATAGGCTCATTTTCGCCACTGTCACTCTTGCCGACTTCTGTAACGTCTTCGAAACTCAATTGACGACAAGACGTAGATGCACCCGCCATTAAACGGTTAGTTTTACTCCTAAAAAATTTAAAATTAGAATATAAGGATATGATCAATTCCTCTGTCCTCAAAGGATAAAGAAGTATAAAGAATGCTCTGTGATAAAAATAAAAAAAAACCACACTATATTCTTCCTCTTCCAAATGCAGAGTAGCATTCCTACCTCCAAAAATGTAAAACATTATCATTCAAGAAAGGTTGGCTTGGATCTACATGTATTTTTCACTTAACAGACAAAAATCAAAATCAAAACCAAACTAAGATAAACGAGAATATCATACATTCATTCTTTATAATAAAAAAATACCTTTTCAACCTAACAATGAATATGCGAAATTGAGCTATCCCCAGTGTGTTGATCTTGTTGAGTTTTCCCCTAAGAAGCTTCTGTTCAGCTTTTCTTCTTGAAGAAAGTAAGAAAGGGAGATTGAAGAGAAAGGGATTGCAAAGATTGGAATTTAGGAAGGGTGAAAAGGAAACAAAAAAGCGGGAAAGAAGGAAAAAAGCGTAAAAAAGGGACAAGGCCATGACGACCGAAAACGGCGTCGTTCCATTTGATGCACACAAATGGCACAGCATCTGCTGCACAGGTGATCTGAAGCCCTCGTAGGGAGCACACGCCCTAAACGTGGCTGCCGGATTTCCAAAATTATTATTTTTTAAAAAAAATTAAGTCATTTTTTATATTTTGTAGGAGACTGCTTTGATTTTATTTTAGGGAAAATCACACGGCCACTTTTGTTTGAGCTAGTTACGCTTTTGGCCACTTTTGTTTAATTCATTGCAAAATAGCTATTTTGTATGTATGGTGTTATAGTTTGGTCATTTTAACTTGTTATTACTAGTTTTTAACAATAACGATAATATGAGTTATGTTCACGCTAATTATGAATCCCAAAATTTCATCTTAAAAAATAGAGATTACAAAATTAGCATCTAAAAGCTTTTTCATTTTGTATAAAGAGCTGATATTACTATTGATTGGGGCGTTGATTGGTGACAATATGTAATAACAAGTTAAAATAGCCAAAATAACACTATATATATCAAAATGGCTCATTTGTAACAATTCAAACAAAAGTAGTCAAAAGTGTAACGACTCCAAATAAAAATGGCCAAATGTGTGATTTTTTTTCCTTTTTATATGTATTATAGTTTTTTGAGAAAATTAATTTTATTTAACGAGTGGAAAAATTGGTCAAATGAAATTGGATGTTTTCTCTTTTGACTAACAATTTATTCAAACTCCAAAACTTTTTAGTTTGAACCGGTCTGTGCACTTCAAACTTTCAAAGTTATACCACGAAAGATTTAAGTATTATTTTTGCCTTCCACCTACTATGATATGTTACCAAACTTAGCATTTCAATTCTCAGTTGGTCTTCAACTACCATATGACTCAATTTTCTAATAGGGCTGTTCAAGATGCAAAATTCCACCCGATTCGAATTGATCCGTTTTGGATCGGTTAAATTTCGGATCAGCGATCCAAAATTTTAAAATTATAAAAGAGTAGAACGGATCAATTTCAGATTTGATCAAGTTTAATCCGAACTAATCCGTTTTCTTTTTTGTTTTTCTCCCACTTCATTTGCTTTTCTATAGTTTTGCTGTGTTTTTTTTGTCTTCCTTGTCGAAACGACCTTAATGTCAAGAATCTTGCTACCCAAATTGCTTCTTTTTCTGTTGTAAAAGATGCAGTTTTCCTGTTTTCAAACTCATGATCAACTACGAAATGATTACCCCGTTTAGTATCAAAACTCGTTCCAAATCTTGATTTGAATTGTGATTTTAAAATATTAAAAGTGCATTGGAGATATAAAAATGTGTATTAAAATGTAAAAAAACTTATTGAAAATGATGAAACTTTTTTATAAAATAAAAATGAGATCCAAACCTTAATGTAATGGTTCACAAAACTTATATTACATGGACATTAATGATCTTAGTTTTTCCGTTTCTAACACTTGAACATAAATATATATATATATTAAATTTGTAACTAATATTTCTTAGATAGCTACGTTTAACAATCGTACAAAGCAAGAATTCTAAAAATTTAACAATAATTACCTAATTTTTAGCTGCAACTCTTGTAACTAATTAACCCTGTTTGTATTGCTTACTGCGAAGCCAATCAAGCCTTAAACTTGACATGTGCAACAGAATTGGCTCAGAAAAAACTGCTTTTATATATATTGTTATGGTATTCGCTTCAATCACTCCTGAATCGGGGGGATCAAAGACCGAGTGTGAATACCAGTCCTTAACTGCTAGAGATGGGATCGGGTACAACAAAGAAATCCTAAACTAGACCAAATGCGAAAGAGTAGATTTTGATGGTTTCTTCTTCTCGATCACACAGTACAAAGTTAAGTGTTGCAGCAAATCTCCAACAATCTGTACAAAATGAAACACCCAAAAGCATTCATCACCTGATCTGTTTGAGGTATCCCAACTGTATCTTACTCTAGCTTCTCTCCCTATTCCAAGCATTTCATCTAGGAAAAAAGAAAAAAAATGCTCGAGCTCTTCTGCTTCATTAATTCCACACAGAGACATGGTCCAGAAATCTACTGCTTCATTATTCACACACCAATAAACCATCAAATATAAAATGATAAGTCAATCAGTTCATGCTGATGTACTACGCCCAAACATTAAACAAGCCATTTTAACACAGTGAAAATATAACAACAAATAAAAGAATTAAATAAAAATACTGCTGAAGAAAAATAATAATAATAATAATAATAATTATTTGTTGTTTCAGAAAGGCCAAACAACTTAATATACAAATTCTGGCTCCCTTTCAAAGAATTTGAATTTTGAAAACAAAACACTGTGTATACCTATGGTACAGTATTTGAAAGCAATTACTGAATTTCTGCCCAATTAAAAGAACCCCAAAAAAATGCAAATTACAGTATGTGAACGGCAACACTAAATATCAGTCATGTTTCATTGATTAGCTTCTCCTACAATAGAATTTGAGCTTTTATAAACCTTTCAAATGATCGGAAAAAATTACTATGCACCTGAGCACACCTGCCCGCACGAAACAAAAATGCATCGAAAAAACTGTATGACTAAATGTATATATTGCAGAGGAAGTTCAAGCATATCCCAGAAGTTTGAAACCTGAAACTATTTGACAAAGTAACGAAAGCAACTAATCATGACCATCGGTGATTTAGCGGAGAAACCAAAGATTACAACTTTAAACACAAAATGAATTCCAAGCGGGAAAAAAAAAAAAAAAAACAAACAAAATTCTAGAGGAAAATTACAGAGATATCGATTACGGAAGGGCAAAAAAAGGTCTGCTTCAAAGTGTGAATAAGCCCCATCAATTTCCATATTGAACTTTGTTACAAATACAAGAAAGAAAAAGACGATTCCAGAATTACTCACCTAAATTTGCAGGGGAAAATTCCAGAGATATCGAGAATACAAGGGCTCCATTGCGAATCAAATTTGAGGGGCAGTAATTTAACACACAAAAATATCAATAAACATCAAATTCACAATCAAAATTAAATTTATAGAAATAGAGTGGATCGGGCTGAGGCCTTGGTTCCTAGCAGCACAGATGAGGGTTTTTCTTGCGGTTCCATCATGACCACATTATACATCTCCGGTACGTTTCTATTGAAAATCAGCATAACCGAATAGATTTGAACCTTGGATCTTTCACTTGTGAGACTATACCACACTTATTTGTTTGGTGATTATTGTAAAAAAGTAATTTTAACTCATTTCTAATATGAGTTTTCTAACAATCTATTAATTCATTCATTCAAACTAATGTTGACATAATTGTTATTTCTTAGCATTTATAAAATTAAGACTACCATAGTTTTTTATTAGTTATTTTCTTTTCAATTAAAGTTTGTCTATTTTTTTATGTATTAATCTAAAATATGTTCCATTTTGTTTACATCAAATTTTATCCTTTTTTTTCAATAAAAATATAGTACTGTAACTTTATATTTTTGAAAAAGAACCAATATTTCATTTTTTATTGGGTTCTTTCTTTTGTTTTCAATGAATTTTAATGTTTAAATTAGTTGTGAAATTCAAAAAATACATATAATTATTGTGACCAAAATATTTTAAATATTAAAATTTATAAAATTAAAGTATATTAATTATATATATATATATATATATGACATCATCCGGGTGGACCCGGTCAACCCTCTGGGTCGTGCTAACCCTCAACCTCGTTGGTTTAACGTCCGATCCGGGTCTGACAACATTGAATTAAGGATGCCAGCCTTTCCCCACGTGCACTAGCCATAATCACATTTATTGTCAGCCTTAACATATGATCCAAAGTAGCATTTATGAAGTTATCATCAGTCTTAGTCCTAGCAACCTTTTATAAGAGAAAAAAAACTTTTTGGCCATTAAACTATTTCATTAGTAAACATCAAACTTTTTGCTTGTTCTCTGTAAATCTTTGGCAACTAAACTATTAGAATGGCCTTTATACCCGTTCTGTTACTTGAACCGTCTACTCTCTTCTTCTTATTTTTCATTTGTTAACTGTATCCTAACTTCTATGACGGACTAAAAATTAGCGCAGCATCATATGTTATAGATATCCTAGCTTCTAGCACACATATCATCACCAGAGGTTGAATTCTTGAAGGTCACAGCGCGCAACACGTGGATAAGGCCACCACTAAGATTTTTCTCAAGATTACGAGCTTGAATGACACCGAAACCCAGATTTTTTTCCCCCAAATATTCCTATCCAAAAAAAAATTGAATTTCCCAAACTATAGAAAACGAAGTTGGGAGATTCGGTTTCATTTGAAAGCGAATATCCCAACTTCGTTTTCTTCAAAAACAAAAAAAAATTTGTGAAAAAAAAAAAGTTGCGGGAAGAAAACGAATTCATAGAATTCGTTTTTTGCTGAAATTTTTTTTTAAATTTTAATTGTAAAAAATGTTAGTTTTTTACCAAAATTTTTAAACATTTTTTTACAATTAGTTATAATTATATGTAAAGTAATGTAAAAAATAATTAAATAACTGTTTTGTAATATAAAAAATAATTAAATAATTATTTTGTAATTGAAAACAAGTTCACCAAAATCATTGCTAAGTTTTTATACATTTTGAAATATAATATTTTTTAATGTAAAACGAATTAAGGTGATCGAAATGGACACCCGTAATTCGTTTTTCAGTTTTTATGGAACAAAGGCAAGACGTAATTAAATAACTAAAAATCAAATTTGTAAGTGAATAAAATTTGTAAATAATTTTTATTTCGTTTTGTTTTTTGTTAAATATTTTTGAAAAAAAAAATTCCGTGCAATAAAATTATTTTTAAAATAATATTTTTGAAAAACACGAATTTAGTGAAATAAAATTATTATTAAGGTTATTTTTAACAAATAAAAAAATAATTTTTAAAAAATCAAATTCATTGAAATAAAATTATATTTAAAATAAGTAATATATTTTAATAAATAAAATTAATTTCAAAATATATAAAATAATTTTAATTAAATAATACAGCATAATTGAATTTGTTAGAAAACGAATTCAATGAAAAAACGAATTCACTGAATTCGTTTTCTCATGAATTCAATTTTTTTTTATATATTTTTGAAGAAAACGAAGCTGCCGATTCATTTTTTTTGGAAAACGTGAATCTGATAGATTCGTTTTCTATAGAATGTGAATTTAAAAAAAAAAATGTCTATTTTAATAATTTTTGGTCCCAATATAAATATTGGGAAAAAAAATCCCCGAAACCCAAGACCAAAAAAATCATATGACACATTGCTGCCAAACATAAACACAAATGCTTCCAAAGTAAGTACGGTTTCGCTCTTTTGGTGACCCATTTGGAAAATTTTAGTTTTAGAAAAGGAATATTTATATGGAAAAAATTTCTTTTAGGGATTTGGGTAGGAAAGAGAAGAAAAAATGTGTTATAAGATTATTATTTAAACCAAGCTTAATTAATTAGGCAATTATATTTGTAGTAGAATTTTTTATATTTGTTTAGTAAATAGTGTTTGTTTTGAGAAATCTAATTAGTTTAGCCTATAAATAAAAGTATTGAGTGATAATTGTAATGACAGAGATTTACAGAGAGAGAAACTGAAAATCCCTACAGCTGTGCGTTAATCTTGATATTATTATTAGGATCTATTGTGACGGCCTTTCTTTGTAAGTAGCTTTCGACTTGACAAAGAATATTAGAGAGAAGATAAAGAAACGCCTTACGGCGGAGTCTTCACCTTCGTTCGATCAATAGTCAGAAAACCAATTTGATCAAATTGATTGTGTTTGCTTCTGTTCCGTGCGAACCAATTCCATTAGGTTAAGGTTAGTTTTAATTGAATTATTTATTTGGCCTCTCTCGATTTGTGTGTGGTGATCACGTATTTAGTTCAGTTGTGAATTATTGTTTGGAATTGGGTTGGGTCACGTACTGGTTAACTTGCAATCAATATTAAACGATCAGACTTGGCCTAGATTTAGTTCAGTGCTTGAGTTGAAGTTTGGTTTTCAATTTTGCATCTCTTGAATCAATCTGATTGGAGCTTCGACGTTTTTCATCGGGTGTGGGTACGATTGATCGGATCCCCACTTTTACTTTTTGCTGAGGCAGCAAGGAGGTGTGTCAATTATGGATTGGGGTGCTAATATTAATATGATTCCAAAATTAGTGGAAGACAAAGTTACCTTTGTTGGATAAGGCAAATGCAGACTTATCTCGAAGCATGTGATTTGCTACAATACATTCAAAAGGAACAAATTATGTAGACAATGAAACAAAGGAGAAGACACGTTTCACATGATCTCTAATTCGTTAATTTATTGGCTCTGGAAAAATTTGTTGTGCTAAAACTGCCAAACAACCATGGGGTATTTTGGTAAAAAGTTAGGGTAATGGATAAAGTTCAAAAAAATAATGTCTTGAAAAGACATTTAGAGACATCAAGATGAGAAAATGTGAGACAATTGAGAATTATATTAATAGATTGGAGGAGATCCAAGATAAGATGAGATCAAACATGTATTATCTCGGGGAAATTTTTTTTGTAAATCATGTTTTCAATACATTGCATAGGAAGTTTGATTAGTTTGTGGCATGGAAATTGATACAAGAGATATTTTATTGTTGTGTCATGAAGTATTGATAAGTATATTGATTCTTTATGAGCTAAGGATTAATAGCAAGCAATTAGTGATCAAGGACTTTCAAAAGCAAGCATTTGAAGATATTGCTTCAAGAATTGTGAATGAAGAAAGTGAAAATATCAATCAACAAGATTGTGTTAATAATGAAGATGAAGGTAAAAAGAAAGCGGATGAAGGCACTAAAAGTATTGATTTGGTCAAAAGAAGAAGAAGAGATTATTTGTATCACAGAACAAAAGCGAGATATTGAAATTGATGATCATGAGATTGTTGAAAACTCTGTTGAATAGGAGCATACCAACTGCAATGAAGTCGAGTCCGATTAGGTTGAAGGAAACAAAGATAATGATGTGACAATGAGTCTTAGATTTGCAATGACATTGATGAGATTAGTAATGTTGATGGAAAACTCTATGTTTTGAAGATGAATGGATATATATCAGTGAGTTCTTTGACCATACTGAACACTTTTAGTGCCTTCATCCACTTTCTTTTGACATTCATCTTCATTATTGACACAATCTTGTTCATTGATACTTTCACTTTCTTCATTCACAATTCTTGAAGCAATATCTTCAAATACATGCCCTTGTAAGTTCTTGATCACTAACTGCTTGCTATTAATTCTTAGTTCATCAATAATCAAGATACTTAGCAATACTTCATGACACAACAATGAAATATCTATTTTCTCACTTATCAATGACACAAAGTAATCAAACTTCCTAGGCAATATATTGAGAACATGATTTACAAAAATTTCTTTGTCGAGATAATACCCATTTGATCTCATCTTATCTTGGTTCTCCTCCAATCTATTAATATAAAATTCTCAATTGTCTCACATTTTCTCATCTTACTGTCTCTAAATGTCTTTCCAATTTCAAGATATTATTTTTCTGAACTTTATCTATTCCTCTATAACTTTTTACCAAAATTTCCATGTTTGTTTAGCATTTTTAGTACGACAAAGTGTAATGATTATGTTATTTATTGAATTTATGTGAGTGAAGATTTAGAAATAATTTTAAATTTTGAATTGAGTAGTAAATGAAGTTATTTCTTTATGTAAAATTTTGGGAAAAAAAAATGATTATTTTTCTAAAATGAAATGCAAAATAACAGAGCCTAAAAATAAGAAATCTTGAACTATTTATCACTGCAACACAAAAACTCAGTCACATCAGAGAATAATCTTTCTTTCCTTTTGCATCAAGCATTGATCATAAGATTCATAACCCATGACGGGGCAAGTGATCTAGCCTACCAGAAAGCAATGGATAATGGTGCTGACCTGGGTGCTCAAATCATATGTGTGGAAATCAAGGTATGTTTACAAGTTTAGATACAACATTTGAACATACTGTCAAGCTTGGAAACAATACTAGAATGAAGGTGACTGGAAAAGGGGTTGTAAAATTAGTCTTGAAAGGGATTAGCTATATCATTGGTGATGTTTACTGTGTACCTGAACTAAAGAACAATCTTCTGAGTGTGGGGCAACTTCAGGAAAAGGGATTGGGAGTGTTGTTCAAGGATGGTGCTTGCAGCATTTATCACCCACAGAAAGGAAAAATTGCGGAATCTTTCATGAGCACAAACAGAATGTTTGTTCTGCTCACTGAATCCCATCTCAAGGTAGAAGAAGAAAGGTGTCTACACATGAGTGCCACTGATCAGTCCAAACTTTGGCACCATCGATACGGTCATCTCAGTTACAAGGGGCTGCGCACCTTGCAGTACAAGAAAATTGTGGTTGGATTGCCACAAATTACAGCAATGAGTGTCACTTGTGATGCATGTATGAAGGGCAAGCAACATCAGACTCCTATTCCAAAAAAGAGTCAATGGAGAGCAACTGAGAGACTACAACTGGTCCATGCAGACCTCTGTGGATCCATCACACCAGCTTCAACCAGGAAAAAGAGGTACTTATTATGCTTCATAGATGATCTTTCTAGAATGGCATGGGTTTATTTTCTGTTAGAGAAATCAGAAACTTTCTATCATTTTAAGCATTTTAAGATACTTGTGGAGAAAGAGATTGGAATGCCAATTAAATGCTTGAGAACAGATAGGGGAGGAGAGTTTAATTCTACAGAGTTTAATGATTTTTGTAAGCAACAAGGGATGAAGAGACAACTGACCACAACTTATACTCCACAACAAAATGGGGTAGCTGAGCGCAAGAATCGTACTGTGATGAATTTGGTGAGAGCTATACTGTCAGAGAAGAAAGTACCTAAGTCCTTTTGGCCTGAAGTAGCTCGGTGGATAATTCATGTTCTGAATCGTTCACCCACTCTAGCTGTGAAGGATAAGACCCCGGAGGAGGCATGGAGTGGACAAAAGCCATCAGTAGAACATTTTTGAGTGTTTGGTTGTGTGGGACATGTCCACATACCAGATGCTAAAAGAACCAAGCTTGAAGATAAAAGTGTGAGTTGCGTACTACTTGGAGTCAGTGATGAATCAAAAGGATACAAAATGTTTGATCCAGTTGCCAAGAAAATAATTGTGAGCCGTGATGTAGTCTTTGATGAGGATCGTATGTGGGAGTGGGATACAAGCTATGAAGAGAAGCCATCAATGGAATTAGAGTGGGGAGACAATGTTGAAAGAAATGTAGATGAAGAGGAAGAAGCAGTGGTGGAAGGAGCTGAAAATGACTCACCAATTGTTGAAGAAGAAGATTTGACAGCAAGGGAGGGTAGAAGTCGACACCCTCCCGGATGGATGCAAGATTATACATCAGGTGAAGGTCTGTCAGAAGAAGATGAAGCAAACATGGCACTTATGGTGTCATCTGATCCAGTGAGTTTTGAAGAGGCAGTTGAGAGCTCAAAATGGAGGATAGCCATGGACGAAGAAATCAAATCCATTGAAAGAAATCAGACCTAGAAGCTAGTATTACTGCCGACCGGAGCTAAGAAAATAGGAGTGAAATGGGTCTACAAAACTAAGCTGAATGAGTTGGGTAAAATCGACAAATACAAAGCAAGACTAGTGGTGAAAGGCTACTCCCAACAGCATGGAATTGATTATACCGAGGTATATGCACCTGTGGCTAGAATGGATACAGTAAGAATGATAATTGCCTTTGCTGCTCAAAGAGGTAGGAAACTTTATCAATTAGATGTCAAGTCAGCATTTTTACATGGGGAATTAAAGGAAGATGTTTTTGTGGAGCAGCCAAAGGGATATGAGAAGAAAGGAAGTGAGCAAATGGTGTACAAGCTGCAAAAGGCTCTTTACGGGCAAAAACAAGCACCCCGAGCTTGGTTTAGTCGAATAGAGTCCTACTTCATCAAGGAAGGTTTTGAAGGAGTCCAAGTGAGCATACACTCTTTGTCAAAAGAAAGGGAGGTAAAATTATCATTGTGAGCATTTATGTTGATGATTTATTGTTTACTAGTGATGATGAAGAGATGTTGTGTGAGTTCAAATGTTCCATGAAATCAAAATTTGACATGACAGATTTGGGAAAGATGAGATTCTTTCTTGGAATTGAGGTATTACAGAGAGCTGATGGTGTATTCAATGTCAAAGAAAATATGCAGCTGAAGTTTTAAATCGTTTTGGTATGGAGGAGAGCAATCCTGTTTGTACTCCCATTGTTCCAGGACAGAAAATTAGCAGAGATGAAAATGGAATAATGATGGATGTAACTCAATACAAGCAGATGGTGGGGAGTCTGATGTACCTCACAGCCACTCGGCCTGATCTCATGTTCATTGTCAGTCTTATTAGTCGTTTCATGGCAAGACCTACACCACTACATTTTGCAGCAGCAAAAAGAGTCATGCGATACTTGAAAGGGACTATGGACTATGGTGTGTTCTACAAGAAGGGAGGAGCTAGTGACTTGGTGGGCTTTACGGACAGTGATTATGCTGGGGACATAGAGGATAGTAAGAGCACTTCAGGGTACGTGTTTATGATGTCTGGAGGAGCAATAGCCTGGTCATCAAAGAAACAACCTATAGTCACTTTATCAACAACTGAAGCTGAATTTATAGCAGCTGCTGCGTGTGCTTGCCAGGCTAATTGGATGAGAAGGGTTCTAAAAGAGATTGGTCATTTGCAAGCAGATGGCACTGTATTAATGTGTGATAATACTTCAGCCATAAAGTTGTCCAAAAATCCAGTTTTACATGGTCGTTCCAAGCATATACGAGTAAGGTTTCATTTCCTAAGAGACCTTACGCAAGAAGGAGATATTGAGTTACTGTACTGTGGCACTCGAGACCAGCTTGCTGATTTGATGACCAAGCCTCTCAAGTTGGAAATTCTTCAAAAGCTCCGTGAGAAACTAGGTGTTTGTGCTGTTTCAGATTTGAACTAATTGCCTATCAAAGGAATTAGTTCAAGGAAGGGATTGTTGGAAGGAGTTGACTGAGTCAGAGACTGTTGGAATAAAGACCTGGTCTTCAGGTTTGTTAGAGTTGATTTTATTTCTTTCGTTATCTGAACCACTAGGCAGAGTATCTGCTAATGTAGACTGAATTTTCTCATTATTGTTGGATGTAAGCTCTATAAAGCTGAGCGTTGTTTTCAATTAATCAATAAGATCATTTTACACCAATTGTTTGAATTCGTGTATTATTCTTAATACTTTACAGGCTTAGCGTAATGATGTGCACAAAAATAGAGGAAGACAGTTAACAACATGTGACGCTCATTGGGAAAGAAAGACCACTTGCCGAGTTGAGTTGGGACTACAAGGCGGGGACCAATACCATCGCATATTCAACTCGGGCACCGCATTAGAATGCTGCCAATAAATAAAAGTTGTCTTGTATTTGCGAAGTAAGTGATGTTTACTAGAAGAGAGGCTTTACTTTTAAGAGTTTTCCTTCTTCTAACTTGATCGTTGGAGTTTAATCGGGAAGTTAGCTCTCGAACACAGGTACGACAAAGGAGACGATCCGTGGACATCCTCCAGTGAAAAAGAGTCGAAACAGTTTTCTTAGACGAGTTACTAAGATCACTGAAATCCAAGAGAAAAATAGAATGGAAAAAAAATTATAGATTTCATGTCTATTAATCTAACGGCTAAATTGACAGGAAGGGCACAAATGGTCCATTTTAATAGCTTAATGGCTAAAGAGTTACCAAAAAAAAAAAAGTTTGATTGCCAAATGTATTATTTAAATTGTTTGATGGCATAGAAGGTTTTTATCCCTCACCAAAACAAATATTATATAAAAATAAAACTAAAACTTTTTTCTAAAATATTTGGACACTTATATAAAAACATTTTGAAAGTACTGAGCCTCTTTTTTTCACAAGAGGTGATTAGGAAAATCTTGTCAATTCACATCAGTAGGGGAGATAGGGAACAAGGAGGTGAATTGTGCTGGGAAAAGGATAATAGGGGTATTTACACTAAAGACTGGGTATCATGCGGCCCAAGCACAATGCAGGAGTCAAGAACAGGGGAGAGATACCAATCGCCAGACTTGGGGGAATTATTTATTTGGAGAGCCATTCACAATGCACTTCCAACAAAAAGCAGCTCCCTCACACGTAGGAGAGGCAGTGATTCATCGGGATGTCCAAGATCTGGGAATGAAGAAGAACCAGTAGAACATATGCTATTAAACTGTATGGAAGCAAAAGTGATATGGAGGCTGTCCAGACTTGGATTCAATTTCGACATTGGGAGCCCAGAACGGTTTGATGCATGGTTTCATAAATGGATTCTAGATGCACCAGATGACAAACAAGGTGCTTCTCATGTTGTTTGCTTTGGCAGATATGGATTGCAAGGAATGGAAAGATTTGGGAAGAGAAAGGAGGCAAATTCCCTTACCCAATTATCCAAAGAATGAATCGATCCATTTCGGGACACATAAGAGGTGCGAAGGCACAGAAAGGATCTGATCTGAAGTGCCTGGTCTGGTACTGAAACTCCTAGTGGGATACAGATGGATCGAATGCTAGTGGATGGAGCGTACAAACTCATCAGGGGCGGTGGCGTGGGGAAGTAACAGATTGGGTGGGAGGGACGGATTATACATTCGGAGGTTCAGTCAGGCAAGCTCACCTCTACAAACAGAGGCACTAGCATGTCTTCCTCGATCTCAAATGGTTAGTGCAGAATGGAGGAAGGAAAGCCTGTGAGATTCAGACAGACTGCTTACAAGTGATAGGTGGAGTTTCCTCAATCCAAGGATTCAAAGCTAGCAAATTATTAAATATATTCTGCAGCTTTTCTGTATATGTAGCATTAGGAAGGTGCCTAGATCAGTGGTGCACTCACCACATGGAATGGCCAGTAGGGCAAATGGTAATCGTTTGTAAATTGTAAGGTATTAATATTAATATATATAAGTTTGATTTTTGAAAAAAAAAAAAAAAAAAAAAAAAGATTAAGTTAACCTGACAAAAAGGGCGGGACCCAGTGGGCCCCCCAAAAAAAAACAAAACCTGAATTTCCTTTTTTTTTTTACTAACTTAAAATACCCAGGCTGACAACAACAACAAAAAAAAATAAAATAAAATAAAATAAAACAAAATGAAACAAAAAAACACATAAAAAAGGAAAACTGAAACAGATTATAAAAAAAAAAAAAAATTAAAAATGGGGCAGTTCAGGGCTAGCCCTGCCCTGCCCAGAAGTAGCTATTTTGGGGCATGGCCCGAACCGAACGGTTTCGGGCGAGACGACTGATAATTACTCCTATTCCAAACTAAAAGATGCCTTTACTATTACTGATTTGACCACCCCTAATCCAAATTAAAAGAAACCTTCTTTATTTCCCTGGTTGGTTTTCAGCTCTTTGCTAATCTTGTTGCTTAATATTAGTTTTAGTCATTGTGAATAAATTATAGCCATGCAGAACCAGTTTACAAGATAAATTTGTTAAGCATCCACTTTTTTGGTTGACTGAATATTTTACATCCTTTTTTCCAATCTCAACAAGCAGAGACCTAGTTCAAAAAGGATAACTTTTAAACATGAGTATTGTTTTGAAGGAAAAATAATAAATAATCGTTAAAACACGACTATCCTGAAGTTGTGGAACCTAATAAGTGGTACAAGAAATCTGAATTCAGGAAATTAACAAGATCAGATGCTGTGTTAGGATGACATTTATGGTTAATGCTATGATATAGATCTCCTACCCTTCATATTCTGTGAACAACATATATTCACTCTGATGTATCATTTGCTGTATATATACAACCTTGGACTGTAAACCCAAAGAAACTTATTCTATAGAGAAATTTGACAAATAGGGACAAGGGTGAACTTATTCTTGAATCCTCAGGTTGCTGAACAGCCAAGTTGAAACTTGTGAGGTTTCATTCTTCCATTCAATGCAAGTGCCAAGACATCATACTCTTCCACATACCATAGCTCGGAAACTATCGCCTGGACAAGCGCAGTGGAAAAGTGAGCCCGTATAAATGCATGGAAATTCAAGCAAAGTAAATGCATAGCAGAAGATTGTCTTAGAGTTGACAATCTGAGAAGTTTACCCCAGTAAATCCCAAACCAGAGAATGTTCATTTACCCCCATACTTGCACAGAGAGGAAAGATCAGATGAAGATGCTTCAAGCGGATTTTGTCAGAAAAGTAATACTGAATGTAACAGATAGTTGAGGGAACTGAAATATCTCAATGATACCACATCCACATGTGCCATTGATAATTTGAAGGCAAATACTACCTGAAAGCCATGAAGCTGGCTATTTAGCTTATTCACGAGCTCATGGAGAAATCCCAGTTCAGATATTTTCTTCTCCTGTTAAAAGAAAGGCAGAAATATGACCATAGAACAATGTTCAAAATGAAAATAAGAATTTATCAAAGTGAACAAACTTAAATCCACACAACAAAATTTGAAGCTTTCAACAAAAAGTAGTTCTATCAGACGGTATTCTACCAGTCTATCCTATAAAGTTTGCATGCGCAGTTGTTTCATTGCAATAGGAATTAGCATTTCCATTCATTCTGACAGAACTTCAAAGTTTCTTAAGTGTTCAGTATTTGTTGAGATGGATGCCCTCATGATAATACGGGGAAAGCATCCTGGTTTTTGCTTCTGCAAATTACGGTTCAAATTCAACCTTAGAATTCATAGGCTAAATGCGTGTAAATGTATCCATGCCTCTACAAGAAGCACGGTCACTAATGATTTAGCATCTTAAGGGCCTGTTCGTTTGAGAGTTTTAAGGGAGGTTTTGAAAAACAGATTTTCAAAAACAAGCAAAAGAAAAGGTGGGAAAAAAATGTTTTAAAAAACTATGTTTAGTAAAAGAATTTTGAGAAACAGTTTTTTCAAAATCTTGTTTGGTAAGGTAGTAGGCGGCAAACAAGATTTCCCATCAAGGTTTGGGTTTAGATAAAAATAATATTTGGTGTTAAAAAAAAAATGTTTTTGAAATAAGGCTTTGGAGAACATATTTTTGAACCCGTGCCAAACGAGGTTTGGATTTTAAAACAGTTTCTGAAATTCATAATCCTGCAAAAGCAGCCTGCAAAACTTCCAAACAAACAGGCCCTAAAGGTTTTCAAGTTGCACCCATACCTGCACCTTCAGTCTGATATTTGGAGCATGATTTACAAGAGTATGATTTATGAAAGCCACTTTCAATTAATTAGAGTCAATTGCCTCTGTAGCTTAATTACTCCTAACGATTACTGCAACAAAGCAACAAAGCAACAAAACAGACATCTAAGTATTGCTAAGAAAACTGGAGGTATCAGTTTAAATAAATGAAAGAGTGCGCTACCTTGGGCAACTCAGTGGGGTGACCAAGAAGCCTTGCCAGTGATGTGTGAAGAATAGCAGGATCATACTGTAGAAAAAAGAGTTCAGTGTAAGATTCATTTACAAAAACAGTGGCCAAAGTTAGAAAACTTTGCAGTTCAATCTCTGCGGACAACATGAAGTCAGCAACTATATGGTAACCAAAATGTTGGAGAAGGAACTAAAACAGTTAGATTCAAGCAGAGGAACAAATTGTGCATAAGTATCGGCTTCTTTAGTTCATGAAACTGAAGACAGCGTAGTCAACATCAGACTACTACATGGTACATACAATGGTAAAGAAAGAGTGAGATGTGGGAATGAAAATTGTTTTCATATCATATTGATGAAAATTGTTTTGATATCATATTGATTATGCTTTGAAAAAAGCTTATTTCCCTTAAAACGAATGGTCTGACAACTTTTAAGTTCCTACACACTAATATGACTTCATAAAATATTTCCAAGGATAAGTAAAAACAAGAAGATGAACTTGTTCCTTACTAGTTGTTTCTCTGGTGCTCGTGGAAGAGCTGATCTCAATCTATCACGAATGACTACAGGATCCGGACCAGACATAATCTAAAATTGAAAATAACAGAAATAACCATTAGATTGAATTTGTAGAAAGTTTTGATGCTCGACATTTGTGGATATGTTGTTCTAAAAGCAACATCATGTTATTGCATATTTCTTGTGTACCTGAAGCAAAGAGAGAAAATTATTGGTTCCTATATAACTAAGATTCCATTCCAAATTGTATGAGAAAGCGCAAATACAATAATAGTCGAAATGACAGCAAAATACGGATCAAGACTACTTCAGAACTTTTAGAAAGGTTACCAACTATTACCAAATAATAGGAGAGAGGAAAAATCTAGGACACAAGCTTACTACAAGCACTCCAATAACTAGCATTGCTAATAGAAGTAGTAACCAAATGAGGGAAAAGGGACAAAACTATGTGCCAGAAAGGTTACTTAAAACGTTTCATTTCTGAAAGCAACGAAAGACCCCAAGAAACCTTTGCGCGGTAGTAGTCAGCTATTCAGTCACCCTAATGCCAATCTCTTCCTGTCAAAGGTAGACACAGTACTTCCTAAACAATATATGAGCATGCCCACCGTGTTTGTTTGCGTGTGTTGTGTGTGTGTGGATAAGAGAGAGATGGGGAAGAGTAGACAATTTCTTGTGCTAGGGAAGAAACAGACCTGCCAACAACCAAGAAGCACTCCAGTAGAAGTCAAAACCACTCTATCCAAGGAAATTTTTAAAGGGCACAGATTCTTTGCAACAGCTTTAACAGAGTTTATTTCAGCTTCAATCTGAAAAATCAAGTGGGCCATGACTCCATGAGTACCATCTAACATTTTAATGGTGGTATGAGAAGGGAACCTACAGAAAAGTTCCACGATGCTACTCACCTCCACTTCTGAGGCAGGAACTGATGAAATGTGATGCGAAGCATGGACCATGCTAAAATGGTACAGAGTAGAGTTCTGAAACCAGATCACTAACCAAGTGAAGCATAAGAATACCAATCATTAGTAATGCGTACTTTGATTCTGACAAGAAAAAAGTAATAGGTACATGGAAATTGAACTATTTCTAGAAGTAATTCATTCTCTTATGCAAATAATATTGGAAAACATTCACGTTTTATGCTCACTCTGAACAAAAGAGATCTCACCTTTGTCAAAATAGGGCATAAATGTTTTTTCAACAGCCTCCCTACAAGGAGAATAAGTAAGCACACATGGTTCATATAAAAAATTGAAGCAAAATAAGTTTTAAAAAAAACCAAGTGATGGAAATCAAAGTACTCCAATGACAAGAAAAAGATATAGGCATTTGATGGAAATCAAAGTACTCTGCTGACAAGAAAAATCCATAGGCATGAAATGTTCAACATTTCACCTCTTCCTTCCTTAACAGGTTTTTTATGATGAGAATAACAGGTTGGCATCTTCAGAGAAGAGACACAAATTCTTTCAACAAAAGGTTATTTAGGATAAGCAATACAATAATGAGACGCCAGAGACAAACACTTCTGAGTTGCAATTATCAATTAAAATACTCAACTTTAAGTTGCTAATGAGATTTATTGAACAATTACAGTCCAGAAGCCAGCTCAGATGTTATGAAAACTGATCTTTTCCATTCAGAATAGTTGATCCGCCAATTCAAGGGCTAATTGTGTCTTCTGGTCAAAGGCCAATGTGGTGCTTTGAAAAGAAAGAACATTTGTACCTCAACTTCGCCATTGTGGTTCAATATGTAAAAAAAATTAATAAATGATATACTTGCGGGAAAAGACCAAGTGAACTGTGTGCTGATGTTAAATCTCAGACCTGGGGGGACATAAAGAACTTATTATGCCAGTTCTAAGAAAATGCAATTCTTTTCCTTCCTCTTTCTCAATCCAGATACAGTCGGCCAAACATGCAAAAGTTGACATCACGAGAAGCCAATAACATTATAATCCTATTCCAATTTACATGATGAAAAGAAGGCACAATGAAAGAAATAAAGGCCAAAACATAGTAATGAGAAAAAAGAAAAAAAAAAATAGTATATGAAGAGTCATGTAATTGTAGGCTTGTCTCTGTGAAGTGTGGAATAGGAAAAAAATGGCATCTCAAATTTTTTTTTTTTTTGCAATTTAATTGCTGTCAGAAAAAAGGACAAGATGATTGACTAGAAAATCAATGGGTTTTCTTGCTTTAATTTCCTCTAAAGATGAAAGTATCCACTTGAGGTTTCACAATACTAATCCTATGAGATATTACTCCATTTCTATGATTCCTCTTTCTTTGTGTGAACTAGATAATGAAACATATTGCTTCCTTCATTTTTTGCACAATTTGCTTGTCTCTATCAGGAGAATCTGACAAAACCAAGCTTTAACTGTCCTTATAAACTGCTAATTTCAAATCTGATAAACATAGACAAGATAAACTAGTAAATAGTGAAGGCATGATTAACTTACGCAATAGGAACAGAGTACTGAGGGCTCAGATACAAAACGTTTGCTCTCACAGGGGGATTTGCAGCCTACATACACAAGCAAAGAGCTCATTATTTGCACTCAAAGAAGCTACGAACACCATAAGAGTCACACATTATACCCTCAGCACGGGTGTCACAGCTCCATCTTCAACAGTGAAAAGATCCGACAGAGATAATGACTGTGAAGTTTCACCATTTTTTAGGAAAGCAGCTCCCTTTTGATCCAACTCCCTTGACAATTCATCATACAATTTTGTTCTCCGTTCCACATTGGATAAAGATAATCCTGACAAATGAACATCCAAAATTTCAGTTCAGATCCTAACAGATTATTGTTTGCATTTGAAGTAATGAAAATGAAAGAGCAATGTGCTAAATCTAGTGCATCAATTATTACACATTAATTAAACTAAAACCCACAAATTTTTCTCCTCTTTAATTTTGCAGATTTTTTTTTTTTTTTTCGAGATAAGCCAGAATCAACTCAATTAATTCACCCAAAAGATTCATTATTAAGATTTAAGACAGCTTAGATTCCCAAAACGCTCCAAAGATTCAGCTCCAAAATCATTTAATTATTTCCTTTCTTGATTACCCCAATTGTTTACCTGCTACGTTCCCATTTTCAACCTTCCAAAAATCACTCCACTTGGCCACACCCCATCAAATATCATTCAAAATCAATCAATTCCAGCTAGGAAATCCATATATGGAAAAATAATCAATAACCCAGAAAAGAAGGGCTTTGCACAAGCATAATAAAGAAGCAATTAACAAATAAGAATCATAAAACTGCTGAAAAAATTACCCGTGGAAGAGGAAGCTGAATTTCGGAGTGCCATTTGGAACAGAGTGTAAAATGTCAGAGCTGAAATTAACCACATGATCAAAGCAGGCGCCACCTTTGAAATAGCCCACCATTTTCTCACTCTAGCCATTCTACAGTTGTTAGCAGTAATTGAAGCTTATAAGGAAAGTTTATGGTTTTTGGGTTCATTAATTGCTTTTCGGTGGATATTCCTTTTTAGGTGAGATTCAAGGGGCAAAAAATACTAGTACTTTCTAACTGTTAGAAACTGAAGAATCAAACTATTAGATTATTTCATGGATGCATTCATCTTAAAATTCTTAGTTTTCAAATTTTCATGCGTATTCGTGGGGCAAAAGTTCATTTTACCTTTTTAATATTTTACCCAATAGCCAAATAAATATCTAATATTATTTTAGATTCAATAACATTATTTTGGATTTAAATAAGCACCAAACATTATAAAATAGGATTAATTTAGCACATTTACGTGTAAATACACATTAAAGACTAATTTGGCCAAATTTCGTAAAGATTAAGGGTATATTTGGACACAACATATACCGTTAGGGCTTATTTGGACACCATATATAATGTCGGAGGCTTATTTGAATCCAAAATAACGTTAAGAACTTATTTTGCTCTAGAATAAAACATGGGGCTAAAAAGACCTTTGTCCCGTATGCATGTGTAGTCTTTTCTTGAAATTCATAATTTTCACTCTTTGATAAAAAATTTTCATAAGAGTATCACTACATCCGTCCTAATTTGAGTGTCGTTTCAACATAATTTTTTTTTTTTTATAATCTAAATAACAGTGTCTTTTTCTCCTATTTCAAGAAGAAATTTTAATATCTTCTTTTACCTCCACTTGCAGCATCAATTGCTGTCCTTTTACTCCATCAGCAATCTTTCATAAAAATAGTGAAGCAACAATTGCCAGGAATTTGGGCATGTTCTTTTTCATCGTTTTGAAAACGATTTTAAAAATAAATTTTGAAAAATAGTTTTTTTGTTTTTTAGTAATTTTATAACTTAAAATAATAAATAGTATCTTTAAATTTATATATATATACACACTCTACCCACAAAAAAAAGTGAACCCTTAAGTATTGGGTATATTTATTTTGTGACTAAGGGTTCACTTTTTTTAGTATAGGGTATATATTTAATTTAATTTTTGATACTAATATTTAAAAAAAAATTAAAATACATATACCCTACACAAAAAAAGTAAACCCGTAAATATTGCGTATATTTATTTTATAACTAAGGTTTTCACTTTTTTCATGTGTAGGGTAAATTTATTTTAATTTTACAAAATTATATTCACACAAATACTATGAAATTATATTTAAAATAGAAAATTAAGGATGACAACAGTAAATTTTATTTTTATACATACGAAGGATAGAAGAAATTTCATGGTTAAAATGTTTCATTACAATTTACTAAATATAGGAATTAATTTAGATAAAATAGTCCATAATAATCATGACAAAATAGAGTCCATAAAGATAGGAATGATTTTAAAAGGCATATGTGGAACAATTTCATTGGATGCCTGACAAAACCTTTGTCAGGATAATCCTGACCGATAGTTTTCTCATAGTAAAAACTTATATTAGAAATGATGAAATATGATTAAAATATATTAAATTTACTGTTGAAACCAAAACCGTTTTCAAAACAGAACAAAAAAAACAGGCCCGATGTTGTGGACAACTATAACAATACTCATACAAATTTTCATCATGTAACTTCTTAATGCTACACATATCCTTTCTAACTGATCAGTCGTCTTTGATGCAGGATAAATTTGTTTCATAAACTGTGTTTGCATCTTAGCCCAAGTATTAAAAGAGTTAGGAAGTAAACCTTGAAACCAAATATTAGCTTCCCCAATTTGTGTAAAGGGAAAACTAGTCAATTGAACATATTATTCATTTATCCCCCTATTAGGTAAGGTCCTACAAATTTTCATAAACTCATTCATAAAAATTTTAGAATCTTTCTTAGCCAATCCATGGTATTTAGGAAGCAAATTCAAGTAAGAAGATTTATGTTCAAAATCAACAGTTAGTGTTGGGAGAAGTGTGCATGAAGGTTGAAAATTAATATCAGGACACGCTAGCTCTGTTCTTTTCCGAACATAATCAGGAAAAGTATCACTTTTTTCTCAAAAATATTACACAAAGAAATAACATCATTTTTATAAAATTCATAATTCAAATTTAAAAATTCCCTCTAAATTCTCACTCACATAAATTCAAAAACAAATAATCATTACATTTTTTCTTCTCTTTCTTACACAAATCCCCAAAAGAAATTCCCTCCAAAACAAAATTCTTCCCTAACTAAAAAATTGCATATCTATAGTACTAAGAGAACATATGTACGATCTTCAACTTGATTTTTCATTCAGATTCGGCATGCTTTTAGTGTCACTTGTGGTGAATGGCTTTGCGGAACCTCTTCTGCAATACCAGAAGTTGATACCTGAAGTGATTCCTTGGTTTCTTCCTTCCTTTTTCGCAGTCTTTTCAATCTCTAGATCAAACAACAAAACAGGGTGAGAAGATCAGGACATTCATCAAGCAATATGACAAAATTAACTAAAAGAGAGAAATTAATGTTTTTGCCTTTCCCTGGCAACGGCGCCAAAATTTGGTGTGTCGTTTTTACTCTAAAAATAAACCTACTCAAATTAGCACAGTGGCGAGTAAAATCGTCTCCCAGGAAACGGAACTAATTTCTTCTTTCAATTAATTTCGAACATTTGAGAGAGATTTTTGCATTTAGAATTGTTAATAATAACTTCAACAAAACTAAAATTAAAACATAGATTAAACTCAATATATTAAGTTCCGGCAAACAAATGATTAAACACTAATTCAAGAATTTCGTTCATCGATGCAAGGAATCGTTTAACAAACACAAGTTAACCAGTTATAGTTAGTGATGACGCGTACATACATAAGCTTATTCCCCTTTATCTTCTTGATAGTTAGGATGACGCATCGCTGACTACTTCTCTAACGGGCTAGCAACATAGAGAGACGTTCTACTAAATTTAACTAACCAACACTATTAAGACATAGGGAAATATGATTCTAGCCCACTAGACTCTAAAGAAGGATTGTTTGACTAAGCCATTTATTCGCTTTACCCAATGATAAATGTACCATTAATTAAATCACCCATTGAGAATGCAAAAATAAGTCTAGATCCTATACACAGAGAATTAACAAACTTGCATTTGTTAAATTGGGAGAACTATTTGGTCTCGTGAAACTTTAATTAGTGTTCCATCATGTGATTGTCGAAAGAAACAAGTTAGCCACTAAACATAATTTTTAAAAAAAGAACAATACAGAATTAAGCCTGCTTGATTTAGTGGACATGAAAATGGAATGGCGGCGACAGGCAAAACTACAAACAAAACAAATCTAATTACTAATTGGAATCCTACGGCACTAAACTCCTATATATATATTCTATTCAAGTCAGATTCCAATTCAATGACTAAACCAAATCAATTTCCATGAATTTAAAGACTCAAACTTGTAATTGACGTAAAAGAAAGAAATGACGATGAGAATTAAATCTAAATAGAAAGGAATCTCCAGTAACGCTATAAACTAAAGAAAAACATGAGCTAGTTGATTAGCTAGTTTGACCACAACTAGTTAAATTTGTATGATTAGACAATTGAAGATTGCTAACAAAACACAATGATCAATTAAACAAAAACAAAAACTTATATAGGATGTGTCTTATTGACTTTAGCCTCTGATGAATCGATCGAGTTTAGCGCTTATGAGTTTAATTATTGAAATATCATGCATCGAGTTTGATTTATGATGTACTACTTATTACTTTTAACCAATAATGTATGACAATTATGTTAAAATAAAAAGTATCGCACTTACAAAAAATTACAAAAAATATTCTTTTGTTAACGACAATATTGAATCTAATATATATATGTGAGAATGATCACTGGACCATCTTTTTTTCTAGTTCCAATTGTACTTCATTATTTTGAAAAAATCGTCATTACAAAATGTAGTTGTTAATACTTAGATAAATAAACGGTAGCAAATATAATGAATTAATTAAACCTATAAAGTAATAAACAATGATACATCTATGTAGATCTAAATACTAAAATGAAAGCTCTTCGTTGCCTTATCTAAATAATGTATTTCAGGAATTTTTTTTATTAAAAAAAATAAAATTAAAGGGATTCTTTGTAATTTCATGAAAGAACGGGATCAGTTTCAAAAGCATACACAAACTTTAGGGAATAAATGTAATTCACCCTAAATCTTTTGCAATATTATTCTTAAAAATGACCGACCAAGCTAGAAAGCATGTTGGTTTTGGGAAAAGAAGAAATAAAAAGAAATATATCCAAACATTCTTGTTTCTTACTAATTCAAATTTTAAAATTTAAAAATTTCCTTTAAAGTTTACTCAAATTATTTAAATAATTCATCATTGCACTTTTTCTTCTTAATTTTACACAACTTCCACAAAACCAAATTATTCCAAGTATTTATCCAGAAAAAGAAAAGAAAAATCCACATCCAAGATACAATCCAGTTATGTAAGTTTTCTATAGGGTGAATTAAACTTTGGTTTTCTAGAAAATACTCCCTCCATTATATTTAATAATATTGGTCCCCACTTTTTTTAATATAATCATTTGTAGTTCTTAATCATTATTTAGAAAGTAAAAATATTAATAAAAAAATATGATACCAAATTATTTATTTTAAATGTTTTATCTTCTATTTTATAATAAATTGCTTACTTTTTTAATATAGATAGAGGAAATAGCTCAACTCTTTTGATTATTTTCTTGGTCTCTCTAGATATGTTGGAGCTAGCTTTATGCTCTTCAATTTTTTTCTTTAGCCCAACGCAATTTCAATTCAACCCAAATGAATTGTTTGGGCCTTCAAAAGCGTTTGTTGGGCTTATTTAAGAATTTTTCTCCCAAATCATCTAGTACAATAAAATCCTTGCCAAACCCAAGTTTGTCATCTTCAACCTCAACAAGCACCATTACACTTTCAAAGTTTCTATAGATTACGGGAGATCCATAGTGAGCAACTTAAGCATGATGGTGTCATACTTTGTCAAGATACGGAATCTACTGTGACCTTATGAGGAAGATACTTTAACAGTTAAATTTAATATGCATATTTTTACCTATAAAAAGAGGCTAGATATTTTTTTTAGAAAATGTAATATTTCTACCTCTAAAATCGATACGCACACTATAAACAATACTTGTTGTTATAAAATAAATAGAGATACATTAGAGGTTAAATTCAATATGCAATACATCAGAAGCTAACCTCATAATCGTGATATAATCAATAATTAAACTCAATAGTGA
Source organism: Leptodermis oblonga (assembly GCA_016801395.1). NCBI lineage: Eukaryota > Viridiplantae > Streptophyta > Magnoliopsida > Gentianales > Rubiaceae > Leptodermis > Leptodermis oblonga. The sequence goes on from CM028759.1 coordinate 31,794,250, forward strand.
AAGCAAGTTTATTGATTGTTATCAAAAAATGTTTAGATCGAATCTGGACCCCTGTTGTCCCATTCAATCTCCTATTCTCTTTGCAAGGTTTCAAACCAAGTTTGAAACTTAGTTTTGGAAAAATAATTTTATAATCAGTTTTCATCATTTTCAATACAACTTTTTACTATTCATCAATACCTTTTTATATTTTCAATATACTTTTATATTATAAAATTATTTTTCAAAACTAAGTTTTCAAACTTAGTTTGAAACCTTGCAAAGAGAACAGGCCCCTAGTTTGTTTTCATTTTTTTTTTTTTTTTTTTTTTTTGGTATTGAAGGCAAATTTTATTGATTTTTTAAAAAACTGTTTAGATCGAATCTGGACCCTACAGTCCCATTCAATCTAAAGTTGTTTTTATTTTAATATTGGTTTTTTCTCCCATCTTTTAATGGTACTAAAAGCATGTTTTACTGATTTTTTAAACTGTTTACATTGAATTTGAACTCATGCAGTTCGTTTCGTTCTGAATCCTGTTTTTTATTTTGGTTTTTCTTTGCCCCATCTTTTAAGAGTACAGAAATCATGTTTTACTATACTCTTTTAACTTTTTAGACGAATCTGGACCCCGGCAGTGCGATTTGGTTTAAACCCTATTTTTGTATTTTTATTTTTATTTTTGGTCTTTTAAGGGAACTGCATTATTGTGTTGCGTTTATTTTGTTTACGTATTGATGTAGTGTTATATATATATATATATATATATATATATATATTACAGGGCACAATATTATTTTTTACCACCTTAACCATCTTCGGTATCAATATATTTGGACTGGTTGGTGTTGGTTGAAAACTTGGAGAAAATAGAGTTTAGAATAGTCCATTATTTTAAACTCTCTAGAGTTTCTTGTTAATTGTTAAGTGGGTGGGTGCAGTGGGTGGAATGCGCCTGAGATTATTCAGACACGATTTTATTACCATTCTTTTATCATCCTACTAGAGCAAAACACCTCGATCTCCAGTTCAAGAAAATACGAAACAGTGACCGAAAAATTTAAGTCCAAACCTGTGAGTGGGGCATTAAGAGCAACCTTAAACTAGTGGGAGGAAGAGTTGAATTTGAAAAAAATCCGTGAATTAACAGGAAAAGCCGATGCTAAATATTGTTTGATGGCAATCTAAGGTTATTATCTTGTTGGTTTAAAAATCCAAATCAATAAGGATAATAGCTATAGATTCTTTCCTTCCGGTTTTATCGTCAAATTTTCCGTTCATTCACAAAATTTTCGGGTTCATTTCTTCCTTCTCATTAGAGCCTTAAGTTTCTCTCAACATCACATTCATCATGTTCCAATGACTTAGTCTAATGGACATCCTAAGGCATTTAAGACCTTAGGTTGTGGAAAACCCAGGATCGAATCCTGATAAATTGCCTTGAAGTGTCCACTAAACTAAATCATTAAAGCTTGTTTAAATTATTTTAAAAATATTAGAAAAATGTTGAAAATTTATTATAAATGTAAATTTGAACATGATGCAAGATCAAGACAGAGAGGGCGGGATGGATAAGTGAAGAGCGAGGGCAATAAAAGGCAGATCAAAATTTTCTGTACCATTTATTCCATAAGAACATTGAGTTGGATTTTTATTTTTTCTTTAGTTTGTAATAAAAATGGATAAGAAATTGTGCAACCAAAAACTGACAAGTTGGTAATTTATCCTTTGAGTCTATTTGTACTATTTGCTGACTTTCACAATTTATTCTTGTCTAAAAAATAAAAAAGCCTACTGCTTTGTTGTTTATAAGCATCTATTGTGTTGTAGAAGTATTTTGCATTAATCCCTAGTTAGAAAGATAGTGAGGACATCAAACATTTTAAAAAGATTGTTTAACATGCCTTATGTGACTTTGTTATTAATTACAAGTCTTTGTTTTATTTATTAAGAAAAATCCTACAGTATATTTCACAAGTTATTCAGTGTTCTTTCTTGTTTTAGATTTATAAAACCTCTTGAATTTATCTTCACATTATATTAAATTACAATAATAAAGTAAATTACATAATGCTATTAATTACTAACATAATTGTTACAAAGTAAGCGATACAAGTAATCTCATCTCAATAAAGGATGCGGCAACCAACGGGGATGTCCCCGGCCGTCTCTGTTGATGTACAATTATTGTGCATCACACAGGCCCTTATATATGCTCCAAATGATCAGGAACTGAACAATTGATCGATCACCACTTGGATCTTGTTGCTCATCTTAAACATAATTATTTCCAACCTTAATTTCAATTCTCTTATGATGCCAGATTTGACTTTCAAAATGCTTTTTCATCGAATAATTATCAACGATCGATGCTTTTATTTATAAACTAGCTAGGTTACAAATTTCAGAGCTATACATATAGATCCGTATCCACAAGTCATTTGCACAACGCCTGACTACAGCAGCAGAGTTACAGCCTAGTCCGGTGGGGCAATTGCCCCATCTCAATTTTTTAAAATTATCCTTGCTGTAATACAAAAATTACAAAATTAGTCAATTTAGCTTCACCAAAAATGAAGAAAATTTATGAAAAAATTAAAGATAAATCAAATTAGTATTTGACTAGTTAAAATCATTTGATGCTATTAAGATTACAAATACATTTAGTGAGGTCTAAATTTGTTAAAGCAAAATATGAGTTTAAGAATTCCCTCAACAAGTTCTCAAAAGCAGTTATCTTCTCCTGTTTCAAAAATACTCTTATTGTACTATAATTTTCTTTTTTGTTTTAAATTTAGTCCAGTGAAAAGTAATATTCAATCCCTAGAACTCACTTGTAAGTAATATTTCGATCCCTGTTAAAATTTCTGGGGTCGACATATAATTTAGCAAAAAATTACAAATCGATGCCCTAAACATTTTGGCTCTCCATATCTAAGAGACCCATCTCTGGCACTTTCCGACTGTTAATTAACATTGGTGTTTACATTATGGATGAAGGTTTGCAAGCGGTTGTAAATTCATCAGTTTTTACTCTTTATACCATCAAAATACACCAAAAATATAATTATTTATAATTTTTTAAAGTACAAATTTCAAATTCTCATGGCTTAATTTGAGGTCCAGCAAGAAAATAAACAGAAGAAGAGAGAATATTTAGTGTAGATTTTGGCAATTAATTGAGTGCCAAATTCCAAATACCAGTGGTTTTAATTGCTTTAAGCCCTTAGATGGAAGATAGACAACAAAAACGTGTCCCCTGCAAATTGTTGTGGTGGAGTCACAGCTGCTCCATCGATCACTTCCCCCTCTAACTCTATATTGTGAGACAAGAGAAAATGGATGCTATTAGAGCCCGGAGGAGCCTCTCTAAATGTGTATATAGGGATCTTTCTTTGCCTCGTGTGGAGCATGCATGTAAGTGACACTTTAACATGGCGGACCCGTTACCCCAATCAATTATATATATATATATATATATATACACACACACACACTTACATATATATATATATATATATATTAATTACACTTTAAATCGCTTAATTGGGTCTTTTTCAATCTGGAAACGTTTCATTTTTGTTCATTGTCGTCAAAAATAGTTACGAAATGGTCCCCGATTCAAATTTTGACAAAATTTTGAACTATTTCCAATCAGCACGTGAATTTTATTACGCTAAGATAAGAGACGAATAAAGTGATTTAACATTTCATATTTCTATTTACTATCACGTACTAGTTAAAAATATGTAAAATGTTGTCGATGTTAAAGTCCGGAAAATTTTCAAAATTCAAATTGAGAAAAACAATATACTCCACTAGTTACACTCAAAGAATTCACTTTAAAAAATGTACAATTTATTAGGAATATGTACACCATTTAAAATGAGTAATGTGACACTATATTTTTCACTCATATATTACTTTATAAGTAAGGGTTGATTGTGAACCACACATTATTATGTTAATAACGGTATGCAATGCAAACAAATCTAAAGTGGACTTTTTAAATGAAACAAGAATTTTTTTTTTTTTTTTTGGAAAGTGAACCCTTTGAATGAGACAGAGAAAGTATAATAGTTCAAATCAAGTACATAATAGAGTGATTTAACTTGTTATTTGAGAAAGAAAACTGAAGATAGAGCCAACAATGGGGGTACAATATTCTCATCATGATTCATTTATACATACATATAGATGGATCCAAGAGTGAAACTTTGAAAAGATTTGACCAAACAATAGAAAAGTTTTCAATTCCATTCCATTCCATATATATCTCTATCAACATCATTTGATTAACAACGTACGCACCCACAAAATGGGGGATTAAAGGGTTGCTGATTGGGCCAAATTTAGCAAGATATGTAGGCATTAGGAGGCTTGAAAAGAGGGTTTTTGCTTCCAAATCGGATGCCGACTGGTTTTTGGTAGGTTTAACTTCCGAAATAATTTTGGGGATGTCAAAATCACACTACTATTTGAGGTTCATAAGATTTTCTCGAATTGGGACCACTGTCGTTGTACAATTTCCCTTCACCCCATGTGCCATTTTCGTACAATTTTTTCATTCAGCCATGCAATTAATTTTTAATTTTTAATTTTCAAAAACAGAAAATTATTATGGTGCTTATATGGATGACGCCAGCAATCCATCCCGCAAAAACCAAAAATCACAATAAAGACCAGTAGGAAAAATTGATGATGTTGTTCAATGATCCATTTTCAGCCACTTGAGAATGCCAACTGTTTTATTGGTATACTCTGATCAAGGTCCACCACATATTTGGTAGATTTCAAGTATCTAGCTAGTCTCTATCAACACCCCCCCCCCCCCCCCCCCCCCTCCCCTCCTCTTAGGACCAGGACCATGCATGAGTGCATATCCTGTTTGGGAGTATTACATTTACTTCCCCTCAAAATTGAGTATATTACAAATCTATCCTCGTCATTCGTGAGAATTATCATTGCTTTTCCATGGTTTGGTAATGATTACAAATTCATCTACAAATTTTGAAAGTGTTTTTGTCACTTAACTATATTTTGAATGGTTCCAGAGATATTTGTAATTGTCAATAACTATAGGACCAATTGATAATTCAACTACTTTTTAGGGGAGATAAATGTAGATATAGGGACCATTCTTTCTCCCTCTCTCTCTCTCTTTCTATTTATATATTTTTTTGAATACTCATCTATTACGATGTTTTGTTCGCTACTTTAGATAACTTATGATCATGAGAGAAAGGAATAAGCTATAGGGTAGAAATCGAATTATCAACTTCTGGATAATTCGTCTTGCGTCACAATCGTTTGGATATTGACTCGTTCCTTCTTTCTCTCTTTCATTTCACCATTGTTTTAATATTTTATTTTTTTGAGTGTGCTTGGAAATTGAATATATGTATGAATGCTTGCTTACCTTTGTCAATTATATGTATGTCACTAATATTTGCTTGAGAAAGGAAAGTAAGAAAAGAAATATCTTTATGTCTTTAAGGAAAATAAAAATTGATAGCTAGCTTAGGAAGTTTTAGCTATATATATATATATATATGTGTGTGTAGTTCATCCCATGAATGAAAGTGATAGTATATGATTTTCATTGGACCCATTTTAGCGCGATAACCGATAAACCTAATTCTGATAATCTGTTCTTACAAGAATTAATAAGAAGCCATGCATAATTTCAAATAAAGGTGATGTTTGTCATTTTAATACCCAATCATAATTAGCTTAGCTATAATATTTAAAAATTCAATCACTCCATTAATTGTCTTTTAATTTGGACAACTATCTCCCTTTGATTTCTCAACTTCAAAAGTAGTGTCAAACTCAATTTTCGGTAAGATTTGAGCTATTTTTCTGTTAGCAAATCCAAACACGTTGACACAGATAATAAGTGAAAAAAAAGAGAAAGAAGATAAATCACTTTATTCGCCCTTTAACTTGGCTTAAATAACTCACACGCTAGCAGGAAACAACTTGGATGCTGCTTGTATTTGAGTAAGAGACAATTTTGAAGTCAAGAGATGAAAATATATAAAATTTTTAAATTTGAGAATCTAACTCGATAGAATACAACACCCAAATTAAGGAACCAATAGACTCATTAAACTTATTTTTAATTGAGGTAGCCCGGCAGCATTGAGCTACATAACCTAAACAAAATTTAATGAATAATCATAACTTCGGCAGTTTGCATGCCCTTAGAAAACAGGATAAATTATATTTACCTTGAAAATTCACAAAACTATCATTACTTTGTGAGGTTTGTATTAACCTTTTTCTTTTTTTATACCATTGTCACCCATAAGATTCGAATATATGACAAGGTATTAACTTAGCAATTCATCGCAATTGGTTTGGTCAATTACTGTCACCCTCTCAACCCATATCAATAGAAAGAAATGAACACAAACCCAACCGGCTTTTTTTGTTTTAAAAAAATTATGAACATTCAACGTAAAGGATAACGATAGTTTTGCAAAATTGACCCTTAAAATATATTATTTAATCATTTTTTGACAATTTTGTTTTGACTTTTATTGACATCAACAAGTTTTTATGAGGCAAAATTACTCAAACAAAAAAATAATGATAATTTAAAAAGTTAAAGTGAAGTTAAGCATGAAAAATATTCGATATATTCCCTTGAAATTAACTTAGAGTAAAGAAAGTGGCATCAGAATCCATGTTGGGATCCTCTAAATAAATACGTCTTTACGTACTTTTACAAACTTTATTGTAAGTTTATTTATTGATAATTTCATACCCTTCTTCTTCGTATCATGAAAATTCGGTCTTTTACACTAGCTAGCTCTAGCTAGTATAGCCTGACTTAGGAAATATTTTACATGTACAGAACATTTGGGAAAGTACGAAATAAACAAATAAACCTTAAAATATTGATCCGTTAATGTTCAGACTCGATCGAAATTTCTTAAACTGGAAATGATTATGTTGTTCGTAGGTTCATTGAGAAATGCAGATCATTATTATTTCCTATTCTTAAATAAAAGGTGTTTTTTAATTCCCTTCCTGCTAACATCATCATTGATTGGAACACATGCATAGTAAACAGATTGTTGCTCTGACATACAACTTTGAGTTTTATTTTATTTTTTATTATCAACTATTTTATTACACGAATTTTCTGAAGGATAATATTATATCATATTAGGATAATTTTCGCACACGCCCGGGCTTCGTGTGCAGCTGCTGCCTACCTGTTGCTAATAGTCACTTAAGGTGGGATTTGATTTGAAAACCTAATAATCTCTCCTTGTTTCAAGGGTAAAAGAAATGTACTATCGAATTAAGCTTATAGTACGTTTGAACAAATTTGAGTGAGTACGGGTTAAAGAGCATCTAAGCCTAACCCTGAACTTTGTAAAACCTTTAAAAAAAAAAAAAAAAAAACAAAGAAAGAAAGATAAAAACTCTTGACCAGTGTATGACTCAATTTCAATCACGTGCACCAAAAAAAGGTATTTCAAAATTTTCATAAATCTTCGGGGGATATTTTGGGAATGTAATAAAAGTTTAGGAAGTGGTTTATTGTTTTTATTTATTTATTTAGGCATGTTCTTTTGGAAGTTTTGCATGTTATTTTTGTTTGAATTTTAATTTTAAAAATCATTTTAAAATTCAAATATTTTTTAGTACGAGTTCAAAATTTTATTTTTCAATTCCTGATTTCAATTTTTTTTCCTAGAACCTCAAAAACTGTTTTTCTCCAAATTTTGGGAGAAAATCTCGGTTGTCGCATACTTCCTTACCAAACAAGATTTTGGAGAAACTACTTCTCAAATTCCTTACTAAAATAATTTTTAAAAACATTTTTTTCCGACATGTTTGTTTGCATTTTTTTCAAAACATATTTTCGAAAACCTCCCTTAAAATGCTCTAAAGGACATGCACTACTACAGAAAATACAATCGGAGACGGTTATTTGAGGCCGTTGAAGTCGGTTTAAGGAAATTCCCAAGCATTGATGGCGGCGTTGCGAATGGCCTGCATATTGGTCTTGGTTGGAAAAAACGTCTCATTTCTTCTTTATTGGAGGCGTGTTTACAAACACCCCTCTCCCTTTCCCTTTTTGTTTGGACTATTGGTGGCAAGTATTAGAGTAAAAGTGTCTTATTTTCTTCTTTATTAGGGGCACTTTTATAAACAACCGCCTCATTTTTTCCTTTTTAGGAGGACAATTGAAGGCATAGAATTGGGTGATTCTACGATTGACTAGGTCTAAATCAATAGATTCGTTCGAGTCTATGAGTTCAAACCGAGTCCAAAGGATTATCTACAAATGTGCTATTGACCATGAATTAATTAAAGTAATCTCAAACTTTCCCCTTCTGCAGCTTTTATAAGGGAGAGTTAGGACCTCGTATGCTCCCAACCGATGTGAGAATTCGGAAACCCCACTCGCGTATTGGAGTCGGTTATGAAGAACCGTCTCCAATACTCACTTATTGCAGGCGGTTTTTAAGAAGCGCCTCCAATACTCACTTATTTGAGGCGGTTATTAAGAAGTATTGGAGGCTATTGAAATAATTAGTCTCCAATACTCATGTATTGGAGGTGGTTACTAAGAACCATTTCCAATACTCACTTATCGGAGGCGCTTAGTAAGAACCGTCTCCAAATACTCACTTATTAGAGACGCTTCTTAAAAAACAACTTCCAATAAGTGAGTATTTGGAGACGGTTCTTAATATCTGTCGCTGAACAGGCGCTACAAATAGGCTGTTTTGTAGTTGTGATGCCCTTAATGTTTTTCAAACTTGGAGTTGATTTTTTTTTTTTTTAACTAAAATTTGGGGCATTTGCAAACTTATTTACCCGGCCAATACACACACACACATAGAGGAGTCTATGTCGGATCATCTGACGGTTCGACGCGATACTTGAGTCGCTAAATTCGGTATGCATATTTTCAATTTTTATAGGCAAAAGTTTTTGCTTGAAAATAACCGTAATATATCAGAAGTTAAACTCGATACACCAGAGACTAATTTCAATACCCAATAACCAAAAACTAAATTTAATATGCGATATTTTATTAACTAAACTCATAACAACGATACATCAACAACTAAACTAGATCTACTCCATATACTACATTTAATACGCGATATATAAATCTAATATGCCATATATATATATATATGTTTTTTTAATCTTTGGATGTGATGTGACATGTGTATATCTTTCTGGAGCAAGCAAAAAAAATCAGATTTTCTCTCCAACTTAATCTTATAAAGTAATATATCTATAATTACAAAAACAATTAAAGGGATATTCTGGAGATTAGTGAGGGTACCTTCCCTTTCATCTAAATTACAAAAAGCAAACAAAAGAAAAAGAACGATGATGATGATGATGCATTCTGTGACAGACCAGGAAGGAAGAGAGAAGAGGCTCAGGCTACCAAATACCATTATTTGGATTGCCAACTAAAAATTCTCTCTAAATGGGAAAGATTGCTAACACATGAGTCAAGACATTTATGGGGATTGGGAGAAAAGAAAAGAAAAAGAAAAAAAAAAAAACTTTAGATTCTATACAATATTTCTCCAAAGCTGAGAGCTAATCATTCAGTGAGCCCAGTGAGAAGGGACCCACTCACATCTTAATAAAAAAATAATGAACGGTCCAGATCAATGGGGAATGGTGGGCCCAGGAACACCCACCACTGATCTTTTATAGTGCCAGCACTGCTCTGTTTTGTAAAATAAAAGAGAGAGAGAAAGAGAAAGAGGAATGATCCACCTGTTTGTCTGTGATAATATTGTAGTATTGTACGTTGGTTAGGCAATAACCAGCATGTGGGCCTCGCCACCTGAGCCAACACCTGGAGCTGATAAGGTATGGGCCCCCACCAGTCCTGTTACAAAGGCCCATCTCTCTCTCTCTCTCTCTCTAAGAACACTGCTCTTCAATAAATAAATAAAAATTTTAATCGTAGATGATGGGAACTAACTACTTGAGGAGATTCATTCATGGCAGTTTCAGTTTGTTTTTTTCTCTTTAGCTAGCTCTCCTCCTCTTCCTCTTTCATTGTAAGTAGTAACACTGTTTCATTTCCATTCATGCCAAAAATGTTTATGTGGACCTTAATTTGCAAGGTCGGGTCGATATATGGGTCATTTCCCAGCTTGAGGTTGAAGAGGGATCGAGATTCTGTTAGGGTGCGTGTTTTTCTTCTTATTATTATTTTTTCTTTTTTTCTGCTGTAAATGAGGTTATAAGTTCAACTCCAGAAAAGGGCCGAGACAGGGAAATAGAAATGAAAGAGACGTTGAACCTCTTTCAAATTTTCAAGATTTTAGTTTCAGACCAAGAAAGTGCATATTAGATATAGAAGAGTTACGACATTCAACTGTTTATAAGCTATAATATACAATTTTAAACACAATTTTTCTGGAAATGAAGGAGTTTGTATGTATGTACTAGTATATTTTATATAAGTGCAGAGTGAAGGCTCCCAAAAAAAAAAAATTATGGAATAGAAAATATAGTTAATTACTAGTAGTTATAACACTTCAATATTTAATCAAAACAACATTCTCATTGCTTCCAAAACAAATAATAAAAATATAAACAGATTTTGAGAAAGGAAAAAAAAATGGTCATAGTGAGACTCTAGCTGTCAATGTGATTATATCTAATTAACTAAGCACAAAATTAACAATGTCAAATTAAGCACAGGCAGTTGAATTGATACTTTATATCATGCAAATTAATACAACATGTACATATTGAATTGCACAAATTAACAATAATATATGATCGATCATAAAATATTGTGTAAAATAAATGAAATCGATCCAAATGAAGCTTTTTGACAAAAAAGAAAAAAAAGAACACCCAATAACACCTGTTAGAATATTGCCTTTTGCAAACCCTAAAACTCTCATATTTAATCACACAAAAGTGGGGAAAAAAATTAGAAGAAAAGCCAAAAAATAAAAAGGGAGAAACAAAAAAAATAAAATTTTGGAGCAAATCAAACCTCACGTGTGTTACAAATCAAACTACACACAAGTGGAGGATGACTGGAAGAATGACGAAGATGAAGATGAAGAAGAAGAAGAATCATTCATTCTCTACGAATGGTGACTTGTAGTGTCGTGTCGATCATCACCACCGCCACCGTGGTGCGAGTGGGACCCGCTACCCGGAGATTCCGACACACCTCCACCACCGCCGGGCCGATAAGGGTTTAGCCCGGCAAGCATACCCAATTGAGCATCCCCTAATCCACTGCCACCACTGCCGTTACCGCCGCCACCACCACTACCGCCACTGCCCATATTACTGGCATGGCCTAATTGTTGACTAGGCAGAAGCGCAACAGGCGTAGGGAAATTCATAAAATGTAGCCCGCTTGACATGGTACCTCTATACAAAGCAGCAGCGCTATTATTCACATTCGGGAATGTCCAAACCGGATCCCCTCCCATTACTTGATTACTAGAATTCGCTTGAACCATCCAAAAATTAGCCGGAATCGACGCGTGGCTCGCCGGCATCGCCCCCGTGCTACTCTGCACCAAATAATTCCCCAGCTGCTGCGGCTGCTGCTGTTGCTGTTGATGATGTTGCGTAAGTTGTAATTCAGTCTCCGACCTTCTTTTCCTCCCCAACGGACTTTCCTCCCCGCCGGCGGGGTCAGTCAAGTCGAGGGTATTTTGACTTTCCCGGAGTTCCTGCTTAGCCTGGTGCATCAGGCTAGGGTTTAAATTCAAATTCCCGGACTGAAAATTCAACAAAGTAGTGGAAGTGTTCTCTGGCGATAACCCGATTCCCGGAAAGAGGCTTCGCCGATGTGGGATGGAGAAATTGGGATTGAAGTACGATGATCGCAGCTGGGACGGTACGGACATGCTTGACCCGGAGCTCCGCAACGAGATATTTAGCGATGTGAAGTTGGCGGGTATGGTTCCGGTTCCCGTGGCGGCTATCACGGCCGGCTCGGCTTGCTGTAGGAGCCACTCGATGGTTTCCCCGTCCGACTTGTGGCCGAGCTCCCGCGTGAGCTGGAAAACCCTAGCCGCGCAAAGCGCGGGCATGCGTATACGTCGGCCGCGACCGTCTACTTTTGTGTGTCGGTCCTTCGTTGAAGTCCGCTTCGGCGGCGGCTTCTTGGAAGGCTCGGCGGCTGCTCCGGCGGCCGCGGCGGATGAGGGGATGATTTGGAGGGATGAAGAAGTCGTGCTTGATCTTGAAGATAACGGGTTTTGGTTTTGAATATTGGAATCGGATGCTCCTGCTGCTGTTGTAGAGATGGCTAGCGACGGGAAGCCCGCGCCGGAGCTGGAACAGGAGGCGGATTCGTCTTCTAACTTCTTCTCGAGCAACTGGAATGGGAAGTTGGGACGGTGGTGCTGCTGGTGGTGCTGCTGTTGCTGGTGGTGATGATGGTGGTGGAGATGATGATGATGATCATCGCCCCCTTCCATGATCACATGAGAAATTGAGAATGATACACACACAAAAGAGAGACTAACAATAATAACAATAGTACTATTTCTCTATATATGTATGCCAACTCCTTTGTTTTGAGAAGTGATTTTTTTGAGGAAAAAACAGTGATAAATAAGTAGTAGGGATATTGGAATAGTAGTAGAATAGTAGACTAGGATATCTAATTAATTAATTACATTAGATTATATATTCTTGTCTGATTTTTTTTAAACTATGAAAATGAAGTAAATATATACTTACTAACAATAATGTGTTTCTTTTGAAAGAAGAAATTATAATGAAGAAAGAAAAACCCTCTTGTTCTTTCTCTCTGTGGATTTGTCGCCTGGATTTTCCTTCACAATGGAGAGAAGAAGAGGAGAGAAAGGGAAAGAGAGAGAGAGAGGAGGAGGAGCGAGGGAGGATAAGGGAGCTTTAAGCAACAAAGATAATGAGTGGGAATTATATGGGGTGAGCTTTAAAAAGCAACAAAAAAAATAAATTGACAAAGGGGAAGGAAAAGAAAATAGGTGCTTTTGTTGGAGGCTTTTTATGTCTTTTTAGTGAAATTAGATTAGTTCTGTCTAAATTCTGTTTTCTCTATTTACTATATTACAATGAGAAAATATGTCTTATAATAAGACATGTGAATTTTATCCTCAATTAGAGAGATGAAGTATGAAAGACAGAGTTTAGATAGATAGAATATTTAATATATAAGAGGGGAAAAATTTGAAAACCATGCATGGTGATCTTATTACTAATTTTTTTGGTTAGTTTTTTAAGGGAAAAAAAAAACAGAAGAAAGAAGGTTTAAGAAAAATGTTGGTTTGAAAAATTAGGAGGAATGGGATATTTATTTTGAATTTTAGGGGAATTAAATTAAAATGGTTAGTTATGTTTGAGTTTTTCTTTTTATTGTGGTTGGACAGAGCCTTTGGCTCAGACTCCACGTGAGGTGCTCTTTTTATCATTCAATCCATAAAGACAATGGTGGCCGAGGTGGGACCCGATCCTAAGTCAAAAAATGGAGAGACTTAGAAAGGAAAGACTTATCAAAGGTGAGATGGGTCCCATTTCATTCAAGCAATCATTTCCTTTTGCCTTTGGCCCTTTGCCTTTGTTCTGCACCTTTGCTGGGTTGGGTTGAGGAGGGTACTTTGGGATTCCTCTTAATTCCTCCTTTGCTTTTTGAGAGAGGGTTGAATTGAAACTTGAATACTTTTGCTCACTCTACTTGCCAATTTCCAATATCTCCTTTCCCTGGTGCCTTCTCTGTAATATATCTTTCAAAAGATTATAAAATACTATAGTCCTTTTACTAGACAATTTCTTCGGTGAATAATGGGATATGATGCATTACCCATGCGATTGCATAGACTATTATCCCTTTGAAGGAATGGTCTCGTGAATGGACTATATTCTTACTCCAAAAGATCATATGTATTACTCATTTTGTCTCACTCAAATAGTGCACTTTAAAAAATATACAATTTATTATGGATTGTGAAGTACAACACCTAAAATAAATAATTTGACATAGTATTTTTCACTTATATCCTTACTTTATAAGTAAGGGTTAATTGTAAATTACACATTTTTATATTAGTATGATATGTAATGTAAATAAATTCATAGTAAACTCTTTAAATGAGACAATTTTATATATATATTTTTTTCGAAAATAAACTCTTTGAGTTAGGAGGAAGTATTTATTTTGAATATTCGGTGTAACACTCTTTATAATTTATCGAATATATGTATAATCACTTATCGCTCCGTGTACATTAATTAATTTGTTACGATATAAGTTTAATTATTAATAAGTAAGTACTTTAGTAAATTGTCAATTAATGGGACATATATAACATGCTTTTAAGTCAGGGAAGGTTGACCAGAATGATTGAAGGGGTACATCATATAACGTTGAGATAGTGAATTCGAAAGTTAAAAGAGATAATAAGGTGAAAAATGAAAGAAGATTTTAGTAGTGTTATACAAAAATGTTGTAGAGAATGTGCTGTTGAGAGAAGAGAAAAGGGAGTATCTTTATAGTAGGTAAGAGTAAATACAGTATAACTGCCCAGTAAATTTGCATACTAAAACTAAATCTCTCTCTATATATGAACAATTAATGGAAATTTGTATACTAAAAATAATTAGTATAATGTCAATGAATATCATAGGTAAAAATAGTAATACAAAAAATAATATTTATAATAAGTTATTAACTTGTAACATGGAGTGTAACAAGAAAGTGGAACAGATGATCCAAAGCAGTGAAAAAAGTGAATGACCTATGTAACCTTTCGTAGTATTTATCAGCTGATATAATTTTAGCTATTCAATAAAATTTTACCATGTTCTTAAGGGTTTTTTTTTTTTTTTTTTTTCCCTCGGAACAACCAATATCAATGAATTTCTAATTCACACAATACAGGTGATTCCCAACAATACAATAATGGGAAATCATCGAGGAGAGGAAAAACTATTTGGAGGGGACCGCATGACTGCTGTCGCTTGTAATTGAAATTAAAAATTGTGCACTATACTTGAGAGTTATCATGATTTGATTTCTAATGCGTTAAATGTTATAAGATGTACTACTAGATTAATTACACCCCTAAAATGTGCCATAGGTAAGTCATAGTTAATCATAATTTTCATTCTTCAGGGATCCCAACACTAAATAGAAAAATTGTATTTAATGACAAAAAGCTGTGTTTGTACGGTGGAGATAAGATTAGATGACCACAAATCCATGTTAAATCATGTAATTATTTGTATGGAACGGTACATATTAATTGGAGGGGTTAGTTATCCCAAGGTAAAAGCCAAAAGGAGCATTGAATCACGCAAACACACACGACACGTACGAGAGTCAATTCTAACGTACGTGCCGCAATTAGAAACATGATTTATAACCACTTTTATGTTTTAACTTACCGTTGCTATCATGTGACCACTCAAAGAATCACACCACATATTTTATATATCCAAATATCTTCCTTCCGTTTGCAGACAAAAAATTTTCTTTTAAAAATCTTTCTTCTATACAGGGGATGAAGGAGATTAATTAATATTTATCACCTAAAGATTATATACTCCATCCCGAAGAGCTACTAATACAACTACTTATAAGTCACAAAATACATACAATTACTTATAAGTCACAAAATACAACGGTAAAGTATTCATTTTTAATACAACGGACGAGGAAGTATATAATCCAAATAATTTATAGCAAAAATTTGCATATTTCCACTGAAACTCACAACTGATAAGACTTTACATGTACATACCTTACCTTATTTCCTCCTTAGGTGATAGATACTCTTTCCATCTCATTTATAAGTGTAGTACTTTTGAAAAATACAATTTTGTATGAATTTTAAAATTAGAAGAAAAAAACACAAAATACATCTTCATATATCAACACTTTTCAAACAAAATTAATTGTCGTAGATTTTAAATATATCTAGTTTGTAATCTATGTATGATTGAGAATGAGACCTATCTTTTTTGTTTTACTCCTCCAATTCGCAATATGTATAATTGAGAATGAGACATATCGCGAGTGAAATTTCTCAAGAGGAAAGGGTGGGCTGGTAAAGGCGGGGAAGGGGAAAGGAATTCAAAATAGAAATTAACATAAATAAATTTAAAATTTGAATTGGGTGAAATTGGATATATAATAATTATAAGGGTTAAACTCACTTTAATTCCTTCAAAATTAACTCTCAAAAGTGGTGCATTTTTAAGAGTCTAGTCAGTAAAATAATACAACAAAAGAGTTCAATAGCTAAAAGTAAACTATTTGAAGAGCTCGATGATTTGGAAGTGTCATTTGCCTTTTACTATTAGTGTGCTAGTAGTCTAAACTATATGAGTTATTTGTGGTCGATTCAATTTTATATGTGAATCACAATCTTATCAATATGTGAAGTTCTTATTGACTTTTTTTATACCGGGTCACAAATTGACACCCCTATTGTGAAGGCAAAATGTGTACTACCGTTGCAACATTGGGTCGTCCGCAACCGATTGAGGACAGAAAAGATACGCAAGATGGCCAATTTGTCGGAATGAAGGCAAACTATACCCCCGTTATATGTATCTATTATTGATTAATTAATTGTAAAGCTTGACGAATGTTTGTTTAAAGTGATAATAATTTTGGAATAATTAATTTATTGCACTACGAGATTGAGAGCGAGATTCGCGCGGGAGAATGTCACAAGTAGAAGCTACATCCAAAGAAAAGTCTTAGGTGACGTAGACCTCTTAATTATTTAATAAAATTAATTATGTAGCACTACATATATTAATTAAGAAATTAATTATATATTGCGTGGGAAATAAATATCTTATTTAGGCGAAGATTTTGGGGATCCCATTGCATTGCATGGTTGGGTCATCCCTCTTGATATTTTTTTCCTTTTTAAAGTTTTTATACACTTCTTTTTTGTGATAGAAAGACGGAGTTTCTTGTAGGGTTGAGAGTAGGGGTGGCAAAAAAACCCACTAACCCAAAAATCGCCCAAATTCATTGGGTATTAACCCAATAAAACCCACTTTAAAAAATAATGGGTTGGGTGGGCTTGGGCTAAATATGCAATGGGCGGATTTAGGGTAGCCCATTGGGTACCCTAAAACCCGCCCATCATGGGTATCAAAAATACCCATCCACAATTACTCTTAAAAGTATAAAAAAAAAAAAAAAACCAACAACTCACATACTTTAGTGTGCTCATTTTATTTTTTTCTTCAAACTTATTTTTTCTTTTTCTTTATTTTTGTGTCCTACAATTAATTTACGTTTTTTTTCATTTATTTTTTAATAATATTTTTAAATTACCTACTTATAATACTAATTCAAAATTCGTTCGGGTTTAGGGCCGGGTTTGGGTTTGGGCCGGCCCAGTTCGGGCCCAGTTTTTGACCAATTTTGGGGGGCCCAGTTTCAGCCCGGGCCCAATTTTGGGCCTCGGGATCAGTTTTGGGCCTCGGGCCCAGTTTCGGTGTTGGGGCATGCACGGGTTTATATAAATATAAAAAAATTAAAAATTGTGTTTCGACAAAAAAATTACATACAATTAAATATAAAATTTAATATTTCAAATTTTAGAATATATTCAAAGAATTAAAATTCACTTTAAAAAAAATTTAAAATGAAATTAAAAAAAATTTAAATTTTTTTTATTAATAAA
This sequence comes from Leptodermis oblonga, assembly GCA_016801395.1. Taxonomy (NCBI): domain Eukaryota; kingdom Viridiplantae; phylum Streptophyta; class Magnoliopsida; order Gentianales; family Rubiaceae; genus Leptodermis; species Leptodermis oblonga. Next base: position 31,811,911 of record CM028759.1, read on the forward strand.
CTATTAAATAAGCCTTACATTTTTGTATAATGGGTATTATGGGTATCCATGGGTACCCATAGCTACCCATTACCCATTTGAGTTAAAACCATTAATTGAGTGGATAATGGGTACCCATTACCCATTTGAGTTAAAACCATTAATTGAGTGGATAATGGGTACCCATTATCCATTAACTTAACACCCATTTAATACCCGCCCAATACCCGCCCGTTTGACACCCCTAGTTGAGAGGGTTCGAGTGGTGGTTAATGGGTGAATCTTGTAACTTCAAGGTCATAAGTTTGATTATGGGGATGCAAGGGTAAGAAAAAAAAAAAAAAAACAAGAAAAAGAAAAAGAAGAGAGAGTCTCTTGTCAAACCATTTGACGATTGGACAGCGATACTTTTGCTAGTAAAATCGATATGTGTATTTTCATGAATAAACGATACATTAGAGGCTAAAAGTGATACGTGTACTTTTTCATTACAGAGAATACTTTTGTCCTTAAAATCAATACGCGTATGCAATACTTGTTTTATCGTAATGGAGATACATCAACAACAAAAAGAATACATCAGATATTAAACTTAGTACTTAATACATCAAAGGTTTATCTCATAATCAAAAATACATTGACACCTAAAAGTGATACATTAGAGATCAAATTCACCATGTGATACATTAAAGGCTAAATCAATATGCGTGTTTTTAATACATACAAATAATATTTTCTAGACTCAAATTGATGCGTGCTTGATCAAATAGTCGGTCTCGTGGGATACAAGCTCTTAAAAGAAAGAAAAAAGAAAAAGAAAAAAAGGCATCTCTGAAGTATTGCACCTATTTTATAAGAACACACATATAGATTTAACCTTTCGTGTATTGCTTATTAAGTTTAGTCTTTGGTGTATCGAATTTATATGCTTATGCATTGCAACACAGTCTTGATCAGTTTAATTGCCAAAATATTGCATATCGTCTTTAGTTTATGATATATTGCGTATTGAATTTAATATTTGGTATATCGAGTTTTGATGTACCGTGTTTATGAGTTAGTTACTGAAATAGCATAGATCTAGTTTAATCTCTGATATATTACATATTGAGTTTAGTTTATGATATATCACATTTTGATAATAACGCATATATTGAATTTAGTTGTCAAAAAATTAAAAAAAAGGCTTTTCTACTTCGGTAAGTAATAGAAAATAAGATCTTTTCTACTTCAGAAATTCTCACTCTAAAACCGTTTTCTCTGAAGTTGTTATCTATGCGATGTATTGTATCAGAGAATTAGGGTTTGATCAACATTTATTTTGCACTTTGATCAATTCTCTTTTAACTTTGATCAATTCAGATTGATAATGGAGAAACTCAACGATACTAATGATGAATTGACGCATCTCAGCCTTGGAGATCCCCTGTTTCTTCATAGCTCTGAGCATCCGGGAATGGTGCTTGTATCTATCCCTCTGAACGAGATGAACTATGTCTCGTGGAGTCGATCGATGAGTATTGCGTTATCTGTGAAGGTGAAACTTGGATTCGTGAATGGTGCCTATGAAGAACCGGCAGAAACATCGCCTAATTACCAGCTATGGAAGGGAGTTGATACCACGGTTGTCTCCTGGTTGATGAATTGTCTCAGTCAGGAAATCCTTCATGGAGTGCTTTTTACCACTAGTGCTAGGGCACTTTGGATTGATCTTGCAGAAAGGTATGGGGAGAGCAATGGTCCGCTTATAAATCAAATCAAAAGAGATATATCTTCTCTCAGACAAAAGAATGATTCTGTGTCAAACTATTTCTCTAAACTCAAGCGGCTCTGGGATGAAAGGCCAATTCCAAGCTGTACCTATGGAGCTGCAAAACAAATCATGGAAATCTGTGATGATGATAAGGTTCACCAATTCTTGATAGGCTTGAATGAATCATTTGAAGCAACAAAGAATCAAATTCAGATCATAGAACCTATGCCAACTCTCAACAAGGCATATTCCATGGTAACTAAGGTTGAAAATCAAAAGCATGTTCAGATTTCCTTCAATGAGATTGGAAATAACAGAGCCATGGCGGCAAGAGGATTTGGTGATAGAAAAAATGTGCAGGCCAAAACCAGCAATGGAAAAAAAAGGAGGTTATTGTCAAAAAAATATGATCTGAAATGTGATCATTGTGACATGCAAGGACATACAAAGGAAAGTTGCTTTAAACTCCATGGTTATCTAGAATGGTGGAAAACCAAACGTGATCCATCAATAAAGGTGTGGAACAAGACTTTTGCCAATTATGTTGTACCTGCATTAGTTGATACACCACTGGACGAGGGCCACTTGATGAACAATTAATTGCAAGCCATGGCATTAAAGGGAAAGAATAAGGAGTCTCATGGTGGAAAAGTAATTAATTAAGCACATCTCACTAATTTTGCATGTATGAATCCTTCATGTTTACTTGATACTACTGTCTGTTTGAACTTTGGAACTTCGATTATTGATAGTGGAGCATCGAGCCGTATGTGTTGTACTCTAAAAAAATTTTCCCATTCATCTCCCATAACCAAAACAACTCTAGTTTATCTTCCAAACAATAGTGTCAAATTTGTTCATAACAAAGGACAAGTTAAAATTTCAGATACAATCACTCTTGCTGAATGTTTATAGATTCCTGGCTTTAAATTCAATCTGCTGTCATTCAGCAAACTTTCAATCTGCTGGCTTTAAATATACATTTTGATTTCTTTGACAAGCAAGCAAAATGTTTATACTTCCTTAATTTAAACTCCTTCAATGAACAACTAATTTGCTCTCACAGTAAGTTAGCTTTTGAGTCATTTGTCTGTCCTAGTGTTCTACATCCTTATAAGCCTCAGTTTGTTCCTAATTGCTACAAATAAAGTTGTTGAAATAGATGCAATATTATGGCACCAAAGACTTGGTCACCCATCTGTAGCTGTTTCAAAACATATAAGGTCCTCTTCATTGAATGATGAATATAGTTGTGATATTTGTCCTTTATCCAAACAAAAAAACATTGCCTTTCTTGAAAAGCACTCATGTATCGACCCATTATTTCAAACTAATTCATATGGATATATGGGGTCCTTATCATATCTACACTCTTACTGGTTGTTCCTATTTCATTACAATTGTGGATAATCATAGTAGAAGCACATGGACCTATATGATCAAACACAAATACCAAACAGTTAAACCTTTCTGAACATGGTGAAAACTCAGTTCCAAACACAAGTTAAAATTGTCCAAACAAACAATGGAGCTGAATTCACTAGCAATCTTTGCCAAACTCTTTTTACAGATCTTGGAATCCTCCACCAAAAATCTTATGTCTACTCTCCACAACAAAATCGTGTTGTGGAAAGAAAACACCAACATCTCCTCCAAACAGCTCGAGCCTTACTTTTTCATTCAGGTCTTCCCAAACAGTTTTGGGGAGATGCCATTTTGAAAGCTACTTATCTTATCAATTGCTTCCCTTCTCCAATTCTCAAATGGAAAAATACTTATGAATTCTCTTTCACAAAACACCTGATCTCACCAACCTCCGCGTTTTTGGTTGTTTACATTATGCTACAAATACACTGCCCTTTAAGGACAAGCTTGATCCCATTGCCATTAAGGTGACGTTCCTTGGTTATCCTATTGGACAAAAAGCATACAAACTGTATGATTTAACTCACAAACGTGTCTTTCTTTCTAGGGATGTCATAATTTCATGAACATATATTTTCCTATAAGCACAATTCATCCTCTAATAACTCCCAACCATCCCTTCCTATTCCCTGTATTCCAATTGACACACACATTCCTTTCCCCTAGTCATCTCTCTTCTACATAACTTGGTCCTTCCAACAACGACCATCTCTTTTTTTGCAGAAAATGATTTTTCTCATAATGACTCAATTCCTATACCTGTGCTAGTTGATTCCCAACTTAACTCTTTCCAGCAACCAAGTTCCAACGACTCAACCAATTCTCTGTTCAGACACAGCTCTCGGTCTAACAAACTTCCCTCGTGGATGAAAGACTATGTCACATGTAGTACTACTAACTCCCATTTTTCTGCTCTAGGCTTTTTGCATAAGCCTTGCTTTTCATCCTCATATATGGCTTTTATGACCAATTTATCAAAAATACAAGAACCATATTTTTACAGCCAGTCCAATAAACAAGTAGAATGGGTAGAGGCCATGAAAACAGGAATTGGAGGCATTAGAAAGCAGTAATACTTGGGAACTCACAACTTTACCCCTGGAGAGAAAGCTATAGGGTCGAAATGGGATTACAAAGTAAAATGTAACCATGATTGTTCAGTTGCAAGATACAAACCCTGACTTGTTGCTAAGGGTTATAATCAGATAGAGGGTGTAGACTTTCATGAAAGTTTTTCTCCAGTGGCCAAAGTCGTACTGTTAGACTACTGCTAAATCTTGGTTTATACACCAACTTGACATTAATGATGCTTTTTTACATGGCTTTCTTCATGAGGATGTGTACATGCATCCTCCACAGGATTATGATAAAGCAGGTCCTAACCAAGTTTGCAGGTTGATGAAGTTCTTATATGGATTGAAACAAGCGACTCGCCAGTGAAACTTAGAATTTACCAATTGTTTGCAGGAATATGATTTTCTCTAATCAAAGAATGATCATTGTCTATTCCTGAAAATCACTGGATCAATAGTTTTGGTCCTCTTGTATATGTTGATGATGTTCTTGTTGCAGGCAATTCTGAATCTCTCATCACACAGGTTAAGCAATTTCTGGATCAGAAGTTTACTATCAAAGGCTTGGGTACTGCTCTATATTTTTTAGGCTTGGAAATTGCTCGATCTATTACTGGAATATATATTAATCAGTGAAAGTATGTTCTTGACATTCTCCATGATGCTGACTTACCAAATGCCAAAGTGGACACAGTTCCTTGTCCAAAAGGCTTTGATATTCATGACGAGCATATTTCTCGTTTGACACAGCCAGAAGGCTATCGGAGATTAATTGGTCAGCTCTTATATTTAAATGTCACATGTCCTGACATTACTCATGCTGTTCAACAATTATCTCAGTTTGTTCAATGTCCTACTAAAGCACATTGGAAATGGGTTGTTCACGTTCTTCGTTTTCTCAAAGGTTATCCATCTCAGGGCCTTTGCTATCATGTTCAGTCCTCATTTGGTCTCAATGCATTCTCTATGATGCTGATTGGGCAGCATGCAAGCTCACTTGGCGCTCACTTATAGCCTATTGCATCTTCTGGGGTTATAGCTTAATTTTTTGGAAAACTAAGAAACAATCTAGTGTTTCCAGGTCTTCCGCAGAAGCTGAGTACAAGTACATGGCAAATACAGTATGTGAACTTCGGTGGATTTCCTAGTTGCTGTATGATTTTCGACTTGATCCTTCATTGCCGATTGATCTCTCGTGTGACAGTCAAGCTGCTTTAGATATTACACAGAATCCAGTTTTCTATGAATGCACAAAGCGCGTGGAAATCGATTGTCATCTGGTTCGGGACCAATACAAAGCTGGATTCATTAAACCTTAGTACATTCCTTCCTGTCAACAACTAGCTGATATTTTTACTAAATCCCTTCCTACACCACTCTTCTCCACTCTGCTGTTCAAGCTGGGCTTGCGAGACTTCTTACAAGCCACAACTTGTGGGTGTGGGGGTGGGGGTGGGGGGGGGGGGATGCTGTAGAAATAATTAGTAGTAATTGTATAGTAAAGTAGTTTTAGCAATTAGTTTACTTTAACAATTAGTTTGTTCAGTATACGTGTACATAATTTGATAATTTATTGGTGCTGAGAACATATATATGCACTGTACAATATGACTTAAGTAAGTAATAGAAAATAAGATCTTTTCTACTTTAGAAATTCTCACTCTAAAACCGTTTTTTCTCAAGTTGCTATCTGTGCAAAGTTTTCAATTATGAAATAGACAAGTATATGTTATTCAGGTAGACGTACCACTAGCAGGGGTAGAGCCATGGGAGTGGGGGGGGTGGGGGGTGGTGGGTGGTCACCAAACCCCTCCAACCCTCTCCTCCACTCTCATTATTTGTGTATATTTAATTATTAATTTTTTTTATAATGTATTAACTTGTTAAAAAACAATTATTCATATGTTAGACTCTTCGAAAATTTTTAAAATGTATTTTCTGGTTTTGTGGGTGATCAGTAGTTATGAGGTTAGTTAAATTAATGACAGATAGACACTAGACTTGAACTTGAATTCATCAAAATTGGATATTTTAAATATTAAGGGTGTAATTGGATCAGAATATTCTACTAAACCAATTATTCATTGACCAGAACCTAAACATTCTCTTCTAAAGACTAAAACCAATCAAGATTTATCGTCAGTTCTGTTTAGCCATTTTTAATCTTTGTTTTGAATTAGAAATCTATTTGCAGACGAGAGCTAATTTTTTTAGTTTTTTAATGCATCATTATATTTCATCATTATTAGCTTGCATTATAAATAAGCAGAACTGACAGAGGTAGGAATCGAATCCCTAACATCTAGCTAGGTCACTATGCATTACAACCGTTGGAACACTTGCTCATTCCTCAAACTATAATATTGAACAAAAAGAAATGTGAAATATTTCGCGCTGCCGTGATCGCTAGGAAAGAACTTAACCCTTATTGCTTAAACTCTTTCTTTCTTTTTTTTAATTTTTTTTAGTCCCTTGTCGGATTATCCTGTGAGAAAGTTTTAGATTATTGAATGAGCCAACCAATAATTATCAAACAGTTTCAACAGGTCATATAGTGTAAAGATATACTCGTGTTCTTTTGTACGTATTTCAAGTGATATTGGAACAATAATTTAGAAAACAAGTTAATTACCTAATTTAGGGCCTGTTCTTTTCCAAAGTTTAAAACTTGGTTTGAAAAAAAAGTTTTGAAAATTTTTTTGTTTCAAACCAATTTTAAGAAACATGAGTTTGAAAACAATTTAAAAAAAAAAATTTTGGGCAAATTTTTTTTTTTTTTCTCTATCTCCTTCCCCCTTTCACTATTTCTCCATTTTCACACCTTCCACCACCACCGGGCAAATGGAAATTTGATTCGGAAGCTTGCTGTGGCATTTACTGTTGATAAACTCAACTCTTGCTGCTCTAGAGTGTTGATTGGAACGAAACTGGCGGTAACAACCGGTAGAGTGTTGATTTCCATTTGCAACTGCCGAACTAGAGCAGCTCCGTTAGACGAGCGAGTAAGTAATTTTTCCTGTCACTGCCGGGAATATGTGATTTCAGTGTGGAGTGCAGTAATGGTAGTTGTTCTCCAGGCGAGCTTGGTGGGGGCTGGAGCCCACACCAGCCCTCACCTGGTTATGTCCCTGCTTTGGTACTACTGATAGTAGCAAATTAATGCAGAAGGAAAGAATATATAATTTGGAAAATATATGAATGATATTAGTTTATAGTTGTCCAGGCGTGAGTTTGATATTAGGAGGTTATTAGAACTAGTATTCCATATATTTAGGAGTTAATTTAGGTGCAGAATTACTACAAATGCTACTCACATTTAGTCAATTATTGTTTGTTAAGGTCTCTTATAAATAGTCATTTGATTATGTTAATTCTACACGTATCATTTGGTATCAGAGCCAGTTTCAATGGATACTCGAGGTCAAACTAATGTTGTCTTTCGTATCACAATAATGAAGCATTAGTCTGTTACGAATTCTATTTCAACTGAATCCATGCTACCGTACAAATGGTTTCAATGGATTTGCAAGCCTTCCACGCCAACCGCACCTCTAACTAGTGGCGGAGCCAGAAATTTATTTTAGTGGGGGTACAATACATATTGTATGGCCAAAAAAATTATATTTTAAAATAGGGTTAAATTATAAAAAACTTACAAAAATAATAATATAGAAAGAAAACGAAACTTATTTAGTAATTATTTACGTTTTTCGCTTTGAATGCAATTTTAGTTTTAATCAATTCAATTTTACTAATACTCCAAAAAAAAAAAATCATAACATTAATACAATTGGTTTATGGATTGTGAATTTTACAAATACTCTAAAAAAATAATCATAACCTTAATACAATTTAGCTATGTGTTATGTATTATTTATGTTTAATTTATTATTAAAAAATAGTGAGAGCACAGTATATTAATTGTTTTTAAAAAAAATTAAAAATTCTACCAAATATATAAAGGCCCCAGTGCCCCCATTGTAAATAGGCCAGTGCCTCTGACATCAACATTTTTTTTTTTCTAACTGTTGATTTTAGCACCACGACTCCCCCCGCCACAATTGATCAGTAGGCCACCACCTGGTCTACCCAAACCTGAAGCTTTCTTTGCTGGATGCTTCATCGTCAACCTCCGCGATTAGATCTGTTTGGATGTCAAGACTACGGAGCTAAAAGTGTTAAGCGGATGTCATTGAGGTGGCCAAGTTAATTGAAGATTGTAATTGGCTGAAACTCAAACCTTAGAATCTCATACAACATTTACACCAGCCATCTAAACGAACTCTTTCCTGGGGTTACTTGGACCTTCGCCCAACCCTTGTACCCCACAAAGCTATTACCAACCATTCGACCGTTTTTCCCTAGTTATTGTCGAGGATCGAATTGAAGTGAAACTTGCCAAGTCTTGCAATCCTTGCGGACAAGGATTCTTTCAGCGAGGTCCTCTAATACGAGTTAGCCTCATCTATAATTGTCTAGGCGTGGGTTAGTTGTTAGGAGATTAGTGGAACTGATAATTCTTAGATTTAGAATTAGTTTAGGTGTAGAATTACCGCATACATTGCTTACATTTAGTTCTGTTATTGTCTGATAAGAATTCTTATAAATAATCCTTTTGATTTAGTGTGTTATATGATGAAAAATAAGTATTATCTTCTTCTTAAATTCTTTCCTCTTTTTTTTCTTCCCGAAATTCTGCAAGTACCATGATCTTTATTGTGGGTCGACCAACATAAAACATGGAAGTTCTCCCATTTTCTTCTTCATTACATGTAAGTGTTAGCCTAGAAAGATAGATAGAAATGATTAATGGTTTGGCTGAGATGATGGAATAAGAGCAAATTAATTGTTGGGTTGATTATGAATCATTACACAAATTAATTTTAAATTAAGATCGTCATAATTATACAACTCATTAACAATCTGCTAAGACTGCCATAGCAAGGCACTTCTTTGGGTGGACTTAATGTTTATCTTAATTATTTTTTTTAAATGGTGACATAATCATCCATGCTTATAAGCATTAAAAAAAAAAAAGTTTAGGACTATTTTATTTTTATTTTTATTTTTGTTTTGGTTTTAGTTTTGGTTTTGGTTTTGTTTTTGGTTTCTATAGTAAATTTAATATATTATATTATTTTTTTTTATCATTTTTAAAATTGTTTTTTACCATTCAACTATACTTATTTTACATTTTTAATATACTTTTTACATTAAAAATGTATTTTTTTAAAAACATGTTTTTCACATCATGTTTTAAAATAGGATAACGAACATTATTATAGTTGTATTCTTATGCATATCAACACTCAACTAATTAAGGACAAGTTGAAGATCGATTAGTACTCCTCTCCTCCAAAAAAAATAACAACATTTTAGTTTCTAAATCCTGTACCTTTTTGAAATAGTTTTCTTTTTATTTTTTTATTTTTTTTTCTCTTGAAATAGAGGAATATTACTTATGGAGTTTTATTGAATCAATTCCTCAATGATTTTTCGAGAGACATTCATTTATTAAGATTTTTGCCACCACTTTATCACTTATTTAATGCTTTGAACATGAGTTTGTCTCTATAATTTCATCATCTTTAATGTCAAGGTGAGCACTAGACATTAGCGATTCGGAAATATCATATACTCCTCTATCAAAATAAAATAATCTAATTTTTATATGTGTAATTTTTTATTGATTGAATCTTGATTTGTCTTAATTTTTTAATTACTTATACATTTAAGTTTTAGGTGTAACTAAATTGTGAATCAGGAAAATGGCATTAATCCTATCTTTTAGCTTAAATTAATCACTTTTATTGATTGAAAGAATATTGTATTCAAGAATTGTACTTTAAGTTAATCAAATAATATTATAAGGGAAAATTATTGGGGCATTGGTGCCATCTCCTCAATTTGCAGCCTCCTATGCGGGGCTTCGATCTTAGCTTTGTTTCAATTTTTCACCAAAACCAACCAGCTCCCTAAGGGGTTTGGTGGGCTGGCTTGAACAGTCTTATTCCGGGTCATGTAGAAAAGTTATACCAAAAAATGTGGCATGAGATATGTGGCGACTTGTCTTCTGGGAGCTCCAGGAAGCTAAGTCGCTTGTTTTTATCCTTTCGGACTTCTCCCCACCTCCACTCTTGTGGGTTTTAAGTAGACACTGGCATTATTTCAAGGTGGGCGTACCGGAAACGACGAGATCCTAAGGTGTTGGACAATAGGAGAGATGTAAGACATTTTTTACTTTCAGTTTTTCAAATTGGAAGCCAAAAATGGCATCCATCGTTGGATATAACCTAAGGTAAAAAGAATATCTTATACTTTTTTGAAACATAATAGTTAAAAAGTAATGATACAGAACTCAACTGATCTCCACAACTTTTTCATAGCATGTGAGGTGTCATGTATTCATTGGTCAATAATGTAGTATTAATAATTATTTTATAAAAGTGTAACTAATGGATGAATGACACTTTACTTACTATGAGAAAATTTTGAAAATTAGTTGAGTTATATATCATTATTAAATTTGTTAATTGACCAAAATTTCAGAGGGTAGACATAACTTTCTCAAATATTTATATAAAACTTTTAATATTATATAAAAATTAATTTGCAAAATCACAAAAAGTAATTTTTATTTGTCTTTCAATCAAATCACGATCCATAGAAGTACATAGTACTCTATTCTCTTGGGTGCAAAAGACGATATCCCTCGTCCGCAGGGCCCACACCGTCCAGCCCCAAGAGCATCGTGTGAGGGGTAAATCAGGATGACTCAGCGGCCTCTTAGGCAAGAGGACCAGTGCCTGGTGCCCACAAGGATCCACCCCCCACATTGGGGGGATGAAAATCTCACACTGCAGTTGCCAGGGCTCAATCCTGCATCTTTAGGTACAATCTGTTGCCCAATTACCAACTGAGCTAGGCCCGGAAGGCTAGTACTCTATTCTCTGTATATATTTGTGGGTGTTGATTCAATGAGTGTTAGAATTGAAAAGGTGATCTGGATTGCTCTTCTTTCCCCAACAGTGACGCTATTGCATCAAGCCTTGGACAAGTATCCATTCCATGCATGATTTCATTGGGTTGGATTTTATTGCCAGGTAGATTTTGCTAGCTTTGCATGGATCCAGAATCCCCTATATATATATATATATATATATATATATATATGGCTATAAATTAAATAATGTTGTCATATCTTGTGACACCTCACCTTAGTGATTGTGACAATGACAATCTGTAGACAACCCTTTCCTTGTAATTTTTATTTTGTTTATCTTTTGGATAAGTAGGCAGGAGGATAAATTATTCGGTGTATCCCCTAAATTACGTAGGATAGTGAAACCACTTGCAATTTGGGGATAATTGCTATTTTCTTCGGAGGGTGATGAACATGAAGAGGCGCAGTAATAATAATTTATTATATAATTACTATTTTACTATTGGTTGGCTGCAATTTTTGTAAGGATGCAGCGAATGCACTCAATAAATTTTCAAGTAAGAGACTTCTATATATATGTTTTAATAAGATTGGAAAAAATATAGGTACTATACGTACATATAAATCACAATCTATTATGGGCTGTAAGGTAAAATTAATACCTAAAATAAGTAATTTGACACCATATTTTTTACTTATATTCTTATTTTTCTAAGGGTCAAGGTTTGATTATTTATTTCTCATACGCTTACTAATAAAATTATGTGTGGTTTACAATTAATTCACGTTCGAAAAGTAAGGACGTACATTAGGGAAAAAAATAGTGGCAAATTACTTATTTTAGGTATTATATTTTGCAACCCATAAAAAGTGTACATCCTCCAAACCAGATTGTTCCAATGGAATAGAGAGAGTTATAATTAAGGTATACCATGTTAATAAACAGAAATTGGACTTCTTTATTGAAACTAGTTTTTTTAAAAAAACTAGTATCTTTATATGGGACACTCCGAGTATTAAAAGGGGCAGAGGAATGACCACATTTTTTTTTTGAAAAAAAAAACTTTAAATAATGACACGTCATATTTAAATATAAATAAATCAATGTGTTTCAGTCGTTCTAATAACGAAATATGATCCTTGTAATCAGTGGCGGAACCAAAAAATAATACATTGGGGGGGGCCATGTATATACATTTTTAAAAAAGAAAAAAAAAAAAAACTATCTTAAGGAATTTTTTTTGTTTTGGGAGAATTTTTTTTTTAGTAGAAAATATTTGAAATATCTTATACTAATTTATGTTTTAACTAAAATAATTAGTACTAAACCTAAATTTTTTTAATTAAACTAAACATCTAAAATAATCTATAATCCACAAATTAAAAAATAAAAGGAGATCCATTAAAACAACGCTACCCTACATATAAACATAGATAAATATATAAATAAGGGGAGGGGAGGTTTGGAGGTGGTCCAAGGCTCACCCCATGCCCTCTCCCTCCGCCCTTACTTGTAGTAACATACTGAGACAAATGTTTAGTTATTGTTGTTGACCAGACCAACTGAAATCAATACTCGATCAATCAATGAAACTGATGAGAGATCGAACTAATGCCATTTTCCCCACTATTTTTCACCCATGTGCTGTAGATATTAAGAAGTTAGGATTAAAAAGTTTTAATGAGTTATACGTAGTAAATTAATTATAAGAAAAAGATTAAATTGCATTTTTCTATCTTGTTTTTTCTTTTTTTCTATTATAAGATCAATGTATTATTTTTTTCTTATAATTAATTTACTACTTATACCTGTTAAAAAAAATTAAAAATAATTGAGAGAGTAACATAAGCAAGTTAATTCTCCAGTGATCATTAATTTGAGGGAGTGTAGAGAATAATATTTATTAGGATCATCCTGAAATATGAGATATCAGCCATCCAATGGCATTTCGCCACGTAAAATATATGAGATTAGTATTTATTAAGTCTTCCCTTAATTAAGGAGCATGATTAACTTCATCATTCTCTTATTCCCATATATATAAATATAATTATATGGAATATTCCTTTATCTTGTATTGTATTATAATTTCATTAAAAAATTAAAATAACTATACCCTACACACAAATAAGTGAACCTTCGTCATGATATTTAATTTGTTAAAGATGAATATCAATGAAAAAAATAGCATCAAAATTTTTAAAAATAACTATATCCTACCTAAAAATAAGTGAACCCTTAATCAGAAAATTTATTTTTTTAAAATTGAATATCAGTAAAAAAATATTTATTTCAAAAAAATTAAAATAACTATACCCTACACACAAATAAGTGAACCCTTAGCCATAAAATTTAATTTGTTAACAATGAATATATATCAATGCAAAAATTTATCTCAAAAAATTAAATAAATATACCCTACACATAAAAAAGTGAAACCTTATTCGTGAAATTAATTTCAATAAAAAGGAATATTAATTTCGTGAAAAAGGTATATATATATATAAAGAAGAGAGAAGGATGAAGTTAATCATGCTCCTTAATTAAGGGAAGACTTAATAAATACTAATCTCAAATATCTTATGTGGCGAAATGCTATTGGATGCCTGATAAGTCTTATTTCAGGATGATCCTGATAAATATTAAACTATATATATATATATATATATATAATATGATGATTTAGTAATTTTTATTTTTAGTTTTTTATAATGTGGGCTTTGAACTGCAAAGCGAGAAAGATTTTTTTTTTTTTTTTACTCTTACATCAACTTCCTTTCAAACAAAAATTAATTTGACAAAAAGAAAAAGTATCCACTCTTGCATCAAACTTTTTAGAAACAAATATGTAGTAATATGAATCTTAATGTGAGCCTTGAACTAAAAATAAAGACTCACTTTTGCATTGACCTATTTCAAACAAAAATAAATGTGATTCTTAATATAAAATTTTATGAGTTAAAAACACTACTACATCATACTATGTTTATATAAAAATTGAGGATTGGCTTATTGAGTATGAGTTTTTTAAAATTTTGTTATAATTAATTTTTTAGCAGTAGGTACACACATTGTTTAAAGTCAATTTCATCTCTCTTACCTCTTTCAAGTAAAGAACTTTGCCTTGTCTAGAGCTAGAATTGTATGATATCCTAAACCGGGCCTCTACTTACCTCGAGGCTCAAGCCATTCCCATTATTTTTTAGGAGTAATAATTTTACTCTTGAATATCAAAAGTTGCAGTGCTTGAAAGAGTTTCAATAGTAACAGTGCTTCTCTTTCAAGATTTTCTTTTATAATTAAAGTGATATCTTTAAAAATATTTTTTTCAAGTATCAATTTTTTTTCTCCCTCTTGTTGTGTATCAATTTGAAAGTTTTTTTTATAAAAAAAAACTTTGCACCATCTGTCTGAACAGTACCAATATTGTTAATGTGAATAGTACAAAAGAGTTGGTCACACCGCAAATCGATTTAACGCGAGATTACCTCAAGGATCAATTAATTACTCCTAAATTGTAGACTCTTGTCTGCTTCACCACTAATCTGATTAGACCAAATTTGATGGTTCCTGTTTGGAAACGTGATCCAAACTAAGGTTTGGATCTCATTTTTATTTATAATAGTTTTTCATCATTTTCAATAAATAATTTTACATTTTTAATAAATATTTTTACAATTTCAATAGACATTTTTATATTTTCAATACAATTTTAATATTTTAAAATAATAATCCAAATCAAAATTTGAATCCAGTTTTGATACCAAACGGGGCTATTAGCAACAAAACAGGCCTCCTCCGAGTTATGATTTACGCACCAACACTTGTATATATATAGAAATACAAAAGTACGAACAAAAGCCAAAGCATCAAGAAAGAGGAAGGATAATAAAAAATCTCAACCTAACTTGCATATTTTGGTGGAGATTCTACTATGCAATATTCATTTCCAATCGATATTAATTTATAATTTGATACTCTCTCCGTCCCACCAAAAGAGTCAATTTTTTTTTAAAAAAATGTCCCATTTAAAAAGTCCACTTTGAATTTATTTATATATTACATACCTTTACTAATATACTAATATGTGGTTCACAATTAACCTTTATATCTAAAGTAAGGATATAAGTGAAAAATATGGTGGTAAATTACTTATTTTAGGTGTTGTACCTCACAACCCATAATAAGTTGTACATATTTCAAAATAGACTCTTTGAGTGGGACGGAGGGAGTAAGAGTTAGGGCTGAGCAAAATATCAGCGGTTCGGATCAAACCGCTGATCCGATCCAAATCCGATCCAAAATTCTGATCGGTTTGTGTGAAACGGCTTCGGATCGGTTTCGGATTTTAAAAAAAAATCCGAAACTGATCCGACATACCAAAATCCAAAACCCATCCCGTATCTTATCCTTTATCTACCTACAATTCACAACTCAAAGCAAACAGGACGTCTGCAACACACTAATACAATCAAATACAGCATTATACAATTCAAAGATTCAAGTTTCTACATGTTATAATGTGATTACAAAAAGTATTGCAGGATACATCCATTTTTCTCTCATTTATGGAGCACTCGTGTTCCCCCCTTTTTTGTGTTCGAGAACCCAGATAACGATGATTCCGGTGGCCAAAGTTCGTGCATCCTGAATCTGCCCGAACTTTCTACTCTTGAATATAGTTTAAATTGGGATATGAGAATTTAAAAACATATACTACTTAGTCTTTAAATGGTGTGTTAAAATCAGCTCTCTTTTTTTTTTTTTTTTCTCATTTTTGTTTCTGATACACATTCAATGTCAAGGGTAGAAACACCATTAATGGAAGCTAAAATTCCTTTGTCCAAAAGAACACACACAGTCACGCAGTAGAGTCAGAGAAGGAAGGGAGGAAAGAAGGAGGAGAAAAAAAAAAAAAAAAAACCAAAATTCGCGGTTTCTGATTTTATCCGAAATCCGAAACCGATCCGACCCAATCGGATTATAATCCGAAACCGATCCGAATCATCGGTCTCGGATCGGTTCGGATCGGTTTCACTGCGGTTTCTGCATTTGCACACCCGTAGTAAGAGCTATTCATCCTCCAGATACATAGAAATCCAGTTGATCTTGAAAGGTTTAAAATTTTAACTAAATAATCAATCTTTCTATCATAGAGCATACGAATGCAATTATGCAACCGCACCAAGTTTTTGAGGTTTATGATGAGTATCGAGCTTTAGCCAAAGTTGAATTGAAAATTATTTAAAGTGTTAGAGAAATGAAGATTGCGTTATAATTTCAGTATTTTCTCTTATATGCAAAAAAAGGTGTTGGAAAATAATAATTTAAACCAAACTTGTATTTATTAGATAATTATATTTGTAGTATGATTTATTATTTTTCTGTTTCTTATTTGGTTTAGTGTTTGTTTTGGAAAACCTAGTTGTTTTAGGAAATAGTTCTGAATCAGTTTAATGGTAGAATTCAGAGATAGTTTAGTCTATAAATAGAGGCATTGGGTGATCATTGTAATCACAGAGATTTACAGAGATTGATAGAGAGAAACTGAATAGCCTTTCGGTTGTTTCTCGACCAAGCTTCGGCTTAGGTGCGATTCACAAATTGTGTGCGTGCGAATTTGTTTATTGTTCGTTATTACAAAGAAGTTTTATTACACTGTGCATTAATTTCTTTATATTGTTTTGGATATATATTATTTTTTATATCTTACAAGTGGTATTAGAGCTAAAAAGATTTGCATTTAACTGTGGTGATTTGCGTTTGAGGAGAGAGAGATAAAAAAGCTGAGTGTGGCCTTAGTGAGAGTAGGCGGCCGTGAGTCTTGCGGCCTGGCCTAGCCTTTGTTTTGGTGGGATATTGAATCAAGAATTAAACTTGATTCTCCTTGATTCCCGTGAAATTGCATTACTCAATTTGATCAAATTGTTTGGTTTGAGTACGGTGGTTAAGCTTGCAGCTTTGATTTGATTGAAAAAAAAAAAGAAAAAGAAATTGTAATTGTTAATTATAGATTGGAGTGCTTATATTAGCAATATTCCAAAGTTAGTTGGAAATTACCCTATTTGGATAACGCTGATGGATAGTCATCTTGGAGTATTTGATTTGCGACAATTCATTCAAAAGGAGGCGGCAGATGATGCAGACGATGAAACAAAGGAGAATGTACGTTTGACATTATTTCTAATTAGTCAATCTGTTGATAGTTCAATCTCTGGAAAAATTGTCATGCGAAAACTGCGAAACAAGCATGGGATATTTTGATAAAAAGTTATAGAGGGATGGATAAAGTTCAGAAAAAAAAAGTTTTGAAATTAGAAAAGAAATTTAGAGATAGCAAGATGAGAAAATGTGAAACGAATGATAACTACTTTCATAGATTATTGAAGATCAAAGGTGAGTTGACATCAAATGGGTATTTTCTCGCCGAAGATATTTTGTGAATCTTGTTCTCAATATACTTACTAGGAAGTTTGAATACTTTGTAGCATTGATAACTGAGACAACAGATATTTCAAAGTTGCATGATTGGGTATTGCTTAGTATATTGATTCTTGATGAACAAATGATTAATATCAAGCAGTTAGTGATCAATGGGTTACAAGAGCATGCATTTGAAAATATTGCTTCAAGAATTGTGGATGAAGAAAGTCAAAGTACCATTGAGCAAGAATGTGTCACTGTGGATAAAGGCATTGAAAGTGTTCATTTGGTCAAAGAAGAAGAGATTGTTTGTGTTACAGAACAAGAGCGAGATATTGAAATTGATGATCATGTAGATGAAAGTGATCATGGGAGTATTGAAAACTCTATTGAACTGGAGCAGATCAACTGCAGTGAAGTCGACTCCTTATTTGGTGGAGTGTCCAACCATGTTAAAAATGTGACAGTGGAGCCTTGGATTTGCAAGGACATTGTTAGGTTTGATGGCATTGATGAGATTAGTAATGTCGACGGAAAGCTCTGTTCTAAAGATGAATGGGTAGCTATCAGTGAATTCTTTGATCAAGCTGGGAAATTTGACAAGATGTGCTCAAAATACAAGTTTGTATTGAAATCAAATTTGAAGGAAATACCTCGAATTTGCGAGGTTGTTATTGAAATTTGCAAGGATGCTTACAAGGTTGACTAGAAGACTTGTTTAGATGAAGAATAGGTGGACATGACTAAGTTCTTTGATAAGGATGAGTTTCGACAGAACATCCATGGAACATACAAAGGTGTCTCTACGATGAGATTGAAAATAGAGTTGAAGACCTACTGTAAGGTGGTGTTGCATGTTGTCTACACTGCAAAGGAAATTTCAATAGAGATTGAAGCTCGTGATGGCGATAGAACTGCTTTGATCCAAGTTTGGTTTAAGGGAGGCTATGTTGAAAAATAATAATTTAAACCAAACTTGTATTTATTAGGTTATTATATTGGTAGTAGGATTTATTATTTGTTTGTTTCTTATTTGGTTTAGTGTTTGTTTTGAGAAACCTAGTTGTTTTAGAAAATAGTTCTGAATCAGTTTAATGGTAGGATTCAGGGATAGTTTAGCCTATAAATAGAGACATTGGGTGATCATTATAATCACAAAGATTTACAGAGATTGATAGGGAGAAACTGTCTTCCGGTTGTTTCTCAACCAAGCTTCGGCTTAGGTGCGCTGCACAGATTGTGTGCGTGCGAGTTTGTTTATTGTTCGTTATTACAAAGAAGTTTTATTCCGCTGCGCATTAATTTCTTTATATTATTTTGGATATATATTATTTTTTATATACTACAAAAGGTTTTGCCCTGGCTGGCAACTGATGATCTCCAATTTATGCCGCCGGGTTTATAGTTCGGTAAACTTGCAGGAGTTAAGAACCGTTGAAGGGAGATTGGATGCCGAACCTGCTAAGGAGAGGGAAAGGTCGTTAGGGGCTTTTGGGACTTTGTCTCGAGGGTAAACTCCAACGATCAAGCTAATATTGTGATCTTAATGGAGTAAGTGTAATCTTCACTAAATGAGAGAGAGAACCCCTTTACCTTGAGTATCACTTCACTATTTATAATGAAGAGTTGATACCCATTCTTGGTGAATAGATGATACTTCCTGAAAGTTGCCTTTAGTTTATGGACAAAATTTTTATCATTATTGGCTTGTTTCTTTTTGGTTTCTCATGGGAGGATAACATTTGGAAGAAGGGAAACCCTTTGGTCCTATACACTATCTGCAACTTCTTCAAAATATTATAAAATACGAGACGATTGTACTTGCCCAATTTTTATTGCATTCTTTAAATATACATTTCCTAAGTTTAGTGTAGCATGTGTTAGTTGATCGACATTGATTTGTTAGATCAAAATAGCAACAGAAAATCCTGTGTGTGGCAACATGAATTGATATTAATTGAGTTCTCATTGATTCAAAAACAAAGTTATTTCAGTTGTTGAAGCAACAAATTAAAGGTTTGCGATGAATAATGAATCTGTAGGGCAAGTAGTTCAGAGAGTTGCGTTATAATGAGCCCATGTGAATACTTTATGTGGACCAGTTGGGGTTGATACTATTACTCCCTTTTTGAGACCACAAAATTTTGCAGTTATTGCCTGCGACAAACACAGCTCATCTTCAAATTAATTTAGCCGAAGTTTATTTTATTTGCACATGTTTTTCTTTTCTCCCCTCAGTCCTCACATTCATATTAATTGTCCCCATATTTTGAATTATTTTCTATCTAAATAAAAAAAAACGAAAATATATAACTTGTATCCAATGAATCGGACCATCTGATTGTGTGCGTATTAATTTTAGTTGAAAAGTATTGCGTTTAGTCTTCGATGTACCGTGTATTGAGTTTAACATTTGGTATATTCGGTTTAATTAGTTATTAATGTATCGCGGCTATTAGCTTGCCTCTAATGTATCGCGCTTATGATTTTAACCTCTGATGTATCGTGCTTATATATATTTCAACTATGTCCCACCAAACAAAATTTATTATTACTTTTAAAGAAATCATTTTCAGTAAAAAAAGTTTTATTTTATTTTTATTTTTAATTTCTACACAGGTACTCATATAATTAGTATGGTCTCAACTCAAGGAGAGTAGCTTTCCATATCCCACGTCATCAACTATTTGAAATTGGGTCTTTTGCACGGACTTTTTAACTCATTTTGCACTAGCTATTTGAATTTTTTAGAAGGATGCTAGAGGTATGTGATGCCAAAGATTTCGAGTCTTTAAGACATGCTGTCTTAAAATTTGGGGTAACATCTTCTCCAATTATATTAAAAACTGGAGTAAATATTGAATAGGAATAATTAAAATACTCAGCATATATATTAAACAACCACAATATATATATATATATATATATATGTATATTACACAACACCTAAACAAATTGTGCGAAAGGTAATTCAAAATATTTCATTACAAAGAAAAATAAATAATTCGTTCAACTTTATATTTCACAATGACTATTTACATCAAACATGTAGTATTACATAGTAAAAATGATTTAAATTATATTTTATAAAATATTTTATGCGCTGGAAACATAAATCATATTCTCCATCATCCTCCTCCAAATCAATAGCGCCAGTAGCCTTAATGTGCTCTCAAACTGCTTCCATATTTTTTTAATCTTCCAAATCAATAACGGCAATAGACTTTGGTTAATTTCGAAACTGCTTCCATAATTAATTTCCTTCATCCTCCTCTAGATTGCCTTAGGTTGCTCTCAGGACGCTTCCATATTTTTTTGAACTAGAAGATGGTCCGGTAAGGGACTTTGATGACTCCAGTCCGTCGTATTTGGATGCTTTTTCATAATCGAGATTAGCCTTCCACACATGCATTAACCCAATACAACCACAAAGAATGAAAAATGGTAAGATGACTAAAGAATAGAAGAAAAAATGATTTTTGCAAAGAATAACAAACTTTATGGCTTGTGGTGCAATGAGTCGATATAGTTATTTTTCCACCCATTGAATCCCTTTCCGGGCCATCAACTCAACAAAAAGCAAGGAACTCAGGAAAACATACGAAACAATGACTCTTCTAAATTACGTTCCTCCAACTTTTCAATCAACACAATCATCAATCTGTCTAAGGACAACGAAAAATGAGACTGAAACCCGTTATCATGTATTAAATGATGTAAAAATTAGATTCTTGAGTCTTTAAGTTATTCAAGTCAACATAAAAACTCTTAAATCGGGAAACAAACGTAATAAATTGGAAGAACCAAAATTTTTTGTAAGGGCCAAATATATATATAATTTTTCTAAACTGAAACATAAATATACCTATTAAAAAAATCTTGTGGGGTCCAAACCTATCCTGACCCCCACTATGTTCCACTGATCACCACGGTCCGCGGAACCACCAACCCCTTATGCCCAACCTCCAACCCTAACCCACACGATCCCACCCCCACCTCAGCAGCGAGCATTGTGGCAGTCCTTGGCCACTCAGGCCCGGCTCAAAAGGAGGGCGAACCTGAGCTGTTGTCTAGGGGCCCAATATTTTATAAAACCCTTTATATATACAGTGTAATTTTTATTCTAATTATTAATTATGAGCCCATATATATATGTGTGTAATATAGGCTTATTGGGCTAATAATAAAAAAAGAAAGAAAAATGGACATTGAAGAGGCCCACTTTTAGGTCATATTTCGTGAACCTAAAAAATTTAACAAAATAAAAATAAAATAAAATCCAATGCAATTGCTTTGGTCTCTTTTTATTTTTATTTTGCCCAGGAGTCTCGTATGTTTGAGGACCGGCAATGAGGCCACTCAGCAGCCCCACTAGCTAGTCTAGCGACAGTCGTTGGTAGTTCCCTCCCCCTTGCAAATTTGTTGCAGTTGTACGTAGATTTCCATTCTAGTGGCAGACTTCAGAAAATGTCAATAAGTGTGATGGCCTGTGAATAATATCTTGACGAGAAAGTAAATTATTAGGGGGGCATACTATTCGTAGTGACAGTTTTACTATTTGCAGTAACAATTTTATGTAAAATATCTTTTTTTCCCTTTAGGCTAAAAACAAGAAAAAAAAAAACTTTATAAATATCAGTGGGAGGAACTGGGCTGAAGCACAAAATCAGCCATTCCTCCCATTTCTCCCATTTCTCTTCTATGTTGTGTGCAGACTAGTGGAAGCACAAACTCAGCCAAATCGGATAAAAGTCCAGACGAACCGGATCGGCAAAGGTGAGTTACTAAAATTAATAATTGTTTCTTTCATGTTCTGTTCGTTGTTTTGATAAATTAGTGTATAATTTAGCTGGCTTTGTTGTGTTTTTGCCCGGATCTGCGATTAACCGGCCATTTTATGGCCGGCTCTGTGAAATGCCGTCCGAGGAGATACCGGACTGGATTGGAAAAAGGGGGTGGAAAACAGCCGGTGTTCGGCTGTTTTTTCCGGGAAAAAAAAACAGGACTATAGGAATACCGCTGGGCGGTATTCCGGCGGTAGTTAGTGGAACAAATACCGCAGACGCGGTATTTGTTGGCGGAAGACCGCCGAAGGAAGGAGGTCTTTTTTCCAAAAAGATTGCCGGAGGACGGTGGCCTTTTTGGAAAAAAGACCGGCAGTCATTTTGGAAAATACTACCGCCAGGGTCCAGCGGTAATATTTGTGGGACTACTGCCGGCGGTCGGCGGTAGTTATTTGGGAAAAGACCGCTGGTTTCTTCCAAAAAATTCCGCTGCTGCAGAATTTTTTGGAAAAAAGACCGCCGGCGGCTGGTAGTAGTCTCTCCGGGACTACCGCCACAGCCACACTCCGGCGGTTATTTTTCGGCAGGCGGCAGGTTTTTTTCTGCCAATTTTTTGCTGACACTATTATTACTTTTTTAATCTTCAATTGTGCTATTGTTCCTTATCTATTATCAATTATTTTTGTATTTATAATTGCGTGTGCAATTGTATATTATCAATTTTTTTCCGCCGAATTTTCTCCGAGAATATTTTTAATTTTTAATTATCAATTGTGTTATTGTTCCTTAAATATTTGCAATTATTTTTGTAGTTATACTTATTTATGTTCCTTATGTATTTTTAATTTTTTAATCTTCAATTGTGATTTGTAGATGGCAGAAGCGTTCAAGAAATTGAAATTAAAATTAATCAGAAGCAAAAAGGATGACAGTTTGCAAATTAATGAAGTCAATGAGGCAACAAACTCCGCCTCAGAGGAAATAGTTGGCCGAATCCCTCCCACTGCATCCGAACGCCAGAGAAGGGTCCTAGGAAGAGCGCATGGTTCTTCGCGATTGTCAAATGCGGGGGCAACGGCAAGTAACAGTGATTACGGTGAAGCGGAATTTGCACCCCGATACACTAGAGATGCAGAGGAGGAGGTAGCTCGGGAAAATGCTAAACGACATGAGAGGGAGATATCTATGTCGTAGGGGTACATAGAATTTAATTTGGGGTGAATGGAGGATGAAAACGAATGGGCAAATGACCCCAAGAAACGAAGGCGGAGTGGAAAAGGCTTAATGCTCTTCTCACGTGGGTCGGTTTCAGGGACCGAGTGCGGGTCTGGGTCCGAGTCTGGGAGGGATGCCGGGTGGAAGGAATATCGGCCTCTGGATGGTTCAATTGACGATGGACCTTCAAATCCAGAGTTGTTAAAGAGCTTTAAGGGTCATATTGCCGATTACATATGGCATCGACATGTATGTTATTATTCTTTATTATTTATTGTTTAGATTTATGTTTAATAACTTAGTGCCTAAAATGTGTTAATTTATTTATTAAGTTACGTAGAAACGTGAGATATTGACATGCCATAATGGGCACGAGCGGCTGCAAAGGTGGGATTTAGTCGACGGCGAAATGAAAAGTATAGTGGAACGTTCCGGGTTGGGACATTTGGTCTGGTGCATGCATCAAGAGTTAGACTCCGCACTCCTCAGTGCGTTTGTTGAGAGATAGCATCCGGAGACCAATTCATTCCACATGCCGTTCGGAGAGATGAGTATCACTCTCCACGATGGCCTACATATTGGGAATTCCGATTGACGGATTTTCACTTCATTGGAAAATTAAGTCGTCGGAAATGAAGGAACTGCTTCTAAAAATGCTGGGGATAGAGGAAGAGGAGTTCGGGGAGCGAGATTTTGCAAGTGTGAAAATGTCCCTCCTTCGTGCCCATTGTGTCAGTGGACATGTGGACCCCGCCAATTCTGCCGCAGGGAATTTGTTATGGTTGGTTGGAAATACCCTGTTCGTTGACCCACGTGCTTGGGCATTATCTGCCTTTCCTCCGCGATGCAGATAAAATAAGCGGACTATCTCGGGGAGGAGCGTGTTGGCCAACCTTTATCGGAATCTTGGAAGGGCTTCTAGGGCGGACGGTGCCCAATTAGGCGGGTGTCTGACATTATTGCAGGTTTGTTCGAATCAATTATAAATTATTTTCATACTTTATACTTGTTCATTAACCTAATCTCACGTTATCCACAGGAGCTGATCGTTGAGCGTTGGTTGAAGATCGATCGACGTCAAACCTGCACACTTTACCTATCGTAAGGTGAGGGATTACTCGTTAGTTTCATAAGACTTAAATGGATTATCTACGTAGTACTTGTGTGTATAAATACATACTATTATGTGCCTATTTTATTAACGAAGTTTCCCACGCCTCACCACTTGCTTGTTTTCTAAGGCTAAACCTGACTTGGAGTATGTATGCTTAAGTGCTAAGTGCTTACTTGACATGATAATGCAGTGAATTAATTATTGTGTGTCCTACTTGACTTGACATGATAATACCTTGAATTGATTATTGTGTATCCTACTTTACTTGACATGATAATGCCATTAACTTCTTATTATATACCATACTTGACTTGACATGTTAACGTGTGTACGTGAAACTATAGATGCCTATTTATGATACGATAGCATGATCTACTACCACGAAGGATGATACAGCTCGGGTAAGTTGCATGGCCCCTAGGATTGCATGATACATCTAGATACGTATGAAGCATGTTAGGGTTTCCATGATCACCTTATCGTGAAATAGGTCAGGGACCTACCAGATAAGACTTGGGCTCTGAGTCTTACAGCATGACTAGATAGTAATTGCTTGCCCGTTATGTAGAGGCTTGCCAGTGAAAGACCATGTCGCAGCTAGCAGACACTCTTTCTTTACGAGAGCAACACCCTATGGCCCAAAATGAGAAAAAGCCAGGATCCAGAACCCCTGTGGACGAGCATACCCGCTTCTACCATTGTATGGCTGCATTGGGGGCGATGTACTTTGCAAACCATGAAAATGTGAACAACCCAAAAACGTGAATAGATTCTGAGTTAGCTTTGGATGAGAAAGCTCAAATGTGCAATCTGCCCGCTAGGAATCTAGTGGCTCAAACGTGTTGCATATGACTGTTGTTTCCATGCTGTCATGCTTGTTTTCAATATTATCTATATGCATGCCTATACCGGTTGATTTACTTGACATACTTTACTCGCTTGACTTGTGTGATATGATCGCTTGTGCTTCCGCTGTGATATAATAATAGTATGACCGGCTTGTATTTTGATACCATGATACTATATGTTGTAATGTATGCCATGAGCTTATATGCCTGAACTCTATATTCATTCGTCAAGCCTTTTTGCTAAAGACTTACGGTGGGATTTTGTATAAACCCCGAGGTCTCTCACAAAGCTTATTAAGCTCACCCCTTCCCCCTCCATATATATTGTTTTCGGGGCTTTACTTGAGTAGCGCTAGAGGTAAGGCTGAAGAGTACCGTGAAGGAAGAAAGACAAACGGGTATAATACCTAATTGAGACTATGTTTTTGGAAGAATAATTTGGCCGTTAGTCATCCTTAGATAATTTTGTTTAATTCTGCTGTATTGTTATCTTGACATGCTAGAATACTGATAATGATGTATGGTACTTTTTATTTTATTTTGTATTGATTGTTGGACGAAAGCCTTGTATGATGCCACCCAGACCGTCCAACTTCTCCTCGTCGGGAATGGTTATCCGAGGCAAGGGAGTCGGGTTGGGGAGTCAAAGGCGGGGCCATTTCTAGCAGCATCCCAAATGCCAACTAAGGATCCTCCTGCTCCGGACATGCCTTCGTAGGTTTACAATTGCGCAATGAGGCAGCCGCTATTTGTCCTAACCCCAGTGGTCCTTCCCTACCTCCTCAGGCGCTCGATTGTTCCTCTGGAAACATATCTGATCTTGGTCGACCCCTATGTATTAAACACCTCCCTCGGTTGCACTCAACAACAGATCTCGGAGCCATAGGTGCCCTTGGCTTGGCCCTGTTGATGTGCATTGACTGCGGCCACACACCCAGGCCGGTCCAAGACTATTTTTGAGAACCCACATTCGAAGAAGAGGTGGCTCAGACTATCTGGGCTTGTATGATAGAGATGACAAATCGAAGGGCCCACCGCCACATAACGGCATTGCAGGGCCTTAAACATCGGAATTGCCGCAAGGCAAAACCGCCATAGAAATTGTTGAACCCTAGCCGGCACATTCAAGCTCCACAGCCGTTGCCCAGAGGATCCGGGGATAGCCCCTTTTGTGCACTCTGTATCGTCCCTGTCGGGGTAGTGACTAGAGTGTGATACGTGCTCTTAACTGAATGCCTGCCACGATTATCCCTTGGTAGGCATAGACAATCCAAAATAATGAAATTGAAATTTTATTACTTCAGCAGCAATTGGTCCCCTGCCCTGTCCATGCCCCCTGCTTCCGCCCCCCTTTACCTTCGAGTCCGACTATAGCCAGCCAATGGTAAACTTGTTCGGAGTGGGGGGGGGGGGGGGGGGGGGGGGGGGGAGGGGGGGAAGGTTAAGATTCCCGTCATCAGAGCGAATGTGTCCCAAATTGCTGCTATTTATCCCCCTTGGGGATTCGAGAATGCGGATTATACCTAGGATAATTTAGTTTTTTAAATTGACATTACAAATACAAATAGAAAGACGAAATTGAAAAAAGAAAAAATTAAAAAAAAAAGAAGAAGAAGAAGAAGAAGAAAGATTCATGGCCAATATGTAATTTTTGAATTTCTGGTAAATAAATAAATAATAATAACTGGGAAAAGAATGAAATTTAATCGATGCAAATTAATTAGCGCACACACCAGAAATCACACATCGCTGCCTTCGAATTGCTTGCTTGTACCACCAGATTTTTTTCACAAGACTTATTGGATAGATGAAGCGAGAATAGTGAGACAGAAGGGAGAAGAATTTGAAGAAACCGAGAAGAGAGAGGAGCAGGAAAGAAAGAGGAATAGGCTGAGGGCATATTAGTATGAAAATAATTATTTTGCTAACATTATCCAAAAAGAATAATGATACATAACTTAACTAATTTTCTCAACTTTTTTCATAACATTCAAAAACAAGTGATGTGTCATGCGTTTATTGGTCAATAATATAGTACTAATAATTATTTTATAAAAGTATAGCCAATGAATACATAACGCCTCACTTGCTATGAGAAAATTGAAAAGATCAGTTGAGTTTGTGTATCATTGCTCATCCAAAAAATATACAGACATGCAATGCTTCCTTGTTATTTCTATGTTTAGAGGAAACTCAACCAGAATACGAATAAAAAAGAAGTAAATGTAAATTGAAGGGACTGTTGGGCTAAAAATGTTTGATCCAATTAAAAATAAACAAACAACAAAAGAAAAAGGGCTGTGAGCCTTAGACAAAAAAAAAAAAGGCCTGTTAGGCTTATGAAGATGGGCTGAACGACAAAAAAAAAAAATTGTTGGTTGGATTTACAAAGGAGATAAGCCCAATGAGAAAATAAGGAAAGTCCCATGGACTAAAGGAAGAAAGTCCAATAAAGAATTTTTATAATTTATAAAATTAAGAATTGAATTATAATGAAATTATTAAGTATGACAATTAACCATTTAAATAATGATGTAAATAATGATTGTTCATAACATATTTATAAAATACTCAAATTAAATTGCAATTATAAAATTAACAAGCGGTAATTATTTGATAAGTAATGAATTACAGGAACTCGTGTTGAACTAATTAATCATTATTAGCGAAAACTATCCTTTATAAAAGCTATATACATGCGAATTAGTTCTTCGTACGGCTGGGGTTTTATTTATTACCCATGGCCTGCACTATTTTAATGTGGCAGAATGGGTAGCCGGCCACATTTAAAACATTTTAAATTCTTTTTATTTGAAAATTGTTTTTTCTTTTTATAAAATTTTTTATTATCTTGGAAATCATTATTTTTATAATTTCGTGGATATCTGGGTCTTTTATAATTACCTTTAAATTTTCTAAATTTCCTATTTTCTTTTGAAGGAGCTTTTATACCTGTGATGCCGAATGCTTGACAGAAAGAGCACATCTCTTTACATTTCGAGCCGTATTTGTTCTGACTTTTGAGATCCTGACATAACTGTAATCCCTCTTTTTTAATAAAAGCAAATAATTGACCAAAAGAAACATTAGAAAAGCAATATGAGATTCTTCAGCATTGGTTTTTGCTTTATAGGCTAACTTTGCCATGCCCATTTCTTGAAGTGTATTAAGAATTTCATATTCTGATTTTCCGTCTATATTCCATTCATATAAAGAACTACCATCATAATTTTTTGCTATAAATTGAGATCGTTCTTCAAAAAGGATATCTGGAGGACTTGGACGAGAGTAAAAATTCCTAGTTGGACCGGATTGCCATTTTTTATGAGTATTTGTGTTATATCTATTTGATTTCCTATAGATCTTGTTGAGTTCTAAGGGAGCCTGACTATCGAACTGTTTTTCTACCAGATTTATTTGATTTTCCAATTCTTCATCAGAAGATGATAAAGAACTTGAATCATCGGACTGGGAATCTAAATATGGAGTAGTTTGCTCTATAGTCGAAATTCGTTTTGAAGAACTTGGATCAGGATACTTAGGAGCTAAAGAAAGCTTTTTTTCAAATTCTCGAGATAAATTGGAAACTTGTAAACTTCCACTTCATCTTTGTATTCCTTCCTACTCATTAATACAAGGTCTGATTTTATTCCTTTATTCTCTTCTTAATTTCCTGGGTTTATTTGGTATCAGAGCCATTTATTCAAAAATTTTCCTACATAATTTCAAAAGTTTTTAAAAGTTATTTTGATTACGGTGGGTTCATTCTGCATCACGATTGCATTCATCCTAGCGTTGGTAAGCGTTGGTAAGCCTTAGGAGGTGTTCCCGGCAGGTGTTCCCGTGTTCCCGATAGCTGTCTGCATTCATCCTGCATCATGCATCTGCATTAATCAAGTAAGTTTTAAAAATGGCGAATAATATTCGAAGATTTTTGTTTGGTGACTCCAGTACTAGATCATCCCGGACCTCTAGAGTTTTACAAAGTCATGAAATTCAATCATTTGGTGTTCCAATTAATCAAATACTTCCATCATACTCATTTAGATCTAGTTATCATATTGGTGTATTAGAATTTTCAAAAGCATACTCAATTAAAATTCATGAAGAAGCTCTTCCATTACATGAGAGAAAAACTACAATACAACTACTTTCACGAATGGCAATAAATAATTATTTGAACCAAGTTTACAATTACTTGCATTTTGGTTTAATTCAGGTAGTTGTTCATCCACTCCAAAGAAGAAGAGTTGATGTTCCATTATTTCTTGCACTAAGAGATGATAGAATGATTAATTATAACGATTCATTACTTGCGATGATTCAAACTAATGCTTCAATGGTACAATTCGTGTTGATTGTACTCCAGATTACTCAATCTGTTTATTTGATCAACTCATATTAAAATCCTTAATTCTAGATATTCATTTAGATCGAAGTAAAATTGAACAACCATCAATGAATTTTACTCTTGTTTATCGTATATATTTTAAACTAATGAAATCTATGATTCCTACCGCCCTAAGACTACCAATATCAGATCGAGATCAATCGGTCTTTGTGACTACAAATTCAGACAGGACATTGACAAGAACTCAAACACCCCAGCTTTTACCATGGGATCAAATAACAATCCCTCGGGAATTCCTCATTGACAGACCAGAACCAAAACAAGAACCAGTTGAACAAACAAGACAATCTGGACCAGTAATAATTGAATAATACTCAGATAGTGAACTTTTAGTTCGTTTTCCTAACACTACTCCTGTTTATCCACCATCTTCTTTTAGCTCTTACAGGTCAGCATCTTCCAGGTTTCCTCAAGATGAAGATGTTCCTTCCTCATCTAGAGCTCCTCCTCCTGGGTACTCCTTTTTCGGACGGTCAAGGTACTCCTTTTCTGATCCTTCTACTAGTTCACAGGATCCTATTTCTAATCGTCAGGATACTCAACTTAAATTTAAAGCTCCTATGCCAATATAGTACCTCCACCTCGTAGGCCTTCTTCACCAGAATCTCCAACTCAATCTCAAATGAAAATGTCAGAAATTTTGGTTTTAAATAAAGAATTTAAAATAAATTTTGATCTATTAAAAGAAGATTTTCAAAATAAAAATTATGAAAAGGAAAAACTATGGTTTCAAAATTTAGATCAAAGATGTCAAGATAAATTAATTTCAGAATGGGTAAAAGAAGTTGAAAAATTAAGATTCAATTTTCCTTTCTTTAAGTGGTTAGATTACTTTTTGCAAAAAGAAAAATTGAAAAAATTCAATAAAACTCCAACTATTGAAGTTCAAACAAATTTATATAAAAAATAGAATTTAATTTCAGGACAAGTAGTTACTTCAATACATCCTCCATTATCAGCTTTTACTATCTTAACTATAGAAGGAAATATTACTGCTTATCCATTTAAACAAGGAAAAGAAAGAACTGAAAAAATTTATTCAGATGATTTTAAAAAGGTTTATCAGCAGAGCAATTATACAAATCAGATTTTACAAAGGATAGCAAACCAGGTTGATTTGATTTCTACAAAACTAGAAACAATAAAACCAAAAGAGAAATTTCCGGTGGAAATGGCAAAACCATTTTTTCAAGTTTCCAATTTATCTCAAGAATTTGAAAAAAAGCTTTCTTTAGCTCCTAAGTATCCTGATCCAAGTTCTTCAAAACGAATTTCGACTATAGAGCAAACTACTCCATATTTAGATTCCCAGTCCGATGATTCAAGTTCTTTATCATCTTCTGATGAAGAATTGGAAAATCAAATAAATCTGGTAGAAAAACAGTTCAATAGTTAGGCTCCCTTAGAACTCAACAAGATCTATAGGAAATCAAATAGATATAACACAAATACTCATAAAAAATGGCAATCCGGTCCAACTAGGAATTTTTACTCTCGTCCAAGTCCTCCAGATATCCTTTTTGAAGAACGATCTCAATTTATAGCAAAAAATTATGATGGTAGTTCTTTATATGGAAAATCCGAATATGAAATTCTTAATACACTTCAAGAAATGGGCATGGCAAGGTTAGCCTATAAAGCAAAAACCAATGCTGAAGAATCTCATATTGCTTTTTGTTTAATTTCTGGATTTACAGGTCAATTAAAAGGTTGGTGGGATAATGCCTTAACTAATGATGAAAAGTTAACAGTCATTAATCATACTACTGAACAGATAGATGAAAATGATGAATATATTCAAGTTCCAGATGGTAGTGAATTTCTTATTTACGCTATTTCAGTTCATTTTATTGGAAATCCAAAAGAAGAATTAGCTAGTACAAAAATTTTTCTTACTAATTTACGTTGTCCAACTTTGACAGATTTCAGATGGTATAAAGATATGTTTTTAACTCAAGTCATGAGACGGCCAAATTGCGGATCTGCTTTCTGGAAAGAAAAGTTTATTACTGGATTACCAACTTTATTTTCAAAAAGAATAATGACAAATCTCCAAAAAGAAATTGGAACAGATCATATTGACTTTTCTAATGTTTCTTTTGGTCAATTATTTGCTTTTATTAAAAAAGAGGGATTACAGTTATGTCAGGATCTCAAAATTCAGAACAAATACGGCTCGGAATGTAAAGAGATGGGCTCTTTCTGTCAAGCATTCGGCATCACAGGTATAAAAGCTCCTTCAAAAGAAAATAGGAAATTTAGAAAATTTAAAGGTAATTATAAAAGACCCAGATATCCACGAAATTATAAAAATAATGATTTCCAAGATAATAAAAAATTTTATAAAAAGAAAAAACGATTTTCAAATAAAAAGAATTTTAAATGTTTTAAATGTGGCAAAATAGGTCATATTAGTCCAAATTGTAAAACAGAAAAGAAAATTAATTCTTTATTTTCCGAAGAACAAGAATTAAGAAATAAATTAATGTCTTTAATGATTAATAGCTCGGATGATGAAAATATTCAATTTTCTTCTGATTCATCCTTTACGGAAGACGAAAAGGATTTTTGTGAATGTAAACCAAAAACTATTAATATGATGACTACTCCAAAGAAATCAAATAATAAAGATTTTTTATTTGATATAATTGAAAAAATTGACGATAGTGAAGTAAAGTCAGAATATTTGAAAAAATTAAAATCTTTAGTCCTAGATAATGAAATTACTCCAAAAATTTCAGAACCATTTAGTCTATCAAAATTGGTTGATAAATTTGAAAAATCAAGTGGATTTAAACAAATTGGAAAAACTCATGACATTCACGAAGAAATAACGAAATTAAAAAAGGAAGTAAATGAAATAAAAGTCGAATTGACTAAATTGAAAATAAAAGATTTAGAGTTAGAAACACAGTTAATTGTCAAAAAACAAGATAGTAATTCTATTCAAGATACTCCAGAATCCTCGGATAAAGGATTAAAAATTTCCGAAAAAGAACCAAAAGACGAACAATTTTTTAATGTATTAAATAAAGTAAACATGGAAAAATGGTACTCCTTTGTCACCATAGGTGTTGGGGATTTTTCTACCATGGTGGTTGCCCTGATTGACAGTGGAGCTGATCAATCTTGCATCCGGTCAGGTATAATTCCAAATATTTATTTATCTAAGTCTCGAGAACAATTACTTGCAGCAAATGGTACTCCTATGAAAATTAAAAAAGAACTCCCTAATGGTTTTGTTTGTCAAGATAATTACTGCATAAAACATTCATTTTTAATTTTAGAAAATATTTCCTACGATGTTGTTTTAGGAAATCCATTTTTATTCCAAATTACTCCTTTTAAAAAGACCACTGAAGGTATTTATACAAAAATTTTAGGAAATAAAGTTTGGTTTCCATTTATTCATCCTACTAAACAAATAGAAATAGATTTACTATAGTCAAATTCAATTTATAAACAAATTCATCTTTTACAATCAAAAAAGAAATCAATATTATTTTTGAAAGAAGAATTAAGATTTTCCAGGATTGAAGAACAGCTTCAACAATCCATTATTCAAGAAAAAATAAAATTATTAGAAGAAAAGTTTAAAACTACAATCTGTTCTGATCATCCTAGTGCTTTTTGGGATAGGAAAAAACATGTGGTAAACTTACCATATGAAAAAGATTTTGACGAAAAAATGATTAAAACCAAGGCAAGGCCAATTCAAATGAATAATGAATTACTAGAATTTTGTAAAAAGGAAATTCAAGTTCTTTTAGCAAAATCATTAATAAGAAAATCACAATCTCCTTGGAGTTGTCCAGCATTTTATGTAAATAATCAAAATGAAAAAGAAAGAGGTGTTCCAAGATTAGTTATTAATTATAAACCACTTAATAAAGTACTCCAATGGATTCGGTATCCAATTCCAAACAAAAGGGATTTACTTAATCGTTTGGTATCAGCAAAAATTTACTCAAAATTTGATTTAAAATCTGGTTACTGGCAAATTCAAATTGCTGAGAAGGACAGGTATAAAACTGCATTTACAGTCCCCTTTGGCCATTATGAATGGAATATTTTACCTTTCGGTTTAAAAAATGCACCCTCTGAATTTCAGAGGATTATGAATGATATTTTTAATGATTACTCATCTTTTGTTATTGATTATATTGACGATATTCTGGTTTTCTCAGACTCATTAGAAAAACATTTTAAGCATTTAAATATTATTTTTAATGTAATAAAACAAAATGGTTTGGTTTTATCTACAACTAAAATGAAATTGTTTCAAACAAAAGTTAGATTTTTAGTTCATGATATTCATTTAGGACTAATAAAACCAATTCAAAGATCGTTGGACTTTACCAATAAATTTCCAGATGAAATAAAAGATAAAAATCAATTACAACGTTTTCTTGGTTGCTTAAATTATATCTCTGATTTTTTTTCCAAAATTGCAAATTTTGTTTGCTCCTTTATTCCAGCGACTTCAAAAGGAACCGCCAGCATGGACTCATATGCATATTAATATTGTAAAAGAAATAAAAGAAAAAATCAAGACACTTCCATGTTTAGGCATTCCTCATCCACATGCATTTATGATTGTTGAAACTGATGCATCCGACATTGGGTATGGGGGTATATTGAAACAACGATTACAAGAATCTACTCATGAACAGTTAGTTAGATATCATTCCGGTGTCTGGTTAGGACCACAGAAAAATTACTCAACAGTCAAAAAGGAAATTTTATCAATTGTTTTGTGTATTTCAAAATTCCAAGATGATTTATACAATAAAGAATTTTTACTGCGAGTGGATTGCAAGTCAGCAAAAGAAATTTTGCAAAAAGATGTAAAAAATCTTGTTTCTAAACAAATTTTTGCTAGATGGCAAGCAATTTTATCTGTTTTCGATTTCAATATTGAATTTATCAAAGGTTCATCTAATTCTTTACCCGATTTTCTTACTCGTGAATTTCTTACAGGAAAACAAAATGTCGTTTAAAGATCGGGGAAAAGCCCCGGCGGCTTCTGCTCTTACTCCACCCACTCCAAAATCTGTAAAAGATTAGGAAATGAAAAGGGAAGTGATTCCCAAACCACATACTCCAACTACTCAAATTCTAGACTTTCCACCACTTACATACATTCATGCTGCACAAACTCCTTCTGCTAAACTCCAAAATACTCCAATTCAAAAACCATCTGCTACTCCTTATGTGACCAAATCCAAATACGAATATCTTGTCCAAACCCCATACACTACTTCACCAGATATTCCTACTCTTAAGAACTTTACTCAAAGATTATTTTTGCCAAATTGTCAGTGGTTTGCTGATGATATCTCCAAAACTCAAACATATTATGAACTCATTCTTGTAGATACTAATTCCGTTGACATCACTCATATTCCAGATAAAAATAATCCAGATCGTATTTCCTACTCAAAGTTTATGATAAAAAACATTCGCCATCCCAGAGAATTTGACTCAATTCACACACGACACTCCTTCTCAATTAATTATGCTCCAGATGGGTTTAACTACTTTGATTACATTCTTGCCTGGTCTTGGGCTCTATACTGCAGAGGTTTTGATCACTCATGGTTCATTAATTCTTCAAATTGTGACAAAACTAATTTTCCTGATTGGTTTTATGACTGGTGGGATTATTTTGGTCCTACTAATCAAATTTATACTCCAATGGGGGAAAAAGGCTTGGAAATCTATGCGAGAAACATGTCTTCTCGTCTAGGTTTTCGTACACCAATTGCTTTCCATGCAGAGTTCAGGGTTCCTTGGATTTTTGCTTGGAGTTTTCAGATAAAGCCAATCAATCAAGGACGTCCATGCGCACTCATCCGTGATTTTCGGATTAAATGGTGGCCCAACTACAACAGCGACAATTGCGGACCTGATTTGGTTCTCAGTTATCTTCAATCAATTCCAACACTCAAAAAGGCAGTCAAAGATGCTTCAAAAGTAAATCCATCACCTTCAATTACTCATGATACTCCAGCCAAGACTCAATCTACCACTCCAATTCCAGACAAGCTTTTGCAACAACACCTTACTCAAATCACCCAATCCTCTCAAAGACTCAACTGCTCGCACTCCAGAAAAAACTCAAAAAGAAAATGATGATGACGATTTTAAAATTTTTTATCAAATGTATAAAACAATGAAACAACTAGAAAAAGAAGAAAAACTCCCGGTAATTAATCTTTCAGATTCCGATGATCCTTTTGGGGGTCCCTTAGCTCAGGACCCTTTTGAAATGTAAAAAAAAAAAAAAAAAAGTACAAAAGACCCGCAAAAATAATCAAAGGGGCATTTTTGTAAACTTACAGGTACTAAGTGACGCATGCAGTGACGCACTCAATGATGTACGACGGCGGACTCATAATCCCGGACTCCAAATGAAGGCGGACTTGAAGCAAAAAATTCAATAAAGTTTACTAATTGCCTCTATAAAAGAAGGAAAAATCTATCACTTGAGGGCATCGGTTGAAAGCTTTAAGCCTACAATCACCCTCAATCTCTTGTAAACATTTTCCTTCTTCCATACTCCCAATTGTAAACTTCCACTTCATCTTTGTATTCCTTCCTACTCATTAATACAAGGTCTGATTTTACTCTTCTATTCTCTTCTTAATTTCC
Source organism: Leptodermis oblonga (assembly GCA_016801395.1). NCBI lineage: Eukaryota > Viridiplantae > Streptophyta > Magnoliopsida > Gentianales > Rubiaceae > Leptodermis > Leptodermis oblonga. Next base: position 31,848,534 of record CM028759.1, read on the forward strand.
TGGGTTTATTTGGGCTGAACGACAAAAAAAAAATTGTTGGTTGGATTTACAAAGGAGATAAGCCCAATGAGAAAATAAGGAAAGTCCCATGGACTAAAGGAAGAAAGTCCAATAAAGAATTTTTATAATTAATAAAATTAAGACTTGAATTATAATGAAATTATTAAGTATGATAATTAACCATTTAAATAATGATGTAAATAATGATTGTTCATAACATATTTATAAAATACTCAAATTAAATTGCAATTATAAAATTAACAAGCGGTAATTATTTGATAAGTAATGAATTACAGGAACTCGTGTTGAACTAATTAATCATTATTAGCGAAAACTATCCTTTATAAAAGCTATATACATGCGAATTAGTTCTTCGTACGGCTGGGGTTTTATTTATTACCCATGGCCTGCACTATTGTAATGTGGCAGAATGGGCAGACGGCTGCAGCTTTTGCTAGGTTATTTTTTTAAAAAAGTAAACAGTATTTAAAAAGGGTTTAAAAAGAAGAGCGATCGTCTTTTTCTACTGAAACTCATCCGCAGACGGCGAACCCCGAAAACTCCTTCCCTATTCTTTTTCTCTCTTCTGCCGTCAATCGCTAATAACCAGAACAGCACCATCGCCACCTTCTTCTTCAGTCTCTTCACCCTTCTTCAACACATAAACAAAACAACAGTTTCCAAATGATGTAATCTCAAACCGTCATCAGGAAAAAAAAAAAAAAAAAAGAAAGAAAGAAGCAAAAATACAGAAGAAAAGAAAAGGGAAAAGGCAGGAGTTCGACTGCAGGGAGGAGGAAGTTGTAGTTTCAGAGTTATCTTAATAGGTAATCCTACTTTAGAAATAAAGTTTTCGGATACCACTTGTATTTTATTGATTGAATTTGGAAGTGACGGAAAAAAATCTGAAACATGGTCAAAGCCTAAATTTGTGTAGCCGATATGTTTACGGAACTAAATCTTGTTTGTTTTGCATTTGAAACTGACTGAATCATAACTGAAAGGTTAGATTTTTTCGCTTTTTAGGTACTGTGTTTAGCATGAATAGACTTTCTTTTTGTTCATGCCTGTATACCTCTATTTTGAGGCGTTGAAACTCTGTTTAGATTGCTGTTCTTGTTCCGTTTCTGCAGAATTTGGGATCTGAGAGATTGCCTGATTCTGCAGAATTCTGGACTGAAGTATACGCACTTTTTGGTACCGTGTTTAGCCTGAATAGACGGAAAAGAACATGGCAGAGCTTTATTCATGCCTGTGTTTTGAGGCGTTGAAACTCTGTTTTAGGTTGCTGTTCTTGTTCCGTTTTCTCAGAATTTGGGATGTGAGAGATTGCCCATTTCTGCAGAATTTCGGACTGAATTATGCTTTTCCGCAACAGCTGTTGGATCCACAACTGCAGTTGTGAAAGAAAAAGAAATATAAAATTTGGGACTTGATGTTGTTCTGCTACAGCATCCACACCAACAGCTGTCCTTTGAGGCTTCATAGTATAGATTCTGAATTCAATTTTACCTCCCTTTGCTTTATTACAGATTCCAGTGGCTTACAAAGTAACTTCAGCTATTTTTAGTTGTAGAAACCTTGGGAGAACCTAGGAAATTTTCTTTCGTGAAGATGTTCATGTCTGGGTTCTTTCTGCAAAATGTGGCACTTGAGGTGTGTTAGTAGCTGGTTGCCTGAAATTTGGAGGAAAGAGAAACATATGGAAAATTTTGTTGTCTAAAGGACCTCGGCAGAAGGAGAAGTCGATAAGCCACTAGCCCAATACGTTCAAGGATCTCAAAGGGCCTAGAGAACCTGGCCGATAGCTTAAGATTTGCCCGAAAATCTACCAAGCTCTGCGATATGGCTGGAGCTTGAGGTAGATGAAATCTCCAACTGAAAAGTGTACTTCCCGGCGCTTGTAAGGCTGGTGGGTATTTTTGCTGAGGGTTTGGGCTTATGGATTCTGGGCTGATGGTGAGAAATTGCCCAAACCTATGAGCCACTTGAAAGTCTTTGTCGGATAAGCACTACTACAAAAATGACTTTTAATGGCGGTTTTTTAGGGTTTTTAACGGCGGTTTTCAGCATTTTTGAACCGCCATCTATCCGGCAGCCGTAGAAAGTTTACGGACTTTCTACGGTGGTTTTTTTAGAATTTACATTCTACGGCGGTTTTTTTCAAAATCGCCGTAGAAAGTACTAAATTTGTAAAAAAAAATTTAATATTTCATTTTTTTTTCTCTACATTCAAAAAATATATATCAAAAATAGCAAGAACAGCCTTAGAAAGGTTCTGATATATATATATATATATGTATATATTTCAACTTTATTCAAAATATATATATCAAAAACTTCCATGCTAATAAACCAAACAACCACCAAGCTTCACAAAATTTTTGCGTGCATCCATCAAATTCTAATTAATTTAATCATTAACAGCAAGAACAATACAATAATCACCGATATAACACTAATCAAACCCGAATTTAATCATTTATCATCTCACCAAACTCGAATTTAACATTAATAATAAACCCTAGGCCAATCACAATAATCAAGTAACAATAAAATTTGTAAAGCTTAAATAAAGTTGAAACTATTCGATATTATCTTTTTTATGATTTGAAGCCCACAACAAGGACCGATTGTGGTGAAATTATGATGGGGGATTAACTCCAAGTGGTGGGTGATGGCCGATTAAGAAACCATCTCCGGAGTTGGGTGACGGCGGATCTTGTTATCAACACCGCCGGAAGAACGGCTTCGGGGGAAGACGAGAGAAAAAACCGACGGAGAGAGGATGGGCGTCGGCAATGAGAGAACGCTTCGGTTTGCTGGAGATGGAAACAGGAGGAAGCCGCGGCTGGTTGGAGATGGAAACAAAGGGAAACCCTTAAAATTCAAACAAAATCAAGTTTTTATGACGGTTTTTATTAAAACCGCCGTAGACTTTCTATGGTGGTTTTAATGAAAATCGTCATAGAAAGTAACTTTCTATGGCGGTTTTAATAAATTCGCCGCAGAAAGCCCCGTAATTGTGAATTCCCGCCCATTCCTCTATTCCTATTAATTTCTAGTTATTCTTTTTTTTGCAAAATTAACCCCCAAATTTTTTTAAATTTAATAATAAATATGTATTTTACTATTTATCAATTTTTATAGTAAAATTCATCATATTTATTAATTATACGGCGGTTAGAAATACAACCGTATGGAAAGGGACTTTCTACGGCAGTTAGAAATAAAACCGCCGTAGAAAGTTTCCTTTCTACGACAGTTTTAGAAAACCACCATAGAAAGTAGGAAACCGCCATAGAAAGGGGACTTTCTACGGCGGTTTTATATAGAACCGCCGTAGAAAGTCCGTACCTCCCCTTTCTACGGCGGTTTTATATAGAACCGCCGTAGAAAGTCCGTACTTTCTTTTTAATGGCGATTTTGGTCTTTCCGCCGTTAAAGCACCGTCGTAGAAAGTCCATTTTGTAGTAGTGAAGGATGATATTGACTTGGGGCGGACTCCTTGAAGAACATGGCGGCAGCCATTTTTCTGGAAGGCCATGGTGAGGGCTTTGTAGTCTATCTTGATCGATCCCAAAGTCTGTAGCCATTGAATTCCTAGCACTAGTTAACAAGCTGCGACGAGGAGTACATAAAAAGTTGGCCGTCAGAAGGAATCCTTGGACCTGAATCGGCAAATTTGAGCAGAGACCCAAGAACTCGATCTGGTCGTCGTTAGCGATCATTACCTGAAAATTGGGTTCCTTCTGGATCTGGATGCCAACTTCTGGATGAGTGCTTTGGCGACGAAGTATTGGGTACTGCCCTCATCGACAAGAACTGTTATGGGAGTGATGCCGATGTGACCATTGAGGCGTAGAGTGTGTGGATGGTCGGAGCCAGCTATGGTATGCAAGCAGACCTCTGGGGGCAAAAAGGTGGAGGGGCCGAGACCATGTCGGGGTGATCGTCACTGCTATTTTCAAGGTCATCCACGATCATAAATAACTGGGGCTTGATGCAGTGATGTCGACGATGTACTTCTTATCCCAATAGTAACAGAGGCCCTGCTAACTCCGGGCTTGGGATTCTTGTCGAGAAACTCGCCAGAAGGAGGGGTTGGCAACGGAGAGGGATTGGGTGGCATGGATTGGCCTGGACCTAGTATGGTAGGGGTAAAGGAGGTAGCGTTGGGGTGGGTGGTGGTGGTGGTTGTGGTTGTGTTTCGGGTGAGTGGTTAGGAAAATGAGGGGTGTGTTTTTTTGCAGGTTGAGTTTTTCCTTCTATCAGACATGCCATGCAAATGGCAGTGACCAGGGACTTGGGTTGTTTCACTTTTATTTCCAATCGGATCTCATCTCAGAGCCCGGTCACAAAACAACCGACCAGGTAAGCATCCGGTAGATCATCGATGCGGTTAAAGAGTTACTCAAAACTCTCTTGGTACGCCTTGACCATCGAGGTCTGTTTGAGATGGGATAATGCTTCAGCAGGGTCTTCAAATTTAGTTGGCCCGAGCAGTTCTAGCAGAGCCGTTGTAAACTCTGGCCAGGTTAGGGGCCCTTTCCTTTAGGTGATCCACTGTTGCCACTATAATCCTATGCCATCAAAGTGCAGGGAGGCCAAGGGAACTTTTCTATCGTCGGTGGTACTGCGGGAAGTAAACTATTGTTCACTTTTGTAGATCCAACTGATGGGATCATCGCTAGAGAAATAAGGAATCTGAAGGCAGGAGTCATTGTTTTGGAATTGCCAGGGGTTTGTGTGGGTGGGATTTGGGTGTGTAGAGGTGGAAGCCAAAGGATTTTCTTCCATATTGTGGGTGGGTGCTATGGCATCAAGATGAGTGAGGATGGTTTGGAGGGCAAGGTTGATTTGATCGAACTGTGATTCATGACAGGCAAGAGTTTCATTGATGTTGTTCTTGAATTCTGCATTCGACTTGCCACGGATGTCCATCGGATTCAACCGTGATCTGATACCAGATGTTGTGTCCAGTTAAGGACTGATAAGAAGATAAAAGAGGAGAAGAATTCAGGATTAACTGATTTCTTTATTCATGGCTAGAAAATTGAATTTATAGGGAGAGGCTTTCAACTCCTCGCAGAAAAATCTGCAAGGCTCAACGTACAAAATGCAAAATAGAAAGAATAAATATCAGCAACAAATTACAAGAGTTTTGGCCAATCGATTCAGGCTTCTCCATTGCCGAACTGATCCGAAGTAGTTGACGGCTTAGTCTCCTTTGACTAGTTCAGGAGCCGTATCAAACAGTTTATGCATCAATACAACATAACTAGCATTTCAAGAATCACTAAATTCACATAGCAGAAATAAACATGTTAGTATTGAATGACACTAACCATATGTAGTTGTATATATGATAATTAGCCCTTAGACTTTCAATCTCTTGATTTCTATCTAACCTTCTCGTATAAACCTAAGTCAAAAATTAATTCTTTATCAATCTAGCTAGTTTTGGTAGTTTACAAACACCACAATCCCCAAGCGGCAAAAGTACCAGTGTTAGCCTGAGTGCTCGGCAGCGAGGGGTTTTGGATCTCGGTTGTATGCTTGCAACCTTTTGTTTTCCTTTTAGGAAAGTGTTGGCTATCGGCGACACGACTTCACTTCCAAGTATTCATAACATGCGAGTAGTGATGCACAATCGATCAATTAAAACTTGACGCTCTCAGTATTTTCTAGAAAGTGTCGGCTATCAGAGACACGATCTCACTCCCAAGCATTCATAACATGCGAGTAATGACTACACAATCAGTCAATTAAGACTATACACTCTAAGGCCCTAATTGATAGAAATTAATGCTGAATTGATTATGCACTTAACAATTGAATGCTAAAATATATTTTTCGAACCTCTGAATCAGAATGTTTAATCACTCGATCTTGTTTGATAAATATACGGATCTTAATGTTGAGATTTTATAAATGTACCATTTTACCTTTACATTGAATTTTTTATATTGATATATTCGTAATATCAAATTTTATACTAAAACAGAAATTATGATTAATGAAAAACATAAGGAAATAAAATAAGATAAAACACATTAAATTAAATGATTAAAATAAAATAGATAATAATTTATTTCAATTTATTAAAATCCCTTAAAACGAAAAAAAAATCACTATTGCAGTCTCAAAGAAATTAAAAATTTTACAGTAAAAATCATATATAATTAATAAAATTATATAAGCAATATAAAACATATTGTACAAATGAGATTTATAAAAGTAGGTAAATAATATAGCTTATTAAATAGTTTTTAACATAAAAATACAAAAATATTTTATTTAATAATATTATGATGAAAAACTTTAAAAAATGTGGTATACTAATGAAGAATAAATAAATAATTTATTAAAAAATAAATCTTTATAATCAAATCAATATGAATAAAATAAAATGAGTAGTTTCGAAAATCAAATATGAATTTTTTAAAGTATTGTTACGTGTAAGAGATAAGCAATAAGCTGAATTTTATCACTTAAATCTTTCTAAAGGAAATAAGCAGTGTTTAAACGATTAAGAAGTTTGAATTTTCATTATCAAACACACTAATAGTCATTATCTCTTATTCAAATAGTTTTAAGCACTAAGCAGTGTTATTAAACAGACCTTAACTCTTTTCTAAGAAAGTGTCGGCTATCACACGACTTCACTTCCAAGCATTCATAACATGTGAGTAGTGATGCACAATCTATCAATTAAGCCTAGATGGTCTAAGTTTTTTCTAGGAAAGTGTCGGGTATCAAAGACACGACTTCACTTCCAAGCATTCATAACAAGTGAGTAGTGATTGAACAATTGATCAATTACGACTAGACACCCTAAGTCCTTTCATGTTAAAGGTATCTAACCTTATCATTCTTATGCAAAGATGGCATCTCTAGCATGCTTCCTTACTATTATATGCATTTCAATATGCATATTCATAGCATCACATCATGCATTACAAGTTACACATCTTAGCACAACATGCAACCGACATTTCATGCTTTAACAACGTGATATACATTTCATTATTGGACAAAGTAATTTAACAAGATAGACATTACATCCTTTAACAAGCAATCACAAGACAACAAATTAAGTATGTTTTGAAATCTTCTTCTTTTTTTCAAAACCATTTGAAAGTTCTCAAAAGTTCCTTTTAAGCAAAGAGGTCATTCATTTGAAAGTTCAGGAATTTTCCCCAAAATGATTTCAAAGCATCAATTAATTGGGTTCAAAGCACTAGGTTCAAACCATTATTCGTATTTTGAAAACTCAAAAATTATGAATCAAGACAGCAAGGGGTTCACAAGATTTTCTTTCAAGAGAAGAAATGTCTCAAGCGAGAATCTTTTCGTTCATGGTTTATGATTATCAAAAGCAATATGAAATAAATTTCATCAAACATTTGTCCTAGTCAAGATCATTTAAGGCAATTCAAAGAACAATCAGAATATTTTAAAAATGTTTGCCAACATTTAGTCAACAGGTGTGGGCAACCCAGTATGTAAAACAACTCACAAGACATATATACTTATATATATATTCAGAAAATAGTCTTAGCAATACTACATAGATGACCCATTCAAACATTCTGAACATAGTGAGTAATCCATCACCTTAGTTTTGGGTGAGAATCTTGTTCCAATTGCTTGGTCAACTGTTGGTCAATGATACAAGTTATCTTGCAATGGGTACTAATTGTTTTTAGTATTATGAGTGTCTAGTGCTAGGTTCAAGTAACCAATTTAGGACAACTTTTATAGTGTTTTGGGTACTGTTATGTTTCAACATCTAACCGGTCTCGAGCCAGCGTTGCGAGTACTAGGAAATAGTTTTGACGTTGAGGGCCCTTTGATCCTCGGAGTCGAGACATATTCTTAAAGCTTCTTTAAGTTTCAATTTTTTGTATTTCAATCTTCTATATTTTCAAAACTTGTTGAATGGGTTTCAAGCTCAGGGTTTTTTAATAAAAATTTAGCTTGCTAAACAGGATTCTAATTTCCAAGACAAGATTCAAGTGTTTTTAGCAACATGTTAAAATTTTAGAAGTTATTCAAGCTTTTAGATTGGTTCAATGGCGAGGCTCGACTTCGAACCGGTCTCTAAAGATTTGGGTTTCAAATCTTCAAATTCTCCAGTTGTTCTAAGTTTGAATTTAGTTTTGACCCCTACCTTCGACATCGAAGGGGTGTCGAGGATTTCTGGGTTTTAGCTTCTTGCAAAATTACTTCTTTACCAATCTTCGACTTCAGTTTTAATCAGGCATACAAGTGTTTTAGTTCATTCTTAAAGGATAGATCTTTAGTATGACACGCATAGATGATTCTTAACCCTTATTTCACAATTAATAACACATTTAACCTATTAAAATTGATCCTAAACATGGCTTGACAATAGTTTCTATAATAGTACATGGCATTTATAATTTCGATGTTCATTCATATACTTTGCAATTTGAAACTGTAAATCTAGATGAATCTGAGGTTGGCTTAACATACATATGACATGGTTCTTGTATCATTATTCGCGAGTTTAACAACCTAAGTTCATGCAATTGCTTGTTTCTTCATGTTCAAGTTATTTCTTATATTTCATGCTTTTAAATTCGAATCCATGAATCCAATAAATTCTTACTCACCATCAGGTTCTAAGCTTAACCACGAACTAACAATCTTGAGAGTATTGGTGGCTGGAATTCACCTTCTCGCAGCTATTCTTCAAGTTCTTCGTGCTTAAGTTTTTATTCTTTCCGTTCATTTATTTTCTTTTGGTGATTTTGAAGATGCACATCTAAAGTGTGTGATTCTAATAGCTATATATTTATATATGTTAATTAGGTCTCGGGTTACATTAAGGCCTGTTCGTTTGCAGGTTTTATAGGTTGGTTTTGCAACATTATGGGCTTCAAAAACTGTTTTAAAACATAATCTTGTTCCGCACGAGTTCAAAACTTTGTTATACAAAACCTTATTTCAAAAATAATTTTTTTTTTTTTGAACACCAAAAACTTTTTTTTTTTTCCTCTAAACTTAAACCTTAAGGGAAATTTTGTTTGTTACCTACTACCATACCAAACAAGATTTTGAAAAAAATTGATACCCAAAACTCTTTTACTAAACATAGTTTTTGAAAACTGTTTTTAAAAACTTGTTAGACTGCTTGTCTTTGAAAACATATTTATTGAAAATATTTTTTTCTAAACCTTCTAACGAACATGCCTTAAATCTTTTAGATTTCTGGCATGATTGGTTTCCCTTTTGTATTTTCCAATCAAATCTCGAGTTGATTTGGAATCACCTAATTTCTTCTTGTTTCTATGTTTCTGGAATTCAAGTTCGACACCGACCTTAGCGGAGGAATCGGTGTTGAGGCTATTGATTTCTCTTTTGTTTTTGCAGATTCTATTTTGGCATTAAGGGGGTTTCAAACTCAGGTTTGAACCTCCTTAAAATCCATTATTTTCCTAAAAGATCATAGATCTTTTGTGCCTATTTCCAAGCCATCCTTCCAGATGATACTATACCCGCTTAATTAAGTATTATACTTGTTTTAAGCCCACAATAACACACAACAATCTGTAAATTAACCAATTCAATAAACAATCATCTTTCACGCAATACAATTATGAAGAAGAAAAATGACTATTTTACCCCTTATTAATCCTTGAATCCTATTCTGAAATTCCGGGTCCTCACAATTTCCTTTTCTCTAAAATATAAACTTGGATTTTTTGAATACTACAACATTTTCTTATTTTGTCTGGAATTTAATATTTTTGCATCTTTTATTCCACATTTCTCTTTATTTCTTCTTTGTCTCTCCAAAAGAACGCCAAGAGAAAAATAGTGATTAATTACAAAATTAGCCCTTAAGGCTACATTGTATCCAAAGCTCTGTGTGGTATGATTTCCAAAACATGGTTTTGAGATTTATTTTGATTTTATAATATTAAAATTGTATTGGGAATGTAAAAAGATGTATTGAAAAATGTAAAAAGGTGTATTGAAAGTGATGAAAAATTATTATAAAATTAAAACTTTTCTCAAAACCATGTTTTGAGAATCAAAACAAACAGGGCCCAAATAATCCCTCAATGTTTTATGTTGTATCCAAATAAGTTCTTAAGGATACGCTATTTCCAACAAGGCCAAAATTTTCCGTTGTATCCAAATAAGCCCTGGACGTTTTACGTTCTATCTAAATACATGCTCAATGTTTACAAGATTGGGCCAAATTGGCCCCTCTGTTAATGTTCATTCACCGGGCAAAATTTTCCATATTTTATATCTTTGGGTGCTTATTTGGATGAGATATAACATCAGAGGATTACTTGGCCCTAGTGTAAAATATTACGGGTTAAAATAAATATTTTCCTAAATCTATATCAAATCACATCAAAAGACCAATAATAGCTTAATTAGAACGACCTAAAAGTATTGCATGATTTTTATTATTAGAAGTTATGGATTTCCATTGTAGGGTTATAAGTACAACTAAAGTCTGATTACAAATTTGCCTGATGGTGTCATGTACTTGGGAAGATTTCTTCTCATACTTTTCTCGTATCATTTATACTTATTTATTTATTTGTATGCTTTAGCTTCATTATGTGTTATTCATAATCATTAACCATGAGTTCCATCTTTTGATGCTTTATTCATTTTAATAATCTTTAGATATTTTGAAATTTCTGATTCAAGTATGGTGGAACTTAGGTTTGGACCTCGCAAGGACGCTAGACTTTACCGATCTGGAGCTACTTTCGTGTTTAGGATATGACGAGATTTTTACTTACGTACTAATGAGTATTCCTGGTATGAGGTAGAAAGGCATTTAGGTTTAGCCTTTCATTCAATTAGGGAAGTAAACTAGGGGTATCAACACTAACATCAATCAACCCCTAAGAATTTTGGTTTTCCTACGAAGAAAATAATGGCTTACCCACACATTCTTATAGTATGTTATCCTGCCCAGGGTCACATCAATCCATCCCTTCAATTCACCCTCAGACTCATCGAAATTGGTGTGAAAGTGACCATCGCCACCAGTAAATTTGCCCATCATTTCATCACCAAAGCTTCATGTAGTGCATCACAAAATTTCAACTTTGCGCCTATTTCAGATGGCTATGCAGATGATTTCAAGCCTCAAGGTTTTGACATTAACCATGTGAACGCACTTCAAGAGTTTGGTCCTAGAACCCTAAAAAATGTTATTCAAACTAGTGCAGAAAAAGGTTGCCCTATTACCTGTATTGTGTACACCATCCTCCTCACTTGGGCAGCAAAAGTGGCACATGAAAAGAACATTCCAACAGCCCTTTTATGGACCCAAGCAGCCACAACATTGGGGATATACTACAATTACTTCCACAGATATGAATGTCAGATAAAAAGCCGCAGCGACGAGCCCAACTGGTCTGTTCAATGGCATGGATTGCCATTACTCTCTCGCTCTGATTTGCCCTCGTTTATGCTTCCTTTAAGCTCATCGGTAAGCAATGTTTCCCTACAAAAGTTTAAAGAGCAATTCAAAATTCTTGATGAAGAAAAAGATTCGTATGTGTTAGTGAATACTTTTGATGCACTTGAGCATGTTGCTTTAGAATGCATTGAAAAGTATAAGATCATAGGAATTGGACCCTTGATTCCTCATTTATTTTTGAAAGGTGAGGATCCCAAAATTACTTCATCTAGTGATGATGTTTCCCAAGAGCCCAAAAATAATTATTTTGAATGGCTGAACTCAAAGCAAAATGGATCTGTTATTTACATTGCATTTGGAAGCATCACAATACCATCCAAGCACCAAATGGAAGAGCTTGCAAGAGGCCTGCTAGATTGTAACAGACCATTTTTATGGGTGATAAGAGCAAATGAAGATGGCGAAAAAGAGGAGCTAAGTTGCATTAAGGAATTAAAAGAAAAGGGGAAGATCATTCCATGGAGTTCTCAAGTTCAAGTTCTAAAGCATCCCTCATTAGGATGTTTCCTAACTCACTGCGGGTGGAATTCTACCTTGGAGAGCATAATTCTTGGAGTTCCTGTAGTTGCATTTCCTCAATGGACAGATCAAAGGACAAATGCAAAGCTACTGCAAGATATTTGGCGGACAGGAGTTAGGGTGGTACCAAACAAGGATGGAATTGTTGAGAGAAATGAGATCAAAAGATGCGTAGAAGTTGTGATGGATGCTAGAGACAATGGACAAGAATTGAGAAACAATGCTAAGAAATGGAAAGAATTGGCAATGGATGCAATGAAAGATGATGGGTCCTCCATCAATAATATCAAAGCATTTCTTTTTAAGGAATAAAAATAACTAACAAGGAAGGAAATTAAGGTGTGGTATTTGTTGTTGTTGTTGTTCTATTTGCTATTTTCTTTTTTCTTTCACTCTTGTAACTCACAAGGTTTGAACATTTAATTAGCCATATCTTTATGGACATTTACAATATTTTATGTTATAGTTTTCTTCAATAAATTGTGTTGCCAGTGGTGTTTTATGACATCTATTATATGGAGACTCACCAAAAGGGTATTATTGTGTTAGAATGTATAATATTTTCATGCCTTATATTGTAATTAGGAAAATAAAGGTAAATGCGCCAACACTCACACATGCACAAGGTTGTACACAGTCACTTTTAGACCAAATTGTTAAATTTTTGGAGGTAAGGTTCATGTGTCCTTTCCTCTCTTTATTCATTTTTTCAAATTATTTTTAATAAATGGGTAGAGGGTCATTCCAACTCCCTATCTCCTACCCCACCACCACCATCACAAGGTGGCTTCACATGCAAATATATATATATATATATATATATGTATCGTTTTGTACATAAAAGAGTGATTGTTAACTTTTACAAATCCTATAAAAGTTTTTTTTAGTAATAACCTAGAAATAAATGATATCTAAAATTCACAAAAGGTTTCAAATGAAAATACTCTTTTGAAAGTAAAAGTTTTGGTGCCAATAGGTAATCTTAAAAAAAAATTAAGAATAAAATGTAAACATTGTTAACTCAGTCCAATTTCTGTTTTTTCTAATCAAACTATGTTTGGTTTAGGTTTACAAATTTTTTTAATAATAATTAATAGAATGAAACACAATTTCTAGTTTGATCTCTCAATAAAAATATATAATTTTAATATTTAATAATGTTTTATTTACTTAGAGTAATAGGCATGTCTAGAGGCGCTCAACCAGTTTGTTCACCAGTTAACTGTTTTCGATTAATACTGATTTTATTAATTTTAAGCAAAATTGGTCCAGTCTATCGCTTGATCAGGTTCAGTTAACCAGCTGATTAACTGAATTATTTTTTTGTGTTTTACTTTCTTTTATTTTGTTTAGATTTTGAAAAAATATAAATTTTTGAATGTAACTATACAAGTGCATTAAAAAACATAAATGATATGGAAAAAAATGAATTAATAGCTATCATATAATAAAAAATCTCTAACAAAAATTTATACATGTATTTTTATTTTTCACACTTTCATGTTTATGAAAATTTTATATATTATAATAGAAAACTATAAAATGAAATATTAAAATCATAAGACACGTTAATTATAATTCATTACGTAAATAAACTTTAACATAGAAACATGAAAAGAAATATAAATAGTATATACATATATCTCGATTAACCGGTTTAACCGATAGGAAAAAAATTCAAAACTGAAACCAAACTGATTAATCTTTTAACTGTTTAACCGAAATCAATTAAATTTTTTTACCAGTTCGGTTCGCGGTCCAGTTATTAGTTCACTGATTTTTTTAAACACCCCTAAACATATATATGTCATTTATGAAGTTTTAACTTTGTTTCATTTTGATTTTTAAAACTCAATTGCCTCCTTACGCTTTGATTCAAACTAACAATTGGCTTCAGAATTACCGATAATGTCAATGGTTTCATTTAGGGGTCCTGCCGAAACTTTAACATGCTAAAATAATCTATTTTTTGTATCAAAACTAGCCTTTGCACCCCAATTAAAATTCTTATATATTTCTATACACTGGAATTTAGAAGCTCAATTGAGGTGACCAATGACGGTTAAAAAATCTCCTGGATTAAGATAGTGAATCACGTACACACCTCATTCAAATCATTGTCTTAACAAGTATATATTTCATCTTTGTTCCCAGAATTGGTCCCTCTTGGAATGATGAACATTCACGTCTCCTATTATTATAATTTTGATTGGGTTTTGATGTGACGCAAAAATTACACTGTTGAATTGATGCTTCTTCGCGGCCCAATGAATTCTTCAAGACAACAATAGCCCAATCCAAATGAAGCTTTGAAGGAAATGAGGAATAAAATGGCCCAACTTTAGATGAGCAAATTGGGGGATGAGCTAAGTAGCCTGGATCGGAGAAAATGCTGCAAAGGAGATAAAGCTTGATAATTTTGCACTGCTCCGTTGACCAACTGATGCTTAATCAAGAGAAGGAGTGGGGCTTTTCCCCCTGTATAGGCTCCGACGATCAAGTCAGTAATATGTAAGAGAAGAATAATAACGAACAAGAGCTTTCAGAGAAATTGTAAATGAGAGAGAATAGCTTAAGAAGTGCTTGTGAAAATTGCCAGAAATTGCTTATTGGAACTTACTTGAATGAGGCTTGTGCCTGAGTATTTATAAGCTTACTCTTGATGGTTCCGTTGGGTCATGAAGACATACGCTCCCCCTTATTCTTCTTGCAATGATGGTTTTTGCCGTTCCCGGAATAATGGCTTTAACATGGCTCCTTTGTCATCATTGTTCCTGCATATATATTAGATTTGTGGTCCTATCATGATGTCTAACTGTTTTAACAATATTATCTTTATCTCAGACCAGTTTACTCTTTACCAACCTCAGCTTTCCTGTGTTTTAGTTACTTACCGACCTGAGCTTTAACACTGTCGACTGATCTAACTTCTCTAAGCTTTTACCGATCTGGGCTTCTTGAGTAGAATTATACTTTTCCTAAACCAATTTTACCGAGCTGGGTTATAAAGTTTACCGATCTAAGATTTATAAGTTGATTTAGAACACTTTCCGACCTAAGCCTTTACGAGTCTTTTAAGTCTTCATTACCGGTCTAAACCTTCATATCTGATCTAAAGTTGTAACATTTGTTAGATATTTCCGATTTGAGCATGGCTCTGGGCTTTATTTTAATCTCTTTATCCTTTACTGTTTCTTTGCTTTAATACATTGGGCTAGGCCCAATGGTGATTTCAATTTTATGCCCATCAACAAGCCCCCCCCAGTATTAGGTTTTACCGATCTAAAACTTAATACTCTTTGGGTTTTTCGAGCTAAGACCTAGTGTAAAGGACATCATGAATTTCTAGATATTAATCCGAGCTAATCTTCTGGTCTGCCCACGTCTATTCGATATCCTCGAGACTCCATTATAAAGATTGTGAGAGCAAGCTTTTGATTCCCTCCATTATTTGCTTTCCTGAAAAGAGAAATTTTTCCTTTACCTTCCTTCTCCTTTCCTTCACCGGAGTTTTCGCAATTTGCCGGAGTTTTATCGTCGTGTTCCAGCTCTCGCAATTTCTGCTAGGGTCGTTGTCCCGTCGTCGTCATCTTTCCGTTGCCTCGCCTTTTTCCCTCGTTCATCTATCTGCAATGGCCTCCGAAAGAAGCTCAGGTACCGGAGAGTCGCGTCAGGTTCCGGCTGCAGGTTAGTATTCTTCTCCCTTTCTTTTCGGCTGGTTTATTTTCTTTTCAGATCTATGTCATGTTTGAGCACTTTCTGTAGGATTGATTATCTATGATTATTTGTATTGATTCCTGTAGATTCGGCTGCCATACACGAATTTAAACCAGAAGAAATAGTCTCAGAAATGACTAGGGCGGATTTAATAAAACTTACGTCAACCCATTAGATAGATCCTGCTGTCCCAATTCGTTTACCCGAGCCTGAGGAGAGGATAAATACTGTATCTGCGGGTTGGGTTGGGTTGGGGTTTATGAGTATCACATTAATTTCGGGCTGAGGTTTCTGACCCTAGATTTGCTGATCGAAATGTGTGATTTCCTTAATATTGGGTTGAGCCAACTAGTATCTAATGCCCTTAGGTTTCTGATAGGGTTCATATATGTGTGTTTTGGGGCTGGGGTTCGGCCTACGGTAGACTTGTTTTTTCAATTCTATACGGTTCGTAAATACCCTTACGGTAAATGGTGGGTGACCTTCCAGAAACGTTGGCATAGCCCTATACTCATTACCGATTCCCCTGACACCAATAAACAATGGAGGGATAGATTTTTTATGGTGAAGGCTGAGGAAGCAAACCTACCCTGCCGTTGGTCTCAATTTATTTTACCAGTTGAACAAACCCGAGACAAGTCCGACCCCAGAGTTCAATCGGATTATAAGGCGCTAAAAAACTATAGTAGCTCGGTTAAATATTCGGTTAAATTTCCTTCAGAGGATCTTCTTGTTTGGGCCGGGCTGAGCCAATCCCCCCATGTAGAAAAAGAAAGTAAATACCTGTTCCTTGAACTCTTTATTTATCTTATCCTCATCTTTTCTAGATCGGTACTTTTGATAATCTTTGCATGTTACTTGCTTTCAGGTAGTCTCGGTGGATTCGGAAGGAAGAAAAAAACCAACAAGCCTGCTGCAGCTTCGGGATCTTCCAAAAGATCAGCTGAGATCGACCTTACGGAAGAGGTTGAGGTTGCCGATCCTCCCAGCTTGGCATTGGTGACCCGGGTCGCAAAAAAGAGCAGGCCGACCCCGGAAGAAATCCAGGCAGCTAAGGCTGCCAAAGCCCCACAAATGCTGACGAGCCCCACGCGTGATCCTGAACTGCCGAAGCCTGATGACCTTTGGGGACCAGTGGACCTGTCAACAAAAGAAAGAGTTCTTCTGCTGAAAGATAAGAAAGATAGGTCGATCTCCCTAGCTCGGCCCATACTTCAAGTGCATTTACCTGAACCTTTGCCTGAGGACGTAAGGCCTTACCAGGAGTTGGAGGCTGAAACCGAGAGATCCTTTGAGGAGATGGTACAGGTGGCCAACCAGCTCTGGCAGAATATAGAGCTGATGGTGAAGCAGGAGGCCTTTCTCGCTTCACACATAAAGAGGGTGAGCATCGAAACTTAATTAATGTCTGAAAATAATGATTACCTCGTCTGACACTCCTGGCTCGGATTTTTTGCAGGTAGCTTATAATTATGCTGCTACGTCAAAAAGGGCAACGGCTTTGGACATCTTGGCCCAAAGTTACGAGCTGGAAAGGTTGAAGAAACCGTCCGAGGCCGTTGAGGATCTGGAGTTTCGGCTGGGGCTCGAGAAAAGCAAGATTTCAGAGCTCGAAGTTGAAAAAACCGGGCTAATGAAGCAAAACCAGGATCTGTGCACGAAGTCTAGCCAACTGGTGACCAAGATCCAGGGCCTGGAAGCCGATGTGGAGACCCTGAAGGAAGAAAAAGCTTCCTGGGCGAAGGAAAAAACTGACCTGGAGAAAGCTGCAGAAGAGGCCAAGAAAGCTGCAGAAGAGGCTACAAAGAAAGCTGCTGGGATGGTTAGCTCGGATGATGTTGAAGCAGCTCGGCCTGCTTTCAAGGAAGGGACCCTGCTGGAGTTGATGAACCGGCGTTTTTTCAAGCTAATCCAGTGCGGATATACTCTGTGCTGGGACGAGCTGAAAAGCTCCAGGTCGGCAAAGGCGCTCCAGAAGACTCCATAGCCCAGTCTTCTTTGCTTCTAGAGGGACGCGATCCTTTCGACTTAGTAGAGGAAATCAAGCAAGAATGCCGAGACATCGGTGTTCCAATTCTAGAAAAGGTCGAAGAGGATCCTGTGGTCGACCCCCAGGAGATAGCAGATGAAGCCTCTTCTCAAGCTCCTCCTTCCTGAGATCGGCCTTCCCTTAGATCGGGCTTGCCCTTCCTTCCAGCTGTGTGAGGAATGTAGGTAGCATGCCTAGATGCAGTTGCAGTGATGTACCTGGCTTTATACTTTGTAGAATTTTTTCTGATTCTGGTCCCTTTCGAAGAATTTTTGTATTTTTCAGATCGTCTTTGAAACCGAGCTTGATTATTGAATGAAAATGATCTTTTCTGTTTCCTTCAAATTTTGCCTTTTTCATCTTTAACTCGGATTGCTTTACTGATAATATTTTCTCAAGTGTGCTGCATTCCAAGTTCGCGGAATCAATCGTCCTTGCAAGTCTTCCAAAATATAACTTCCGGTAGGTCGGGCTTCGATTACCCGATAAGGCTCTTCCCAATTAGAAAATAACTTGCCTTGTTCTTGTGGTTTGCTGATAGATCGGTTTCGTAAGACTAAGTCTCCTGGTACAAAGGCTCGATGTTTGACCCGAGCATCATAGTGTTGCCGAACTAAATTTTTGTAATTTAGTTGATGTACATAGGCTGAGTCCCGAACTTCTTCTATCAAATCCAAGCTGAGCTCCAAGTTTTTATGGTTTTGATCTCTTTCGAAGTGCATAACTCGCGGGGCTCCACTTTGTATTTCTGGGGGGATGACAGCGTTGACCCCGAAGGCCAATTCGAAGGGGGTCTTCCCTGTGGCCGATTTGGGCGTAGTCCGGTGGCACCAAAGCACATGGGGCAGCTGTTCTACCCAATTTTTACCTTTATCTTATAGTCTGGATTTCAGCACGTGTAACAAAGTTCGGTTTGTGAGTTCTACTTGTCCATTTGCTGGAGGATGAGCTACCGATGCGAAACGTTGGGTGATACCAAGTTTTGAACACAAGGCTGTGAATTCCTTAGATTCGAACTGAGTTCCATTGTCCGAAATAACCGATCTGGGCACACCGAAACGACAGATGACTTGCCTCCAAAGAAATCGAGCTATGGTTCGCCCAATAATATTCGTCAGTGCCTCGGCTTCCACCCACTTTGTGAAATAATCTATGGCCACAACAAGGTAATGGCATGAACCGACCTTAGGAAACGGACCCATAAGATCTATCCCCCATTCTGCGAAAGGCCATGGGGCAATTATCCCAGTAAAGCTGGAGGCCGGCAACTTGTGAATTGTTGCATTGTGTTGGCAACTGGAACACCGTTGAACATACTCCACTGCTTCTTAGAATAACCGAGGCCAATAAAACCCAGCCCAATTATTTTCTTGGCTAAATTCCGAGCCCCAATGTGAGATCCGCAATCCCCTTCGTGTACTTCCTTCAGCATGGCCTCCGCTTTTCCCGATCCTAAGCATTTTAGTAAAGGCATCAAGAAACCCTTTTTATACAGGTCCTCTCCAATTATTTGATAGTGTTCAGCCTTCTTTTGTATTCGTTGTGCTTCCTTCCTTGAATCTAGTAAAGTGCCATTTTGTAGGTATTGCCATATAGGAAACCTCCAATCCTGACCTCCATTTATAGACAAGATTGCTGGTTCGGCTGTACTCCTGGTATGTACTTCTTCTACTAGAACAGTTTTAGTCAAGTGTGAGAAAACCGAAGAAGCCAATTTGGACAAGGCATCGGCATTTGTATTTTTGCTTCGTGGGACCCGTTCTATAGCCCATTTTTGAAAAAATTTTAGTTGCTGTTGTACCAATGTTAAATATTCCTCCATTTGTCGATCCTTAGCCTTATACTCCCCCAAAATTTGTTTAACTATGAGCTGGGAGTCTGAACAAATTTTTAGATTTTCGACCCCGAACTTCCGAGCTAACTTCAGGCCGGCTATCATGGCTTCGTATTCAGCTTCATTATTTGTGGCTGTGAAGCAGAATCGTAGAGCGTAAGTGTGAATTTCTCCTCCTGGGCTGGTGAGGACGATCCCCGCACCTGATCCGGACTGGCTTGAGGCACCATCTACGTAGAGGATCCACGCATCGTCACCCTCTGCTATAGCTAAAAGCAGATCGGTTTTTTCTGAGGGGCTAGATATGCTCTCTTGGTTGTCTGGTACTCCTTCAGCTATGAAATCTGCCAACACCTGTCCTTTGACTGCTGTATGTGGGGCGAAAGTGATGTCGTACTCCCCTAATTCAATGGCCCATTTCGTGAGTCGACCCGAAACTCCTGCCTTTTGTAAGATGGCTTTGAGGGGTGCGTCGGTATAAACGATGACTCCGTGCGAGTTGAAGTAAGGCCGCAGACGCCGTGTGGAGTGGACTAGAGCCAGGACTAGCTTTTCTATATTAGAATAATTTTTCTCTGCTGCCTGCAAAACTTTGCTAACAAAATAGATGGGTTTCTGGACCCGGTTATCTTCTCGGAGCAAAACCAAGCTAATTACAGATTCGGTAGTAGCTATATACATGTACAATTGTTCTCCATAAATAGGCATGGTCAAAGATGGCAAAGAAGCTAAATATATTTTTAATTGTTCAAAAGCAGTTTGACATTCCGAGGTCCACAAAAATTTATCAGTTTTCTTTAAAATGTTAAAAAATGGTAATGCTCGTTCTGCCGACCGGGTTAAAAACCTATTTAAAGCTGCTAGTCTACCCGTTAATTGTTGTACTTCCCGAATCGTCCTAGGTGGGTGCATTTGCAGAACAGCTTCTACTTTCTTAGGATTAACCGAGATACCCCCCTCAGAAACCATGTATCCTAAGAACTTTCCCGAAGTGGCCCCAAAGACACATTTTTTTGGATTTAGCCTTAATTTATATTGAGCTAGTGTTTCAAGGGTTTCACGTAAATCAGATAAATAAGCAGATTCATTTTTACTTTTTACAAGTAAATCATCAATATATGCTTACATGTTTCGACCTAACTGTTTTTTGAAAATTTTATTTACCAAACGTTGAAAAGTAGCTCCAGCATTCTTTAAACCAAAAGGCATGGTTATGAAGCAATAAGTACCTTTGTCCGTGATAAAAGATGTTTTTTCCTCGTCTTCCTTGGCCATGAAGATCTGATGATAACCCTTATATGCATCCAAGAAGTTAAGGAAACGGAATCCGGCTATGGCGTCAACCAACACGTCGATCAAAGGCAAAGGGAACCAGTCTTTAGGACATGCTTTATTTAGGTCGGTGAAGTCTATGCACATGCGCCATGAACCATCCGACTTGGGAACTAACACTGGGTTAGCCAACCATTCCGGATAATCTACTTCTCGGATGATACGTACTTCCAACAGGGCGTTGACTTCGATTTCCACGTATCGGCTACGTTCTCCCCTGAGGTTACGCTTTCGTTGTCGAATCGGCCTATGATTGGGATCAATGGATAACCTGTGTTCAATGATATTTCGAGAAATGCCAGGCATGTCCTCCGGTCCCCAAGCAAAAACTTCCGCAAACTCACGCAAAAGGTTAAGCAAATTATATTGTAATTGAGGGGGCAAATCAGCTCCAATTTTTATTACCTTGTTTGGATCGGCCGCGAGGGGAATGATTCTTACCTCGGCCCCTGCTTCAATAGACAGGTCCGAGCCACCTGTTAGATCGGTAATGTTAACGGAGGTCGGAATAATTGGAGGAGCTTTTGATTTCTGGTCTACTAGAATGGGTTCCCTCAAGGAAGCCATGTAACACTGTTTAGCCTGCAAAACATCACAACGAATGGTAGCTACCCCAGTTATGGTGGGGAATTTTAAAAGCATGTGTACAGTAGAAGCTATGGCCTGAAATTGATTTAACCCAGGCCGTCCCAGGTATACATTGTATGGTGATGGCTCATCGATGACCACAAAATCTATGGTTTCCGTACGTTTTAGCTGCCCCGCAAGTAACGTGACCGGAATGCTCAAATGTCCCACAGGTATAACATGGTGATTGCCGAAGCCAATCAGTGGTGTTCGAACTGGACTTAACTGTGCCTTGTGTAATTGACAACCAGCCAATGCCTTGGTTTAATTATATTGCTAGAACTACCCGTGTCTAGCAATGTCCTACGTACTTGGTAATTTGAAATGTAACAATCGATCACTAGTGGATCATCACAATTGTAAGGCAAAAATATATCTGTGTCATCAAAAGTAATTCCTGGTGTCATGGTTTCTGATTTACGCTTACCTAGAACAGTGTTCCTCTGTCGGTATACCTGTTTCCTTTGGCGATTAGAATTGCCTTGGGTTGGTCCTCCTGCTATGGTGTTTACAATCCCTGCTATATTCAGGTCGGTGCCACCCCCAGTGTTCGGGGCTCGGGGGTAGGGCTGGGGACATTCGCGGGCAAAGTGACCGGTCTCCCCACATCGGTAACATGCGTTAGGTCGTTCACGGGTTGCTGAAGCCACCGGTTTAGGCAGAGGTGCCACTTGTGTGTATTGAGGTAGTTTCCCAGCTTGAATTAATTTAGCTATTTCTGCAGCTAAATCACGACAGTCATTAGTATTGTGACCAATGTTTTTATGGTAATTACAATATTTGCCCGGATTGAGCCGATCTGTGGGACCTGTCATGGGTCGAGCTGGGGGCAGCAGCCCCTGATTCTGAATGGCAGCATATATGTCGGCTCGGGGGACTGAGAATGGCTCGGCTACCTGCACAGCGTTTACACTTACCCCGGTCTTTGGGATAGGATTAGTAGTATTTGCAAAGTTTAATTTCTTACTTCCTCCTGATGAAAGAATTGGGGAAGAAGCTTTCCTCTTACCGTATAAATCGGAAAAACTTCTTTCCCTTTCCTGTTTTATAGCTGTAGCATCTTCAACAACAGCAAAATTAACGGCAGTAACCATCATTTCAAAATAAGAATGTGGGGGTCGGATGGCTAGTTCGGTAGCTAAATGTCCTGACCATAACCCATTAATAAATGATCCTATCATTATCCTATCATCTTTTTCGTGGCATTGCCTAGACTCTACATTGAACCGATCTATGTAAGCCTGTAATCCCTCTCCCATTTTTTGTGTTATGTTCATTAAATGTGAAATTGGTTTAGACAATATCTTATTACCCATAAAATTGGCTAAAAACAGGTCACCAAACTGATCTAACAAATGAATGGAATTTCGAGGCAGAGTACAATACCAATTTATGGCCTGACCTTTAAGAGTCAAATGGAATGTCATGCATCGGTTAGCGTCGGACAGGTTGGCAGCATCCATGACGCTCATGCATTGCATCCAGTGAGCCGTGGGGTCGGTGGTACCGTCATATTTGTCAACCTTAGCTAGGCCTCTGTATCCCGGGGGAAATTGTGCCATTTGAATCTCCCATCCAAAAGGATGAGACACGCGAGACGTGGGGACAGTTCGTCCGAGATGAGCATATCTGGATCCGGGGAGGATGGTTTGGCCGGGATGGGGATATCCAGACTGACCTAAGGGGTGTCCTCCCATGCCGGGGTAATAGTTCCCTAAACCGGGCCCAGGGTAATAATTTGCGTTAAGTAAGGGAGGGTTTTCTGAGGGCGGTTGCATGGCTCGGTTATTGCCTAAACCATAATGTTGAAATAGTGCAGGGTTGGATGTAGTTGCGTATCCGGGATAATAACAGGGTTGACTCACTTGACTGATTTGTAGGCCATGGCCAGGCCGATTCAGTTGACCCGTTTGTTGCCCTAAAGTGGGAAATGGTAGGCCCGACATAAAAGAATAATTGTTAAGCTGTGCGTTGGGAACTGCAAAGGGGCCCGAGAAAGTGGGATTAACCTGAGTATGTGCTACGGTGGTATAAACAGGAGGTGCCACAGAAAGGTTAGGAGGACCAGCCATATGACCAATTCCTGAAGAAAAATTAACTCCCCCAGGTTATGGACGACACATAGTGGTGGAGCGCGGGGGAACACTAGTCATTAAAGCAGCAGAGGGGTCGGACACAGGGTTGAATTCAGCCCTGGGTGGGGGAACAGTTGGGGACCACTATATGCCATAGGGGTGTTCTATGTTAACTACATCTGAGGTGGTGGTTGTAATGGGAAGTTCTATATTAAGAGTAGAGATGATCGGAGCAACATGGTTTATTAAGTGAAACAATTATGGAAATAAACGGAAAAACCTCTCTTTTTCTGCTTGTTCCTGCTCGGAGGTGAGGGTTTCAACAAGGGTGGTAGTAGTAGGTGGATCAGAGGGAGGAATAGAACTGGTGGCTGTAACGGTAGGAACCAGGGTGGTTGTAACGGTGAGTCCGTTGGTGGTGTCATCAGAAGAAGAAGCACCCTTTCCTGAGCGAGTTTGCGTCATGGTTTCAACAAATTTATATTTAACGGAGGAAAATTTGATGAAATAATTTGATCAAACGTTCCCCACAGACGGCGCCAGTTGATGTGACGCAAAAATTACACTGTTGAAGTGATGCTTCTTCGCGGCCCAATGAATTCTTCAAGACAACAATAGCCCAATCCAAATGAAGCTTTGAAGGAAATGAGGAATAAAATGGCCCAACTTTAGATGAGCAAATTGGGGGATGAGCTAAGTAGCCTGGATCGGAGAAAATGCTGCAAAGGAGATAAAGCTTGATAATTTTGCACTGCTCTGTTGACCAACTGATGCTTAATCAAGAGAAGGAGCGGGGCTTTCCCCCCTGTATAGGCTCCGACGATCAAGTCAGTAATATGTAAGAGAAGGATAATAACGAACAAGAGCTTTCAGAGAAATTGTAAATGAGAGAGAATAGCTTAAGAAGTGCTTGTGAGAATTGCCAGAAATTGCTTATTGGAACTTACTTGAATGAGGCTTGTGCCTGAGTATTTATAAGCTTACTCTTGATGGTTCCGTTGGGTCATGAAGACATACGCTCCCCCTTATTCTTCTTGCAATGATGGTTTTTGCCGTCCCGGAATAATGGCTTTAACATGGCTCCTTTGTCATCATTGTTCCTGCATATATATTAGATTTGTGGTCCTACCATGATGTCTAACTGTTTTAACAATATTATCTTTATCTGAGACCGGTTTACTCTTTACCGACCTGAGCTTTCCTGTGTTTTAGTTACTTACCGACCTGAGCTTTAACACTGTCGACTGATCTAACTTCTCTAAGCTTTTACCGATCTGGGCTTCTTGAGTAGAATTATACTTTTCCTAAACCAATTTTACCGAGCTGGGTTATAAAGTTTACCGATCTAAGATTTATAAGTTGATTTAGAACACTTTCCGCCTAAGCCTTTACGAGTCTTTTAAGTCTTCATTACCGGTCTAAACCTTCATATCTGATCTAAAGTTGTAACATTTGTTAGATATTTCCGATCTGAGCATGGCTCTGGGCTTTATTTTAATCTCTTTATCCTTTACTGTTTCTTTACTTTAATACATTGGGGTAGGCCCAATGGTGATTTCAATTTTATGCACATCAGGTTTTTTGATAAGATGTTTCTTTGGATCCTATTGGTATTTTTAAATTGTTTATAGATTATTGGTCTTGTAAAGCCTAAAAGTATGTTGATTTTTTTAGGTAAATACAATAACCACACCTCATTTTAGCAATGAATACTTTTAGTTCTTTAGATAAAAAATGAGAATTTTTAGTCCATCACAATTTAGTAAATAAATTTTTATACCTCAAATGGAAAACAAACATTTTTAGTTCCTTACATTTATAAAAATGGTCGTTTTAGTCCAACATAGAAAATATTTGTATGTTAAATACCCCAATCATCTCCCACATATAGGAATGTAATTTTTTAATTTTCATAACAAAAACATCCATTTTGTAAGTTAAATATATGACCAACATGTAACTTATATTTTTCTAGTGAGCGTGAAAATGAAAATTTCTTTGTATAATAATTGAGTTGATTTATGACAATTTCATATTGAGTTGATTTATGACAATTTCATAATAATTCATCTCACATTAATAAGCAAAAATCCTTTTTTTACATAATCAAAGTAACTCATGTTGAATATAATTAGTGATATGTGAAAAGTTAAAAAGCAATAAGCATCAGCCAACAAATTTATTTCATGATTGAAATTAAAATATTATGAGATAATAACTTTGTAGGTCCCTAAATGGGACCTCGTGTTGGTCATAGATTTAACCTATAGTTGTTTCTCTTTTTTCCCTTGTTCTATTTGCTAGTATGCAGAGCGACAAACATCATTTCAATCTTAGAGACCATGCATTCATGACCCCAAACAAATTGTGTCATTAGGCCTTTACATGTTGTCATATGGGTGGCTAACTAAGAGAGACATTTGACTCTAGAAAGTTTTGTTTTAGGAACTGTGACTGATTACAAAAAATGAAAACCTTTTGATCGTGAATGGGCAGAAATTAAGAAATGCCTCATATTATGTAGTAAATTTCCGTGCATAAGTATTGGCTACTAGGAACTTGGTTTTGAGAGAACACTAATAGCAGAGTGTTATTTTATTTTATTTAATGAGCCCACAACGATGAAAGAGTTATGTGGGTGAGCCTTGTCACCATATCTTTGTATGTGGGATCTCTGTAAGTGTGGGTACGAAGGTGGAGGTGGGGTGAAAAATATGTACAAATAAAGAATGATTTTCACCCTTAAAAATTTATGTCCCTTCGGTTTTTAAATCCAAAGTTAATAGAATGGGTAAACATAATCACTTTAGAGAGTTAGTGGGTGATGTTAAAAGAAAAAATAATATGATATGAATTTTTTAGATGACCTAGCCAACTCATTAATTACAAAACTAAAATATCAAAAATTGATTTATAAAACATGGGATTCCCAAGACGTCCTTGAATTAAATTTCAAGAATGGTTCAAAAATAGATAACAAAAGGATATGAGTTTGGATATCAAATTGATATAAAAATTTGAGATGAATAGAACCTCGTTTATAAGAGCGAAAACCTTGATTTAATAGAATGAGAATTCAAGTTGTTTCTTGAATTGCATTTCAAAATAAAGTTGAAAATTCCAAGGACCAAAACCGTTCAACCCTTATGCAAAAAGACCTTGTTTAGAAGAAATGAGACCCTTAAGTCAACAAAATTTGTGAAGAACTATAAGAATAAGAGATACCAGAATTAAGAGAAACAAAAATAGTTGATAAGCCAATTGAGAGTCACAAAACTAAATTTTGCAAAACTCAAACATGTTTCTAAAGAACTCACATAAGCAAACAGTAAAATTCTCACAATATAATTTATAACATACATGTTAATAGACCATTTGAAACCAACCTCTAATTTTAGGAAATGGGCAGTTCGACCAAACTTAATAATATAGACGCTAAAATTTAGGGGTGGAAATCGGGTCATGTTTTGAGTTAATTGACAGATCGATTATAACGTGTTAGTTTCAATTTGAGTTTTGGTGTCAGAAAATGTGAAGAAATTGTCTCCAAGAGATAATAGTTTGGATCTAGAGTTGTCAGATCGACTTATAACGTGTTGGGTTATCATGTTGTGTCAAAGATTTCCACCTCTAATTAAATTAATTAAATGTATGTAAGGCCATGTTCGTTTTGATATGGTTTTGAAAACATTTTTGAGAAAATAATTTTTTAACATAAAAATATATTAAAAATATAAAAATATGTAGTTGAATAGGAAACAGTGTTGAAAATGATAAAAGATTATTATAATAAATTAAATTTAATATAGGAATTAAAAAAAAATACAAACAAAAACCATGAAAATGAACAGGACCTAAAGCATTATAGGGTACTAGCTAGGGCCGTTATAAGCTTCATATTGCTAGATTTTTGTGGCTACCCATATTCCTTCACATGGCTTAAATTTAAGGTCTAAGGATACTTAAAACTAAGAAAACAAAAAGGGCGCATTCTCGCCAGAAGTTGATAAAACTCCTATCTAGTAGGTTACAAATTGGTACAAGCATTTAGGTCATTTACTAATTTATTTGTACAAAGAATGAATGCCAAGTTGGTGTAGGTGACAATCAACTAGGTCAATTTTCTAGATGTGTGTTGTTTTTTCAGGATCAAGAAAGATCTTGTAGAATTTAGAAAAGAATTAGAGGGATTAAAGAGGAATTTTGAGGAAGAAGTTAAGAGAAGAGCAAGATAAAGAGAAAGAATGAGAGAGAAGGTGAGAAATCGAGGAAGAAGATTAACTTTCTATATTTCTAAAAACTACCTATATTTCTAAAAACTACCTCTAATGCTCTATTTCATTAGTATTAATAACAGCACTTGGACTAATGGAATATTACATTTAAGTCATCAATTCAGGACAAATCATCCCTCATAAATTAAGTCATGTCCTCAAAACTTGTGAAAAGAAGGAACTCTCTTTTTGTACAGTTGAGAAAGATGTGTTTCTCTACTCGTAATTTTTAGTCAAGACAGAGTTGAGCTAGAAAACTTCAAGTTTGTGCCAAAGCTTCCTATGATTCCATATGCTTATACTGTATCTCACTTCACTTCCATTTACTGTCTGCAAATTCTTGTATCTAAGGCTATGATAACTTTTCAAAAATATTTCAGTAAAGTCTATACTAAGACCTTTTTAACTATCACATTTGATCCCACTCTTGCAATCTGGCAGATCCATTTGAATGAATTCAGCATGTGCAAAACCAATTAATATTGTCATAGTGGTGATACCATCCCCAACCATTGTGTATAACACACTTCTTACTCTTGCAATTATTATATTGGAAACTAACTAGCTCATTAATGATTATGCCCGACTCTTCCATCTCCTAATTGAGAGAATACACACCTTTATCATATTTCTCAGTATTTGTATCATGCTCTAAGACTCTCCATGCTTCTAATTGGAACATGCTGAGTGCTTTAAAATTAGCACCCCCTCTAAAACTTGTTGCTACTACTACTAAAGATTTTGGAATTATTTTAATTTGAACTATGATGCTTCTATTCCTTTGTATGCTTAAAGTTGGAAAATTATGTCTTTTTTACTATCAAACCAGTTCCAAAGGTGTTTCTATTTTGCTCAATAATATCAGTCCTATGATTTGTTACTTCATTGGAAACTTCAAAGTGCTCATGTGGCTCTCATAAAAAATTTCAGATGGTTTTGAACTAGAACAATTATGCACCATATTCTTCTTTGAAATTTTTCTATATTAATCCAGAAGATATGTTCTGACTTATCACTTCCACGTTGGCTGAGAAATTTTCTTGACTGATCGAAAGTCCAGTTTATTGGAAGATGTAACAAACACTTCGCAAAGTCAGCTGAGATGTTGTAGCAATTGGAGTTCATTGTTGTGAGATCCCCCTCTTTATTTGACACCCTAACTCCACCTCCTCTAAATGCAGTAAGTCTTTCTTCTTATGATTTAATGGTCATCCATCTTTTTCCCTTACATTTCAAAATATAAAGACAAAATATATGGTATTTCACCCTTTCATCATTTGCTTTCTTATTGTTGCTATTGAAATCCCAATTATCAATAGCAACCTAAGATGAAGTAAGAGGGGAGGGGGTGAATTAGGTTCTTAACCCTTTAAAAATATTTCTTCTACAAAGAAGAACAACTTTTAAAAACCATTTTCAAAGACAAATTTTAAAACCAATTTAAAACTAGATTTATAAGTGAGGTGTGTGATTACTAATTTGCAAAATATGAAAGCAAATAAACAAACAAGGCAAGAACACACCAATTTTATAGTCGTTCGGATTCCCCTTGAATCCTACTCCACTCCCCAAGTTTTACAACTTTAGATTTCTAATACACTAGGAAACACGTAAAGGAGTGTTTCAATCCCTTACACTTGCTTAACTCCTTTTCAAGAGATTAAGACTTTTCTCTTTCCTAAGGCGAGCAATGGATCTTTTGTCCTATCCTTCCTCAAGAACTTTAGGTTTTACTCAAGACTTCCTAGCCTAGCAATTAGGACTTTTGCTTAATCAATCTCTTGATTAAGACTTTGACAAATACCTAACTTAACTCTAAGCTAGGACCTTTACCCTTTGGCTAATCCAAACTCTTGGATAGGACTTTAACCCAAATTTCCCACCTTACCTCAATCTAGGACATGGACAATTGCCCAAACTCAACCTCTTGAGTTGGGCTCTCCTTCTCTTCTTACTCCCTCTTTGTTCTTGCCTAACTCTTAAACAAGAGTTTAGAACTTTGCTCTTACATACAATGTGCCTACAACACTTCACAAGTGTTTAGAACTTCCCTCAATGTGTTTATAATGATAGAATCTCCACAATGGAGATTATAAATGAAATGCAAAAGTTGAGCACAAAGGCTTCTTTCTAACTCACTCAAATCTAAGCTTAAATGGCTATTTTGACAAGTAAATGTATGAAATAAAGCTTAGGAATGTTGCTTGAGTGTAGGAGAGTTGTGGGGGATGATTGCCCATCATTTTGAGGCGTGGGCACTTTTATAGTTGGTGTAAAATGACCTCCAATGGATCTCTAGCGGCTAGTTTCAGAAAATAACTATTCTGACGGAAGATCGGTTATAACCGATGAAAGATCAGTTAAAAATGCTATTTTGATTTCTTCAGTTTCATGCTCAGCAGCTCGGATCGGTTATAACCGTGATAACATCAGTTAAAACCATTTTGCCGTCCTTCCAGTTTTTTCTCTTCTTCGTTGCTTGTCTTTTCTTCGTTTTAACTCCGTTTTCTTTGCCCTTTTTTTGCGGTTGTCTTCTTGTAAACTTTTCTACTGCATTTTCTCACTTAGAATAAATTATTAAATTAATTTTCATATTTTTTAATTCATCAATCAAAATAAGGATTAAAACCATCCGGTCTAACAATATCTCCCTTTTTGATGATGAGAAAACAAATATGGAATTTTTGATATGCAAGTAAAATTAAGCGACTTCCTGTCAATTTATAATCTCCCCCTCAATTCTATTACATTTTTCCCTTCAATTTATAATCTCCCCCTCAATTCCATTGCATTTTATCCCCTTTTTTGACATCACAGAAAGTACTTAGCATGCATATTGAAACTTTTAAAAATCACACAAGTAAAAGATGAATAGGACATAAGTTGAACATTTAGCTTTTCCCTTTAATACGAAAGTTTCACCTTTGACATTGTAAGCAAAATCAAATCATTCTTTTGACAATCAAGTAATTCTTAGCATTTTCTCCCCCTTAGTGAATCTTCTAAAAGATCAATTTTAGTTCATAAGCCTATGGGATCACAATGCTAATTTTATCATCTAATGTCTATGCTAGTTCAAATATTCTCCCCAAAAGATAGCATACCCATTCAAAGAATTTAACCAATCAAGTAAGAAGCATATAACCTTCATTCAATCAAAGAACAAGTTAAGCTATGAAAATCAAAGGAATTCATTCTTCCTAGAGAAAGATTCTTCTTTCACACATGAGTTTTCAAGATTTTTGAAATATGGCATCAACTCATGTTTAAAAAAAGTGAAAAGTATGCAGGCAACTTCAAATGACCCTAATGATCAATGAGTATGCATCTAAGCTCAAAGAAGATGGATCATATACAAAGTCAACTCATTGGTTAATCTTGCAAACTTTTCAACTTTTCACGAAATTTGCTTTTCTTAAGTTTAAAAACTCCCTTTCTTTATGTAAGCAAATTCAATTAGGCATTTAAAGCATTTCATGAATTCAAATATTCACTTTTCATGCATATTCTTGAAAGTCAACTAAAAGTTAAGCTTTTTCTAAAGCAATGCATATTTTCTTAAAACTTGTCAATTTCATCAAATAAATCTAAACTAAGCACATGAGCAAGTGTTAATCAACATATACAACATATCAAAGGAATCAAACATTTCAAATCATGAATATGTGCAAAGTCAACATATCGATCAACACTTTTCAAGCTTAAACAAGTTAAGCTATGAATTTTGAAAGTTGCTATTTTCAAGTTTTTATCATATATTTTATAATCCAAGAATACTTAAGTAGTTATGCATTAAGATATAAACCATCCAAAACATGCATATTTTCAAAGTCAACTATGTGGTCAAACTTTTTCAATTTTATGCATACAAAGAATATAATCTTTGAAGTTTGCCATTTTCAAGCATATAACCTTAACTTTCTCATTTGAGAAACTTCAAATCATCAATAAGTTCATGCTTAAAATCTCAAGTGAGCTAAAGCATGTGTAAGTCGAAATTCAACCACTTGGTCAACCATTTTCAAATAATGCAAACATGACTAATTCTTGGTATCTTCCAATGAAAAGTTTTCAATTCTTTTAAAAAGCAAGAATTTCAAGATGCCAAAGGTGAAATAGATTCTTATCCATCATTTTAACTTTAAAACATGGCATTCTAGGATTCTATCACTCAAAAACTAATCAATCAAAGGCAAATTTCAAATTTTCTCTATTTTACCTAACTCTTCTCTTCTTGAGACTTTTAACTTCAAACTTGGTCTTAGAATATTTCAAATATCATTCTAAGCACATTAGACCAATTTTCGTCTTCAAAGCATGTAAAAGTCTAGAAGTCTAAAAGTCAACATCAAGTCAAACTTCTAGCTATTTTTCAATAAAGCTCATAAAGTCCTAAAGACTTTCATCAAATCATGCTTTCAATCAAAATGATTCAAGGATATGAAGTTAACATAGAAGCTGGTTGGCATTTTATGCAAGTTTGACTTTTGAGTTAACTAAGATTGACTCTAACTCTTGAGGTTAAGTTTGCCTTTTCAGCCCAACTAGTACCCATTAGGTCATCCCAGGTAGGTTCTGGTCTGATTTGGTTCAAATTGAGTTTGGTTTGGTTCAAATCAAATTTGGTTCAGTTCAAGTCAAGTCTGGTTCGGTAAGACTCAAGTTTGGTTCGGTTCGAGTCCAGTCGGTTCGGTTCGAATTGAGTCTGGTTTGGTTCAAGTAAGGCTTGTTCGGTTTGAGTCAAGTTGTTTAGGTCCAGTGGTTCAGGTTAAGTGATTTAGGTCAAGTGGTTTAGATCAAGTGGTTCATGTCAAGGCAAGTGTATGGGTCAAGTCAAGTGCATAGGTCAAGTCACGTGTGTAGGTCAAGTCAAGTGTCTGGGTCAAGTCAAGTGTATGGGTCACATGTGTTTGTTAAGTGGCTAAGTCAAGTGCTTGTGCGAGTGCCTGTGTGAATTGCACGGTTGGCTTGGTTCGAGTTTTGGTGCGAGTAGCACGAGTACTCGCACGCCTGGTCCCTGTGTGAGTTCTCGTGTGAGTCGCACGCGAACTCGAGTTCTAGGTAAGAACTTGCCCAAAATTTCTGGTTCGGGATGGGTTCTTCGAGGCCATCATTTTTGCGTTTCTAGATCATTTTTTATCTTCCAACAATACCAAATCGAAAACTAATATACAGGCTATCGCTAACAAGCAAAACATGGCACTTTTGACCACTCAAATTACGTTTAATCTAGTCCCTAACATGCTTACGAACGATGTTTATAAACATGCAATTTTCCATATTTCTTGATTCCCTAAACATTTAAATCCGTGGTTCCTTCATATTGAGACTAGATGCATTGATCTTACATCACATACAACTAATTCAGAACATTTTAACATCATATTAACATGCTTTTCACGAATCAAACATGCATTTCATCAACTCTTGTTCTAAACTTCTAAAACTAACAAATCATGCTTTCTGATCCAACTAACCCAATGAGTCTTAATACTTACAACTGTCCCACGATTACCACGAACTCCTATGTTGATGTGAACAGAAAAGACCACAACTACGGCGGCATTCTTCCGACAACGGTGGCGGCGGTTTGGTACTCGAAGTCTCCCTAATCCTCTTTTAATGCTGAATTTCTTGTTTAGCGATTAAAAGTGATTAGGGCGAGTTAATGATGCTTATATAGGCATCAATTTGGTCTAGGTTTAGGGTAGTTACGATTCAATCCAATTTGGATTCGTAGGATTTCAAATTCGAGATAGGATAGAACTTAGTTTGAATTCAAATTCCCGCGACTGGACTCTGTGCGAGTTGTCGTCTGACTCACACGGTTGCTCGGGTGGCCTTGCTTGTGCGATTTGTCACCCAACTCGCACGGCTACTCGGGTAGACGAGCTTTTACCTTATTCATCAGCTCATCTCTATTCGGCTTTTCCCTTTTGAGTACCCTCTGGTGACCCTTTATTCCCACGTTTAGGTCTACGTTAACCCAGAAAAATATTCCTTCCTAGCTTAATCGAGACAAAATACTCAATCTAGGCACATAAAATTTTTTTCCTTCACACAAAAGAGTTGGATATACGAGTACTTCCAAATGTTTAGTCCTCCAAAGATGAGAGAATGGGATGTTTCCTTGCCTGCTGCAGCGAAGTGGCAAATTGGCACCGGGCGGAAGCGTGAGCATAAACGGGATTTGTTGTCCTACCGCCGCGCCCTAGATACATTAAAATCTGATGAGGTAATAATCTATATTTTTATATCATTTAAATGTCGTACAGTTAATTAGTGTCATATCCTAATTGGTCGAATACTCACTAACGTTCTTGCAAATAAACTAGGTAAATTGGCTTCCTTTCGGGACAAATCCTGCGCGCGTGCACCCAATCACATTGTTCAGGGGGCTTATTTATTCCCCTTCGTTCATAGATCCCTATATGCCTGATCGGTGCATGCGACAATTTGGATACACGCAGTTGATCCCAGATATAGTTTATGAGCCAAAGAACTGTAATAGAGGCCCTGAAATTCGTAAGTATTCTTGCGTGTACGATACAGATTTCATGGCTTGGCAAATGTACAAGAGTAGGATGTTAAAGGGGCTGCAGAAGGCTCAATGGGCCGATCAGGCGTGCCCTGAGTACCTCGACTACTTCCATGCGCGATCACATGTTCGTATTAGTCCGGACGACGTGGAAGTGGAAGAGCTATCAGACCCTTGCGGTAAGTACATGTGTATTTATGTCCATTTATTATTTTTATGTCACTGTATGTTTAAATAACTTGGATTTTTCT